>JAQPPZ010016999.1:7132500-8332500 GCA_028583015.1 Wollemia nobilis
AAAATCCCAAAGCAAGACTCACCTTCTTACACTCGCCCCATTTTAAATTTAATTTCTAAATGTATAAATTTATTTATAATTTCAATGATAAGTACATCCATTTGATGAATTAAAGATAGTGATATATTATTTCAAAACCCTATGATGTATGTCCATGTAGAGTTAGCAATTCAATAAAAATGAGGAGATTTTGAGTACTATTTTCTCACAAGAAAAACACATCTTATAATATGATGTACAATATTTTAAAAAATAATTGGTTATTTATTTGTTATATTATGAACATGAATTTTATAATTCAATGAAGGTAAAAAAATAAAAATAAAAATAAAAATAAAAAATTGTATGTGCAACCCGTTCAATATATCAAGAAAATATGAAAATGACATTTTAATGTTTATTACATATGGAATGATAATGGATATTTTTAACTTATTATTATTATTATTATTATTATTATTATTATTATAAATTTAGGGATTTTGAAAGGGCCCAAACCTTTTACATTTGCAAAATATAAAAATCACTTCCAACACCTACATATTACAAAATTTGGACTAATTAGGAGCATGTTGCACACTTAGATACAACAAATTTGATTTAACTCTATCCCATGGAGATTCAATATTACTTAAATTTAATCCATCTATTTTATTTAGAATATTTAGGAGCTATCATAAATTATCTATTAGCTTCAAAAGAGATCTCCAGTTATGCCTTTCTTGAGAACTTTGAAAGTTTTTGCTTGGTCTTCATTCAATATGCAACCTTTTTTAATCAGCTCTTGAATCTCAATTTAGTTTCCTTGAAAACTAGTCCCATGTTAAAATATCTTTTGTAGTGATCAATTTCCCTAAGGCTTTGAAACTTCTAACTCAACAACATCAGAAGCATTTTCCTCTTTTAGAGTTATAATCATAAAATCCTTTGAGAAAACATTTCATATCTTGAATCCATCCATCTGAACTCCCATGTTTACCATAACATCAGTCACAGTATTACCTTCCCTGTAGATGTGTTGGATCACAAATAACTTCATGCATGATAATATATTTATTGCATCCTAAATAATACTTTAAATACTCTAGCTAGCGGTTTGCTTGGCATTCAAAATATTAATGATATTCATAGAGTTTCCTTCTACAATAAGCTTCTTAACATTCATATCTTTTGTAATTCTTACTCCTATAATAATGGATCTCACCTCTACTACATGGTTTGATGTATTGCCAAAGTTCATTACATAACAATATATCACTACCCTTGAGCTAGATCTCAAAACCCCTCCCCCTCCAGTCTTCCCTAGTTTTTCCTTTAGAGGCTCCATAAAAATGTAGTTTTACCCACTCTAGGGAAGAGGATTCCATCTAACATTTGTCTTTGGCCAATTAATCTAATTCCATGTAGCTCTCAATAGTCCCCAGTCTACTATTATTTCTTCCTCCAAATCATTTTATAGATTTGGTTGTCCATATTAACAACCGCATTTTTAGAAATGGTAGATTTGATACTCCTAATAATGACCTCTACACTATTAGCCTTATTTTGGAACACTTATTTATTCCTCCCTCCATATATGGAAAATGAAATGGAGTAAGACTAAGATCCAAATTTTCTTCAATTGGAGGTTATGATAAGGATTAACCTAGATTTCCCATAAAACCTCTAAAGGTTTTGTTTTCACCCATTGAGTTTTAAGCAACTGAAGAAGTGCATGCCAAATATCCAAATAAATGGGGCAATGGACAAAAATATGATCAACTATCTCCTCATCCCCACAACATAAATAATACCTATTAGGAATGATCATCCCTCTTCTTCTAAGATTTTCCACCATCATTATCTAATTTTACAATGCCAACCAAATAAATAAAGACATCTTCGATAGGAGATCATTAATACAAACTCTATGTGAGGGAAAATTCTTATTCTGCTAATCCATTTCAAAGTAAAAATTTGAGTTAACGATAAATATTCCTTTAGGATTAGGATCCAAAATAACCTATCCTCTTCTATATTAAGCTGCAAGTAGTAATGTTGTAAGTTGAGATTGAGATAATTAAACCTACTTTGCATTATTGCATTAGCTCCTTACACCTGTAGCATGTGTCACACTTTGTAGTTATCTTCCTCCTTGATGTACTCTTGAACCATGTTTCCATATTTTTGTTTTAAAGGTTGAATGATGCACTTCCAATAATGATTAAAAATTAAAGGACTCTTTGTGACCCATGCATCCTCCCAAAAGTCTATCTTATCACCTCTTTCCACCTTCCGTCTAAAACATTTCCATAAAAAATTATTGTTTTGATCAACTCATTCCAAAAATATGATCCTAAAGATGGATTAAAGCTATAAGAAAAGGGGATTTGGTTCTCATGATATTTTATAGAGAGTATTTAAACCCAATAATGATCATGTTCAATAATTTTTTGTCACCCCACTTTATCCATTAAAACCATATTCATCTACTTCACTTTTATGAAGGCTCGACTACCTTCTCTCTTAGGCCTACAAAATTTCTTCCATACAACCAAACTAATCCTTTATTTCTCTTCTACACTAGTCCAAAGAAAGTTTCTCTACATTTTCTCCAATTTCTTAGCCATTGATGCTAGGAATTAAATAATGACTTCATGAAAATGGATTGATTTTGGAGGGTTGCCTTCAATATCTATAATTTCCACATTTGAGTAAGGTAAGAGCCTTTTCATCCTGCAAGCTTTCTTTTGAAACTCTCAAGCACTGAATTCTAGTATTCACCTTTCATTCTACCTATAAGGGGCATTCCTAAATATATAGTGGGGAAGTTGTCCACTCTACAACCAAAATTTATAGCAATATGTAGAAATTATTTTTTAAGTTATTAATAAAGTAGTATATGTAGTTATCTATGAAATTTAGATATATGTATGTTTGGAGTTTTCAAAAATAGTAAATGGAGTCAAAATTAAAATTTAAATTGTTGGAAAGTAGAAAAACTAATTCAAAATATTTTAACCACCTTTTATCATGATTTCAAATATATTTAAAAACTTAATGAAATATGAAAAACATTTTGTGTAGCCTTTGATTTACCAAGTCTATGTTGTGTGGAAAATAAGATAAATTTTTAATTAAGGTAAAATTTACTTTTTGAAATGGACCAAACCATTTTACAATCCTAGACTACTCTGTCTAATCTTACCAACCAAAAATACCCATCTTTGAAATCTATAATAAATTCAAAGCATTGAACTATCTTGTTTCAAATATCTATGAATTTACATTTCTTACCAATCTCTTTATATTTATATCTTTGAAGGTTCTCCAAAAAATGGAGTGCTCAGTAGACAAGTCCATAGAACTTTAAAAATGGATCCCTTAGCACACATATCCATAGATCTTCAAAACATGAAATCCTAAGTAAACAAATCCATAGATCTTCAAAAAATTCTCACTCAAATACTCACAATGCTTTTAAAAGTTACAAATTTACACATCTCTAGAAAATAAGACCCTTAATAGATAGGTCCACATATCTCCAAAATATGGAACCTTTAGTAGATAAGTCCATAGATCTCTAGAATATGAAACCCTCAATAGAAAAATCCATAAATATTAAGAAAAAGAAGTCCTCAGAAAAAAAATTCCTCAAAATTATTACAACTACAAGCTGATATACACTAGAGATCTCCAAAAGAAAGGGACATATAACATGCAATTCCAATATCCAAAAAATAATTTACGATAGAAATTCTAAAAATAGGACCTTTCACCCACTGGATTGAATTTCTAAATATCCTCCCTCCTTTGCCACTAAATATCTATTACTATGTCTACTACTCTCCACCAAAATTTTATTGAGGTAATTAACCATATTTAGTGAGTCTTCCTTAATTATTAATTTCTTAGCCCCTATCTAAACCACCATCTTTACTCCTACCAATATTGTTCTAGCTTCAACTTGATGACTAGTCATAATACCCAAGTACTCATTCATAGCTTCAATTACCATTCCTTGGCTATCCCTAATAATTACTTCTCCTCCATCCTTCCCTATATTGGATTTAGAAGCCCTGTAAAAATTTAGTTTCAGCAATTTTTGGAGGTTGCCACTTGGTCATGCTCTTCAAGCCTCCTTGGAGATTGTCATTCCCCCAACTGGACTTAGGTTCCATTTTTCACTTAAATTAGCCTGCTCCAATTTCTCTAAACTCTCATGCAGTTTTAATGCTTTAAGATTCACCACTATGACCACTTTGATATGTTCTCTATTCCTAGCTATAGATATCTTCTCCCTTTTAAAATACCTAGATTTCTCTCCAATCAAACTCCCCATGCATAATGAAATTGAATCATATTCCAAATTTAATTCAATCTTGGGATTGTAAAAGGCTTCTCCCACTATTCTATCCATCCTACCATGTTAATAAGAAACACCCATACCACCCCATATTCTTTATTATGTCATACAATATTTTGAGGGAGTAACTACATTCTAAGAATAGGTGACTCACTATTTACTCATGATCTTCACAAAGGTAACATTTGTTAGGGAATTGAAAATCCCTCTTATGAATGTCAAATCTATATTAATATCTATCCAAGAAATAAATATTATACCATAAGTGATTATCAATGATGATATGGTCGAGAAAATATAATGGTTTATAACCTTGGTTTCTCAAAAATTAAAAATTAGATCAATTAAAAATAAATATTGAGTTTAAATTATTCTATTTTTCTAAGGATTTTTCTATCATCTTCTATAATTTGAAAATCAAGTATAAAATAATAAATACTAGCTCATTGTTTATGTAAATATGATCTATACTTAACACCATGGAGTAAGACATTTTATTTTGTGTAAACAGAAACAATTAATAATATTCCAGTATCAATTAGGAGTTTTGGAATCTCATTGTGATTTGTGAATAGGAATATTTTAAAGAATATTGGTAATACTCTAGAGGAGTTCAATAAGAAGGGTTAATTACTAAGGAGCAAAAATATGCTTACCTATTTATGTATTGTAATGGATATATAAAAACCTTTCACATAATCTATTAGATTAAATCTTAATCAAGAGAATATGATCAACAAGTTATGAGACTAGACAAATTGCAAGAGATTTCAAAGTAAAAATTACGAGAAAAGAGATTTAAAAATTTGATCTTGAGATAAAGTTCAAGATGAAGCAAAGATATTATATTGTATTATTTATTGTCCTCATCTAGAACATCCATACCTCTATCTAGGGAATCCTTACTTTCAACTAAGGATTTCATAAACAACTTTCCTTCAATGTCATCTAGTTTTCCTCATAAATATCCTTTATCTTTTAATTTTTTATAAAGATCTAAGATTAAAAAAGATTGTGTTTCACTCCCTTCTTGTATTCACTCCTTTTTCACACTTGTCTCATGCTCTTGGTGAAAATGTTTTCTCATTAATTGTACTTACTCCTTGTTCATACTCATAACAATAACTTTTTACTAGTTTATATTACATATATATATTACACTTTTACAATTTTAAATTTACACAAATTTAAAATTTAATTTTATAATTAAAAAATCAACAAAATTTTTTAAATTGGTTTATAGGGGGTTGAAATGGACCCCACCCATATTACATCATGACCACATGGTGATATTACAACAAGCTTAGCAATTATGCATGCATAGCTTCCCAAGAAGATTCAAACCTTGGTCTCCTATTTAAAAGTTGAGGAATTTAATTGGTTGAGCTAATACCATTTGATAAAATATCATCATAAATAATTTAACATATCAAATTTTAAATAATATGATATTTATATATATTATCCATAGAAATTGAATCTTTATAGAATCTACATAAACCATATGCTTTCACTAGTTTCATTTCAACCTATAAAAAAATTTGTACTCATGAATATCTTCTTAATAATCACAAATTATGGGCCTCACAGGACTGAACGCTTGTCCCTTTCCTGGTGCTTTTTAAGGCATAAAAGGTTTTAAATTATCATGGAATTGTGGTTATAAGGGCGGACTGCACGATCTGTGTGGCAACTTCCGGAGTGGACAACGCAGAATACTGTGGCAGCCATAAAAACCGGACAACCTACTTGGATTCATGGCAACTACCGATTCCACCATGTAAAAAATAATAATAATAATAATCACAATTTGTTACATTATTTAATAAACATAAAAAATGATCAATGGCATAATTTAAAGAGATTTGTATACAATGATTTCAAAAAACAAATAATATATCATCATAGTCAAAATATTTTTAAAGATATTTTTTAGTCATGCTAATAAAAAATCATGTAACAAGTCAAAAAAAAATATAAAAGTATTTGATATAATTTATATTATTTACAACAAATTAAATGATTCATAATTCTATTTTAAAATATATATATATATATATATATATATATTTAGTAAAAGATATATAATGAGACAATAAAAATTAAGTATTCTTTAAACATCATGCACAAATTATATGAAATATTTAAACCCCATCAAATTTGAGTACAACTATTGTGATGGATTTATATAGTAGGTCTCTCATATATATATTCCTTATGGTGGTAGAAGGGATTTTTTTGGAAGAATTATTTATACATGGGAGGGAACTTAAATTTTATAACTAAAAGAGTAGAAATATTGGGAGAAGAGGTCAAAATGAATCCCTCACTAAATTTTTTCTATAGAAAATCTTGAATGTGGGCTTATGTGATGTAGAACTCATTAAATAAGTTTCCACTTGGAGGAATCAAAGAACTAGAAAACTAAAAGGTTGGATAGATTTTTTGTTTCTAAAAACCTCATAGCTGAGGCAAAAAGACTAAGGTATTGGATAGATCAAGGTGGACGATCTGATCATTCATAAATTTTCTTTCAATTGGAAAAAGATCAAGGGAAACCAATAGGACCTTTCAAGTTTAATGTTATTTCATTGGAAGATGAGTAGACTCACATTGACCCAACAATAGAAGAGATAAATAAGTTTAATTTTTCTAAAAATCTAAGGAGAATCAAACTTGCTACAATCACATGGGCCAAAGATAAATATTGTGAAGCAAAGGTAGAGATAGTTGACACAAAATCTAATATTAATCAAATGTAAAGTCACAAATAAAATTAGTTTTTCTTAAGATAAGGACAATTTGTAGGTCAAGGAGTTAGAAAAAAAGAAGGTGGAATTGGTAGAATTGAAGATACAATGTGAAGGATTATAAGAAGAGCACTTTGGCTAGATCAGAGGGATGAGAATACAAGTTTCATTCAAAATTATGTAAAAAAATAATATGATAAATATCATATGGGACATGGAAGGGGAGGATAAATATGATAAGGTTTTAGGAAATAACTAGATTAGGAATATCCTACTTTAAGAAAATTTATCAAGAACCCAATAGATAAAATATAAAATAAATCATTAAGTTATCACTTTATCTATCTAAGGTGGTCAATGATGAAGTTTAACAAGCTTTGATAACAAAAGTTACTAAGGAGGAGCTACAAACAACAGTTACATATTTTTAGAAAGGGAAGATTCTAGGGCTAGATGGTTGCTCCAATGACTCCTATGTGGATTTTTATGAGTTTTTGGAATAATACCTTTTAAATATGGTTGAGGAATCAAGGACTTCTAGGTAGGTAATTAGGTCTATCAATACAACTTTACTAGTATTGATTCCAAAGAAGGATAACCCAAAATTCTTTGGTGAGTATAGGCCTATATACTTGTGTAATACTCTCTATAAAATCATCTCCAAGATTATTGCTAGGAGGTTAAAAAAGATTTTTTAGACACCCTCTTACAAAAAAAATTTGTTTTCTTGAGTAAAAAATACATCCATGGATCTTTTGGTGTTTCTCAAGAAGCACTTCATTTATTCAAAGCAAGGAAACAACAAGGAATGTTAATTAAGCTTGATTGATAAATATTTTTGATAGGGTAATTTTGTTGTACATCAAGCTCATATTAATTCATATTGGTTTTAGTGTGCCCTTTGTAAATTAGGTATAGGGATGTATTGATTTTACTTCCTTTGATCTATTAATAAATGGTTTAGTTTTTAGATTCTTCAATATTTCTAGAGGGTTAAGACAAGAATGCCCACTATAACACCTATTATTCTTTCTTGTGCCTAAATATTTAAGTAGAATAATTAAGGGACATAAAATACTTAGTATGATCAAAGGAATTAACATGGGAAACTCTCTAGTTGGGATTCACTTACTATTTGTAGATGATATAATCCTATTTGAAAATGGCACCTTAATAGAAGCATTTGAATATAAAGAGTTGTTATATTTATATTGTGCTACTACATGAATGGAAATAACACTCCATAAGATTGATATAGCTTTTAATAAACTATAACCAAGATAAGAAGAAGCAATGATAAGGATTTTTAGCTTCAATTTAATTGAAATTGGTAAAAGGCTAAAATATTTGGGACTTAGGTTAATGTTGACTGATTATGGATACAAATATTGATTTTGGTTATAAAATAACATAGAAATAGGTAATTTCATGGTGCAATAGATGGCTATAATAGTGAAATCAATTTTAGAGGCCATTCTAGTATATTGGCATTCCATGGCATATATTACTTTTAAAATAGTGGAAAAAATAAGGAAGAAATGCTCTCATTTTCTTTGCACAAGAAGAAGGGAGAAGGATGTAACGGATTTGGTTAAATGGAGTAATATTGCCAAACCTAAATCAAGAGAGTATGGGGATTAATAATATATATAACTTTGGGAAGGCACTAGATGCTAAGAGTCTTTGGAGATTGATAATTGGTAAAGGATTATGGAATGCTGTTATCAAGGAGAACTATTTGGGTTCCATGTCCTTTGAAGAGTGGTTTATGTTAGCAATATAATGCTCTTCTCATAGGTAAAATAATTTCAATATCAGATGAATATCAAAATATCAAATCATATATCAAATTCACATCAATCTCACATAAATCACCTTGAAAATATTTATTGATAAAACTCAAGCAATGCATAAAGCAAAGCTTATTCTAGTTACATTTAACATGGCTTTGTCTTCAAAATACAAACACATGAGATGCTTCACATTACATGACTCTTGAACTTTTATCTCCTCAAATCTCACAAGATAACTTAACTCTTCATATACATCAACATGAGACTCTTCACGTTACATGACTCTTAAAATTTTCTCTCCTCAAAACTCACAAGAGAAATTAACTCTTCATATTCCTTTCTTACATAATAATTCCCGCATATTACATAAATATAAAGTATCTCATGATTGCATATAACTCCCTACTTCTAAACTTGACACATCACTCAAAACTCTTCACTTCCCAACTAGACAACTCACAAACTTGATACATGCTTACGCTGACTAACTTGATGCATACTTTATACATAAAATCAAAATCATACCCTAATATAAATATTTATAATCAGATAAAATTCAATACATCCAATAATTTAGACTTCCAATCAAGTCAACAACCAATGCTACTATCATTTGAAAAGCATTAGTGAAGGATTTTCCATTAGTGGGAAATTTTTTATTTTGGAGAACAATAAATGGAAAGAAAGTAAGGCTAGTAAAACACCCATGGCTTGGAATTGGAGGAGATTACCAGCTATATTAAAATTTAATATAACATCTAAATATATAGGGGCTCAAGGTATTGATAGATGAGTCCTCTATGGATAGAACTAGTTTATAGAAGTAGGGGTGGCTTTCAATAGAATAATTACTTTTGGAAGGAAATGAATATGAGCAATGGAGGAACTATACAAGGTTTCTAACAATGGATTTTATAAGATTATGACAAGAATAAGTCTCTTTAGTATGGTCAAATAACCCAACTAGTGTATTTATAGTTAAGGAAGGATACAAGGCAATGTTTGAAGATAATAATGAGGAGGTCCTTTGGTGGTGGAGTAGGATTTGGAAGATGAAAGCACCATTGAATATTATAATTTTCTTGGTTATCATTATCTAAGAAGGAATTGACATGCAATGTTTTGCAAAAGAGATCCTACTAGGGTCCAAGTCAACATACCCTATGTTAAAGGGAAGAGGAAATAATGAATGACATACTAGTTCATTGTGATTTATCAAGAGAAGTGTGGAGGTCTATTCTACCCATGACTAAGGGAAAGGTATAGTGGTCAACAAGTAATCTATTGGATAATATACAACAAGGATTAAAAGACAAAGGATTAAAGGAATTCATGTGTCTATTTTCAAAAATCAAGTGGATAGTTGTGCATATAGAAGCTGTGAAGATCATAAGATAATTAAATTTTCTATTTTCAAGTAATATTGGGTCTATTTTCTACCAAGAGTTAATTTTCTCTTCTTTTCAAGTGTGCATGTTGCTTGGATTTTCAATTGTTTTAAGTTGGAAATATAATTATATAAAAATTATGTGTATTTTTATTTTAAACTCATTAAATACAAATGATGTCAAAACATTAAAAAATTAAATTTTATTAGGTGTTATGTTTGATGTCTTATCCTTATTAATAGAGTATTAAAAAAATAAAAATAAAACTTCCACATATACAACAAAGTAAATTTTATTTTTCATTGGGTCTAGCAACTTATCCTTGACTATAGATAATTAAAAATATAGTTTTTTTGAAAAACATCATAATTTTATATTAAGAAAATATAAAATTACATTCTTCAAATGCCTCTCTAGCATTTCTTCAAAGCTTCAATAATGACCTAAAAATTAGGTTGCTTATACATCATAGCTAGCTATCTCTATCAAGCTAAGTTCTATCCTTAGACACCTTCCCAAATTGTCAACCAATATCCTTTAAATCATTGAATTTTGAGTTTTAAAAAAATTTCTTTAGTTATCATATGGATATGGATGGTCTGTAAGTCAAGCCTAAGGAAGGTCAATGGGGAAAATTTGAGTTTTTCTAGTGGTGCGCAGGTCCTAGAGATTCTGTAGAATGGGATTTTTAACCTAGGGGCCCGATCATGGTTAAATATGGTGAAAGGAAAGCTCAAAGGAGTGGAGAAGTAGTTTGATTTAAGGCATGAATCAAGGAAAACTCATCATTCTAGACATCCTGTAAGACCTAACAATGGCCCAAGGAGCAATTAACTTAGTGGGAAAGTTTATTAGTGCTTGACCAGATTTGGACACTATAAGAAAAAGGCTTTGACAAAATGGTGCCCCCTACAGAACATGGAGATATTGGTGTTGCCTAAATGGTTCTTCATGATAAAACTAAACTATAAAGAGGATATAGATCACATATTATAGGAAAGGCCATGGTTTCTTAGAAAATGGGGGCCAATATTTGACCTAAATAAGTTGAGCATTCATGAAGCTCCTATTTGGATCAGACTGTTTGGTTTATCCTTCTAGTTTTGGCATGAGGAAGTGTTTATAGGTATATCTAAAGAGGTTGGTAGTCTAGTTGTGATCAATCCTATAATTTTAGCAAAGTCTAGGCTAGTGTATTCTAGGATATGTGTGAATGGTGATCTAGAAAAGAAACTTTCCAACTCAACATAACTCGTTTCTAAACATCGAAGTTGGGTGTAGTTTATCGAATATGAGAATAATTCCTCAAGATGTGATTCTTGTAAGAAACTAGGAAATTCAAGAAATTTATGCCCTAATAGATAGAAGGAGATCAACCCTAAAAAAAATTGACAAAGTAAGGAGGCTTCATATTTGATATCCAAATAGGTGGAAGACCTAGTAATTCTAATGCAAAAGAAATCGAATAAGACTAATATCCAAGAAATCCCTATAAAAGAATTGGAGAACTAGATGGTAAAGGAAGGAAAATTCTAGAAGAATTAATTCAAGAAAACCTCATAGATAAAAACCCCTTTATCATTGAGAAATAAATTATCTAGGAATCCTCTTATGGAAAATCTGAATTCATTAACTAGAATTTCTTTGCAAGTCTTCATAATCCAATGGTTGAAGTATATTATTACATCTAGAGTAAGGAAACTAATTAAGAAAATATGGTCATGCATTTGAAGGAGAAATCTAATAACAAGGATTAGAATTCTCTAGTATAAATGCCTCAATAGAAGAAGAAAAATTGGAATGAAGAGAGATTTAAGAATAGACCAAAAGAGGAAATGGTTATAGACAAGTGATAGTCTTTAGAGGATATAGATATAGAAAAATATGAAGAGAATTCAAATTTATTGAAACTCTTAAAACACACCAAGAAAAGCGTAGATGTGAGTTCTTATGTGTCTAGAGGAAGGCCAAAAAATAGAGTGGATAGATCTAGATAGGCATCAAAACAAGTTGCAGATGATACTCACAAGGTTTTAGATTTGGGTGGGTGAAAGAAGAACCTGCTAAAATCTAAGAAATATTTTTTTATCCTTGGAACATCAGTAGTATGAATGCCCCTAAAAAACATGGGGTACTTTGAGAGATGATAAAATAATATAAACCCAATATCTTCTTGATTCAAGAGACTAAGATTGATGAGTAGAATTTTTAATCAGTTAAAAATGCTATTTGGAAAGAAGTAGATATGGTGGAAAGTTCATTAGTGGGAGCCTCTAGAGGTGTATGGACTCTATGGGACCCTAGAATATTTGATGATCAATATATTTAAATAAATGAAATATGTGTATCTATCCCCTTTATTTGTAAAATTATAAATTTTGATTGGGTTGTTTCCAATTGGTATGCCTCAAACACTAGGGAAGGAAGAAAAATGATTTGGGAGCTCCTTATTAATATTCATGAGGTGTCTCAACAGCCATGGATAGTTTCTAGGGATTTTAACATACCCTTGTATCCTAGTGATAAGAAGGGAGGTAACTTGGGTTATGCTAATAGTATGGGGGAATTGTTAGCTTTTGAGGATATATGTAGTGGGAGAGATCTAACACATGTCCTAATAAGATGCAAAAAATATGAAAGAAAGTAATTTTGCAATATGATTGAAATATACTATAAATAGAAATGATGAAAATACAATACAGTATGGAGGTAATGGTCACTCCATAAATATAATTTAAAGAGCTACATTGTACTCCATGCAGGAGTTATACTACTATATAATATTATCTACTACTATCTACTACAATGCACTTGATATGTGATATGTCTCTATGAGGCCCTTTATATAGAAAGATAGATTCCTTGGCCAACATTGTACCTAGTTGTACAAGGGGACATCTTGCACATTACAACTTGCACAATGCCACTTGTGCATTTATTACATTGCTTGAAGTAACTAGCTAACTTCCCCTAAAGTAATCTCCTACTCTCATTATGTACCAAATGTGGTACAATTACATGACCCAAATGATGTAATATACTCTAACTCTAACATCCCCTCTATTACATTATTTGGGTATTGAATATTTCAATATTCAATATGGACCATATTCTGCAAATGATATTTAGATTGATCTGATACTCTTTATTCACATTGCATTGTATGCCTTCTTGAATTGGTTCTTCTTATTCTTCTTATTTATTGGAGTTAAAACTAGAAGTTGTATTCTCCTTCATTGATTATTGTAATCTGATAAGGCAAGTAGTTAGTGTCTTTATATGATGCAAAGAGAGTTGTATTTGAGGGTTCTTCAGTATTTATGATTTTTTTACTATTCATGTCTTCTTTGCTAAGATATCTTTTAGCATGTTTTTTCTTCCTTTTCCTCCTTCTCCTACGTTTTTGCATTGATACTAGTGGAATTTTTTTCTTCATGAGGAGTTAGTCTATCATAACAATAATATTGATTTGTATTTCTAGCTTGCTTCATGTGTTGAGTGAGTACAAACATAATTAATGATAGGTAAATCATAAAACACTCCTCATATGTGAATATAACTATCTTTTGTGAATTACACCATGCCCTGAAGAGGTTTTCATGAAGATAACCAATTAATGCTTCAAAGCTACCCTATTTTGCTTCTTTAATAAATAAGGATAATCTCTCCTTATTGCTAGTTGATAGCTGAATTTGGTCGTAGATGACAATAAGCTTTATGTCCTTTCTTTGGGTGTTATAGCCAATGGAATGCTTTGATTATTCCTTGGCTTCAATTCTTGGATGATGGCACATCAATTATAGATTCTTTGATGTCCCTTTATCATAGCCTTTAATGCTCTTCACCTTTATTCCACACTGCAACTCAGGCTACTACAAATATGCTATGAATACGGCTATGAATGCTACTATAAATTTGGCTATGAATGCTGACCTCCTTGATCTTTGATACCTTTTAATAGAAGAGGAATCTTGAAATGTATGACAAGTATCACAACGGTTATATTTGAGCGCTTGAGGGATGATAAGATGATTAATACCACTTGTAAATTTCTACTAGGGAAAGGATGAGTGTTACAGTCTTGGATGAGCACTCATTCTTTTTGATGACATATGTCTTCTTCCTTCTAACACATCAACCTTCTTCCCTGTAATGTTTTCTTGGTCAAACTTGCAATGGATGGGTGCTCGTATGGAAAACATTAGGATTTCCTTCTAGGTGACAAGTGTAACCTTCCATTTATGCATGAGCTTTATACATAACACCTCTTTAATGTATATTTGCAATACCCTTATTAACAATGCAACATGGCCAGCTCTTTCTTTATTCAATGGTACTTGGTATGAGTTGGTTTCAATTGGAGTGGAGAGCAACACCTTTGGAGACTTGGAGCTATGTTTGAGCAATGATCTTGGAGGCTTAAATAAATTCTATGGTGGAGTTTAAAATACTCCAATGATGCTCCTTGGATGTACGTCTAGCGTAATTCTTGTTTTCCTTATTTTTTCAACCTATTATGAAATCTCATTTGTAGATAATATTACCCTTGAATATAATGCTTCTCCTTTATTTTTATTTTACTTGCAGGTTTATCTATCCAAATCATAGAAGATATGATATCTTTGATAGGTTATTCTACCTTTCTTGGAGAATACTCTTTACACAGTTTATTTTAGCTGATTTTCTTTGTTATGAATGTGCCTTTTTGGCACTTAAAATCTACCCTTCTTCCTTCATAGCACAGATTGATATGGTGCAAAATAATGTAAACAAACTTGTAAATATAATACCTTATTTTTGCACCTCTTTTTTCATTCTATTATACTAATTTTAATGACGGATTTCTTGTAGGAAAAGGCTAGTTTGATATTGTCTCTTTTGCTAGACAATTCTCTCCTTTGCTTGATTACTTTTGGTAATAAACCCAAGCTAATAACCACATAGATAGAAGCTTTTTGTATAAGTAATTTTTGCATTTTTTCTCTGTAAATATCCTTTAGTGCAATTTTAATCTGAGACTCACCAAGTCTTGATTTGAGGCTTCTTTTTCTGATTTAATGGTGTCTTTCTTCTCCATTTTCTTGGAGGAATCTGATCTGATTTTTGGTGACTTATGTGGGCCATGAAATGCTACTGGTTCTGTGCACCAAATAGTGTCTATAGACACTTTGATAATCTACTAGTTTTTATGTCCTTGATCTTTAACAATCAACAAACACAAACATATCCTTTTGAGAGTAACTGGTTAAATATTAACTAGTGTAGTGCTAATGGATTAATAATGCACTTTAATGGTAACACTAATATCTCCTTATTGCTCCAATAAACTCTTAAAATAATTTTTATATGCACTTAATAATCTTCTGCAAATTTTCAAGAGTAATTTGTAATGAACCCTTAATGAATATTCTACAATTGTTCACTACAATCAATATTGTAGGATGTAGTCTTCTTTATTTCTAAATTTGATAATGATAATAGGTAGATTATAATTTTCTTTATTTTGAAAATATCTAACTCCTATTAAATGTGCAAATATATCCTAAAATGAATTCTCATTTTTGCACTTTCTTGAAGACTATAATATGGGTTCTTCTTCTTGCAACTTTTAATACAAATGTGGTACTTAATAGAATTTGATAATAAACCCTAATTTGAAGTTCAACTAATTTCACCCTAGTTGCTTACCTTTAATGGATTTTGAAGTAGATGTAGATATTGGTGTTTGATTCACCAAGTTATTGCATTGTAGTGGATGAATTTGAAGATTATTGTTGACTATATTGAATAGCTTCTTGCTTCACCAAACTATGGTCTTGAACATTCTAATTTGAGCCTAGGGTTTGGTGGCCTAATCCTTCCAATGATTATTGTAGATTCAAAGAAATATTTTCTCTAAAATATGTCTTCTTGCTGTGAGAGGTAATCTCAAAATCTCTTACATTTGGTAGGATTCTTCTTTTTGAATCCTCCAATCTTCTTGTTGAATTATATATTCAAATAGGATCTTCTTCTCAATATTATGAATGGCTTAAGGTCTTAACTGGATTCTTATTCTAGGATTTGGCACTTCTTGCCAAATTCTTCTTCTCTTGGGCTTGTTGTTGGATGGAAAAAATAGTCCCATGTCCTTCACTATCAAGAGATTTCTTCTTGGTAGTGTATTTATCCAATGGGTTCTCCTAGGAACATTTTTGATGATTATTCCATGGGCTCTACAATAAGGTTCTCCAAGCCTTCTTCTTTTTCCTTCTTGATACCTCTTCAAGGTCTTCTATATTGCAGCTTCTATGGTCTTCCAACTGAGACATTTTTTTCAAATTTTTACTTCTAGAAGTGTTGGTGATGAGATCTTCTTCTAGGATCTCTGAAATCTATTGTTTCTCTGCTTAGAAATAGGGCTATGTTAGTCCATTTTTATCTCTTCCAATATTGGAAGATTTTCCAATGAGATCTACTTAAAATCTCTTCAACTTCTTCTAAAAGAAGTCTTTAATCAGTAAAGCAGATAACCAATATCCTATTTCATGGACTCTTCTCTAGAGTCTTCTTCAGTTTATCTTCTTTGGAGTCTTCTTTTAAATAAGGACTTCTAAATTAGGAATTATTATTCTAAATTATGAACTCTTCTCTAGAATATTCTTCTGAATTAGGAATTCTTCTTCTGAATAAATAATTATTTTATGAAGTCTTCTTCAAATTTAAGGCTTTTATGGCCTCTTTTTCTTCTACACTCTATAATTATTGATCTTGAATGGAGATCACCAATCTCCTATCTCCTCCTTAACTCATATTCTAGAGTCTCTTCTTCCTTGAGTCTACTATAAGTCTATTGTTGCCTTCCCTTCACTTCTACAATCTGTACAATTTATAGCTCTTGTAACAAGACCCTTTTTTAAGGTCTTTGAAATCTTCAGTCTTCTTCTTATTGCTGCAAGTACTGGAATTATTCTAAGAAGACATTCTTCCTAGCTCTCTTTTAGGAAGCTTACCAACCTTTTTCTTGAATCTCCTTTTCCTACAACAAGTTGTTAGAAACTGGGATAAAATGATTTATAATTCTAAACCAAGGATTCTATGGCCTTTTATTAGGATCAAGGCTTCTATGGCTTTTCTTCTAGATCAAGGCTTATATGGCCTTTCTTTTGGATCAAGGCTTATATGGCCTTTTTTTTTTGGATCAAGGCTTCTATTGCATTTTTTTAGATCAAGGATTCTATGGTTTTTTTCAATGTGAAGTTTTTCAATATAGCAATGGAAATTTCCAATCTCCAAAATTCATCAAGACTCTACTTTTGGAGTCTCTTCCGCAATGTTTGTTTTCCTGCAGTAAAGAACTTTAGATAATGGTTAGCATGAAAATATCCAAATCTCTTGAGATTAATAATATTCACTAGTTGATCTATCAAACTACAGGAATGAATGTTGAGTCCTAGTCATCATGAGTTTTACTAAAACTCTGTGGAAAGACTCTAGCCAGATGTAATCTCAAATTTTTTGTAACTAAGATTTCTTTTAGTCCTCACTTGTGACTCTCCCTATTCCTATCTCAGTTCATCGTGGCTTTGATTCCACTATTAACTTTTAAGGATATATGTAGTGGGAGAGATCTAACATAGATCCTAATAATATGTAAAAAAATATAAAATAAAGTAATTCTGCAATATGATTGAAATATACTATAAATGAAAATGATAGAAATACAATGCAATATGGAGGTAATGTTCACTCCATCAATATAAGTTAAAGAGCTACATTTTACTTCATATAGGAGTTATACTACCCTCTAATACTCTCTACTACGATGCACTTGATATGTTATATGTCTCTGTGAGGCCCTTTATATAGAAAGATTGATTCCTTGACCAACACTCTACATAGTTGTACAAGGGGACACCTTGCACATTACAACTTGCACAATGCCACTTGTGCATTTTTTACATTGCTTTAAGTAACTAGCTAAATTACCTCTAAATTAATCTCCTACTTTAATTATGTACCAAAGGTGGTACATTTGCATGACCCAAATGATGCAATATACTCTAACTCTAATAGGAATTTAATTATTTTATCCCTAAATGTGAATTTATGGATTTGGATCTAAAAGGGGCAAAATACACCTGGTCTAATAGGAGGTTAGAAAGAAACTGCATTCAAATTATATTGGATAGAGTATTAGCATCCTTGTATTCATTAACTCACTATGACAACTATTCTCTCAAAGTCCTCGTAAATATTACCTCTGATCATTCACCACTACTTTTGAAAATGATGGAGGGGAGAAGAAATAAAGGTATATCCTTCAAATTTGAATTAATGTAAATGTCACATCCTTCTTTAGCTTAAAATATTTTAGAATGGTGGAACATTTATATTAGGGAATCCAAAATATTCCAAGTCTCTTAGAAGCTAAAAAATGTTAAGAAAAATGTGAAGGTTTGGAAAAAGGATATTTTTGATCATTTAAAAGAGAGAAAAAATAATCTAAATGGTATCTTGGAAGAGGTTGAATATCAAATTCATAATTGGGGGAACGCAGAGGAATTATATATAAAATAAAATGTGCTTCTATCTAATATCCACATTTTATTAGCCAAGAAAAAAGTCCATTAGAGACAAAAATCTAGTGTTTTATGGCTCAAAAAAGGAGATCAAAACTCTTGGATTTTTTATCTCACAACTATTAGACACAGGGTGTATAATAGAATAAGAATATTTAAGGTAGAAGAGGGTAAGGAAATCAAAGAGGAAGAGGATATTAAAAAGGAAGAAGCTTCTTTTTCTAATTTCCTTAGCATGGAAGATGTAACAAATTGCTTAAATATTTTTTTGGATAAATCATTTTTTGGATAGTCCTTTCTTACAGGAGGAGGTGCATAGGCCAATTTTTAACATGTAGAAGGATAAATCCTTGAGTGTGTATGGTTTTCCAAATTGTTTCTTGTATAATTACTGAGAGATTATCAAGAATGATATGCTAGAGGCTTTGTTGAAATTTCAATGAGAAAAATTAATTGTCAAGGAATGAAATTCTACATTCCTAGTTTTGATTCTAAAAAATCTAGGAGTAGACATGCTAAAATATTTTCACCCAATCAGCCTATGTGATTCTATTTATAAAATTTTGACAAAAGGTTCTAGCCAATATACTAAAGAGTATTTTACCTAAGATTATCTCCCCTCAATATAGTGGTTTTGTTAAACAAAGGAATATCTTGGATGGGATAATCATTGTTCATGAGGTTCTACAATCTATGAGGATGAGAGGATTAGAAGCCATGTTGTTGAAGCTAGATATTAATAAATCCTACAATGATGCAGAGCATCCGGTGGCAGCAGTGCAATATTGCATCAACAAAAAATTTTCTAAGTGTTTTGTTTTATTTTTAACAAGGCGGAAGTTGGTCGTTTTAACAAGGCAGAAGTTGGTTGCGAAATCGCGACGTCACGATTTCGTGATGTCGCAAAATCGCAACATAAAAATACAACATAAAAATGAAACCAAGGCTTGAAGTCGGGGAGGTCACGACATCGTGATATCACGATGTCGCGGAGTCGCGACATAAAAATGAAACCAAGGCTCGAAGGCGGGGAGGTCGCGATATCGCGACGTCGCGATATCGCGACATAAAAACAAAGCATAGGCTCGAAGGGGAAAAGGTCGCGATATCGCAACACAAAAATAGAAATGAGGACGCAAGGAAATTACGTTGCAAAATCGTGACATAAGAGCAGCGGTCGAGGGAAGCAGTGGGAATGTCATGATTTTGCGACATGTCACGAAATCGCGACTGTCGCGAAATCGTGATGGAGAAGAGCAGCCGAGAGGGGGCAGTTGGAGATGTCATGATTTCATGACATGTCACGATATCACGACTGGAAGTCAAGAAAGGCAGCGTTGGAGGAAGATGTCGCGATATCGTGACATGTCGCGATATTGCGACCCAAAGGCGAGGAAGGCAGAGATGAACAGAATACGTCGTGATATCGCGACATGTTGCGATATCGTGACCAAAGGGGGGAGGAGCGCAAGGAAGTTAAAATGTCACGATATCGTGACATGTCGCGATATCATGACAAACAACTGGTTCGTGGCTCAAAAAGTCACGCGCTCCAAGGTGAAGTTTTTGAGGCATCAAAGGCCTCATTAATGCATGTTGTCATATCCGATAAGTTTGCTGAACACGACGACCTCTCGAAGGCTGCGTCCAGAGGTCAGAAATGTCAGATGGTTCTTTAATGCATGCTTTCATGGCGAATCGGGGCAGTTGCTAATTATGGAAGGAAAATTGAAGACTCGATGGAGGAAGCCAGCTTTGCAGGTTTTGATGATGTATTCTTTCAGAAGGGTCATTAATGTCCTAGAGGGTCGAGACCTCGATAAAAACTTAGTGATTGTAAGAGAAAGAGGGGTGGATTTGGGAAGATGGCATGCAGAGTGTGAGAGAAGAAAACCAAGCCGAGCGTTGGTTGTTGTAAATCCTGTGGGCTGTTGCGTATCTGTAAATGAGATTTGCAGATTAATAGAAGAAAATTTGGAGTCTGTGAACGTGTGATTTTCTCGTCCCCCACTAAGTGGAGAAAACCAAGCTGAGATCTGGTTATTGTAAAGCCCGTGGGCTGTTACTGTAAAGATTTCCAGATTAATAGAAGAAAATTTGGAGTCTGTGAGTGTATGATTTTTTTTGTCCCCCATCAAGTGGTATCAGATCTAGTGTTCCTAAGTGCGCAAGCAGATCGTCGGTTGTGAGGCAGTTTGTGCCAGGATCTATGGTAGGGTTCTGAGAGAGAAGAGAGAGTTTAGGATCCCAGAGTGGAAAGTTCCTGAGTGTGTAAACAGATCACCGAACATGAGGCAGTTTACACCAGGATCTATGGAAGAGGAAAGAGAAGAAAATTGGCACTAATGCTCCTGAGTGCGCAAGCAGATTCGTTGAACATGAGGCAGTTTGTGCCAGGATCTGTGGTGAAGGGTCTGAGGAGAAAGAGAAAGAAGTTCCTGCGTGTGCAGACAGATTCGCAAAACATGAGGCAGTTTGCACCAGGAAAGAGAAAGAGTTTGGCACTCTGTGTAGTGCTTATGGGGGGGGTTTCATGGATGAAGCCTCAGAGGAAGAATTTGGCACTCTGTGCAGTGCTTGTGGAAGGGGTTGAATAGAAATAATTTGAGTCCCTGTGCAAGGGAGGCAGAACGACGTAGAAGTGAAGATCACTTCTCCACCAACCCCGGTTGTCTGATGCAGGAGCATCCGGTGGCAACAGAGCAATCTTGCATCAACCAAATTTTTTTCTAAGTGTTTTGTTTTATTTTTAACAAGGTAGAAGTTGGTCATTTTAACAAGGCAGAATTTGGTCGCAAAATCGCGATGTCGTGATTTCGCGACATCGTGAAATCATGACATAAAAATGAAACCAAGGCTCGAAGGTGGGGAGGTCGCGATATCACGACGTCGTGATATCGCGACGTCACAAAATTGTGACATAAAAATGAAACCAAGGCTCGAAGGCGGGGAGGTATTACGATATCGCGACATAAAAACAAAGCATAGGCTCGAAGTGGAAAAGGTCGCGATATCGTGACACAAAAATAGAAATGAGGATGCAAGGAAATTATGTCGCGATATCGCGACCGAAAAATAAAAGGAAGGGTAGGATGAGGAAGATGTCGCGATATCACGACATGTCACGATATCGCGACCCCTGCTATAGTGCAGCTGGAGGAAGAAGACGACAGAGGTCAGGCGGCGATTGCAGAGCAAGGATGACACATGGCACCAAGGTGTAGTTAAAGTGGGTGAGTACCAAGAAGCATGGGAAACAAAAAGGATGGGTCGCACAGAGTGATCTGATGGAAGCGGCGATCAGACGGTGGTGACAGAGGCCGTGCAGAGTGGAGCCAGGAATCGGGTCTTGTGCTCTGAATGTCATGACAGATGTTGTAGAGGGTCGGGGCCTCTATAAAAACCCAAGCTTTGTAATGGGAAAGGGGTTGAAAAACTACTGTAATAGAGGGTTACAGATTTGAAAGCCCGAGGGCTGTTGTTTTTTTTTTTTTTTTCTTCCAGAGGGACGGGACCTCTTTAAAAACCCAGGCACGTAGTGAGCGAGGAGTGCAGCGTAGAGATTGCATAGTGAGAGAGGAGATGAAAACTACGCCTACGGGCTAGTTCTGTAAATTTGTTTTAAGTCGTTGAATGAGAAAATTTACAGATTCGGGGTATGCAATTTTTGCATCTATGTTAGTGGTCTCAGAGCAGGAAGTTCCTTAGTGTGTAACAGATCACTGGACGTGAGGTAGTTACACCAGGATCTGTGGAAGGACTTATGAGAGAGTGAGCAGAATGCCTCCAAGAAGAAACCCTGTTGGTGGGAGAGGCATGGCGGCAGCGGAAGATGTCCGAGTTTTGCAGAGGCAAATACAAGCCCTGCAAGAAGATATGCATAGAAGATCGGAGCCAAGAAGAGATGAAGGTATTGAAGACGAAGTGGATGAAGAAGAAGACAAGTTTGAGGAAGAAGAAGAGGTTGTAGATCCTACACAAGCCAGGTTGTACAAAGCCATCTCTCAGATTGGAAAGAAGCCAAAGATAGGGGTTTCTGCATACTCAAGAAATCTTGATCCAGAGGAATTGATTGACTGGATCAATGATCTGGAAGAGTACTTTGAGTATGAAGAAGTTGAAGATCTTGAGAGGGTCAGATTTTCCAAGACCAAGCTGAAGGGTCATGCCAGCATATGGTGGAAGGGAGTGCAGCTGAAGTGAAACATATGAGGAAAATAACGGATAAAAAAATGGGCGTGAATGGTGGAGAAGCTGAAGAGGCAGTTCATCCCAGGTGATTACGAACTGGATCTGCTGAGGAAAATGTAGAGTTTGAGATAGATGAACAAAACTATCCAAGAGTACACAGAGGAGTTTTATAAGATCTCCATCAGAACTGGCCATTTAGAGGCAAGCAAGGAGAAGGTGGCCCGTTATATCAATGGGTTGAGACCCAGTATCCAGGAAGAGTTGAGCCTAGTTCGGGTGAGCACCATTGAAGATGCTTACAAGTTTGCTCTGAAGGTTGAAGAGAAACTGAACAGAAGGTTTGAGAGAAAGCAAAGAGGAAGAGGGCATGGAGGAAATACTGGTGGAAGAAAATATGAAGGAAAAGAGGAGAATAAAGAAGAAGCTAGCAACAACCAAGAGCAAAAGGTAGGTGATGATTACAAACCCCAAGTTTAGAACAATGGCTACCCAAGAGGAAGAGGTAGATCTAGACGTGGGTATGGAAGAGGAGTATTTCGTGGAACCTGTTTCCACTGTGGGGAAGAAGGACATCGAGCATTCGAGTGTCCACAACACCGAGAAAGGATGAACAAGAGACCTGAGGGTCCTGCCAGAGCTGCTGTAGCAGATGAAGATGCTGAATCAGAACATTCTAAGGAGGCTGAGAGAGGAGAAGTCATGGTTGCAAGGAGAGCCATGTTGATTGAGGAAGACAAGCCAGAGCAGAGGAGAAACCTGTTTCGCACGAGGTGCAAAAGCGTAGGTAAAGTCTGTAATGTTATTATAGACAATGGAAGTACTGATAATTTAGTCTCTGAAGAGATGGTTTCTAAGTTACAACTGGAGAGGAGGAGACACCTGCATCCATACTGGATTGCGTGGTTGCAGAAGGACCATAGAGCATGGGTCCGTGAACAGTGCTTAGTCACGTTCAAGATTGGGAGATACCAGGATGAAGTCCTGTGTGATGTTTTTCCTATGGATGCTTGTCATTTGCTGTTAGGAAGGCCATGGCGGTTTGATCGGAGTGCAGTGCATGATGGTCGTGCAAATACGTACTCCTTGACGAAAGATGGAGTGCGCCACAAGTTAAATCCATTACAGGCAGTGGACGAGAAGGTGTGCAGCAGTGCCAGAATTTATCTGGTAGAAGGCAAAAAATATTTTTTCCAAGAGACAAGGTTTAAGCGGGTTGCAGAGGCAGGTGTACGTTTGGAGATGTTGCATAAAATGGTGACCGAACAGCACAGAAGTGAAGGTCACTTCTCCATCAACCCCGGGTGTCTGATGCAGGAGCATCCGGTGGCAGCAGCGTAATCTTGCATCAACAAAAAATTTTCTAATTGTTTTGTTTTATTTTTAACAAGGCGAAAGTTGGTCGTTTTAACAAGGCATAAGTTGGTCGCGAAATCGCGACGTCGCGATTTTGCGACGTCGCAAAATCGCGACGTCGTGATTTTGTGATGTCACAAAATCGTGACATAAAAATGAAACCAAGGCTCGAAGGTGGGGAGGTCACGATATTGTGACGTCGTGATATCGTGACGTCACGAAATCGTGACATAAAAATGAAACCAAGGCTCGAAGGGGAGGTCGCGATATCGCGACATAAAAACAAAGCATAGGCTCGAAGGGGAAAAGGTTGCGATATTGCGACACAAAAATAGAAACGAGGACGCAAGGAAATTATGTCGTGATATCATGACATAAGAGCAGCGGTCGAGGTAAGCGATGGGAATGTCACGATTTCGTGACATGTCACGAAATCGTGACTGTCGTGATTTCGCGACATGTCACGAAATCACGACTATCGCAAAATCGCGACGGAGAAGAGTAGTCGAGAGGGGGAAGTTGGAGATGTCACGATTTCGTGGCATGTCACAAAATTGTGACCAGAGCAGGAAAGCAGGGGGCATACGAAGGCCAATGTCGTGATATCGCGACATGTCACGATATCGCGACTGGAAGTCAAGAAAGGCAGCGTTGGAGGAATACGTCGCGATATCGCGACATGTCACAATATCATGACCCGAAGGCAAGGAAGGCAGATATGAAGAGAATACGTCGTGATATCGCGACATGTCACGATATCACGACCAAAGGGGGGAGGAGCCCAAGGAAGTTAAAATGTTGCAATATCGTGACAAACAGTTGGTTCGTGGCTCGAAAAGGCGCACGCTCTAAGGTGAAGTTTTTGAGGCGTCAAAGGCCTCATTAATGCATGTTGTCGTATTCGGTAAGTTTGCTGAACACGGTGGCATCTCGAAGGCTACGTCCAAAGGTCAAAAATGTCAGATGGTTCTTTAATGCATGCTTTCATGGCAGATCGGGGCAATTGCCAATTATGGAAGGAAAATTGAAGACTTGGCGGAGGATTTGCAGGTTTTGATGATGTATTCTTTCAGAAGGGTCATTAATGGCCTAGAGGGTCAAAACCTCGATAAAAACTCAGTGATTGTAAGATAAAGGGGGGTGGATTTGGGAAGATGGCACGCAGAGTGTGAGAGAAGAAAACCAAGCCGAGCGTTGGTTGTTGTAAAGCCTGCGGGTTGTTGCGTATCTGTAAACGAGATTTGCAGATTAATAGAAGAAAATTTGGAGTCTGTGAACGTGTGATTTTCCCGTCCCCCACCAAGTGGAGAAAACCAAGCCGAGCGCTGGTTATTGTAAAGCCTGCGGGCTGTTACTATAAATATTTCCAGATTAATAGAAGAAAATTTGGAGTCTGTGAGTGTGTGATTTTTTTTGTCCCCCATCATACAATGGAGTCTCTTAGGAATTTATGGATAAAGTGCTATAGTTTTTTGGTTTTGGGGTAAATTGTAGCCTTTGGATTATTGTTTGCATATCCACTCCTCGGTATTCAATGATAGTAAATGGAGAACTAGTAGGTTTTTTTCTAGGTAAAAGAGGGTTGAGACAAGGTGATCCTATATCACCTTATCTATTCATAATAGTGGTTGAGGCTCTAGGCAGGATATTAACTACAAAAAAACACGTAATATTGATTAGAGGAATTTGGCTAGCATCATCTTAAGATATAATACTAAGAAAGATGACAGGGTTCTTAGTGTTTTATTTAAGAAAATAAAAAACAACAGTTCGTGGATCCTTTCAAATATTTATTCCCCGAATTCAATTCAAGGGAGATCTCTACTATGGTAGTACTTAGGCAATCTAAGTGAAATATTCCATAATGTCCCCTAGATTTAGGCTGGGGATTTTAACACTCCTATTTACCCTTCAAACAAAATGGGTGGAAATGGACCACCTATTAGGAGTATGGATGATTTAAATGACTTTGTGAACTCCAACATATTTATGGATGTAAAAATTAGAGGAGCAAATTATACCTGGAGAAATCGGCGGATAGGGTGTCATCTCATTCAAAAAAGGCTTGACAAGTTTTTTCTATCAAAGGAGGCTACAACTCTGTTTGGTGATTCTAACCTACAAGCCCTTCCTAAAATTACCTCTGATAATAATCCCATTTTTTTGGAGATCCCAAACTCTCTGTACTTCAAGAAACCTTTCAAATTTAAATCTATGTGGATTAAACATTCCAGTTTTAGAGATAACTTAATTCAGTGGTGGCAGCAACTTGTCAGGGATAGTGCAACTTTTAAACTTACTGGAAAATTAAAGTTTGTTAAGGAAAAGCTTCAAAATTGGAACAAAGAGATATTTGGGGACCTGTTTGAAAATAAAAAAATAGGTTGTTGAAATTTTGAATATAATTGATCAGAGGATTCAACATGGTGATGCTGATGAAACTACTAGGAAGGAGGAACGGATAAAACTAGCAGATTTTGATAACATTTTGGCCTGTGAGGAAATATATTGGAGGAAAAAATCAAGGGCTCTTTGGTTTAAATATGGAGATTCAAATTCTAATTTTTTTCATGTCACCACGCTTAGAAACATAAGCAATAACAAGATAAAATTTTTAAAAAATGCAGATGGTTCTATTACTCAGGACTTACCATAAATCAGAAAGGAGGCAGTAACTTATTTCAATTCTATCCTTGGTCAGGAATCGTAGTGCAATGAGAATGCCAAATATATTCTCTTGCAATCCATTCCTAGCATAATAAATGAGGATATAAACCTTAAGCTTCTAGCTCTCTTTCTCGATGAGGAAATTAAGGAAGCCTTGTTTAGCATGGAGCCAGACAAAGCCCCGGGACCCGATGGCTTTCCCCCTCATTTCTATCAAGATTTTTGGGACATCGTAAGTGAGGATGTAATTTCTACTTTCAGAGAATTCCAAGAAAGAAATCATATCCCAAAATGTTTGAACTCTACTTTTATTTCTATAATTCCTAAGAAGCAAACCCCTGAATCTATGGTTGGCTTCAGGCTAATCAGTCTGTGCAATGTTTCTTACAAGATCCTAACTAAATCCATTGCAAATAGAATGAGATATGTTCTACCCCGCATCATAGATCCATGCCAGGGAAGCTCTATCTAGGGCAGGTCAATATTGGATGGAGTTATCATAGTTCATGAAGCTCTACACTCTGCTCATAAGACTAATAGGTTTGTTTTTGCCCTCAAGCTTGATATAAACAAAGCATTTGACAGGCTAAATTGGGACTTTCTGATTGTTGTCCTCCTTAAGTTTGGTTTTCACCACCAATGGGTTAATTTGATCAAATAATGCTTTGGTTATCGATTCTGGTTAATGGAACAACTGCTGGTTACTTTCAAAGTCATAGAGGAATTCGATAGGGAGACCCTATCATCCCCATGTTATTCATCATTATGGCAGAAGATTTAGGCAAAACCATCAAAAATGCTTGCATTTCAAGGCTAATATCAGGAATCAAGACAACATCTCTCACTAGGGTTGTTTCTCACCAAAAATTCATTGATGATACCCTTCTATTGACTAAGGCATTAGTGGTTGAGGCCAAAATAATTAAATACATCCTGCAACTCTACGAGGATGTTGCTGGTCAGAAAGCTAATTTTATTAAAAGCAAGTTATATTTCTTGAACACCCCCATTCAGAGGCAAGGAAAGATTGCAGAAATTTTAGAGTGTGATATAGCAAACATCCCCACTTCGTATATTGGTCTCCCTCTTTTCATTGGTTCTTCGAGAGAGTCAATGTGGGACAGGGTTATTGAAAGAATTTGAAAAAAACTTGTTGGATGGAAAGGTCATCTTCTATCTCAAGAAGGAAAGCTGACCCTCACTAAGGCCTCTCTTCAGAGCATTCCAGTCTATTTCCTCTCCATTTTCAAAGCCCTTGTGAAGGTTTTCCAGAAATTTGAGAAACTCCAAAAAGAATTTTTATGGACTAGATCAGAGGAGAAAAAAAGGATACACCTTGTAGGATGGACCAAAGTGTGCAGCCCTAGGGAAAATGGGTGCTTAGGTCTTAGGAGAATTGCTCATATGAATTTAGCTTTACTAGATAATCAGGCATGGCACCTCATTTCTAGTGAATAAAATGAATGGACAACTATCATCAAATGAAAGTATCTTCAAAATATGGAATTTCTAAGTGACTTGGTTCCAATCAGAGGTTCTGCTTTTTGGAAAGCAATTCTCAATTGTAAGGAAATATTCAAAAAAGTTTTAAGATGGGTTTTAGGCAATGGTGAGAGGATAAATTGCTGGAATGATAGGTGGGCTAAGGACAAACCACTGACGTAATATCCTAACTTAGCCCGAATCAGAGATATCACGAAAGAACTCTTTGGAAGAAATGTCTCCATTTATATGGTTGAGGACAGAGGCAGAATGAAGTGGAAACAAATAAGGATTCAAGGATTTCAAGCAGAATCAAATGATCTTTGTAAAATTATCGGGCAATAGTTTATCCCCATGAGACCCAAGGAAGATCAAGTGACCTAGGCTCCTACGAAAAATAGGCAGTTCACTATTAAATCAGCTTACAAGCTTCTGCTTGATTATGAGGATTTTGTCCTCCAAAAGGACTTAGTTTGGATAAAAAATTTAATTCCAAAAATTGCATTCTTTTCATGGTTGGTTATCCAAGGAATAATTCTAACAATTGATATATTATGCGTAAAGGTATTTGTATCACTAATAATTGTTATCTGTGTAGGTCTAATTGGGAGACCATTTATCACATTTTACTTGAGTGCCCTTTTTCCTTGACTGTCCTAAGTGGGGTTTTTTAGGCCTTCAATATTTCCTGGGTTAAACCAACCATCGTAATTGATTTTTTCATCCAGTGGCCTTGCCCATTTTTAAGCCAAAGACTTAGATACATGTGGAAAATTTTTCTTAATCACTATCTTTTGTAGGTGTGGTTAGAAAGGAACCATAGAGTATTTAATGAGTCTATCCATGATCATCAAACTATCATTTCCAGGATCCTATCCTTTGCCAACGAGAATGTGAACCTTATCCCTTTTGATAGTCGTAAACCTCATCTGCAGGAGACCACGATTGCTCAATATTTAAGCTTAACCTTGTTAGATGAGTTTGTGCCTAGGGTAGTCAACCCCAAAGCCAATGTTAAGTGGTCCCCACCTCCTACGGGTTGGTTTAAGCTTAATTTTTATGGAGCAACTAAGGACAATCTTGGTAGAGCAGGCATTGGTGGCATTATACGAGATCATAATGGGAATATGATGCTTACATTTTTTGAATATTTGGGAACAAGAACGAACAACGAAGCTGAAGCTAGAGCTATGTGGAGAGGCCTTCAAATGACTCAAGACTTAGAAGGCAATTTTATCGTAGAAGGAGACTCTATGCATGTTATAAATATCCTCAATAATTGGAAAACACCTTCTTGGCGGATTAAAAATCTCCTCAATAAGGTGATTAATTGGGTTTCTTTTATGAGTTTCCTTATGATAATTTAATCATCCTACTGGATAGCATGGATAACTAATTTTTGCAACCATCAGGTGACTAGAGTAAATCACTAGATATGAGGTTCACTCAAGTCTTTTGAATTATTTTAACCAAATGGGTTAAGTACCTTTGGAGCCTTTTGAATTTATTTGACCAAAGGGGTTAGGTGCCTTTGGAGCCTTTTGATTGACTGTGAGTGAAGTATGAGCTACAACTACAAAACAATATCAAATTTTCACAATGCATAAAAGAGTTACCTCTATTGGATTTAAATTCAATATCATAGTAGAAATGAAAATAACTCCATCTAAGGTCAATATGCTAGAGGTGTTAGACCTACCAAGATAGTGAGACCTACTTTAAAAATATTTAAAAGAGCAAGAAAAAAGTTATGCTATGGATAAGAAGCCAAGATCCACTATGATTGATATAAAAAATCAAGAGAATTTTATGGCAAACAATTTGGTAGACATCTAAGCTGACATTGTTGAAATAAAAAATACCCCAAAACCAAAGACACTAAAACCATTTTCATTATATGAGATATGTAATATTGAAAACTACATCATCAAAAATTTCATAGTGGATTCAGGTGCAGCAATCACAACTATATCTAAAGCTATTTACAAATAAATGTGTTATCTTTATACCAATATGGCTAGAAACTCAATCCAATCGGATGATACAAGGGTCAATGCAATTTGGATACTCAAAGATCTAATCATTACTATAGTTAAATATTTAAATTTCATAGTACAAGAAGTGATAGTCATAGGTCCACCCTCATACTTTAAGATGCTATTATCTAAAAATTAAGTGCATAAATTGTCAAGGGATGGTTACTTAGCAATGGACTATACTCATACGAAGGTATCCAAAGATGAAAAATAATTAAGATTGAGAACAAACTTTATTGCAACTACCTCCTACATAAGCTTGATGATGAAATTATAGTGAACTAGAATGAGCTATTGGAATTCATATTAGATGATGAATATCTAGAATAAAACCAATATCTGAAGGTTGACATGATAATAGGTGTAATGTAAGATGATGGATACCTCAAGGTCAAATATAAATAAACTAAGAAAGGAAACTATCTTATCATTAAAAATATTCAAATATTCTAGCCTTGATGAATCAAGGAGCAAATAATATGTGGACTATGTATTGAAGGTTCTAGAACCAAGAATCGAATAGGTACTAGTGTGTAGTTCATTGATCCACAAGGTTCAAAAATTCATTATGCCTACAATTTTTTATTCAATTGTACCAATAATGTGGTATAGTATAAAACACTTTCTATTGGTTTAAAATTTTTAAAAATATGGGAATCAAAGAAATAAGAATATTGACAACTTCAAAATAATTATAAAGCAAGTTAATTCCCATTGTGCCACTAATAATAGACACCTAAAATATTACAAATATGGAGTCCAATATTTTCTTGAAATTTTTTAATAAATATGAAATCAAAGCAATACTCATAGAATTGAATATGAAGGTCGTTGAGTTAGTGGAAATGGTAGACTCCTCTAACCCTACCAATAATATGTGGGATAAACCAAAGAATTAAATGTTGTTCTTAGACAAAATCATAGATTTCCTAATCAAGGAGGCTCAACACATTAGAGAAAAGAATGATTATAATTAAAACATCAAAAAAATAATCATTCAACTAAAATTGAACTAGTTGCCCAGAGGCTTGATCATACTAGAAAGTCTATGTAAAACCAATGATAGTCCAAGGAAAATTAGTCTCAAAGTGAATTCTTATTCATATCATCTAGTTGAGGTAGCTAAAGGGGAAAAAGTATTTTTTAAAATTACACCCAAGAACAAAATGACCTTTTTAAAAATATGTATGGTAAGTATAGGTACATTGTTTCCTAGTCATACAAATATCTTAAAGTCTATGATTGAAACAACATAGAGCATACTATTGAATTAGAGCCTGATGCCAAACCTTTCACATAAATACAAATATTAGTATATTCAAAAAAAAAAATCATGATGAAGAAATAATTATTGAAGCTTCTACAATCTTAGATCATATTCCCAATTAAACACTTCACTTGTGTTGACATATTGGTCCTAGTATGAAAGAAAAATAGGGATATAAGGCTATATGTCGACTTTAGGAACTTGAAAATGGAATATTTAAAGGATTACTATCCATTTCCACCATTGATAAGATATTGAATAATGTATTCAGGCCAAATATTTTGTCTCTTCTAGATGGCTTATTAAGATATAATTGGGTTCAAGTTAAATATAAATACCAACACAATACATTTTTCACCACCAAATGGAGAACCTTCACATACTATAAAATGTTGTTCATATTATCAAATGCAAGAGCAACCTTCCATAAAGATATGGACATAGCTTTTACCTTGTAGATAATAATATTCTCATATACCTTGATGATTTAGAGGTATTTTCCAAGACTAGGAGTAAGCACATCAATCATCTCAAGTTGATCTTCTAGAGATATTAGGAATTTGGTATTTCTCTTAACCCTAAGAAGTCCATTTTTATGGTACAAGAAGGAAAATTTCTAGGTCATGTAGTATCAAAATATGGTTTAGCCATAGATCCTGAACGAATCAAAGCCATCCAAAATTTACATTACCCACATCAATTAAATAAATTAGACTTGTTGGGGTCTGAATTGACATCAAGTAAATATTGAACTATGAATATGAATCTAGGGCTTTTTTGGAGGCGCACATCCCCTAATCATAGCTCAAAACCCGATATTGGATGGATTAAATATTTCTTCAATCCAACCTCCAGAGTAGGTTGGTATACCTTGTTAACTAATTGGTGTTGACACAATTAAGCTTAGTTTAAAGTATAATACTAGGGATAGAAATGGAGTAAGGGTTAGAAATAATGGAATGAGTAATGGCAAGATAAATCTAATAGCATTGACAAATATCAAAAACCTCTAATTAATCACATTTCCAGTATGCCACACTTAAGACAAACAATATTCAAAACCAGTAATCTTCACCATTAAAGAATAATAAAACACTTTGATAACTATTTCAAAAATCTGAAATTTTAATAATTCAAATAATACAATTAGATCAACCTTCAGACAAATAGAAAAATAAGCTCTCTACAACATTTGTTTAAGCATGAACCGTTATAATCTACCCTAAGTTAGCAATCAAATATCAACAGAATTGACTAACCATAACAACAGTAGTAGAAATGAATTCATAGAATAAACTCACAAAATATGACTCAAGCCTAAGGCAAATATCCAAGTAATGCTCCTCCTATTTATTTCTTAGAAAAATTATAGTAATATGATAGGCAAACACTCTATATATGACCCTTATAACTAAGGGATCAACCTCTTTATATAGATTTTACAATAATAGTAGAAATAATGGGGACACTATAAATATTTTGATGTCAAATAAATAGGATGCTGAGGTGGTGGCCTCTTATTTGCTTAAAAGAAGAAATAAAAGATCTGCACTCCATGAAACTCTACAACTCTAATATTTGCAAGTTGCCTAGCCTTCCACAAAAATCAGCAGTTGTACTGGTTGTAGACTAATCTAGTCCATTCTTTGTTCTTGACTGGACTTCTCCACCATAGATCTATAACTGAAAATATTAGCGGATTTTGATTTTCTATGATGCTTGGTATCCATTGGTTATTTCCACTCGCACTCTTTAGATTTTTCTCCTCCAATTTTTTGCTGATTCAGATCGTAGAATGAGAACCCCAAAGCAACCCATGTCATTCTTCAAAATCTGCACCTTCACATTTTGCTAGGTCAGGTTTGATTACATTGACCATGGACTGAGAGTCTAGTAGTGTATCACATCCTTTAAATATTGATGATATCATTTTTCTTTGAAAATACCTATTGTTGGTTGTCTTATTTTCAACATCTGCTCTTCTAAATTTTGTTGTGCTAGTTTTGACAGATTTGACCATGGATTTCAATATTGTGTATTACTCGAGTGAGTTTTTTAACATCTAGCAGACTTTACATTGTCTTCTGCAATATTTTGTCCCAATTCGCTCCTTATAATTTTTTTGGGTCAGGTTTGACCGTGTTGACCACAGAATGAGAGTTTAGAAGTGACCCACCTCATTCTTCAAAATCCACTCCCTCAAATTTCATTGAGTTGGGTTTGGCCATGTTGATCGCAATTTTTTTATTGCGTTGTAGGTGAATGGAAAATAACATAGGGCTTCTTTCAGAGAGCAAAAAACTTCTTGTTGAGTCATATTCCCTTTCATAATTCCATTACTCCAAAATCCGTTGGGTCAATATGGTACAAAATTTTTAACTATGCTTTGTTTGACAGACCTTTGTTAAATAAAACGGGGTAATTTTACCTATATTTTATTCAGTTTTTGCTCCTCAAAATATTGTTGGGCGCTATTTAAACAGTTTGACCATAGATTTTGCTTTTGGTGGATTTTAAAACTACAAATTTTCTACGTAGAAATTAACACCAACCTAGAGTTATATTCACATTTCTGAATTCCGCTATGCTCCTCCAAGTTTTTCTAGGCACTATTTGACCAGTTTGACCATGGATTTTTGACCTTCAGCAAAATTTAACGTCGCTTTTGAGGTTCTTTCAATACTCAGCCAAATTTTCAAAAAATTTCTTAGTATGTGATATTTTTAGGCCTGCATTTTGGCACATCTTAGGGAACTTTGCTCGTAAAGGTAAGGAACTCAAAGCTTTATCCACTAAAAATCCCATTAGTCTTTTGAGGTAAACAATAATGCAACCGAGAAGGGGGAAAGGGCCAAATACAAATAAAAGAAAAAATTGATGGGCATAGAATTAAGAAAAAAAAGACAAAAAAAATTGGGCAAATATGAAGTGGGATCATATAAATAGTCAACAAAGTGAGGTAAAACAATCTCTTTATTGCTAATGAAATGGAGGTGGTCAAACAAATCTATGGATAAAACTTAGTGTAACAAGCTTCTCAAATCAATAAATGAAACCCTAAAAGAGGGGATATATGGTATCTTTATAGGCGGATAAGAGGAAGCAACACTAATATGTTGGGGGTGTAAAGAAAAGAAAAACAAACAAAGAGAACTAGAGTTACACAAAAACAGGGAGCCATTCACCACATAATGTCTATATATGCATACTCCATCATGGTGTAAGCTCCATATGCATAATACATCGAGGCGTAAGATTGCTTCCAAAGGAGATATATTTTCATGAATTGCAATTATTCTTTTATTTTAATTCACTTACAATTTTTAGCAAGGGTGAACAATACCTTCTCCAACTGCTCGAGATCTCCTCTACCACTTTTCATCTACGAACTCTAACCCATCTTGAACATTGAACTATTCTCAAAGAACTATTCCTCCTTTTATAGACTTGAAGAATACACAACGTAAGCTGACGATATGGAGATTCTACCTCTAGATCTTGGAAAGTATTTAATTCATTTAATCTAGCATTCCCGCTTTCATTGAGTCCTTTACCTACATGACTCTGGTTATTTTGGCTTGTTTCACATTGGGTATTTCCATAGCCTCCTCATCAAGACTTATATTTGACCATTCTATATCCATTGGGTAATAGATTATGAAGATCTTATCATGAGTCAAACTGTCAAAACATAAAAGGTTGATGTTATACTTTCTATCAAAGATGTTGTCCTTTGAACTCAATCCTAACCTCTCCTCCATTCTCTTCGTAAAATGTATACAAAATGGCAAGGATTGGTATTTTCATGTGAACCTACCTCTACTTTATTATAATGATTGTAGAAAACCATTTTATTTACCTATAAGTTATGTACACAAAAGTGTGGTGTGTGTGCCCATGCCTAGCCTTAAATCTGCCTTGTGAATCTATCTAGTGAATCTGCAATATCCAAATCATACAGATCTAAATTTGTACTTATCCTTAGAAATTTCATGATGTGATTCATATATCTCATATATCCAAATGTAATTATGCTCTAATACTTCACATCTAGTGTTGTAAGAATCAAATATTACTTCTGTAGTCTTTGTAGTTTGGAAGTATCCCTCCCATTGGTAGGTCATGACCATGGCATCTATCTTGTAAAACTCATGCCTCTGATGATATTGGCCCTTTATTTCTCCATCCATTGCCTCTTCATGAGTATGGGAATTAGGCCAAAAGGAACTACCTCTTTTTATCTCTCAATATAATGAAGGAGTCTTCATGGCCCATGTTCTATTCAGATGATAGCATTCCATCTGGTCTCCTCGAGGATTGATTTTTGTTCCTACCCCTACGTAGTTATGCACATTGGATGGAAGGTTGGTGCATGGCTGCTTATAATTATAAATGATAAAGGTATGAATGCCTTGTCTAGAAATCTCAAAGATATTCCTTATTTCAAATATTTTAATACGGTTCATCTCCTTCTTGAGACCAAATCCTAAAGGTTCAATTAAAATCTTCAAAAATATAAATGCCAAATAATGGGGGTATGTCAACGACCATGATATCTAGTACCAGAAACATGTTAGGTAGTCCCCACAACATCATTACATTTTTTTTAGAATACCCAAAACTTTAATGGCTTTCCCTCTAAATTGTAGATATTTGGGCTCCACCTTCTCAAAAAATAGCTCGAAGCCTTCACATACTTCAAAAGGTATTATAGGTATTTTAGCTCCTAGGTTTACTGGATATTTGTGCACCATCCCCTTTGTAAAAACAAAAAACACATAACATGGGTCAAACTATCTCTCACAGAAACCTAGAGCATTATTTTTAGGGATTTTCCTACTTGCTCCAGCTAAAATATTTAAATAAAGGTTAGCCAAATTGATCACTGAGTGTACCAGAAAATCTCCCCTCAAGCCTTGATATGACTGAGATGACTCTTTGAACAAATTTTGGAATTGATGCAAACTTTCCCTTAATTGTTCTAATTTTATTGCAAGGAAACACAAGTCCCTCAAAGCTTCAGTCCTTCTTTTATTCAGGGATTTTCCTATTAAGATCTATTCTCATAGCAACACTTGAATTTCATCATATTGGGTGCAGCTTTGTAGTATTGTGAGAGAATTATTGATATAATTCATCAGAGAATTGGATTTTATGCTACAAATCCTTTCGAGGGAAGACAGGATAGAAAATCCCAACATGTCTTTAGGGAACCTAACAAAATTGTTGATAAGCTAGCCAATTTGGGTGTCGATGGTGACAGACTTTTCAAATGGGATCATGGTGTCCTGAGCGAAGTAGAGGAGCTAATTCAACAAGAATACCAAAAATTATAGTCAAATTTACCAACAAGGTAGGCACTGTAATTTCGAAGGCTAGGAGTATTCTCGTCTCTTTTTTGAAATGGATTCACAATAAAAATTATTCGAGTTGTCAGTCTTGGTGGATGCTGCTTGGAAATACCACAAATACTAATTGGGGCAGTCACATGTTAGATAACATGGCTCGTAGTCGTCTTAGTAATTTGAGGTTGGTTGATAATCACAGGGTAGGAAATAAATGACAATATAATACTTCGAACCAGAGCCACATGGACCACCAGATAGCCACCGCCATAAATCTAGCCAGTAGGTTCACTTCTCCAAGGCTGATTGGCCAAGACGGAATGTGGTCCCAAAGCATGTCATATATGGAAGAAAGCAATTACCAAAGAATTATTAAGAGTAACTATCAATACAGAGCTTGTGGGAGTTTTTTTCAGTACTCTGCTATGTGTGCCTAAATCTTTTTGTTTCTCTATTGTTTCAAGGAAGGCATCCGTGTCTGTTTCTTTTTTTGTAATTATGATGCAGGTGTGTTTTCTTGGGGTATACCCAAAATTTTGTATGGGAAGTTTCTTTTTTATAATAGGCTATGTGCCTTACCGGATGTAATGGCTTTGGCGACATGTATATTTTACATATATAGGATCCTTAGTAAGGACATGTTCATCAATAGCCCTGGGCTGATTTTTGTAAAAGGTTTTGGGTCAACCTAGAAAAACCGGTATTAATGCTATAGTATCTTATCTACCAAAAAAAAATAATTACTCATTAATAGTTAATTGATGATACCATAATATTATCAGAGTCATCATTTGTGGAAGCTGAGAATATTAGGTAAATTCTAAAAGCCTATGAAACAACTTCAGGTTAGAAAATTAATTTCTTAAAAAGTAGGTTGTTATTTGTTAACACTCCCCAACTCAAACAAAATAAAATTGCAAGAAATTTTGGTTGCAGAGTGGACAACTTCCCCACTATATATTTTGAAATGTCCCTTTTTTGTAGGTAGAATAAAAGGAGAATACTAGAATTCAGTGCTTGAGATATTTAATAGAAATATTGAAGGATGGAAAGCCTCTTCCAAAACTTACCCATTTTTATGATTTCTTTATTTAAAATCCCAGCATCGATAGCTAAGAACTTGGAGCATATATAGAGGAACTTTCTTTGGACTGGTGTAGAAGATAAATAAAGGATTAGTTTGGTGGCATGATATAAAGTTTGTAGACCTAAGAGAGAAGGCAATTTAGGTTTTAGAAAAGTGAAGTAGATGAATATGGTTTAATATCCAAAGTGGGATGGTGGAAAATTATTGAACATGATCAATGTTGGTCTCATATCCTCTTTGCAAAACGTCTTGATAACATAATGCCCTTTACTTATAGCATAAATCTACTTTTAGGATCATCTTTGTGGGATGGGTTGATCAAAATAAGAAATCTCTTATGGAAAGGTTTAATATGATAGGTGGGAATAGGTGATAAGATATTGTTTTGGGAGGATGCATGGGTCATAGAGGGGATTTTAATTTTTAATGATTACTTGAAGTGCATAATTTTTCATTTAAAGCAAAAATATGGAAACATTATTTAGGAGTACATCAAGGAGGAAGATAATTGTAGAGTGTGGCACATGTTGTAATTGGAAGGATTTGATGCAATTATGCAAAGTAGGCTTAATTCTCTCAATATCAGCTTACAACATTACTATTTGCAACTCAATAGAGGAGAGGATAGGTTCTTTTGGGATCCTAATCCTAAAGTAACAATTACTTTTAACTAAAATTTTACCTTTGAAAGGGATAAGGAGAATAAAATTTTTATCCTCACATAGAGTTTGGATTAAAGATCTCCTACCAAAGGTTTCTTTCTTTCTTTAGTTGGCATTGCACAATTGGATATCGACAGTGGACAATCTTAGAAGAAGAGGGATGGTCATTCCTAATATGTTTTATTTATGTTGTGGGGTTGAGGAGATAGCTGATCATATTTTTGTCCATTTACCCCTCTCTTTGGAGGTCTGGCATGCACTTTTTCAATAATTTAAAATTCAATGGATGACAACAATGTCTTTGGAGACCTTATGGTAAATTTGGGTTAAACCTCATCATATCCCTTAATTGAAGAAAATTTGGATCTTTGTCTTACCTCATTTCATTTGGAAAATATAGAATAAGAGGAATAATAAAGTGTTCCAAAATAAGGCTAATAGTGTAGAGGTCATTATCAGAGTATCAAAATTACCATTGCTAAAAATACAATTGTTAATATGGGTGACCAATTCTATGAAAATGAATGGGAGAAATAAATAGCAATGGATTAGGGACTACTGAGAGCTATAAGGAATTATATTAGCTAGCCAAAGAGAAAGGTGATATGGACTCCCCCCTAGAGTGGGTAAAACTAAATTTTGATGGAGCCTCTAAAGGTAATCTAAAAAAGGTTGGAGGGGGAGGGGTTCTAATATCTAGCTTAGGGGTAGAGATATCTTGTTATGCAGCAAAATTTGGCCATACATAAAACCATTTAGTAGAGGCAATATCCATGATTGTAGGAGTAAGGCTTTCAAAAAATGTGAATGTTAAGAAGCTTATAGTGGAAGGGGATTCTATGAATATAATTAATAGTTTGAATGAAAAGCAAAGTTCTAGCTAGAGCATTGAAAGTATTATTTAAGAAGTAATGAAATTACTATCAAGTATGGATTCATTTGTAATCCAACACATCTATAGGGAAGGTAATATTGTGATTGATGTTATGGCAAACATGGTAGTTTGGATGGATGGATCCAAGGTATGAAATAATATTTTCTTAGAGGATATGATGATTATAACTCTCAAAGAGAAAAATACTATTGTTGAGTTATAAGTCTCAAAGCCTTAGGGGAATTTATTACTGCAAAATATCTATTGGCATGGGGCTAGTTTTTAAGGAAATTGAGATGTTTAAAAAATGTTGTATATTGAATGAAGACCAGGTTAAAGCTTCTGAAGTTCTTAGGAAAGGAAAAATTGAATATTTGATCTAAAGGTAATAGAGAATTGATTAAAGCTCCTAAAGTTTCTAAAGAATCTAGATGTATTGAATTTAAGAAATATTGAATCCCCGTGGGATAGAGTTAAATCAAAATTATTGTATCTAAGTATGCAACATGCTCCTTTTTAATCCAAATTTTGTAATTTGTAGGTGTTGGAAGTGATCTTTCTCTTTTGCAAATGTAAAATGTTTGGGGCCGTCTCAAAACCCCTCATTTACCTTAATAATAAAAAAAATTGCTTTAATTGGAGTGGATTAATCCCTCTAGATAGAGATACAAACTAGCTATAGTGCATTGCCCTCATTAAATTACTATAGTAAACATGCATATGGTTCAATATTAAACCCCTCCTTTGAGATTTTATTTGCTTCCCTATTTAGTTCTCTATAATTATGCCAAAATGCAAAAGCCTCACTTCAATCCATATCTTCTTTTATTTTAGAGAAGGTGGGTTGTAGAACTTAACTTTTACATGAATGAGAAAAGTAAATTGTATTAGGTGTAGTTTCTAACATGTTATCCTTAATTACAAATAGTTAAAAATATATCTTATTTTAAAACTTTCTTAAATAATTGTTTTCAATATTGATTATTAAAAATTCTTAATTTTTATTGGTTAAATTGGATACCTCATTTTCGTTTTGATAAATTAGGTGGAAAATGTAATCCTACGGACCATTGTATTTTTCTTTTAAACTCATTAAATACAAATAATGTCACAACATAGAAAATGTAAATTATATTAAGTGTTGTGTCAAAAATCCTATTCTTGATGATGGAAAATTAAAATAAATTAACATTGTTATCTTTAGTAAACCATAGTTTTCAATGATGATTGATAAAAATCATTTTTTTACTAGTTATGTTGAACACCCATTACTTAGTTTCATGAAGAGGAGAAGTTATAATTCCTATTGTTTGCATGGGCTAATAAGAATATGAATCTATGTGGACCCTTTCTGCTCAAACTTTAGAATACCTTTTAGATTTGAATCTATGTGGACCCTTCACTCTGAATTGGATCCAAGAATTGTGGAATGGTGGTCCAAAATATTTTCAAGCCCTATCATATCCTAGATTTCCATAAAGCTTAAATTTGTTAAAACCAATCTTAAGAACTAGAAATAGGTGTTTGGTCATTTTAGCAGGAAAAAAGAAGAGTTTAATTTACAACTACAAGACTTAGAGCACACACATGAATTAGGCCCTATTAAGAAGAATATCTTATTTAAATAGAAGTATCTAATTTATGAGTTCTATAACATCTTGAAGAGAGAGGAATACTTCTGGACTCAAAGATCTAGGGCTCTGTGGCTGAAAAATGAGGACCAAAACACAACATTTTTTTACTTGACTACCCTTAAGCATAGAATCCAAAAAAAAAATAAAGATATTATCAAAGAAGATGGATCCAAATTATTTGACCGAAGAGACATAACAATTGAAGTCATAAAATTCTTTTAATCCCTCTTAAAATCCTCTAGATCAAGAGATATCCATGCTAAAGGAATACTATTAGCCAATATTTCCACTCTTATTTCTCAAGAGCAAAATTCTATGTTGATCTTCTCTTTCTCCCCTAATGAAATAAAATATAGTATTCACTATTTCTAGTGAGAAAGTGCTTGGTCCCAATGGCTTTCCTACCCTATTCTTTCATAGGTTTTGGCACATCTTGGGATCTAATAAAATTGTTACTATTACTAATGTCCAAAGTTTTAGATTCCTACTTAATGATGTTAACTCTGTAAATTCAGAGTGCTGGTGAATATTTATCGCCCATATGGTCCTATTTTGTCAAATGTACACTTTTCCCTTCGATCTCCTAAAAATTTTGAATTCTACTTGGTGATTGTGAAATTGTCAATTTTCTTTCCCCTTTTAAAGAATTTTTTTTAAACCCCAACTGTCAAGAAAATATAAACAGGTGCCATGTGGCATGCATTTTTGTCTCCACTACTAGATGACTGCAAACTCAGCAGTTGGTTTAAAATTTTGTCTTTTTCTCCCTTATTTTCCTCCAACCGTTGCTTTTTACGCATGCCGCATTAATTGGTTAGTTAGCAAATCGTACACTGTATGATCTAAATCATACAGTACACAATTATGTATGATTTGCACATCATTCTTGTATTGTACAATTATCTTTTGTACGATTTCATCTTGTACTTTTTATCTATACGATCTCATTACTTAGAAAAATTTTACTTTTTGTTTCTCTAGAGAGGTTGTTGTTTCCAGTTTTCAACCTCGCCCTTCCTAATTGCATCTCGAGGTATTTTCACAAGGCACAATTTTTTTTTCATTCATTTTTTTTTCATACATTTTTTTTCCTAGTCTACTTATAGTTACCTTCTTGTTAATCGTACAGTGACATTCACTTGTATGACTCCATCCCGATGTTGACCTTGAGGTTCGACCATAATATTTTGATTAGTGGTATCCTCTTGTATCGCTGCATGGTTGGTCTTCGCCTGTGATGTTGTTGCCTATTCATTTCCCCTCTGCCAATGTGTACAGTTTGGAATTGTGCATTGGCAAGTTGGAGTCTCGTCCCCTGGTAGGTCTTCTTCTCACCGTGTAGGTGATTGATCCCATGGTGGTGGTGTTCTCACCACTCTACTATTATTTGATCGACTTCTTTGCCTATCTCCGTGGATCATTTTTGGATCCAAACTTAGTGATTGGGTCCATTGTTGGCCTAGGTTTCTATCATCTACAAAGTGTACCCTTCCTCTACCAGCAAGGTTTTGACCATGTGAGTATCTCCCCCTTCCATTTATTCTGGGCATGAAACTTCCCCATATTATTGATGAATCTTCTCTTGTTTGAGATAATTGCAAATTATCCCCTTCTCATTGGGATCCTTGCTAGTTTATGGGTGGTCGCCCCCATTTGCATATTTGTAGCACATTTCATAACATGCTTCTTAGTCTGGGTATATCTTGTTGGTTCCTTACCCAATTTATACATGCTAACAGGTTATCTCCTAGCCATATAGGAGTAGGGGGTAAAAATATTCCTCGTACTCTACCTCCTATAATTACAACATAACCAAGGTCTCCATCATTTTCTGGTCTTCTACCTCTTTATCTTCCTCATTGAAGTCTTAGAAGTCCTTCTCCAAATTCTTCAGTCATCAGAAGTAATATCTATAAACTCGATATTAACCAGTGGACTCTGGTTTTGTGATAATTATCACAAGGTTCTAACTCTTCTATCAGCTCATACCAAGCGACACCTCCATATTATTTCCTCAAAGGCTCTCTGAGGGGATGAAGATGCCAATACTTCCCTATAATTATCATAAAAGTTTGTCTTAGAGCTAGAGTTGGTTCGACCCTCTTTCCTCTATTCTGCCCAGTCATTTGGCAAATTCATCACTCTCTCCAATCATCAAACTTTCCTTCTTTGTCTTATCAGCTACTGGTAAGCTATTGTATATGTTCGTGTATCATTCTTGGGTCTGTCCTCTTGATCTCTCCCGCCTTCACTTGATCTCAATGCTCTAATTGGAATATTATAATCCCTCTGAGGATTATGAGGGTTCTCATGTTCATCCTCATCTATACTAGGCTCTATCACCAACCATGAAATTCCTTCCTCACTATAATCTGTCCTACCAACTATATTGTGGTGCAATTCAGGTGATGTGGTGGTCTCCTCTATATCTCACCAAAGTACTTATGCGCACTCATTTATCATAGGCTACTGGATTTGTAGGGTTGGTGAACTTGTACTTGTGCCTTCGTTTCCCCTACCATTTCTTGGAGTTAAGCCTTCAATATCCTCAGGTTCACTTCCAATCGCTTGGAATCTAACTACCCTCTGTTCATCCAATATTTGTATGGTACCATCCAATTCTTGGATGACTTGTGCTCTCAATATTGCATTGTGACCCTATAGTATTTGATACTCTTCCTATAATTGTTGAGTTTGCGTTATCATCCTCTATTGTAATAGCCCAATATGAGCCAATAGGGAAATTTCCATGAGTTCTTCTATCATTTCATCCCTATCATCCTCTAGAATTTCCATCTCAAACGTGTCCACTCTATCCTCATTGCACACTATCAGCCTTATCCTTCTTTGTTCTTTCGACTGTCAAGGTAGTTCCCTATGTTCTATCTATGGGTACCTCATATTGGAAGCTCTTGGTAATAGCACCCTCTCCTGATAGTCCTTTGTTGTTGGAGTAATCCACTCTTCTCCTTCTCTTATGGTCCCATCAGCCCGTCTGATATGTACTCACAACCTTATTCTTTCACTAGATCCAGGTGCCAACTCTTGTTGTTCAATTATTGGCTACATCTCCTCCCTTTCGGTAAACAATTTTGCAAGTCCCAAATCCAACTCTTCTTGTGGTGGACCTATCTCATGATGAGCCTCGTCTTGAGCTTCCACTCATCGTCTTCGTTCAATCACTTTTGAAGCAATGAATAAACACTGTACTTTGTAAGGCTTCAACTTTGAGCCATTTACAGTGTTGGGTACTGTTGGTTCGGTTTTCATACACACCCCATGAAGAATGAGCATAAAATACCAATAACACTTATACGGGATAAATCCCACTCACTTTAGGATCTTGTTGGTTATCCAAGGTGTGAGTTACAGAGTTGGGTCAAATGTCTATTCACTCTTTTTCGCTTCTGGAATAGTTTCAAGTGGACTGTCTGTTACCTTACAATGGGCTCGACCTTCGTTCAATAATGTTTTAGAGGTTGTTATCTTTGTTGACAATCAGATTTACGATGAGTTCTTTGATATAGCTCTTTATGTTTTAGCAGATTAAATAAAAGACAAATTTGAAAGAAAATAAAAATGGATCATTTAACAGTAGAACAAAGAGAGTAGGGTAGGGCAAAAAAGAGAAGCTTATCTAAGTTAGTTGCAGAATCAAAACTATCAATTTCAATTACACTATTTAACTTCACAATAGAACCAATCAAAGAGGAAGGTGTCCAACTTTCTAAGATCACCTTCTACTAAGAGCATAAGACGGAGATAACATAGATCTGAAAGAAAATCATAAATAGAAGGGAAGTCGGTGTTAACTGGTATCTCTCACAAGCAGTCTAGCTCGCGCAGTGAGGACAGAGCAATTAGAACAGACCAGAACCTTAAATCTTTAATTTTCCCTAGCATATAACAAATAGAGTGAAGCCTAGCAGCATATTCAATCTTGATAACACAGATTTACAACTAAAATAAATAGAACTTTAGTGAGACAAAAATAGAAGAAGGTGCACTTATCGAAATCCGAAAGAGATTAGGCTCCTGGCCACGCTATCACAGAAGAACGATTTCACACCAACCCTAGGTCCAGAACAAAGCATTCAAACAAGATTTGCAAGAAATTGCTAGAATGTCTTTTATTCCAAGTTTTCGCATCCGGACTTTACATTCAAGAGAAGTATATATAGACTCAGGACAGACCTTGATCTTTTCAAAATATCTTCTTCCAAATATCTAAATCTTATCATCAAAAATCCCACCATCGAAGCTTTACAATATAAGGTATTTTTATATAGAGTTTCGATAAACCCTAATCACTCTAAAAATCTTCGTGTGGATCTTGCCATAAATGGAGAAGATAAGATTTGGTTTTATCCTCGTCAAATGGGCACTACGTGTAAATGTATCTTTATCTTTCGGTAAGCTGTCAGAGCATCTCATTAATTCTTCTACAAAATTTGGATGAGTCACTGACTTCCGAGGCCTTCCATCCTCGCACAACTGCCTTTGTTTGGTTCGAGTCGAGATTCTCTCCCCGCCATTACTTTTGCCATAAATTTTCTCGACAAATGTATCCACCGGAAAATTCCTTAAAGTCTGTATTCGTGGCCAGATCTGCAAAATCTGGATGAGTCACTGATTTCCCGACATCTCTTATCTTTATCTTTCGGCAAGCTGTCAGAGCATCTCATTAATTCCTCGCTTGATTTGTGCCGAAATTTAGGTTTGTCTGTCTTTCTCGCCATTACTTCTGCCATGAATGTAACTGTCGAATTACTTTCTGCAAAAGAAAAGCAAAGATTAGAATTAATTAATTTTCCCATTTAAATATTTCTAGGGTTTGGACTGTGTTCAAAAATTTTTCACTTCCTTTGGATGGGTGATGAAAAATTTAAAGAATGGCCAAATTTTGCAAAATGAATATAAATCCAAACATGTCGCGATATCGTGACATTTTCTTCAAGTTACTTCTTCCTTGCTTGTGCCTTCACGAAAATGGAACATGTCGCGATATCGCGACATTTCCTTCACTTCATCTCTTCTAAGCTTTTGCCCTAGCGAAAATGGAACATGCGTCTGATATCCTGACATTTCCTTCACTTATCTCTTCCAAGCATTGCCCTCACAAAAATGGAACATGTCACGAAATCATGACATTTCCTTCACTTGTCTCTTCACTGTTTCCTCACGAAAATGGAACATGTCGCGAATATCGCGACATTTCCTCCACTTAATCTCTTCCAAGCATTGGCCCTCACAAAAATGGAACATGTCACGAAATCGTGACATTTCCTCCACTTTGTCTCTTCCAAGCATCCCCTCGCGAAAATGGAACATGTCACGAAATCGTGACATTTCCTCCACTTCATCTCTTCCAAGCATCGGCTCTTCAAAAATGGAACATGTCACGAAATCGTGACATTTCCTTCACTTAGTCTCTTCCAAGCTTGGCCCTCACGAAAATGGAACATGTCACGAAATCGTGACATTTCCTCCACTTAATCTCTTCCAAGCATTGGCCCTCACAAAAATGGAACATGTCGCGAAATCGTGACATTTCCTTCACTTTAGTCTCTTCCAGCTTCCCTCGCAAAAATGGAACATGTCACGAAATCGCGACATTTCCTCCACTTAATCTCTTTCAAGCATTTGCCCTCACGAAAATGGAACATGTCGCGAAATCGCGACATTTCCTTCACTTTGTCTCTTCCAAGCTTTTCCCTCACAAAAATGGAACATGTCACGAAATCATGACATTTCCTTCACTTAGTCTCTTCCAAAAATTTTCTCTCCGAAAATGGAACATGTCACGAAATCGCGACATTTCCTCCACTTAATCTCTTCCAAGCATTGCCCTCACAAAAATGGAACATGTCACGATATCGCGACATTTCCTTCACTTAGTCTTCCAAGCATTGGCCCTCGAAAATGGAACATGTCGCGATATCGCGACATTTCACTTATTTTATACAATTAAATTTCAATTCCAATCGAAAATGGAACATGTCGCGATATCGCGACATTTCCCTCAAGCTTTTCTTTGAGCTTTTCCTCTCGCGAAAATGAGACAGGTCCAAAAATGGAACATGTCGCGATATCGCGACATTTCCCTCAAGCTTTTCTTCCGAGCTTTTCCTCTCGCGAAAATGAGACAGGTCCGAAAATGGAACATGTCGCGATATCGCGACATTTCCCTCAAGCTTTTCTTCTACTTTGCAAATTCTCCAAAAATTGTAGGTTGACTCCAGTGACTTTGTCCATCTGTATTTGGCATTTTTACATATTGGTGAAGGATCTTCCTTACTCAGAAATAATTTTAACATTTGAAAAATGAATTTTAAATTGCTCAAGAATGATCAGCTTCACATGGTGTAGAAAAAATGATGAAAACTCAAAGTGCCCAGAATTTGATGAAACTTTACAAGCATCTAAAAAGGCCCAAAGGGTATCCAAATTTGCAAATGGAACTTTAAAATTCATCACGGATTAAGGGAAAATGCATTTAGAAGTTTGCTGGCCAAAAATAGAAACTGCTATTGAAATCAATGCCATATGCAAGTATACTTGGACACTTTGATGTAGGCGAAGCTTGAAAAAGGGTGCAAGCAAAATTTGGAATTAAAACCCGAAAAACTCAAGAGGGTCCCTACGGAAAAATGAAAATTAAATATTTTCAAAGGGATGGAATTTCATTTTTTTAGTGGGGGTGTGTTGCTTCTCAACAAATGGCGATATCTGCGGGGAAAATAGTAGCACTATTTAGAATCCAGAACTCTAGTTTCAAAACAATTTAGACTATGTACCATGCTTTGCCACAAATATTTTCTAAAATGACTTAACTACTATCTCGCTAGCCGTTAAAGTTTCCCAAGGACATACTAGGTTGAACCACTTAAGGAAGATTCTGATGTGCGATTACAAGTGTATAAACCTTCTTCCAAGGATGACCGGGGCTTCAAATGCTTGCTATGGATCGAACAACTATTTAGATTGTGTAGGGGAAACCGAGTAGAGCTCTGTTTACTAGTTTAGCCTTTTACAACCCCGACAGAGTTACTCTTTAGATTTTCATGACCCTGATCACAACTATGAGGTGGCATCTATAGCTTGGTGAACATGTTTGAGATGTATCCTTCGGGAGCCTTGGCTATGTGCAGGAAAGAGTGCCAATTTTATGTTGGCTTGCCCAACTTTCACCTTCTCTCTCTTTTTCTTTTGAAAGATACCGATTACTGGAGTGCCTTGCTGCTTCTTCTCTTTTTTTTTTTTTTATATTCATCGAGCAATTGATCAACTAACTGTTTCAGCCTGGGTACCAACAACCTCCTTGGACGCTTTGATGTAATTTTATGAATCGGATTCCCCTCTCATGACCAACTTTTCTTGGATTCCCTGGGAGTTCTTCAGCCAAACAATATAGTAGTTTCTTTATAATCAAAATAATTGTGGCAAGCAAAATACAAAATCCAATTATCTTTCTACTGTTGTTCTAAATAACAAGTAGTTCCACTTTTTAGCCCTAGCAGACTATCTCTTAACAAAATAAAATAGAATGAAAACCCACTACTTCAACCTTAAAATAAAACAAAATAAAAACACACTAGTGCCAATTTTAAATGTTGATTTGTGTTTTGTTGCTTAGGCAAAAGCTTCAAACAAACCAGATTTTAAAAGCTAAAGAGGAGAAAAAGGGCCACTAGTAAAGGATAAATTTGCACAGACCTCAAAAGATAAAATACCGAACTTCAAACTTTTAAATAAAACAAAAATAAAAACGTACTACTTCAAACTTCATTTATAATATATACATATACACAAAATCTTTGCAATTATTCAAATGATGTAGTGGATGGAACAACTGAGAAATAATGCTTCAGATATTGACCATTGACAGGAAGGTTCAGAAAATTACCTTCCAAGTCCTGTAGGCGAAATGCATTATTACCTAGGATTTCGGCAATCTGGTATGGCCCTATCCATAGAGGTTGCAACTTGGTGTGTTTACCTTTCTTTTCATGGGCTTTGTCCCATAGAAGCACCAGGTCTGCAAGTCTGAAGGCTTTTACTCTGGCTCTTTTGTCAAACCAGCACTTGACTGTCTCTTGGTGTCGGCTAAAATGCTCCAAGGCTTGAAGTCGTTCATCCTGCAAATTAATTAAGTCCAATATACGAGCTTCTGCATCTGCATGATCATCAAAGTAATCTAAAGCAAATTGGTAAGTGGGCAATTTTAGAGAGATAGGAACTATGGGCTGGGTACCATACAACAAAGCAAATGGGGAAGTCTTAAGAGCTTCTTTATGTCTTATCCTGTCAGCCCAAAGTGCATACTTCAATAGTGTGTGCCATTGTCTGGGTTTGTCTACAGCAGACTTCTTGATGGCATTCATCAAATTCTTATTTGTGGACTCAGCTAGTCCATTACCTTGGGGATAATAATTGGATGAAAACTTGATGACTATCCCCCTCTGGTATGCCCACTCTGCAAATTCGAATGACTGAAAGGCCGGTCCGTTGTTGCACACCAAATTCAAAGGAACTCCAAACCTGGTTATGATATTTGACTCTAAAAATCCAATCACCTCGTGGGTTGTACTTTTCATGGTGGTTGCTGCTTCAACCCATCTTGTACAATAGTCAATGGCTGTTAAAACATACTTGTGCCCCGCTGATGAATTCGGGTTTATCACACCTACGAAGTCAAGTCCCCATTGCATAAAAGGTTTTTCTATTATAACAGATTGTAATGGTAGAGCTCGATTAACCTCGCTTGGATGCAAAGATCTGACACTGTTGGCAAGTTCTCACATGCTGATGTGCATCTTTAAACAATGTAGGCCAGTAATAGCCTACTCTCAATATCTTGTGTGCAGTAGCGGAACCTGAGGAATGCCCTGCTCCTAACTTTTCATGAAAACTAGACATCACCTCGTTCACTTCATTCTGAGAAATGCATCTTAAGAATATGCCAGCATAGTTTTCTCTGTATAAGTTGCCTCCTTTGAGTAGAAAATGAGCAGATTTCAGCTTCAGTGCTCTTCTTTGAGTTCTATTCAGGTGAGGTGGACAAATTCCAAACCTTAGCAGATGAATGACATCTCCATACCAATCATCCACCCCAGAATCCAGCTGATTAATTTTTGCCTCTACAGGTATTTCAGCAATATGTCGGGACAAACCAAGTCCTCTGATTAATTTTGTAGGCCAAATTTCTAAGTCGTATTCCTGCAGTCTCATGGCCCAATTACCTCTTAGCTCACCCAATTCATCCTGGCTTAATAAATATTTGACAGCTGGATCAAGAACTATAGCATGGACTTTGCTCCTCAATATGTAATGCCTGAATTGCTTGACTGCTCTCACCAAGGCATAGGCTTGCTTATCCAAGCGAGAGTATTTTAGCTCAGCACCCTTTAAGTTGGTACTTTTGAAAGCAATCGGGTGCTCCCCTGTTTCCCTTCGTTGGGTTAAAACTGCTGCAAGTGTGTGTTCAAAAGAAAAAGAGTACAGGTAAAAATCTGCACTAAAATCTGGGCTCACCAGAACTGGAGCTTGCTTGATTGCAGATTTGATCTCTTGGAATGTTGCTTTGGCTTCTGTTGTCCAGGAAATCTTAGCAGTTTCCTTCAGCATGTTATTTAGCGGCTTGACTATTTCTGCAAAACCAGAGATGAATTTTTTGACAAAATTAATTTTCCCAAAAAATGATCTTAACTCTTTCTTAGAGTTGGGAAAAGGTATCCCCGATATGGCTTCAACTCTCTCTGGGATCCATGGAAATGCCATCTTTGGTGATTAAGTGTCCAAGGAGTTTTCCTTCAGTTACACCAAAAACACACTTCTTTGGGTTTAAAGAAATGCCAAACTCTCTGCATTTGTTGAAGACAGATTCCAAGTGCTTTACGTGGTCAAACCGAGATTTAGAAAAAACTGTCAAGTCATCCATGTAGACAACGATGCACTTACCCATGAGACCTTTGAAGGCATGATCCATTGCACGCTGAAAGGTAGCTCCAACATTTATCAATCCAAATGGCATTCTCTTGTAAGCAAAGGTTCCCCACTTGGTCGTGAAGGCAGTTTTCATCCTGTCTTCCCTTTCAACCAGTATCTGGTTGTACCCCAAAAATCCATCTAAGAAAGACATCATTTCTGAACCATTCACAATTTGTAGCACATCATCCATGGAAGGCAAAGGATAATTATCCTTTTCAGAAGCCTTGTTCAAGTTTCTAAAATCCATGCACAAGCGGATTTCCCCATTCTTTTTTCTAACCGGTACTAAATTGGCTACCCAAGTAGAATGTCTGATGGGAAAGATAATGGCAGCACTCAATAATTTCTCCACCTCCTTCTTGATGAGGGGTTCCAACAAGGCGTTGACATGCCTCTGTTTCTATCGAAAGGGTTTGCAGAACTCCTTTAAAGGTATTATATGGGTGTAAACTTTTGGATCAAAAACCTTTAGGTCTTTATAAGACCAGGCCATAACATCCTTGGACCTGTGAAGGAATTCAATCATATTCTTTTTAATTTTAGGGTCACAAGCTTTAGCTAACTTAAGGTGTCTGGGATCTTCTTCAGTCCCCACATTCAGTTTTTCAGTTTCACCGCCTGCTACACTAATAGAATTTCCAAAACTTCCTCTTTGTTTAATTTGGTCGATATCAAACAGTCGCTCAAGTTCTACCATTCCTTTCGAAATTCTATTATCTTTCAAACTCATTATCCCCCTTTCATCATCAAACTGTTCCAGCATAGTATCCTTTTGACCATCATCAATTATAGCATTTTCAAATGCATTGGTATTCTGTAAAAAGTCTATAATTTGTTGGTCGTCAGAAAAGACTTGAAAATTGTCTACGTTATCTGGAACCGAAGGACAAGGGATTAATTCGATTGAAAATTTCTTCCATTTGAACTCCTCCAATGGCTTCAGATTTGTGGCTGATGAAGCTAAGACATCTGCAAGTGAATTCTCCTCTCTAGGAATGTGTGTCAAATTAAAAGCATCAAAATCCTCTATGAGATCCCAAGCTCGGTGTTTATATCTTTTCAGGTAAGATGCCTTGCACTGAAATTTACCTCTAACCTGATTAGCCACCAACTCTGAGTCTATGAAAACCTGGATATTTTTCACACCTTTATCTAAAGAAAATTTCAATCCCAGCACTAGTGCTTCATATTCTGCCAAATTATTTGTGCAAGGAAACTGCAAGCGATAAGACATAAAATAAGTCTGATCTTTAGGTCCTTTAAGAACTGCCCCGTACCGTAACCTTGTTTGGACTTAGCTCCATCGACATGAAGCATCCAAACTTCATTATCATGATCAAGATGAGCTTTAACGGGTTTCCCCTTTTGTGCAATTGTCATATTATAAACCCCGATATCTACATCAGCAATATTAACAGTCTCATTCTTGGCATTATACTCAGTGATCACGTGTTTATATCTAGGTTCTCTTTCGATTCTCAACTGATTTGCAACACCTTTCCAAGGTAACCACATATGTGAGAAATCAGTCACCAAGTACCCATTCAAAGACTTTGACCAGTCTCTGCTCAGAAGCATTCCGTATCCCACGGGAATATCTACCACCTGAATGTCAATTTTGTGTTGTGCTCTCGGCTCAGATGCTAGCTGGATGTGTATATTCTGAAGTTCACCTACCACCTTAACCTCAGTTTTATCCAATTGGATGACTCTTCTCTCGGACTTCATAGGGGTTAAACCCAATTGTTGACAGATGGCTAGAGGCATGACATTGGCTGAAGCACCAGAATCCACCAGACAGTTGTGTAGATTCTTCCCAAATATACGGACAGTTAGCAGGAAAGGTGGAACTTCTATCCTTTCTTTATACATGGCCAAGTTTGCATTCGCTATCTTCTTCCCCTTTTCTAGAGGTTTGGCGGTAGGCTCAGAGTATGTCTTAATCAAATTATCCCTTTGTTCAGTAATTTGAGCCAACTCATGAAGAGTGATGTTAGCCTTGATCTTCTTCATATCCTCCACTATATTGTATCCCTTATTGAGTGAAGCAAAAAATCCACTTGGTACTCTTGGATCTCCTCCCTTGGGTGGAGGTGGGTTATTATTTGAAGATGGATCTGGAGGAACATTATGGGAGTTGTCTGGAGGTGTAGATGTAGTATTAGGCTCCAGATTTTTGTTCCTGAGGTTATAGTTGTCCCTTCTATACTGTTGAAAGGCTTGCACTTCATCCATAGGCATCTCCACAACATTCTCTGACTCATCTGGAAAAGTGAAAGAATCTAACACCATAGCTGTACTATGTTTGGATGAACCTGGACCATCAGCATTTCTTTGGTTTTCAGGAGAAACCAACTCACCAGATAAAGCTTCAAAGGCATTGCAGAACTCCAAACAATCTAATTCCCCGTGCTGAGATGTTCCGTGTATCCTGCACCAGTTGGGCAAAGCCAAGTCACAAATATTCACTTCATGCCCCTTACCTTTATAATCCTTATTGGGTTCATAGGGTGGTCTAGTGAATCTATTCTATTGATAAGGAAATCTATTTGAGTTGTCTCCGGTGGACACCTGCCTTTTGAAACTCAAAAAGTCATTTGCCAACTTTTGGACCATCTTTGAGACTTCCTCAACTCTTGTTTTATCAGATTCTTTCTCTGTATTTTGTACATGTTCAGCATGTGTTACAACCAATGGATTTCCTATTGGTGGAGTTTGGCCTGATGGCAACATCATTTGATGTGGGATAGGATTCAAAATAGGGGTATTTTGTGTAACAAAGGGAATTAGAGGAGCGTTCAAAGGTTGAGGTCCTAATTGTCTTTCAAGAACCAAAGCTTCTCTATATGCCTCTATTAGATTAGTAATATTAGCATCTCTCTTCAGGAAAACAGAGGTCACTGGATCTAGGGAATTCCTAAAAATTTCCAATGCTAGGTCTGCAGTTGGCACATAATGACCCGTCAATCTACCATAAGCTTTTTGAATCCTGACATTGAAAGATCCGACAGTCTCATTGATTCCTCTCTTAATGCTGGAAAACTGTTGATATAACACACTGGGGTCAATCACTTCCCCAAATTGTGATACAAAAACTTTTTCTAGGTCATTCCAACTAGTAATAGAATCATTAGTGAGATTCAAAAACCAGTCATATGCTCCCTCCTGGAGAGTGAATGGGAATAACCTACAAGCCACATCTTCATGCTGCACATTTAACAACTTTAGAGCATTTTTATATGCCACTAGATGTTCTTCTGTTGTTCTAATTCCATCATGTTTGTAGGTAGGGAGATACTTCTCAGGATTTTTGGGCAAATCATGCGTTGCACCAAGAATATTCAAAGCAGTGGAACCCAACCAGTTTGCCATTACTACCTGATTAACGATGATATTTTGAGTTGCAGTTGGAGGAACTACAAGTGGTGACAAAACTATGTTAGACAAAGACTTGGCTCTTCTGAGGCTGCTTCTCCTTGGGGTTTCTAACTCAGGCACAAGGAGCTCTCCCAGCCTCTAGAGTGGGACCTGGTTACTCTATAGGTAGAATCCAACTTTTCACAAACAACTTACAATCCTTAACAAATACTGAATGGAGGTTCAGGCCCTCCTTCTAGCGCCAATTTTAAATGTTGGTTCGGCTTTCATACACACCCCATGAAGAATGAGCATAAAATACCAATAACACTTATACGGGATAAATCCCACTCACTTTAGGATCTTGTTGGTTATCCAAGGTGTGAGTTACAGAGTTGGGTCGAATGTCTATTCACTCTTTTTCGCTTCTAGAATAGTTTCAAGTGGACTGTCTGTTACCTTACAATGGGCTCGACCTTCGTTCAATAATGTTTTAGAGGTTGTTATCTTTGTTGACAATCAGATTTACGATGAGTTCTTTGATATAGCTCTTTATGTTTTAGCAGATTAAATAAAAGACAAATTTGAAAGAAAATAAAAATGGATCATTTAACAGTAGAACAAAGAGAGTAGGGTAGGGCAGAAAAGAGAAGCTTATCTAAGTTAGTTGCAGAATCAAAACTATCAATTTCAATTACACTATTTAACTTCACAATAGAACCAATCAAAGAGGAAGGTGTCCAGCTTTCTAAGATCACCTTCTACTAAGAGCATAAGACGGAGATAACATAGATCTGAAAGAAAATCATAAATAGAAGGGAAGTCGGTGTTAACTGGTATCTCTCACAAGCAGTCTAGCTCATGTAGTGAGGACAGAGCAATTAGAACAGACCAGAACCTTAAATCTTTAATTTTCCCTAGCATATAACAAATAGAGTGAAGCCTAGCAGCATATTCAATCTTGATAACACAGATTTACAACTAAAATAAATAGAACTTTAGTGAGACAAAAATAGAAGAAGGTGCACTTATCGAAATCCGAAAGAGATTAGGCTCCTGGCCATGCTATCACAGAAGAACGATTTCACACCAACCCCAGGTCCAGAACAAAGCATTCAAACAAGATTTGCAGGAAATTGCTAGAATGTCTTTTATTCCAAGTTTTCGCATCCAGACTTTACATTCAAGAGAAGTATATATAGACTCAGGACAGACCCTGATCTTTTCAAAATATCTTCTTCCAAATATCTAAATCTTATCATCAAAAAATCCCACCGTCGAAGCTTTACAATATAAGGTATTTTAATATAGAGTTTCGATAAACCCTAATCACTCTAAAATCTTCGTGTGGATCTTGCCATAAATGGAGAAGATAAGATTTGGTTTTATCCTCGTCAAATGGGCACTGCGTGTAAAATGTATCTTTATCTTTCGGTAAGCTGTCAGAGCATCTCATTAATTCTTCTACAAAATTCGGATGAGTCACTGACTTCCGAGGCCTTCCATCCTCGCACAGCTGCCTTTGTTTGGTTCGAGTCGAGATTCTCTCCCTGCCATTACTTTTGCCATAAATTTTCTCGACAAATGTATCCATCGGAAAATTCCTTAAAGTCTGTATTTGCGGCCAGATCTGCAAAATCTGGATGAGTCACTGATTTCCCAGCATCTCTTATCTTTATCTTTCGACAAGCTGTCAGAGCATCTCATTAATTCCTCGCTTGATTTGTGCCGAAATTCAGGTTTTTCTATCTTTCTCGCCATTACTTCTGCCATGAATGTAACTATCGAATTACTTTCTGCAAAAGAAAAGCAAAGATTAGAATTAATTAATTTTCCCATTTAAATATTTCTAGGGTTTGGATTGGTTGAAAAATTTCTTCCTTTTTTTGGATGGGTGATGAAAAATTTAAAGAATGGCCAAATTTTGCAAAATGAATATAAATCCAAACATGTCGTGATATCGTGACATTTTCTTCAAGTTACTTCTTCCTTGCTTGTGCCTTCACGAAAATGGAACATGTCGCGATATCGTGACATTTCCTTCACTTAATGTCTTTCAAGCTTTTGCCCTCACGAAAATGGAACATGTCACGATATCGTGACATTTCCTTCACTTAGTCTCTTCCAAGCATTGGCCCTCATGAAAATGGAACATGTCGCGAAATCATGACATTTCCTCTCACTTCATCTTTTAGCTTCCCTCACAAAATGGAACATGTCACGAAATCGCGACATTTCCTCCACTTAATCTCTTCCAAGCTTCCCTCGCAAAATGGAACATGTCGCGAAATCGTGACATTTCCTCCCCTTATCTCTTCCAAGCTTTCTCCCTCAAAAATGGAACATGTCACGAAATCCTGACATTTCCTTCACTTATTTTCAATCCCTCACAAAAATGGAACATGTCACGAAATCATGACATTTCCTTCACTTAATCTCTTCCAAGCATTGCCTCACGAAAATGGAACATGTCACGAAATCGTGACATTTCCTTCACTTAGTCTCTTCCAACTTCTACCCTCGCGAAAATGGAACATGTCACGAAATCGTGACATTTCCTCCACTTAGTCTCTTCCAAGCATTGGCCCTCACAAAATGGAACATGTCACGAAATCGTGACATTTCCTTCACTTAGTCTCTTCCAGCTTCCCTCACGAAAATGGAACATGTCACGAAATCGTGACATTTCCTCCACTTAATCTCTTCCAAGCATCGGCTCTCCAAAAATGGAACATGTCGCGAAATCGTGACATTTCCTCCACTTAGTCTCTTCCAAGTCTTAGCCCTCGCGAAAATGGAACATGTCGCGAAATCGTGACATTTCCTCCACTTAGTCTCTTCCAAGCTTTGGCCCTCGAGAAAATGGAACATGTCACGAAATCATGACATTTCCTCCACTTAATCTCTTCCAAGCATTGGCCTCACGAAAATGGAACATGTCGACGATATCTGACATTTCCTTCACTTATCTTCCAAGCTTTGCCTCCAAAATGGAACATGTCCGATACCGACATCTTTTCTTTTTCAAAAATGGAACATGTCGCGATATCGCGACATTTCCTCAAGCTTTTCTTCAAGCTTTTCCTCTAAAATGAGACAGGTCCAAAATGGAACATGTCGCGATATCCTGACATTTCCCTTCAAGCTTTTCTTCTGAGCTTTTCCTCTGAAAATGAGACAGGTCCGAAAATGGAACATGTCGCGATATCGCGACATTTCCCTCAAGCTTTTCTTCTACTTTGCAAATTCTCCAAAAATTGTAGGTTGACTCCAGTGACTTTGTCCATCTGTATTTGGCATTTTTACATATTGGTGAAGGATCTTCCTTACTCAGAAATAATTTTAACATTTGAAAAATGAATTTTAAATTGCTCGAGAATGATCAGCTTCACATGGTGTAGAAAAAATGATGAAAAACTCAAAGTGCCCAGAATTTGATGAAACTTTACAAGCATCTAAAAAGGCCCAAAGGGTATCCAAATTTGCAAACGGAACTTTAAAATTCATCACGGATTAAGGGAAAATGCATTTAGAAGTTTGTTGGCCAAAAATAGAAACTGCTATTGAAATCAATGCCATATGCAAGTATACTTGGACACTTTGATGTAGGCGAAGCTTGAAAAAGGGTGCAAGCAAAATTTGGAATTAAAACCCGAAAAACTCAAGAGGGTCCCTACGAAAAAATGAAAATTAAATATTTTCAAAGGATGGAATTTCATTTTTTTAGTGGGGGTGTGTTGCTTCTCAACAGGTACCTCTATCCCATTCAAGTTCTACAGCCTGACTGCTCCATTACTCATTACTTCAATCACTTTGTAAGGGCCAAGCCATAACATCTTTAGTTTACCTAGCTTGATTGCCATATTCCCATTAAAATTTAGAACCAAGTCCCCTGGACTAAATTCCAACTTTCATAAATGTTTGTCATGCCATGCCTTTCATATTTTATGATCTATCTCAATTGCCGACTATGCCATGACTCTTCTCTCATCTAGTTTGGTTAGCATCATCAGTCGTTCCTCCAAACTTTCTTGATCTCCGAAGATATGATCTACTGCAATTCTCAAACTTGGTATCAAGAACTCGACTGGAACCACCGCCTCTTAACCATACATTAATTGGAAAGGGGTATGTTCCATTGTTATTTTAAAAATTTTTCTATATACCCATAAAATGGATGGCAAACTTTCCTCCTAGTCTGCTCCTTCTATCCCACAGGTTTTATATAGAGTTGATACTAAGACTTTATTTGTCACTTTTGCTTGCCCATTCGCTCTTGGGTAATACGGACTAGACAATGGGTGTAAAATCTTAAACTTTGTCATCAACGTTTTGATAATCTCGTTAACGAAGTGTCCTCCACGATCACTCATTATTCGTAGCGGAATACTGAATCTTATGATTACCTGCTCCTACAAAAATTGTTTTGTACTTTTGGCAGAATTATTAGGTAATGCTCTTGCTTCTACCCATTTTGTGAGGTATACCATTGCCACTACGATATATCTACACTTTTGTATCTGATATATCTTTAATGGTCCCACGAAGTCTAAGCCCCAACGTTCGAACAACTCCTGTGGCTACGATGGGTGTAAGGGCATAAAGTCCCTCTTGACCGGTTTACCTACTCTTTGGCAAGTATCACATGCTTTCACATGTTATTTTGCATCATTATACAATGTGGGCCACCATAGACCTGCTAACAATATTTTTCGTATGGTTGCATCTGGTCCCATGTGTCCCCCTACTAAGTTTGCATGGGCTTCTTTCAATGTTGCCTTGACTTCTTCCTCCATTACACATCTCCTCAAGATACCATCACTTCGTATCTTGTATAGAAATCCTACTATTATCTGGAATGGTGTTGACTTTATGATTATTCTCTTCTTTTCGGTTGCCATCATCTATTGTGGTAACTCACCTATGGATAGGTACTGGCCAGCCAACTTGTACCATGCTGGCACAACATTGATGGAAAATAATTGTGCATCTGGAAGTTCATCAGGAACTCCTGTTCTTGCTGGATCCCCTGATCATATTCAAGACAATTGGTCTACAATCATGTGCTTCTTATGAGGTCTCACCACAACTTGGAATATGAACTCTTGGAGCGTAATGAGCCAATGACTAACTTGTCCTTGTATTACTATTTTTTTTATTAAGTACAACAATGCCTAATGATCGACGTAGAATGCAAAGGGGTTTGCTAGTAGGTAATGTCTAAAAATTTTGACTGCATATACCATCCCCAAGGCTTCCCTTTCTATTGTACTATATTTTTTTTTCGGTCTTGACAAAAGGTGACTAGCAAAGAAAATCAACTGATCCAACTTAAACTATCCATCTTGTGCCAATTTACATTTGATTGTAAAATTCGAGGTATCAACATGAACATGGAATTCCTTATCCCAACTAGGATACACCAAAATCGGACTGCTTATCAACTTAGCCTTTAACTCCTCAAAGGCTCCCTAGTGCTCCTCTATCCATTTGAAAGGAATATTATTTTTCATAAAAGAATCTAACGGGTAGGATACATGTGCATAATTTCTGATAAATCTTTGGTAATATCCTGTTGACCCAAGGAAGGTTTTTAGTGAACTCACATCAAAGGGTTCTTCCATGTATAATATCACATGAATTTTATCTAGATATGTCTTCAATCCTTCGCTACACATAATGTGTCCTAGCAATTTTCCATATGGTACCATCAAAAAACACTTTACTGGGTTTAATGATATCTGTGCATTTTTACACCTACTCATACATTCACTAAGGGCTAGAAGATGCTTCTTGATCTTCCCATAGATGGACCAATCATCCAAAAATGCTTTGAAATTTCCTATTGCTAGTTGGTCAAATATATATAGTATGATGCACTGAAATGTAGATGGGGCATTACAGAGCCCAAATAGCATTCGATTATACACGTAGATGCCATTCTCCACAAAAACTATGGTCTTTAGCTTATCCTCCTCGGTGATGTTGATTTGATTGTATCTTGAGAATCCATCCAAAAATGAATAGATCTCATGTCCAGCAACTTCTTCCAAGATAGAATCTATGAATGAAATAGAAAAGGGGTCCTTAATGGTCACTGGGTTTAGACTCCTAAATTCTACACATATCCTTATCTTATCCACTTCCTTCTTTAAGCTGATTACTATAGGTGAGACCCATTCACTGTTCTTCACCCTGAATATAATTCCTACTTCCAACATATTTTCTATCTCTAAGTTTACTAATGTCGCATACTTTGGATTCATTCTGTATGGCCTCCTACTAACAGGTTGAGTGCCAAGAATTAGTGTAATATTATGGACACATAATTCAGGTGGGATTTATTTCAAATCCTTGTATGTCCATGCGAAGACGTCCTTTTACTCCAAGAATATCTTGAAAGCTACTGCCTTCAATACCATATTCCAATCATCACCACTATGGACCATCCTAGGTTCCTCCTCTATTCCAAGGTTGATGTCCACTATCTTGGGTCCTTCATACTTGATATTTTTTGGCTCACTCGTAGCTTTCATTACATTCTTAGGGTGTGCCAATATTGTATCGATCTCTACACCTCCTACTGTATACTCCACAAATCTTTTTGGAAACGTCCACTTCTCTTATGTTTCCTTCTTAATTTCTTTACTGGATTTTGGTTTGTCTTGTTTTTCCTTGATTTCTTCTTAATCAATACAAAGGCAGTTAGGCTAAAACATTTCGTACTCCTCCATTTTCCAATGAAGGAGTACGCTATCAGATCAAGATTCATCCTTTCTATATTCATCTATGTACAACATTCCCTCTCCATAAAGTTTGTGACCTTCATCCCCTAATGAGTTTTCTGATTCGTTCGTTGTAGCTATATCTTCACTAACTCTTTGATTAGCTAAATTAATCATGTATTTATGCTATCCTTTCTTGAAAGTGATATGATTATTTCCCCAATTATGATTAACTTTAGCTACTCGTAGCCATCCTCTCTCCAAGAGGGCGTTGTATGCAGGTTTCTGCATAGTAATCACAACAAAGTCCAAGATAAATTCTTGCTCAGCTATCATTACTTGTTGTGCAGTCAAAACTCCTTTTATGTTAATATCATTCTGGTCAGATCCATATAGTCAGAATCTTAGTGTCCATAGGGATGGAGCACCTAATTCTATCCAAGTTCTTTCTGGTAGCACATTGACACTGGATCCTCCGTCCATGATTACTTGCATCAATTTGTGCCCCAAAGTCTCCACATGCATTAATGCAGGCTTATTTCACACATCAATCATTAGTATAGTAGGATCCATAAATTTTTCTTTTCGTTCTTCCTCTAAAGGTTGGGTCTCTACCTCCATCACATTCTATGGTTGTATTTCTTCCCCAATTGCTTTTTGCAATTCTGGGATAGCTTCCAGTAAGTCATATACTTTAAGTTCCACTATGGTATCTAATACCTGTGCCTCCAAATGCTGCACAACTGTTTCCTATTCTGATGGTTTTCATAATTCCTTTCAAATTATCAATTCTTCTTGCTTAGTTTTCTAAGTTTCTTCCTATAATATTTTATTTGTTGCTTGCTAGCATTGCTTTTCTTTTGATGGCTTTGGATACTTATCATTTTTAGCCTAATTCCTTGTCATAGCTAAAACTTCCTGAGTTTCCTCTTTAACCTGAGGAACTTTGATTTCCAAATAGCTCACATTCTATGGGTTGCTCGAACTCGCCTGCTTTGGACAATTCTCCTCCTTGTGGTTCCTCAAACCACACCATATGCACATGTGTGGAGTGCTTGTTTGTAGTGCTCCTTGCGTCGTAGGTGCAGGACATTTTTTGCAAAATGCCCCCACTCTTGGAAATTGTGACATTGTATGATCGGTCTACTTTATGAGTCATACTGTAAGTGACTTTGTCCTCCCTATCGATTACCTTGATTTTGTTTGCCACCTCTTTTGTTGTTTCTTCCTTAGGCCTTTGGTTTTTCTTCCTTATCCTGGATTGATAGTACCTATGGACAAATTTTTGTATTGTAGGGATAGAGCATTACCTCATCTCCCATCATGTTACAAATATGGCAATAGTCATTCTTAGGACACTTCATATTTGTATGTCCCTCTGTCTTGCATTATGTGCACCACAGCTTATTCCTATCTGGTTTGATCTTTTGTTCCTTCACCATCTTATAAAACTCCTTGTGGAATGATGCTACTATCCTCTGTATAGTATCATCTTCTTCACTATCTGATATATTGACTTGGGGTGAGATAATATTCCTGTAGAAGTCTGTTTTGATTCACTCTCAAAGTTCTTTGCGTGTTTAAGTGCTTCTTCATATGTCTCAAATGGTATTGCCTTCATCTTTTTCTTATATTTCAGTAGTAACCCATCTACGAACCATTGTTTTACCAGCACATCTGCCAATGGCATCTGAATATTATTGACTAATTGCTTCAGTCGACGGTTTTAGGATTTCACATCCTTGTCTTCTTTCTATTTTTTACGTAAATCTCGATGATGATGTCTCCATATTTTAAAGGTCAAAATTCTTCAATGAATTTATCCTTTATCTGATTCCAAGTTTGAAAATCAATGTTACTTTCTCTCTTTAAGTACCAATATATTGCCAATACTCTCAAGGTAGTAGTAAATAGGACCACCCAATCCTCTAGTATGTCTAGACCATTCACTCTCCAAATGGTTATGCAAGTTCCTACATGTCATGTGGGGTCTTTCTTACCCTCAACTAAAAATGGTGTACATCTTTGTTTGGCTACTTTGTTAGCCATCTTAGGAGATTAATCGCTCTCACTTGAGGTGTCCTGTGGAATCTCTATCGTATTCATCCTTGGGGGTGTCTTACTGATGGGGGACGGGAAAACACAACTCCAGAAACCCAAAAAATTTCATCTATTAACTGGAAATCCCTTTACAGATACAGCCCGCAGGCTTTACATTATCCAGCGCTTCAACTTGGTTTTCTCACACTCACACTCTACGTGCGATCTCTGATCCACCACCCCTAGTCTATTATAGAAACTAGGTTTTTATAGAGGCCCCGACCCTCTAAAACATCTATCATGAAAATCGGGGCACCAACCCGATTTATTACAATGACTGGGTTTTATAGAGGCCTCGACCCTCTGAAACAACAACACATAAATCGGGACACCAACCCGATTTATGGCTCCACTCCGCACGGCCTCTGACATCACCACTTCCTGTTTGATCACTCTACGCAACCCATCAATTTTTGGTTTCCCGCGCTTCTTGGCATTCGCCCGCTTTAACTACACCTTGGTGCCACGTGTCATCCGTAACACCCCTTGAAAATACTGCCTGTCACAGTTTCATGCCATCTCCCTCTTCTTCCTCGCCTTCTTCTCTTCTTGTCATGATATAGTGACATGTCGCGATATCATGAAATTTTGGCTTAAGTGTACTCCTTCACCCTTTTGGTTGCGGTATCGTGACAGGTCGTGACATCGCGACCTCTCCGCTTCCTTGCCTTGATTTCAAATTCATGTCACGATTTCGCGACGTTGCAATATCACGATGTCGCGATATCGTGACCTCCCCGCTTCCCTGCCTTCACTTTCACTTTTTGTCATGATTTCAAGTCACAATATCGCGACCTCCCCGCTTCCCTGCCTTCACTTCCACTTTTTGTCATGATTTCACGACGTCACGATATCGCGACCTCCCTGCTTCCCTGCCTTCACTTTCACTTTTTGTCACGATTTCATGACATCGCGATATCACGACCTCCCTGCTTCCCTGCCTTCACTTCCACTTTTTGTCACGATTTCGTGACATCGCGATATCGCGACCTCCCTGCTTCCCTGCCTTCTCTTCAATAATATGTCATGATTTCATGATGTCGCGATATCGTGATGTCGCGATATCACGACGTCGCGATATCGCGACCAACTTCTGCCTTGTCAGAAACAGAACTCTTAGAAAAAATTTGGTTGATGCCAGATTGCACTATTGCTGTCGGATGCTCCTGCATCAGACACCCGGGGTTGGTGGAGAAGTGATCTTCACTTCTGCATTGTCTGGTTGCTGCCTCCTGCAACATCTCCAAACATTCCTCTGCCTCTACAGCCTGCTTCAACCCCTTCTTCTGGTCCACATAACTTCTGTCTTCTTCCAGACAGATTCTCCCACTGCTGCATACTTCCTTATCTGCAGCCTACTTGTACTCTTCCTCTTGGCCAGTTAAATTTTTGCCTTCTTCCAGGCAGATCCTGGCACTACTGCACTCTTCCTTGTATGCAGCCTTCTTCAGCTTCAGCTTCTGATGCACTCCAGCATCTCTCTTTTTTTGTCTTTCTTCACGCCTTCTGTGCCGCTCCTCTTGCTCCTACAATTTTATTCTGAGCCACTCCTCTTGCAGGTCTTTAAATTGCCTCTGTAAAGCCACGAACTCTTCCTCTGTCACCATATCTTCCCTACTGCCATGGCTTCTTCGTGGATGCATTTTCTTTGCTTTTCTCACAAGCTTAACCGATCTTGGTGTAGCTGCCTCACTTTCGGCGCTCTGCTAACACGCTCAGGGATCCTAACTCTCTCTCTCTCAGAACCCTACCACATATCCTGGCGCAACTGCCTCACATTCGACGAATCTGCTGTGCACTCAGAATCTTCTAGCTCTAATACCACTTGATGGGGGATGGGAAAATGCAACTCCAAAAACCCAAAAAAATTCATCTATTAACTGGAAATCCCTTTACAGATACAGCCCACAGGCTTTACATTAACCAGCGCTTCGGCTTGGTTTTCTCACACTCACACTCTACGTGCGATATTCAATCTACCACCCCCAGTCTATTATAGAAATTGGGTTTTTATAGAGGCCCCGACCCTCTAAAACATCTATCACGAAAATCGGGGCACCAACCCGATTTATTACAATGACTGGGTTTTATAGAGGCCCCGACCCTCTGAAACAACAACACATAAATCGGGACACCAACCCAATTTATGGCTCCACTCCGCACGGCCTTTGACATCGCTACTTCCAGTATGATCACTCTGTGCAACCCATCAATTTTTGGTTTCCCGTGCTTCTTGGCATTCGCCCGCTTTAACTACACCTTAGTGCCACGTGTCATCCGTAACACCCCTTGAAAATACCGCCTGTCGCGGTTTCGTGCCATCTCCTTCTTCTTCCTCGCCTTCTTCTCTTCCTGTCGTGATATCACGACATTTTGGCTTCCCTGCACTCCTTCACCCTTTTGGTCGCGGTATCACGATAGGTCGTGATATCGCTACCTCTCCGCTTCCCTGCCTTGATTTCAAATTCATGTCATGATTTTGCGACGTCATGATATCGCGACGTCACGATATCACGACCTCCTCGCTTCCCTGCCTTCACTTCCATTTTACATCATGATTTCACGATGTCGCGATATCGCGACCTCCCCGCTTCCCTGCCTTCACTTCCTCTTTTTATCATGATTTCGTGACGTCGCGATATCGCAACGTCACGATATCGTGACCTCCCTGCTTCCCTGCCTTCACTTCTGCTTTTTGTCATGATTTCGCGATGTCGCGATATCACGACGTCGCGATATCGTGACCTCCCTACTTCTTTGCCTTCACTTCCGCTTTTTGTCACGATTTCGCGACGTCACGATTTCGCGACGTCACGATTTCGCGCCGTCACGATTTCGCAACATCACGATATCATGACCTCCCCGCTTCCCTGCCTTCACTTCTGCTTTTTGTCATGATTTCGTGACGTTGCGATATCGTGACATCGTGATATCATGACCTCCCTGCTTCCCTACCTTCTCTTTAATAATATGTCATGATTTCATGACGTCGCGATATCGCGACCAACTTCTGCCTTGTCAGAAACAGAACTCTTAGAAAAATTCTGGTTGATGCCAGATTGCCCTGTTGCTGTCGGATGCTCCTGCATCACTTACTCCCATTGTCATCAAAAGTATCAATTTGAGGTATCTTGTTTCGTCCCGCCACCCAATGACCGAATTCTCATGCATCCTCACTCTATAACCTTCTTCGTTGGTTTGATGGAGATGATCTTGGTCTGTCCTCTTGAGTCCCCGCATCCTATTGCTCTGGTTCCTGACTCCCATTCTCTACACCCTCTCATAACCCTACTACCACTTCCTCAGGTCTTACCATCCACTCTCCATCATCATGCACTTTTTCTTTGTCACCTGTATCTTCTATATTTGGTGGTTCTTCCTCCTTGTCTTCTGTCTCAATCAACAACACCTCAAAGTCTCCTTCTTCGGATGTCCAAACTTACTCTATTTATGGTTTGTGCATACTCTGATCTGAGTTACTCATGTTTCCTCTTTGAGCAATCCTTGTGCTCCTTCTTACTGGAATGTTGCTTTGTGGTTCCCTTCTCCCACGGCTTCGTGTACTGGTGTTCATCATAAAAAATCACCTCTAGTATTCAATCAAATTTGACCCATTTTAACAAGAATGCCAGATTAGATACGGAAAAATCACCAAAATGTAACACAGTGGTGGAGTATTCCCAATGGGGAGTTTTTTTCTAGAGGAGAGAATAATTCTTAGGCCAATCCTATCTCAATTACCAAATCAGACAGTATTCTGATCACCCGAACTACCCTCAAACAAACTGCCAATTCCTTGTACGGACCTTAATTACCTACACTGTAAGATCTCAATTGTACAGTATCCAATATGGTACAATATTACATCCAACAAAACTGATAGATGCTATTTTGTAGGTTGGCGTACACAATTCTGTAATCGTTCTAGCCAAGTCCCCAAAACTGCCAAATCGGTTAAGTTCTTGTTAATCGCATGTTTTACCAAATTGGGTAATAGTTATTTGTATGATTTGTATAATGTACAATGTATGATCTATATGAACTAAAGGTACATCGTGGTAGTATTTAATAATTTCTACTTCAATCTCTCTCCAAGATATTTTGTAAAGGTTTAACAGCCTAAACAATACAATCTCTTTCACAAACAAAAGATTCTAATCAGGCTGATGAGAGATTCCATACATGTAACTACGTCCAAAAATTGTATAGTATGCTTCCACACATCCTTTTCAATGTTCTTATGCTCATAAATAATTCTCCATGATTCACAGTGATAATACTCTTAATCAATCTGCAAAAATGCTTAAAACTAACATATAGCAGTAAGATAGAAAACTCAATTACACAATACCAATCCACAATGCGTTATCCATTTATAAAAAGATCATACACAATCATCCACAATGTCTTTATTCTCATTAATGGCTATAAATTCGATTACAATGTGGAAAAATATCTCAATGTAATTGCAATAACTCAGAAATGTATCTATCTCTTTATTCTAGCAAGTAATAACCAGTAAACTAGTATCCAGACCTACAAATTTGAAAATGGGGCCTTATATCACATTGCCCAGGTCATTCTAAAGTGGTTCCTGAGAAAATACATTATTCACAACTGCCCATATACAACTGAATACATTATTTTGGCATTTTCCTAAGTTTAACACCATAGTTTAGCAAATTCATGCGACATTTCATCCCGAAATTACATTTCCTTTGCATCTGAGTGAATTTCGATGCGCCCTATATGATTTACTAATTCTTTGTATGATTTTCCAATACAGTTGTATGATTTTGCTTTCCACTGTACGATTTTCTCCCACTGTATGGTTTTACAAATCTTGAGCAAATTATTCCAAAACTGTCAAAATCTAGCAAATCACTTCTTCTTCTAGGAGGTGGATTTGCTGCCTACAAACTCCATCTTCCTGGTTCTTATTCCAAAAAGTGCAAGAGCTAAGAAATTCAAATAATTCAAGCCTACCAGCCTTTGTAACACCATTTACTAAATCCTAGCAAAATTCTTGACCAAAAGGTTTAAAACCATCCTTTCCAACATTATTGATCCAAATCAGGGAGGCTTTGTGCCAGGTAGACAAATCCTAGATGGTATTATAAAGGTTCATGAGTTGATCCATTCAGTAAAAAAAAATGGTAAAGCAAGCATATTTCTCAAGCTTTATATAAGTAAAGCTTATGATAGGGTCTCATGGGACTTCTTGGAGAAATTGTTGTTCAAACTTGGTTTTCACTCTAGATAGATCTCTTTAATTAAGCAATGCTTCTCTATCCCTATGTTCTCATTATTTATCAATGGGAAGATCTCTAGGTACTTTCATAGTAGTAGAGTGCTAAGATAGGGAGACCCCTTATCCCCCTATCTCTTTATCATTCTTGAAGAGGTACTGGGTAGAGCCTTGAAGGCTGCAGCTATTATGAAGGTCATCAAAGAAATAAAACTTGCTTCTACAATAAATTTAATGATACATAAACAATTTATAAATTATACCTTTCTCTCCATTAGTTCCCCTATTACCCAAGCAAGTTAAAGTAAAAAAAATCTTGAGATATTATGAATTGGTTGTTAGGCAATACATTAATTTCGTAAAAATTAAATTATTCTTCTTCAACACCCCTCCCAATAGGTAAAGAGATATTGCTCAAATTATTGGTTGTTCCATCATTGATCTGCCTTCTACTTACCTTAGCCTACCTCTTTTTAGTGGAAGGAGTAAGGAGGAACTTTGGAATATGGTAGAGTACAAAAATTTTGGCAAGTTGGAAAGGAACCCTCATCAACCAAGCAGTTGAAAATTAGTTGGATAAATCTACCCTGTAGATTCTCCTAGTTTACTTTATTTATTTTTTGAACTAAAATGGCTCATAAGCTGGAACAGTTCCAAAGATATTTCCTATGTGTTGGGATAGAAGATAAAAAGAGATACCATATTATTTCCTAGGATCAGGTGTGCTCAAAAAATGATGTAGGTGACCTTGGGTTAAGGAATATTAAACCCATGAATAAAGCTTTTTTGGCCAAGCAATTTTGGAGACTCATCTCTTAGGACAAAAATGATTAGACCCAAATTGTTAAAGTGAAATACCTAAATAGAGACTTAAGTTTCATGGATGACCAAAACCCCCCAGGCTCAGCCTTTTGGAATAGTGTTGTCAAATACAAAAGGATCATCCAAAAAGGCATTAACTAGAGGCTTGAAAATGAAAATAAAAACAATTTTTAGTACTATGGCCAGAGGATGTTTCTCTTATGGATATTCTTGCCTATGCTATTCTCAGAATAGGTTCTCCAAACTTTTTGGTTCTAAAGTTACGGACTTTATTGAATATATTGAAGGACTAAAAAAATGGAATGATATTAGGAGATCTATCCCAAATCAAGGTTTTGAGACCTCCTTAAAGACCCTTGCTCTCAAGCTAAGAACTCAAGCCATTAGAAATTCTACTTGTGTTAACTCCATAATATGGAGGGAGGACAAGAAGGATGTTTTCTCTGTGGAATCTTCCTACCATATTGCATCTGCAGATAATCTTTTTTGGCTCCCATGCAATAATATTTGGCACAAATAACTCATTCCTAAGATCAACTTTTTCCTCTGGATTTCCCTTCAAAACAAAATTATATCCTTGGAAAATATTATAAAGCGAGGAATGATTATGTTGGCTTTTGATGATCTATATTAAAATAATGCAAACACAAGAACTAAAATGATAAAGCAATATTAACTATATGATAGTGGAAATATAATATGTTGGAAAATTATATGAGAGACTTCTACAATAACACAAAAAATAGCCATTAATGAAATCTCATGAAAATAGTAGAATGTAATATAATGGAGGACTAGAACATTCCATAAAAATGCATGAGCTACATTGTACCTATTAAAATCACTATACATCCTCTCTCTTACTCTCTATCAAAGGCATATATAGGGAGATATGTCCCTTGTCCTATGACTCTTCAACTACTTATATTATGACTCATGTACATGTGTATGGATAGCTCAAAAATTGTGCACCAATAATAAAGAAAAGATAGCAATATATATAATTATAAACTTGATGATAAAACAATAAAAATATGGGGTCCTTTTCAATGTGTTACAATCAAGACCTCTTTGAGGGGATGCTACCCATGATACAATGAATACAAATGAAATATCCAGGTGCACTAAACAGTCTTCTTGCAATCATAAATCATCTTGGGGTAAGTTTTCCATGACCATCATAGTGATTTTGATGTGGATCTTGCACTCCTTTGTTGTTTGTTGGATCTTGTAATTTGCACACAAAGAAACTAGAAATGAATCAAAAGCATATGCGTGATAAATGAAATAGAATGTGATAAAAGAAGATAAACCAAACCAAAGCATATGAAATCTGAAATCTATCTAAATGCAATAATGATAAAAATTATGATCTAAGCTATGCTAAAATACAGTAGTAAAACTAGGTCTCTGATTGGAGTTGTCTTAGGGTCAAATAGCCTTTCCTCTAGGTCATCTCAAGATGAGATGACCATTTTCATTGCACTGTATTTTATTTATACCAATCCTAAAAGGCATGCCAGATGTACTAGATGTGTTTTCAATGTATTGTCCATTGTGAGAGCGACTTGATGGGTCAGATCGATCACCAAGGCAAGGGTATTTGATTGCATGAAAGATGAGAGCATAGCTTCCTATCCTATAAATAGTATAGTAGCATGGCTATCAGTAGTGGGATGGCTTGAAGGATCAAAAGGGTAGCACTTCATTGCTTAAATAATTAGGGATTGAATTCAGTAGCTCTTCATTGCACAAATTCAAAATTTTTGGGATTTTATAAAACTTTGCACAATAATTCCAAGACTTAATTTGCAATGATTCAAGAGGTTCAAATTGAGGGGGTGAGTGCCAATTTATATACTTCCCAAAAGAAAGCTAAAAAAGGTGAAAGCACCTTGCATGAAAATCAAAGAGGTAGTTCACATTAAAAAAGCAAATGCCTATCTTTAAAATTTTATGTGATTGATAATTGCATACATTTTTTTCCTCTTTTGGCCCATGTAGGGCATTAAATGCTTTTTTAGGATCATGTGCAAGGCTAACTAGTAGTTTCAGCCACCAGTTATGCACCTTTTTATTTGTAATAATGCTTTTGGTAGTTATCTTAGGGTGAGATAACCACTTTCTAGTGGCCATCTCAATGTGAGACAGCCATAGTTTAGTGATCGTCTTAGGATGAGATGACCATGATGTTTGGGGAACTGTGCCCGTTAAAATGGTGAGAACCACTATTTTAGCCCTGAGGCTACCCAAGGTGGGTTAGGTGGTCTAAAAGGTTCCATTCATGTAGTATCCTCAATATGATATGTTTTAGGTGTCTACAAATACACATTTTTGGTATGCTTTGTGTGACAACACAATGCAAAGCAAAAATAAATCACCTAAAAATGGTCGATTTGAAGTTTAATGATATTCATTAAACAAATCAATGTAATATGCACCAATCATGGAAAGAGCATGCATTTTTTAATAATTTTTTTTGACAAGTTGAAGAACTTGATTTTGGTAAACCTTTTGATCATAGGTAGACTAGCTCAAGTGACAAGTAGTGAGTCTATGGTTGCATGCCTTAAGAATACCAAATTTTGTTTTGTTTGAATTTTTTTTGGCTTGTTATCTACCCCAAGCAAGAAGGACATATGATTATATTTGGAAATGATCCTTGAACGAACACAATTTTCATTATTGAATGCTTGATTATTGATTTGATTTTAAATTTTGTAATTATATAACTACCCCCTCAAGCGACAAGTCAATAGAAGAGATGAAAACTAATGAAATCGATGATTCACTTGACCAAGATGATTAATTGGGTTTCTTTTATGAGTTTCCTTATGATAATTTAATCATCCTACTAGATTGCATGGATAACTAATTGTTGCAACCATCAGGTGACTAGAGTAAATCACTAGATATGAGGTTCACTCAAGTCTTTTAAATTATTTTGACCAAATGGGTTAAGTGCCTTTGGAGCCTTTTGAATTTATTTGACCAAAGGGGTTAGGTGCCTTTGGAGCCTTTTGATTTACTGTGAGTGAAGTATGAGCTACAACTACAAAATAATATCAAATTTTCACAATGCATAAAAGAGTTACCTCTATTGGATTTAAATTCAATATCATAGTAGAAATGAAAATAACTCCATCTAAGGTCAATATGCTAGAGGTGTTAGACCTACCAAGATAGTGAGACCTACTTTAAAAATATTTAAAAGAGCAATAACAAAGTTATGCTATGGATAAGAAGCAAGATCCACTATGGTTGATATAAAAAATCAAGAGAATTTTATGGCAAACAATTTGGTAGACATCTAAGCTGACATTGTTGAAATACAAAATACCCCAAAACCAAAGACACTAAAACCATATTCATTATATGAGATATGTAAGATTGAAAACTACATCATCAAAAATTGCATAGTGGATTTAGGTGTAGCAATCATAGCTATATCTAAAGCTATTTACAAATAAATGTGTTTTCTTTATACCAATATGGCTAGACACCCAATCCAATTGGATGATACAAGGGTCAATGCAATTTGGATACTCAAAGATCTAACCATGACTATAGTTAAACATTTAAATTTCATAGTACAATAAGTGATAGTCATAGATCCACCCTCATACTTTAATATGCTATTATCTAAAAATTAAGTGCATAAATTGTCAAGGGATGGTTACTTAGCAATGGACTATACTCATACGAAGGTATCCAAAGATGAAAACTAATTAAGATTGAGAACAAACTTTATTGCAACTACCTCCTACATAAGCTTGATGATGAAATTATAGTGAACTAGAATGATCTATTGGAATTCATCTAAGATGATGAATATCTAGAAGAAAACCAATATCTAAATGTTGACATGATAATAGGTGTAATGTAAGATGATGGATACCTCAAGGTCAAATATAAATAAACTAAGAAAGGAAACTATCTTATCATTAAAAATATTCAAATATTCTAGCCTTGATGAATAAAGGAGCAAATAAGATGTGGACTATGTATTGAAGGTTCTATAACCAAGAATGGAATAGGTACTAGTGTGTAGTTCATTGATCCACAAGGTTCAAAAATTCATTATGCCTACAATTTTTTATTCAATTGTACCAATAATGTGGTATAGTATAAAACACTTTCTATTGGTTTAAAATTTTTAAAAATATGGGAATCAAAGAACCTCTTTTGTTGTGGTTGCTTTGCTATAGGTCTTCTTTGATATTTTCTTCCTTTTGAGGATTCAGCTTCAGACTTTTCTTTTTTCAATCCTTCAACCGAGGACTTCTTCTTCTCTGCATATTTGGAGGATGAAGGTTGTTCAGCTTCATATCCAAGACCAAACTTAGTTGTGGGGCTTCTTTGTTGATTTATCATTGTATCTAGCAACTCTGTGCTCTTCTCAAATTTGAGATTTATATTGGCCTCTTTTAGTTGTTTCTTCAATGAAACAATCTCTTCTTCTTGTTGGAAGCATACAGTCTCTTTCTCATTGATCTAAGACCTAAGAATATTTTCAATCCTTTTGTTCTGTTCTACTTACAGCTTTAGATCAACAATAACCTTTTTATATTCCTCTTCACTTGTGCTGTATACATCATTCTTATTATCCGTGTGTGTCTTCAAGGCTTCTTCTGATTTCTTGGCCTTTTGAACTTGTAGGAAGAGATCTTCAATCTCATCCTCATATTCTTCTAACTTCTTGGACAGTATTTTGTTCTTTTTCTTTTCTATACTCCACTCTTCAAGTGTAGATATCAACTCTCCTTCAAAATCTACTTCAGCCTCAAGATTTTCATCACAGACTTCAGGATTCACTTCTTCTACCTTTTTCGGTTCAAATTTCTCTTCTACAGGAACTGAAACTGATTGGGATGCCTTTTTGGATGAGGATCTATTCTTCTTAGCCATTGTGTACTAATCCAAGATCAACCCTGACTGATTTAGCCAAAATTGGGAACCTGGATCTGATACCAATTGTTGTAATCACAATGACACTGAGAGGGGGGGGGGATGAATCAGTGTGTTCTTTAAAATTTCTAAAACATATGCTTTTAAAACCAGCAGCGGTTTAAAGCAGATAAAAGAGATACTAAATGCATCAAGAAAGCATCACACATAACACAGCATTTTAACGAGGTTCACCAATGTGGCTACTCCTCAAAAATACTGCTTGGACTACCATCCAAATCCAGTCAATGCAAAGCTACAACTTTACATAATCCTTTACCAAGCACCAACCGGAAGGAGCACCAACCCCTTAACTTTATCTCGCTTCAACAGAATGGAGCACCAACTCCTATTTTACCAGCACCTACTGGAAAGAGGCACCAACCCCTTAATCCAAGCAACAACTTGGAAGACAATAATAAAAATTACAAAATAAAACTTTCACCTCAATTTTCATGGTCTGTTATTTTTCTGCATTATGCTACTTCTGTGCAAAATGAGTCGCACTATTCCACCTCTTCTCTGTACTTCTTTGCACTCTCTGCTGCATTCAGATGATCAATCACTTCTATAACCGTGCCATCGTCACTTCAGACTTAGAACACAACTTCGCACATCTCGCTCTTATCTTTTCACAAGTCACTCTACTCGCTCTTCGCACATTATCTCATCGCAACGCACACCTTACTGCAACTCCAAAGAACTATCACTTCGCTCTCATTCTGAATCGAAACGACTTGCTCTCTGCTCAACACGAACTTCACTTTCACAAAAACTATGCTCGCATTTGCACTTTATCTTAACACCCCATTTTTCAAACTCAAAGAAGCCCTCCTTTTATAGAAGAAATTTTAGGAACAAACCCTAGAAGAACGTCGGCTGAGAAACCCTAAGAATGTCGGCTGCAAAACCCTAGAAATTGTCGGCTGCCAAACCCTAAAATCCGTCGGCCCAGATTTAACTTTGTCGGCCTCAAAACCTTCTACCACCTTCATCACCTTCCTGTAGCTTATTGCCTCGAAATAGCAACACGTCGGCCCTTTTAATTTAATTTAATATTTTAATTTAAATTTTAAATAAAATTTAAATAAATATTTAAAATTAAATATCTTCATCACCGGGGCATCTTTTTCAACGAAACGAAGAGCCAACTTGGGTTTTAAGAAAAACCCATTTCAAATCTGTTATCCATGGTTTTAAATAAAACTTTTTATTTTGACTTCCTATTTAAATATCTTCATCACCAGGGCATCTTTTTCAATGAAACGAAGAGCCAACTTGGGTTTTAAGAAAAACCCATTTCAAATCTATTATCCATGATTTTAAATAAAACTTTTTATTTTGACTGCCTTGGTTTTCACAAAAAAACCTTTTCGCTTCTTGACACTCAGGTTCTGAAGACTTCTTCTCATTCTGAATTATGTTTTCTATTTCTGTGCATCTATCATTTAAGGACTCATGATCTGACTAACTTTTGAACTTTATCCTCTCGCATCCGAGTGACTTCCGAACTACCTCGTCCATTGCATCATTAGATCTAATTGATCGTATTGACAACAATGACAATCCTCCTACAACACCTTGCTCAACACCTGAACTCCTATCCATTGTACTTTGGCTGCACCTTCTTTGTTCAATAAACTCTTGTCCATTGCATCAATAAATTTGTCTGACTGTGTTGACAACAATGACAATACTGTTTGCTGCACTTTGCTCAACAATAAAAATATTGACAACTTCAAAATAATTATAAAGCAAGTTGATTCCCATTGTGCCACTAATAATAGACACCTAAAATATTACAAATATGGAGTCCAATATTTGCTTGAAATTTTTTAATAAATATGAAATCAAAGCAATACTCATAGAATTGAATATGAAGGTAGTTGAGTTAGTGGAAATGGTAAAATGCTATAACCCTACCAATAATATGTGGGATAAACCAAATAATTAAATGTTGTTCCTATACAAAATCATAGATTTCCTAATCAAGGAGGCTCAACACATTAGAGAAAAGAATTATTATAATAAAAACATCAAAAAAATAATCATTCAACTAAAATTGAACTAGTTGCCCAAAGGCTTGATCATACTAGAAAGTCTATCTAAAACCAATGATAGTACAAGAAAAATTAGTCTCAAAGTGAAGTCTTATTCATATCATCTATTTGAGGTAGCTAAATGGGAAAAAGTATTTTTTTAAATTACACCCAAGAACAAAATGACCTTTTTAAAAATATGTATGGTAAGTATAGATACATTGTTTCCTAGTCATACAAATATCTTAAAGTATATGATTGAAACATCAAAGAGCATACTATTGAATTAGAGCCTGATGCCAAACCTTTCACATAAATACAAATATTAGTATATTCAAAAAAAAAAATCATGATGAAGAAATAATTATTGAAGCTTCTACAATCTTAGATCATATTCCCAATTAAACACTTCACCTGTGTTGACATATTGGTCCTAGTATGAAAGAAAAATAGGGATATAAGGTTATATGTTGACTTTACGAACTTGAACATGCAATATTTAAAGGATTGCTATCCATTTCCATGATTTATAAGATATTGAATAATGTATTTAGGCCAAATATTTTGTCTCTCCTAGATGGCTTATTAGGATATAATTGGATTCAAGTTAAAGATAAATACCAACACAATACATTTTTCACCACCAAATGGGGAACCTTCACATACTATAAAATGTTGTTCATATTATCAAATGCAAGAGCAACTTTCCATAAGGATATGGACATAGATTTTACCTTTTAGATAATAATATTCTCATATACCTTAATGATTTAGAGGTATTTTCCAAGACTAGGAGTAAGCACATCAATCATCTCAAGTTGATCTTCTAGAGATATTAGGAATTTGGTATTTCTCTTAACCCTAAGAAGTCCATTTTTATGGTACAAGAAGGAAAATTTCTAGGTCATGTAGTATCAAAATATGGTTTAGCCATAGATCCTGAACGAATCAAATCCATCCAAAATTTACATTACCCCAATCAATTAAAGAAATTAGACTTGTTGGGGTCTGAATTGACATCAAGTAAATATTGAACTGTGACTATGAATATAGGACTTTTTTGGAGGCGCACACCCCCTAATCATAGCTCAAACCCTGGTATTGGATGGATTAAATATTGCTTCAATCCAACCTCCAGAGTAGGTTGGTATACCTTGTTAACTAATTGGTGTTGACACAATTAAGCTTAGTTTGAAGTATAATACTAGGGATAGAAATAGAGTAAGAGTTAGAAATAATGGAATGAGTAATGGCAAGATAAATCTAATAGCATTGACAAATATCAAAAACCTCTAATTAATCACATTTCCAGTATGCCACACTTAAGACAAACAATATTCAAAACCAGTAATCTTCACCATTAAAGAATAATAAAACACTTTGAGAACTATTTCAAAAATCTAAAATTTTAATAATTCAAATAATACAATTAGATCAACCTTCAGACTAATAGAAAAATAATCTCTCTACAATATTTTTTTAATCATGAGCCATTCTAATTTACCCTAAGTTAGCAATCCAATATCAACAAAATTGACTAACCATAACAACAGTAGTAGAAATGAATTCATAGAATAAACTCACAAAAGATGACTCAAGCCTGAGGCAAATATCCAAGTAATGCTCCTTCTATTGATTTCTAAGAAAAATTATAGTAATATGATAGGCAAACACTCTAGATATGACCCTTATAACTAAGGGATCAACCTATTTATATAGATTTTACAATAATAGTAGAAATAATGGGGACACTATAAACATTTTGATGTCAGATCAATAGGATGTTGAGGTGGTGGCCTCTTATTTGCTTAAAAGAAGAAAGAAAAGAGTTGCACTCCATGAAACTCTAAAACTCTAATATTTGCAAGTTCCCTAGCCTTCCACAAAAATCGGCAGTTGTACTGGTTGTAGACTAATCTAGTCCATTATTTGTTCATGACTGGACTTCTCCACCATAGATATATAACTGAAAATATTAGCGGATTTTGATTTTCTATGATGCTTGGTATCCATTGGTTATTTCCACTCGCGCTCTTTAGATTTTTCTCCTCCAATTTTTTTTTGAGTCAGATCATAGAATGAGAACCCCAAAGCAACCCATGTCATTCTTCAAAATATGCTCCTTCACATTCTGCTAGGTCAGGTTTGATTATGTTGACCATGGACTGAGAGTCTAGTAGTGTCTCACATCCTTTAAATATTGATGATATCATTTTTCTTTGAAAATACCTATTGTTGGTTGTCTTCTTTTCAAAATCTGCTCTTCCAAATTTTATTGTGCTAGTTTTGACCGATTTGACCACGGATTTCAATATTGTGTAGTACTCGAGTGAGTTTTGTAACATCTAGCAAACTTTACATTGTCTTCTATAGTATTTTGTCCCAATATGATCCTTCAAATTTTGTTGGGTCAGGTTTGACCGTGTTGACCACAAAATGAGATTTTAGAAGTGACCCACCTCATTCTTCAAAATCCACTCCCTCGAATTTCACTAAGTTGGGTTTGACCATGTTGATCGCAAATTTTTTTATTGCATTGTAGGTGAATGTAAAATAACATAGGGCTTCTTTAAGAGAGCAAAAAACTTCTTGTTGAGTCATATTCCCTTTCATAATTCCACTACTCCAAAATCCGTTGGGTCAATATGATACAAAAATTTTAACTATGCTCTGTTTGACAGACCTTTGTTAAAGAAAATGGGGTAATTTTACCTATATTTTATTCAGTTTTTGCTCCTCAAAATATTGTTGGGTGCTATTTAAACAGCCTGACCGTAGATTTTGCTTTTGGTGGATTTTAACACTACAACTTTTCTACGTAGAAATTAACACCAACCTAGAGTTACATTCACATTTCTGAATTCCGATATGCTCCTCCAAGTTTTTCTAGGCATTGTTTGACCAGTTTGACCATGGATTTTTGACCTTCAGCAAAATTTAACGTCGCTTTTGAGGTTCTTTCAATACTCAAAAAAAAATTCTAAAATTTTCTTAGTATGTGATCTTTTTAGGACTACATTTTGGCACCTCTTAGGGAAATTTGCTTGTAAAGGTAAGGAACTCAAAGCCTTATCCACTAAAAATCCTAGTAGTATTTGAGGTAAGCAAGGATGCAACCAAGGAGGGGGAAAGGGCCAAATAAAAATACAAGAAAAAATTGATGGACATAGAATTAAGAAAAAAAAGACAAAAAAAATTGGGCAAATATGAAGTGGGATCATATCAATAGTCAGCAAAGTGAGGTAAAATAATCCCTGTATTTCTAATGAAATGGAGGTGGTCAAACAAAGCTATAGATAAAACTTAGTGTAACAAGCTTCTCAAAACAATAAAGGAAACCCTAAAAGAGGAGATATATGGTATCTTTATAGGCGGATAAGAGGAAGCAACACTAATATGTTGGGGGGATAAAGAAAAGAAAACCAAAAAAAGAGAACTAGAGTTACACAAAAACAGGGAGTAATTCACCACATAATGTATATATGCATACTCCATCATGGTGTAAGCTCCATATGCATAATACATAGAGGCGAAATATTGCTTCCAAAGTAGATATATTTCCATGAATAGCAATTATTCTTTTATTTTACTTCACTTACAATTTTTAGCAAGGGTGAACAATACCTTCTCCAACTGCTCGAGCTCTCCTCTACCACTTTTCATCTATGAACTCTGACCCATCTTGAACATTTAACTATTCTCAAAGAACTCTTCCTCATTTTATAGACTTGAATATGACACAACGTAAGGTGACGATATGGAGATTCTACCTCTAGATCTTGGAAAGTATTTAATTCATTTAATCTAGCATTCTTGCTTTCATTAAGTCCTTTACCTACATGACTCTAGTTATTTTGGCTTGTTTCACATGGGGTATTTCCATAGCCTCCTCATCAAGACTTATATTTGACCATTATATATCCATTGGGTAATAGAGTCTAAAGATCTTATCATGAGTCAAACTATAAAAACATAAAAGGCTGATGTTATACTTTCTATCGTAGATGTTGTCCTTTGAACTCAATCCTAACCTCTCCTCCATTCTCTTCATAAAATGTATACAAAATGGCAAGGATTGGTTTTTTCATGTGAACCTACCTCTACTTTATTATAATTATTGTAGACAACCATTTTATTTACCTATCAGCTATGTACACAAAAGTGTGGTGTGTGTGCCCATGCCTAGCCTTAAATCTGCCTTGTGAATCTATCTAGTGAATCTGCAATGTCCAAATCATACGGATCTGAATTTGTACTCATCCTTAGAACTTTCATGATGTGATTCATTTATCTCATCTATCCAAATGTAATTATGCTCTAATACTTCACATCTCGTGTTGTAAGAATCAAATCTTACTTTTGTAGTCTTTGTAGTTTGGAAGTATCCCTCCCATCGGTAGGTCATGACCATGGCATCTATCTTGTAAAACTCATGCCTCTGATGATAGTGGCTCTGTATTTATCCATCCATTGCCTCTTCATGAGTATGGGAATTAGGAAAAAAGGAACTACCTCTTTTTATCTCTCAATATAATGAAGGAGTCTTCATGGCCCATGTTATATTCATATGATAGCATTCCAACTGGATTCCTCGAGGAGGGGTTTCTGTTCCTACCCCTATGTAGTTATGCACATTGGATGGAAGGTTGGTGCATGGCTGCTTATAATTCTAAATGATAAAGGGATGAAGGCCTTGTCTATAAATCTTAAAGATATTCCTTATTTCAAATATTTTAATACGGTTCATCTCCTTCTCTAGACTGAATCCTAAAGGTTCAATTGAAGCTTCAAAAATATAAATGCCAAATAATGGGGGTATGTCAACGACCATGATATCTAGTACCACAAACAAGTTAGGTAGTCCCCACAACATCATTACATTTTTTTTTAAAATACCCAAAACTTTAATGGCTTTCCCTCTAAATTGTAGATATTTGGGCTCCACCTTCTCAAAAAATAGCTCGAAGCCTTCACATACTTGAAAATGCATTATAGGTATTTTAGCTCCTGGGTTTACTGGATATTTGTGCACCATCCCCTTTGTAAAAACAACAAACACATAACATGGGTCAAACTGTCTCTAACAGAAACCTAGAGCATTACTTTTAGAGATTTCCCTACTTGCTCCAGCTAAAATATTTAAAGAAAGGTTAGCCAAATTGATCACTGAGTGTACTAGCAAATCTCCCCTCAAGCCTTGCTCTGACTGAGATGACTCTTTGAACAAATTCTGGAATTGATGCAAATTTTCCCTTAATTGTTCTAATTTTATTACAAGGAAACACAAGTCCCTCAGAGCTTCAGTCCTTCTTTTATTAAGGGATTTTCCTATTAATATCTATTATCATATCAGCACTTGACTTTCATCATATTTGGTGTAGCTTTGTAGTATTGTGATAGAATTATCGATATAATTCATCAGAGAATTGAATTTTATGCTACAAATCCTTTCACTGCTTAGATATCTATAGCCATAATCCACTATCTGCTTAGGGCTAAATAGTGAAACTAGGATTGGGAGTGGAATGTCATTATTTGTCACCTACTCAGGTTCTAGATCTTATTCTTCTCTACCTTCACCTTTGGTCTGGTATTTAGTGAGCCATGGAACACAATAGTGGTAAGTGTTGTGCCCTTGTAATATTATATTAACAGGGTGTAGTTTCCCTCTTCCTTTATTGTCTTGGAAGTATTGCTCAAATTTTTTTAACTCCTAATTTAAAGTTGTTTGGCCAATTAGTTGTCCTAATAACAACCCATTATCGATATTTTGTCCTGCCCATGACTCAGCTTCCTCAATAGTTTTGCAACAAGATGGGATAGATGGGGGCTAGATAAAGAGGGATTAATTTTTTTGGGGGAGGGGAATTTGCCTGCGATTATTAACATATTTTCTATTTTTCTAGCTTCTTGAATATTTTGTGGGAATCTCCTTTTATTAGACTACTGGATAAAGAGACTTAAATCTGAATGCAATGCATGAATGTAATACAGGTATGCCTTGGGGTGGGAGGGTTGGTATTCTTGGTGAATTATTCTCCACATCCTTTTAAAATGAACATTGAACTCAAGGAGGCTTTCATGAAGGGATTTATTTACGAACGAAAACTGAGTAAGGAGTAAGAAGGGATCCCTAGGATCATCAAACTCATCTATGAGGGCTTTGGCCAAATCATCCCAAGTTTTGATACTCCCACCATCCAAGGATTTGTACCATAACAACACCTTACCCTTTAAATATAGAGCCAATAATCTTAACATAACATCTTCAAACTCTATATTGTAAACAAATGATAAGGAAGCTATATCTTGGAAATGTTCTTTTGTAGTTTTCTCCTTCCCTTGATAACTGGGCAAATTTTCTAGGGTGATTTTGGGAATCTCATGTAAAATTGGAATGTCTAGGGGCTAAAGTCATGCCAAGGGAGGTAATAGCGACTAGTCATTGGGCCTGAAAACTTTCAAAATTAAAAAGGAGAGCTATATCTAATCAAAACAATCTCTAAAAGCAACTGGTCATGAGATCTAACTTTACTTCCTAGCATATTCACCAAGTGAATTTTAGTTTCACCGCTAATAAGGTCAATACATATCACTAAATATTGATTCCTCTAGGAATTAATAACAAAGAAATGGATAGTGGAAAGACAATGTGTCTTTAGTGTCCCACCAGGCATGCCAAAAATCTTGGGATCTGAATTGACATTAAGGAAATTTTGAATTGTGACTATGAATCTATGACATTCTGGGAGGCGCACACCCACTAATCATAGCTTAAACCTCAACATTGGATGGATTAATAATTGCTTCAATCCAACCTCCAGAGTAGGTTGGTATACCTTGTCAACTAATTGGTGTTGACTTAATTAAGCTCAGTTTAAAGTATAATGTTAGGTATAGAAATGGAGTAAGGGTTAGAAACAATTGAATGAATAATGGACATATAAAGCTAACATTATTGACAAATATCAAGAGTCCTGTAATTTTTCACATTTCTAGTACGCCACACTTAAGACTAACAACATTCAAAACTAGTAATCTTCACCATTAAATAGTAATAAAACACTTTTAGAACTATTTCAAACACCTAAAACATTAATAATCCAAATAGCATAATTAGATCAACCTTCATACTAATAAAAAAAGAAGCACTCTACAACATTTGTTTAAGTATGAAGCTAAAACCATGTAAAGAGACAATTGCACTACAATCCTTCATTCAAAATTATATGGATCCACTACTTTATTAGTAAATGAGAAGAGATGTTATAGATTGAAATCCTTTCCTTGAAAGCTACAATTGGGTCTTCCTGAAGGAAATCTTCGTAGATGTGTTCCAAAGACAGCAAAATCTCTCTTTTGAATGTTCCTCAATGTATATGGGCTTCTTGCTCCTGAGCCACCACTAGTTTGATATGTTCTTTGTACCTATTAACCTACAAAATCTAATTAGAGTGTTAAGGGGCCTACCTCAATCAAACCCTATGTTTATGAAGATAAAATACTCTCTAAACTAGCTCAAGATATAAAAAATAAGTTGTATATAATGATATAAAACCTTTAACTAAACCATATTAACCTTCCCGGTGAACTTTTTTTTGTTGTAGCAAAGGTTTGCTTGGGTGGGTGCGAACTTGGTTTGAACCAGGAAGTTCGTACGAGGATGTGTGAACCTATATTTTTCTGGCCAAACTTGTACAATATGATTTTTGGGCTTTTTTATTGTAATTGCTCCTTCATTTATTCGACGGGTCACCTTCAGAAATGGACTTTTTGATGTTGATAACATGTCTAGATCACAAGGAATGTTATGGATACAACCAAAATACTATTGCTATATGAGTGGGATGGATGTGTGATGGATGCTATGTGGCTAGATTTATTTCTACATAGCTTTTGTAAGCTAAAGTTGGAATCCCTAAAATGGTGAAAATGGCCTTCTACTTGGCCAAGGCTAGGGGAGGGGATGAGGTGTCCCATGAATTGTCCCATGTGAGGTGTATGTGGTGAGGTGTCCACCTAAGAGGTGTCCCTTGAGGTATCCTAGATTATAAATGAGATTGGGTGAGATAATACCTCACCCATATACTAGTCATAATGACTTGGAGAAAAGTCTCCAAATGACATTCATTGAAACCTTTTTACAAACATATTCTAATTTAGAATTATATTTTGTGTGCAAAAGTCTCCATTTCTCATTTATGGCCTAGGGGAATGTGAGGTGGAAAAATATTTGGATGATAGGTGACAAGGCTAGGCTAGGCTAGTCAAAGTAGACTAGGTGAGGTGGTAGGCTTAGATTAAATCATGATTAGATCTAATTAAGCATGTGATTAGCCATAAAGCAATTTTTGACTAAAGTTGTTGAATTTTTGCCCATAAAGTATTTTTTGACCATGGTGAAGAGTTCAACCTTATTTGAGTTGTGATGGAGGTCACATGAGGACCCATGATTAAGCGTAGAAAGGGGCTTAGCTAGCCCAAGGAGTCTAAGGATGATGAATAGTGATTTTAGTAAATGAATAGTATTTTGAGCCAATTTATGCAATTTTTGAATGTTTTGCAAATCGATTGACCATGAAGATAAGGAAAGTACCAATGTGCAACTTTTGGGTGTCTACATTTTACCCCTTTTTATACTAGATTGTGTGAAAACATGGTTTAGTACAAAAACTAATGACATGATTTGGAAGGCAAAGAATTTGTGATTGATGAATGTGGATGATTGTGAAAGAGAGATGCATTGATAAAAAAAAGAAGAAGATGATTTGTGATTGACTACAACACTTTTTAGCATTGTAATGAATGATTTTGAGGGAAGGCATAAGATTACCTTATTTTATGATCAACATGAGATTTTCCAATTTTAGAATGGATAAATGACTTTGATAATTTTTGCTTTTGATTGATTAATGAATTCTTTTGACAATATTTGATAAACCGTTGGATTCGTAGGGTATAACTTTCAGGAGATTCATTTGAGAGTGGTCTTACGACTACCACAATGAAGAGTGGAATTTATTAGCTATCTACAGTTAGAGGTATTTTGAGGCTTATCAAAGATTATTTTGTTTTTTGTTGGAATTTTGGTCTTGAGATAATTGTTAGAAAATATTTTCTTAGACATTTGTTTTATCTATGATTGGATATTTTTTGGTTGTTTGGTCATATGCAAGGTTTTTTTTTATGTGTTTGGGTGACTACCCCCTCAAGCAATGAATCGGTGATGGAAGAGACAAAAATTGGTGGTGAAACACTTGATAATGATGAGAAATGATGGGGAAAACTGGTGGAAAATGCTGGAAAATAAAAAATTGAAGCAGAATTGATGACTAAGCTATGAAAATGGTGGAAAAGACCTACAAAATGAAGTTCACATGTCAGGGTGTGAACTAGATGGTTTGCACGATGGCGTGCAATTTTTTTTGTTCACACGTGTAGGTGCGAACCTACAAAAAATGTAGGTTTATATACCAAAAATAGCATGCACGACCTCATATTGCATTGTGATAAAGAAGAATATAGTGGTGAGGGGAAAAAAATGGAAGTGAAGCACTGTAGGATTGTTGAACTATGAGCATGGGATAGTGAGTGCAAGTGGTGGAGTTTCAAAGGTAAGCAACCTATGCCAAAATTTGATTTAAATGTAAAAGGAACATTTAATGCTTGTTGGAATATGTGCATTTATGTGAAAATATGATTTGGAGTGTGTGCATATACTGTCTGGTTGAAATGTGTGCATAGTGTGTAAAATGGGCCAAATGGGTATCCCGATATGCCATTTGTTTGTTTTTGCCATGTGATTATTTGTGAACCTCGTGAAGCATGCATGAGATAATGTGGAAGTTTTTGTTGTTGTGGTGCATGTATGATGAAAATGGTGTGATAATGATGTTATTGGGCCAAATGGGTACCCAGATCTGTGGTCAGTTGACCTGTTTGACCTTGTATGTATGACCTCATTTTAAGTGTTTGTAGTTGTATTGAAATTTGTATGTTTTTGTGCATTCTTGTTTGTCTTATATATCGTATGCATATGCAACTTAAAAATGTGTGGGACCATTGCATCGATTGGCCAAATGGGTAGGCACGTATCCCTAGATTAGAAGTTCGCACAGGGGTGTGCGAATGGGGATGTTTGCATGGGGTCATGCGAACAAAAGGGTTTTCATAGGGTTGTGTGAACACTATTTTATTTTTTTAATTTATGATGAATTTGTACATGTGAGGAGAAAAATAAATTTGCATGATGTTTATTTGATAGATGAAGTTAAAATATGATGAAGAAAAATAATTTGACATGTGATTGTGAAAATAAAATGTATGAAATGATGTTATTTGCAATGTGATTTTGAAATGTGTGAATGATGATATTTGACATATGATTTGAAATGTGATGTAGGTGAAGAAGATATTTGTGCAACATCGGTTACAAAAGTTAAGGAAGAGCTTGCAGGGTGTATGATGTATAGACGATGGGGACTAGTTGTGGGCAGTGAGGTTGTATGGTGTGTAGGATATGTGTGAGGTACACACAAATTATGCTTATATATCCATGTTGTGCGAGAGGTGGAATATGGATAGGAACACCTTCCATATCCTGACAGGCAAGATGACGATTACCTTGAAGGACATATATCGTATCTATCAACTATTGATAGAAGGGATTACGATGATGAGAGTCAAGCGAGATACATGAGATGTCATCTTGTAGAGGATTTTTGGCAATAGGTGGGCTAGCATGAGGTTTAAGGGTGGTGTGGATTATGAAAGATGTTGGGAGGATGAGATCTTGTCCAACCGACATGCGATGATGATGTTGATGATAGTGAGCCATGCTTTGCCAAATACTTCAGGGTCAAAATTTCCCTAGAATATGATGGGGATGTGTAGGTCAAAATGACCACATCAAGGGGAGTAAGCAGTGGTCTTCTCAAAATTTCACTAAGTATAGAATAAATGTCACGGTCTCATGAAATTTTTTTCTCAAAAGCTAAGTGAAGAGAAAACATCACGGTTGCATGATATTTTTGAGCCCGAAGACTAAGTAAAGGGAAAACATCATGATCTCATGAAATTTTTGAGCTCGAAGACTAAGTGAAGAGAAAAGGTCATGGTTGCACGACATTTTTGATTCAAAAGGCTAAGTGAAGAGAAAAGGTCATGGTTGTACGATATTTTTGAGCTAAGAAGCTAAGTGAAGAGAAAAGGTCGTGATTTCATGATATTTTTGAGCTCGAAGGCTAAGTGAAGAGAAAAGGTCATGATTGCATGACATTTTTGAGCCGAGGAGCTAAGTGAAGAGAAAACATCATGATTGCATGATATTTTTGAGCCTTAAGACTAAGTAATGGGAAAACATCATGATGGCACGATATTTTTGAGCTCGAAGACTAAGTGAAGAGAAAAGGTCATGATTGCATGATATTTTTGAGCTCGAAGGCTAAGTGAAGAGAAAAGATCATGGTTGCACGATATTTTTGAGCCAAAAATAAAGAGGTGGAAGACAGCTGGGCCACGACATCTCTAAGAAGATAAAGGTAGATTGCAGTAACAAGAAGATCCCAACCATTTCTAGTTGAAGATCCCATGCTCTCTTAACTACCACTCTACTAGAATGAGCCTACGGGCATATTGTTGTAACAACTTTCAGTTTTTTTTTATGTAAAAATATATATATATAGGATGAGCGACCCAAAAAAATGGTCAGCTCTTGGATGTTTACAAGGCAATGTACACAAACTTCTGAAAGCAAATAAAGACTACTCATTCTAGTTTTTGGCTCATTGGTGTTGTTATCAAGTATGTATGGATTGTTGATTGTTGTATAAGTTACGTTGAATAGAAACCACCTTAATTCTTATTCTAAATTTCTGCGTTTAAAGTTCAACTAGCTCTGAAATTAACATTTCAAATAAGCTTGTGTTTGATTAAATCTGCACCAGAGGACTAGTTATTCTAAATTGATGGTTCATAGAATGCTTATCTATAAAAGGTTGTAGATATTTCTTTGTTGTTATCTAATCTGCACCATCTAAAAATTCTAAGAAATAGCTATATTTCCCTCTCTTTATGCACTTTATTCTCACCCCCTTTTCCCTAAAAAAGAAAGGAACTAGCCTCCTCTGGAGATTGAACTGGGTAAACTCTATTTTGCACCCGGTCTTTCAATGTTGGCAAAGTCTTGGGTGCAAACATAACCAAAGGTAGATTTTGCACCAACAATTTTTGGCATGCCCGGTGGGACCCAATCCCATGATATATACAAATCAAATTTCTAGTGATTATCTTTGCCCTATTTAAATTTTTTATGAATCACCTGGTGACTCCACCCAAGAGAGGAACCCTAAGAAAGTCCTTATCTACTTTCTGGTTGAATACCATTTTTATATGATAACCAGATCTAAGGCAAAAAATTCCAAAGAGCCCATCGAGTTCTTTGAATTACACCTTGGTAGCCTCAGAGCTAATCCTGTATTAGTTGCTAGAACCACTTCTTCATCTACTATCAATACAAGATACGCAAATATTTCCCCTGTAGCCTTCCCTAGTACTGTTGCTAGTGGAATGTTAACTCCAGCTACCCATATACCTATAATATCAGGTAGAACCATAGCTGCAATGGCCATGAATCAATTAAATTTACCCTACCCTTCATGGAACCATACAGGCCCCCTGAATCTGGTAGCTCAACACCCGATTCCAATAGCAGCTTTAAAGGCGTTACCCTAGTATGACGGTACTGGGAAGATGACTTATGAACATTGTCAAGATGTAGTCACGCTTGCACCAATACATAACATCATTGAAGAAGATGTCATGATAAGACTATTAGTCATTTCCTTGAAAGGAAAAATGCTCTACTGGTATAGAGCCCTCGCCAATCAATCCATATCTACCTGGGCCCAACTTGCCGATAAGTTAGTGGAAGAGTTCAATGAACATGCCGACCCATTTTCACTGCTAACCTAGTTCACTATCATTCAGAAGCACCCTCAAGAGGAGATAGTCGACTTTAATATCATATTTAGTCAAACTTGGTAGAGGGTACCTGATGGGTTGAGGCCAACAAATGAACAGTCAATGTACTATTATCTGAGAGCTTTCAACTCAGACATAAGTATGGCTATTAGGCAATCCCAAGTATTTACTTTCCTAGATATTTTCCAAGAAGCCCAGAAAGTAGAAAGAGATCTAATCACTATTGGAAGGTTCCCTACAAATATGATAATGCCTATCTTCCTGGATCTACCGCAAGCATCAAATATTGCTTTTCCAACTCCTGCTCCCACTTCTAATACAAGTCTCCCTAAATGGATCAGGAAACCTAATATCCTAGTGGTACAAGAATCTCTCACTCCTCCAATGCTTCCTACCATTCTTGCACTTCCTATGGCGATAGTTTCATCGACTCTAGATCCTCAACTTGCAGCTCTACAAGATCTGCAATCAACCTTGAAAAATCTAACGAATAAGATGACCTCAATGGAAAGAAGAGAAGCAAAAAGAAATTTCCAACCAAGGATATTTCCATAGGTAACAAGAGATCAAGCCTCCATGAGTGGTAGAAACCATGACAAATCTAACGTGGTTTACGCCAATGAAGATAGTGAACCCACTAACACTTCAACATAGTCAAACTTCTGGTGTTCTACATGTAATGATCCACATGGTGAAAACTCGTGTATGATCCATCAACATCATGTCCAGAAGATAGCTATTGAAAAGGTTGAGAAAACCCTCAAGGGTCAGATTAATATGATCAGGGAAGAGAATCAAAATTTCATGATGCCCTCTGTTGAACAAGTGGTTGTTCTAACCAGATCGGGAAAGAAACCTTTGTAGGTTGACCCCCAAGAGCTTAACCCCTTGAAAGTGCCTTCACCTGTGAGGAACCCAATTGAGAGAAGAACCTCCTATGAGAAAGCTCCCCAGAGTTTAGGTCAGAAAGGAGCAGAAGCACATAAAGAAACACCCCTACAGAAGGAAGTGGAGATGCAAGAACAAGCAAGAGATAAATTGAGATACCCCTCACTGACTAAGCGTCAAAGGATAGATGCTACTCAGGGGTACAGGAATAAGTATGACATAGTTGTAAAAGAGAAAAGTGTCGAACCCCTCCCATTCAACATAGTCGAGGAGATGAAGAAAACTCCCTCCAAAGCAACTATGTATGAAGCTTTGCAGTTTCCAGGATAGATTGATTTATTGCAAGAATCCTTGAGATCTATGAAAAATAAGAATAGAACCCTAGCTCAGTTAGATTCTACACAAGCTAGTCTGACATCCACTTTAGAAAAAAATAGACCTCCTCCCTTCTATCTGTCTCTTCAAATGGAAGGATGGGTGGTACACAACTGTATGATAGACTCTAGAGCTGCAACCACTGTGATACCCAAAGTCGTATGCGACATCATGGGAATGGAATATACAAGGAGTAATCCTGGTGTCTTGCAACTGGATGGAACCCCTATCAAAACCATAGGGGTAATTAAATATATTCCAATAGTTCTTCACAGACTACCTCAACTCATAGTTATACAAGAGGTAGTGGTAGTGGATCTAGAACCTTATTTTGGTATGTGTCTCTCCAGAGAATTCACCACCAAAATAGGAGGATATTTATCATTAGATTACTCGCACTTGGAAATTCCATTCAAGGGGAAAAGAGTAAAAATATTCAATGAGAAACCTTCAACCTTTCACATTGAAAAACTTGAAGAGGAAGGTAAACAAGCCACTACAGTAAATATGATGATCGAAGAACTAGGAGACTTAAACTTGATGGAGGAAGCTCTAAATGTGTTGCAAGAAGAAGACCAGTTCTCTCTCCAAGACTTCAATGCCATGATTGAAATAGATATGGGAAGCTATTCAATTGTAAAGCCTAAGAAAAGCAACCCCACTCCTCTCCATCAGGTAGACCCATCTATCGATCAACTATGGAAACTTTTCTTTGATGGTGCTAGATGCAGAAATGGAGTCAGAGCAGGTATTATTTTAATCTCTCCAATAGGCGAAGAGAAATTTTTTTCTTATCGGTTAACTTGGAGTTGCACTAACAATGTAGTAGAATATGAAGCACTCTACTTAGGCCTTAAGAAAGCTAAAAATTTGGGTATCAAACAACTCCAGATCTTTGGAGATTCTGAATTAATAGTAAATCAAGTCACTGAGAAATGTGTGAGTAAGCAACATTACCTTAAAGCTTACAGGAATAAATTTTGGGACTTGCTAGAATCCTTTGAATATTTAAACCTCAAGGTAATTCCTAGAGAAAAGAACACTCATGCAGATTTATTGGCTTCAGTAGGTGCAAATTTTTGCCCTATCAACAATGTCATTTAGAAGTCTAAGATAGTTAGACTAATCTACAAGCCCTCCATGCCAGATAGAGATACCTTTTGGTAGGTATTCAAAAATGATGAACAGATAGTGGACTTTCTTATCCATGAGATGAACTGCTCAAATGATAGAGTGTCTAAAGATGAAGAAGATGCAGGTATGATCCAATTGAAAAACAACCATATCCCAAAAGGATTGATCACTCTCGAAAGCTTGTTTGATAACAATGACAGGTCAACTAGCCATAAAATGAAAGTTGACAAGCACAAATACAAAGAGGCTCAAATGGGATCAGATAAATCCATTAAAGTGGGAGTAAACACTATAGAGGAAGAACTGGACCAAATTCGAGGGTTATGCAAGGAATTCCCCAACATCATAGCCTGGACTTATGGTGACCTTAAAGTCTACTCTAAAGAGACTATCCAACATACAATCAAACTCGAAGAAGGTGCAAAACCCTTTCGACAAAAGCAAATACTGGTGAATCCCAAGATCGAAGCTCTAATGAAATAGGAACTATTGAAGTTGCTCGAGGCCAAGATTATCTACCCAATCAAGCATTCTACTTGGGTAGCTAACTTGGTTCTAGTTAGGAAAAATAATGGAGACATTAGATTGTGTGTCGACTTTCAAAACCTAAACAAGGCTTCACTAAAATATCATTATCCTCTCCCACAGATAGACCAGACTTTGCATACCGTAGTAGGAGTAGAAATATTCTCACTCTTGGATGGGTTCTCTAGGTACAACCAGGTATGGGTCAAGGATGAAGATCAGTTCAAAACCGCATTCACCACCAAGTGGGGGATATTCACTTATCAGAGGATGCCTTTCAGATTATCCAATGTTGGGGTAAATTTTCAAAGAGCAATGGATGTGGCCTTTGGAGAACTCATCAATAGGATTATAGTGATATACCTAGATGATATGACAATGTTCTCTCATTGAAAGGAAGATCACATTGACCATCTCAGAAGTATTTTTGAGAAATGCAGAGAGTTTGACATCTCTTTAAACCCAAAGAAATCCATTTTTGTTGTGGAAGAGGGGATTTTACTAGGTCACATCATTTCCAAAGCTGGGCTGGCTATAGACCCTAACAGAGTGAAAGCACTATTAGAACTCCCTCTACCCCTAAACAAAAAAGGCTTGCAATCCTTCTTTGGCCAAATCAACTTCGTACGCAAATTCATAGCAGATTTTGCGCAAATTGTCAAACCCATGACCGAATTGTTGAAAAAGGATGTTGAATTCAAGTGGATAGACTTAAGGAAAAAAGCTTTCCAATAGATAAAGGAATAGATAGCCCAAGCCCCCATCTTAGTGAATCCAAACTATTCCAGAGGTTTCATCTTGTATGTTGTAGGTGAACAAGAGAGCTACGTTGTAGTACTTACTCAAAAAGGGCCTGACAATGAAGAGAGACCTATAGCATTCCTAAGTCAGACCATGCAAGAACATGAAGAAAAGTACAACTTCATCAAAAAGCAATTTTATGCAATAATGAAGTCGTTAAAAAATTTCAGGTATTTTCTTTCACAGAGTAGGACCATTGTGTATGTGGTCCACCCTGATGTTAGAAATTTCATCATACAGGGGGAACTTGGTGATAAAAGAGCTGGTTGGGTATCAAAGATACAAGAATACAATGTTGAGATCCATCCAACCAAGTTAGTGAGAGGTAGGGCATTATGCCAAGAACTCGCCAAATAAGCCTCATCAGAATATGTGGCCTGCCAAACTCAAGAAGTAGCCTCAGAGGATGATCAACCCTTGGATGAGCCTGACTAGGCCGATGAATTGATCAGATACTTCCAGACCAAAAAATATCCAGAAAATTTGAACACTTCATAGAGAAGGAGGTACAGGATCCAAGGCTTTGAAGTACACCTTACTACCTGAAGGATTGTACAGAAAAAATCTGGATGGGGTATTGCTTCGGTGCATAAAAGATGATCAGAAGCAAAAAATCTTGGATGAATTCCATGGAGGCCCGTCAGGAGGACACTACTTAGGGAGAACCACTACTTTAAAAATCATCAGGACTGGGTGCTATTGGCCAACCATTTTCTCAAATACTTTCAGAGTGACAAGAAATTGTGAGAAGTGCCAGAGATACATTGGGAGGAATAGAAATGCTTCAATGCCTTTGAAATCCATTCAGGTTGAAGAACCTTTTCAACAATGGGGTTTATATTTCATTGGAGTGATAGAACCCAACTCGTCCACTGGACATAAATACATCCTAACCACTACGGATTATTTTACTAAGTGGGTTGAGGTAGTACCCACTAAGAAAGTGGACCAAGAAGTAGTGATGGAATTCATTGAGAGTTTGATCACAAGATTTGGTATCCTAGATGCATTAGTCATAGACAACGACACATATTTCATAGGCACCAAAATGATTGATTTTACATGTAAATATGGGATCTACTTGAAGACATCCTCAAATTATTATCCATAGGGAAATGGATTAGTCGAATCAATAAATAAAAACTTACTCCAAATCTTAAAGTGGACTCTGAAGGACAATAAGAGAAGTTGGCACTCTCTAATAAACCAAGTGTTATGGGTTGATAGGATCACTATCAAGAATTCTATCAACACCTCTCCCTACTCATTAGTCTATGGTAAGGAAGCAGTCCTCCCTATACACATAGAAATACCTACTTTAAAGTTACTCAATCAAACTGGCACAGAGGAAGTAGAGCCAATGGAAAATAGGTTGATCCAACTCCTACAATTAGAAGAACAGAAATAACAAGCCTACGATCATTATCAAAAACATATGGTCACCATGAAGAAATGGTTTGACAAGAAGGCTACCCTTAGAAATTTCAAGGTAGGAGACTGTTGTAATCACAATGACAATGAGAGGGGGGGTGAATCAGTGTGATCTTTAAAAAATTCTAAAACATATAGTTTTAGATCCAGCAGCAGTTTAAACTGATAAAAGAAATATCAAAATGCAGCAAGAAAGCATGACACACAACACAGTAATTTAACGAGGTTCACCAATGTGGCTACTCCTCAAAATGACTGCTTGGACTACCATCCAAATCCAGCCAATGCAAAGCTACAACTTTACAATATCTTTTACCAGCACCAACTGGAAGGAGCACCAACCCCTTTGCTTTATCTGTTTCAGGGAGAATGGAGCACCGACTCCTAATTTACCAGCACCTACTGGAAAGAGGCACCAACCCCTTATGCCAAGTTACAACTTGGAAGACAATAATAAAAATTACAGAATAAAACTTTCACCTCATTTCTCACAGTCTGCTATTTTTTTGCATTCTGCTGCTTCTGCGCAAAATGATTCGCACTATCCGACCGCTTCTCTGTACTTCTTCGCACTCTCTGCTGCAATCAGATGATCGATCACTTCTGTAGTCTATGCACTATCACTTCGGACTTAGAACACAACCTCTGCACATCGCGCTCTTAATTCACGAAGATTCGATATGCACACTTCACTTCGTCACAGCAGAAATATCACTTCAGCCTTAGCTCCAATCGAAACGACTCACTCTCTGCGCACTGCAAATTTTGCATACACACATTATCTTCGCACTCCTCACTCTCCATCTTGAATTAGCCCTCCTTTTATAGAAGAAATCTTCAAGAACAATATTGAGACTGTAGTCGGCTTAAACCCTAAAGAGCGTCGACTGTCAAACCCTTATGAATATCGGCTTCAAACCCTAATGAATGTCGGCTTAAAACCCTAATGATTGTCGGCTTCAAACCCTAATGAATGTCGGCTTCAAACCCTAAAGAATGTCGGCTTCAAACCCTAAAGAATGTCGGCTTCAAAAGTCTATCTGGTTCTACGGCTTTCCTCTCGAAACTCCAACATGTCGCGATATCGCGACACCTTTTACATCCGTACGCCTTCTTGCCCTCGCTGTCGCGAAATCGTGACTCTTTTGCCCTTTGAAAGCTTTGCCACCGTTCTTGTCGTGAAATCGTGACACTTTGATCTTTTGCTGACGTCATTCTTAATCTTGTCACGAAATCATGACGCTTCCGGCTTCCAGAGGCTTTTCTTGCAACATGTCGCGAAATCGTGACACTTTCAGCTTTTGTTGACGTCATCCTCATCTTTGTCATGAAATCACGATGCTTTCGGCTTCCTGAGGCTTTTCTTGCAACTTGTCACGAAATCGTGACACTTTCAGCTTTTGCTGACGTCATCCTCATCTTTGTCGTGAAATCATGACGCTTTCGGCTTCGTACAATCCTAGCTTCATGCAGTAGCGAAATCGCTACACCTTTGTCTTTGTCATTTTGACTTTAGCGAAATCCTATGCTTTTCAACTCAATCCTCCCTTCCTTGCACTTTTGACATGTAGCGAAATCGCTACAACTTTTCAACTCAACGCTTTCTCCTTGCTTCGGCCAGCGAAATCGCTACAACTTTTCCACTTAACGCTTTCTCCTTGCTTCGGCCAGCGAAATTTTGACATGTAGCGAAATCGCTACAACTTTTCCACTTAACGCTTTCTCCTTGCTTCGGCCAGCGAAAAATCAACATGTAGCGAAATCGCTACAGTTTCTCGACTTAGCTTCTTGGCCTCCAACATGTCGCGAAATCGCGACAGTTTGCCTTGCGCCTTCTCTTTCCTCCGACTTGTCATGAAATCGTGACATTTTTGACTGTGCCTTCTCTCTCCTCCGACTTGTCGCGAAATCATGACATTTTCGACTGTGCCTTCTCTCTCCTCCGACTTGTCACGAAATCGCGACAGAAAACATGTCGCGATATCGCGACAGTTTTCTAACTTGTCTTTTTCTTCGAATTTTTGAAACTGGGTCATCTCTGTTTTCCAGGAAACTTCTGTCCTCTGCATCTGAATGACTCCTACACTTTCTGTCCACTGCATCATTGGATCTAACTGCCTGTGTTGACAACAATGACAAACTTCTTGCAACACCTTGCTCAACAATCTCCCCCTTTGGAATTGTTGGCAACACCTGTGTACATTCCTGTACCTCTTCTCCCCCTTTGTCAATAATACCAAAGGGCTGCTGCAAACTCCCCCTGAGTCCATCCTCACAATTCTCAGGCACAATTTGTTGCATCTAGCACAAATCATGATCATGAGCAAAAGAATAGTCAAATATTCAAATGCTCCCCCTGAGAAGGTGATCCCTGTAGCTAGTCACTTCTTAGGAAGTGTGACTACTCCTAATTTGCTTCGAAGATACTCAAATACTTCCTTGGGCAAAGGTTTTGTAAAAATATCTGCTACTTGTTCTGTAGTTGGGACATAGTCCAATTTAACTTCTCCTTCTGCAACTTTCTCCTTCAAGAAATGATACCTTATAGCAATGTGCTTTGTCCGTGAGTGCATTACTTGGATTCTTAGAGATGTTAATTGCACTTGGTGTTATCACACTTTACTGATATTGGTTCACTAAAATTAATACCTAGATCTTTCAAAGTTTGTTTCATCCACAAGACTTGTGTACAACATGTTGCTGCTGCAATATATTCTGCCTCAGCTGTAGATAAAGAAACTGACTCTTGCTTCTTATTGTGCCATGCAACCAATCTGTCCCCCAAATAGAATGCACCTCCACTGGTACTCTTTCTGTCATCAACACATCCAGCCCAATCTGCATCTGAATATGATATAAGAGTGAAGTCTTTGCCTTTTGGATACCACAACCCATACTCAATGGTGCCCTTGAGATACCGAAAAATCCTTTTAACTGCTGTCACATGAGTCTCTTTGGGACTGGCACTGAAATCTAGCTACCATGCAAAGCGCCTGCAGAATATCGAGTCCAGTAGCTGTTAAATATAGTAAACTTCCAATCATAGATCTGTACATGGTTTGGTCTACAGGTGGAGATTTGTCTTCTTTACTCAATTTGCGACTCTGTTGTCATGGGAGTGCTTACTGGCTTACAGTCCTCCATAGTGAACCTCTTTAACATTTCTTTCACATACTTAATTTGGGAAATGAATATGCCTTTCTCATTTTGATTAACTTGTAGCCCAAGAAAGTAAGACAATTCACCAATCATAGACATTTCAAATTCATTCTGCATCTTATTTGCTAAGTCTTTACAAGATTCATCTTTGTTGCTGCCAAATATGATATCGTCTACATAGACAACAAGAACAATGAGATGTCCACCTTCTGTTTTCACATACAAATTACTGTCCACTAAACCTTTCTTGAATCCCTGTTGGGAGAGATAGTTGTCTAGCCTTGCATACCATGCCCGTGGTGCTTGTTTTAATCCATATAATGCTTTCTTTAATTTGCAGACAAGGTTAGGATCTTCACTAATTTGAAAGCCATCTGGTTGTTCAATATAGACCTCTTCTTCAAGTTTCCCATTTAAAAAAGCAGATTTTACATCCATCTGATAAACTCTGAAGTTCTTGTGGACTGCTAAGGCCGGAAACATTCTAATTGCTTCTAATCTGGCCATTGGTGCAAAAGTCTCTTCAAAATCAATGCCTTCGACCTGTGCATACCCTTTACAAACCAGTCTTGCTTTGTTCCTAATGACCTGTCCGTCTTCATTTAATTTGTTCCGAAATATCCATTTGGTGCCGATTATATTCTTATTTGCAGGTCTAGGTACTAATTCCCAAGTTCTGTTCTTTTCAATCTGATCCAACTCTTCATTTATTGCCTTCATCCAACTATCATCTTTGCTTGCTTCATCTATGTTTTTGGGCTCAATGCTTGGATAAAAGAGAGTAATTACTTATTACTTTCTTTCTTGTCTGAATGCCAGCTGTGGGATCTCCAATTATTTGGTCTCTAGGATGATTTTTCTGCCAGTTGCCTGTTTTGAATTTTCTGTTTTCTTGCACCTCTGAGTCATCGGATAAGTTATCTACATCAACCGTAGACGTATTTTTTGTTCCATGCACCTCATCTCCTTCAATGACTTCTTCGTAGATTGGGTAGTTTTCTTCAAAGTTAACTATTTGTTTCCTCCCTTCATCGAATTTAACATCTGCACTATCCACAATTTTCTTGAGTCTCTTGTTGTAGCATTTGTAAGCTTTGCTATTTGGAGAATAACCAACAAAAACACCTTCATCTGCTCTATCTTCAAACTTCCCAAGGTTGTCATCAGTTTTTCTGATGTAGCACTTACAGCCAAAAACTTTGAGATGTTTTGTTGTTGCTTTTCTACCAAACCACAACTCATAAGGTGTTTTGCATTCATGAGTTCTTAACATATATCTGTTTTGAATGTATACTGCAGTGTGAACTGCTTCTTTCCAGAATCTATCTGCTATTTTGTTTTCTGCCAGCATGGTGCGTGCCATTTCCTGTATAGTTCTGTTCTTTCTCTCTACTACACCATTCTGCTGGGGAGTTCTAGCTGCTGAATATTGTCTCCTGATACCGTATTTTTTGTAGTATTCTATAAATTCATTCGAAATGAATTCTCCTCCTCTGTCTGATCGCAAGCATTTGACCCTTTTTCCTGTTTCATTTTCAACTAGCTGTTTGAAAGTTCTGAACATTTCAAAAGCTTCTATTTTTTCTTTTAAGAAGAATATCCATGTCATTCTGGAATAATCATCGATACACAACATAAAGTATTTGTCGCCATTTATGCTTTGAGTTCTCATGGGTCCACATAAGTCTGTATGAATGAGTTCCAAAGGCCTGCTAGTGTGGTATTCTTTTGTTTTAAATGAAACTCTGGTTTGCTTTCCCTTCTGACATGAAGCACAAACACTTTTTGAAGGTTTCTTAATGGTTGGAATATCTCTCACTGCTTGTTTAGAGCTGATTTTCACCAAATTATCAAAACTTATGTGTCCAAGCCTCTTATGCCACAACCAGTTCTCTTCTTCTTGTCCAATGAAGCACATACCTTCTGAAGATTCTGAGAGTGTGTACAGGTTTCCAGACGTCCTTGAGCCGGTTGCTATTAATTTCCCGTTGTTTATTTTTTTGACTTCACAACCCTGCTTCTTGAAAACTACTTCATGTCCTTTATCACAGATTTGACTCACACTTAACAGGTTATGTTTCAAACCATCCACAAATAAAACTTCTTCTGACTTGATTTTCCCTTCACTAATTTTGATAGATCCTTTACCTATTATTTTGGCTCCATCATTATTGCCAAACTTCACAGAACCACCCTCATATTTCTGTAGTTTTTCAAATTTTTGTTTATCACCTGTCATATGACTTGAGCAACCACTGTCAAGGATCCACGGTACACATTTATTCTGAGCTCTAAAAGCTATCTGCACTATTAAAGATTCCTGTTCTTTCTTGAGCTGTTCTTTTTGTTTCCATTCTGTTTTAACTGTGGTGTTGGGTTCTAGCTTGGATTTCCCCTTTTCAGAATCTTGCACATATCCTTTAGAAGAAATTCTATTTTGTTTTGCCCTATATGGTTGAATTCTTCTTTTTTGAGATTGATTTGAAACAGAAATACTACGACAATTTCTAGTAATATGCCCAAAGTTGTGACAATTAAAGCATTCTACTGCATAACTCATTAGAGGAGCAAAAGCATTTCTACTAGTGAAACTTCTTGGACCTATATTGTACTTGCAGTCAACAATTTTATGCCCATAACCATTACATTTAAAACAGAAACCATAGAAATAATGATTGAACCTGAAAGATGGTTTTTGCCAAGTTGTTGCAGGAGCCTTAGATCTTCTTTTCTTTTGATGTGTGACCTTGGTAAAGCCATCATTGTCAGTTCCTATTTCAGGACTGGCATTACTTGCTTTCTTTTGCTTGATTTGTTTTTCTTTCAACGACCTGTTTCTTGTCTTTACCTTTTTCATATTCAACATTGCTTGCCTTTTGCTTGTTTGATGATTCTCCTTCAATAAAGCCCAGACCGAATTTGATACCTGCGGGTCTTTGATCGCTTAGAATTTTGTCCAGTTTCATCGAACTTTCTTCACGCTTGAAATGACAGCTAATTTTTTGATCCGACTCTTGTATCTGTATTCGAAGACCAACATTTTCTTCTTCCAATTTGCAACAATAATCTATCTTCATGGTTACCTGTACTTCAAGATCTTCGGACATTTTCTTGTATTCTTCTGTCTACGTTTTTAGACTGGTTATAATGTCATTTGCATCCTCGAGCTTTCTTGATAGTTTTTGGTTCTTTCTTTTCTCAGATTTCCATTCCATAAGTGCAGAGACCAGCTCACCTTCTAAATCAACTTCAGCCTCATCTTTTTCAATAGACACTTTAGAGTTCATACCTTCTCTCTTTTCTGTGTTTTTCGCTTCTTCTGATTGTTCTACTTCAAATGCCATAAAGAGAGCCTCACCTGTTCCTTCTTCGGAATCTTCACTAGAGCTGTCCTCTGAAGAATCTGCATTTCGTGAGATAAAACTTTTCTTTTTGAAATTGCCTTTTCTGAAGTTTGATTTCTTCTTCCAGTTACCTCTTTCTTGGTGCGAAGCTTCCTCACCCTGGTTCTTTTCATTGAGTGGGCATTTTGTCGCAAAGTGCCCAATGCCTCCATAGTTGAAGCATTTAAATGGTAGCTTTCCTCTGTACTTTCCTTTTCCCTTTCTCAATTTTTTGACAAAATTTGCTTCCATTTCATCTGATACATCCTCTTCTTCTGACTCTGGTTTTGTGACTTTACCTTTTAGGGCTTTGAAAGCAGCTTCTCTATCTGTGGGATTAGACCTTCCTATTCTCATTTCAAAGGCAGTCAAAGAACCATGCATCTCATCCATACTAAAATGATTTAGATCTTTGGCTTCTTCTATGGCAGAGACTTTAGAATCAAATCTAGGGGGGAGCGATCTTAATACCTTTTTCACGATAGCAACATCGGTTAATTCTTCGCCGAGACCTCTGATTGAATTGGTGATCCCATTGACTCTTTGCATGAAAGTCTCTATGTTCTCATCATTGTCCATCTTTAACGATTCGTATTGAGCTCGATGTGCTTGAAGCTTGGCCTCCTTGATCCTATCATCTCCTTCATGAATGTTCTCTAGTTTATCCCATATATCTTTTCTTGATTCACAATTTATGACCTTGACTAGCTCACTGTCCACTAGTCCACACATGATGGCATTTTTTGCTTTTGAATCATATTCAAATGCCTTTTTACCAGCAGTGTCTGTTGGAGCGATGGCAGGGGCTTTGTAACCATTAACTACCGCACCCCAGATGTCAAAACCCAAAGCACTGAGATATGTCTGCATTCTAATTTTCCAGAACGCATAATTAGTCCCATCAAACAATGGTGCTTTGTTCGAGGAGAAACCTTCACCACTTGCCATTGCGTAACTTCCAAGATCACCTTAGCTGTTTAAGCCTGTTCAGGTACTTGGCTACGATACCAATTGTTGTAATCACAATGACACTGAGAGGGGGGTGAATCAGTGTGATCTTTAAAAATTCTAAAACATATAGTTTTAGATCCAACGACGATTTAAACTGATAAAAGAAATATCAAAATGCAGCAAGAAAGCATGACACACAACACAGTAATTTAACGAGGTTCACCAATGTGGCTACTCCTCAAAATGACTGCTTGGACTACCATCCAAATCCAGCCAATGCAAAGCTACAACTTTACAATATCTTTTACCAGCACCAACTGGAAGGAGCACCAACCCCTTTGCTTTATCTGTTTCGGGCAGAATGGAGCACCGACTCCTAATTTACCAGCACCTACTGGAAAGAGGCACCAACCCCTTATGCCAAGTTACAACTTGGAAGACAATAATAAAAATTATAGAATAAAACTTTCACCTCATTTCTCACAGTCTGCTATTTTTTTGCATTCTGCTGCTTCTACGCAAAACGATTCGCACTATCCGACCGCTTCTCTGTACTTCTTCGCACTCTCTACTGCAATCAGATGATCGATCACTTCTGCAGTCTACGCACTATCACTTCGGACTTAGAACACAACCTCTGCACATCGCGCTCTTAATTCACGAAGATTCGATATGCACACTTCACTTCGTCACAAAAGAAATATCACTTCAGCCTTAGCTCCAATCGAAACGACTCACTCTCTACGCACTGCAAATTTTGCATACACACGTTATCTTCGCACTCCTCACCTCCATCTTGAATTAGCCCTCCTTTTATAGAAGAAATCTTCAAGAACAATATTGAGACTGTAGTCGGCTTAAACCCTAAAGAGCGTCGACTGTCAAACCCTTATGAATATCGGCTTCAAACCCTAATGAATGTCGGCTTAAAACCCTAATGAATGTCGGCTTCAAACCCTAATGAATGTCGGCTTCAAACCCTAATGAATGTCGGCTTCAAACCCTAAAGAATGTCGGCTTCAAAAGTCTATCTGGTTCTACGGCTTTCCTCTCGAAACTCCAACATGTCGCGATATCGCGACACCTTTTACATCCGTACGCCTTCTTGCCCTCGCTGTCGCGAAATCGTGACTCTTTTGCCCTTTGAAAGCTTTGCCACCGTTCTTGTCATGAAATCGTGACACTTTGATCTTTTGCTGACGTCATTCTTAATCTTGTCGCGAAATCGCGACGCTTTCGGCTTCCAGAGGCTTTTCTTGCAACATGTCACGAAATCGTGACACTTTCAGCTTTTGCTGACGTCATCCTCATCTTTGTCACGAAATCGTGACGCTTTCGGCTTCCTGAGGCTTTTCTTGCAACTTGTCGTGAAATCGTGACACTTTCAGCTTTTGCTGACGTCATCCTCATCTTTGTCATGAAATCGCGACGCTTTCGGCTTCTCTGAGGTTCATGCAGTAGCGAAATCGCTACACCTTTTTTGTGCATTTTGACCATACGCAAAACTTATGGCTTTTCAAATCACTACACTTTCTCCTTGCTTCTGACTTTTGACATGTAGCGAAATCGCTACAACTTTTCAACTTAACGCTTTCTCCTTGCTTCGCCAGCAATTTTGACATGTAGCGAAATCGCTACAACTTTTCCACTTAACGCTTTCTCCTTGCTTCGGCCAGCAAAATTTTGACATGTAGCGAAATCGCTACAACTTTTCCACTTAACGCTTTCTCCTTGCTTCGGCCAGTGAAAAATCAACATGTAGCGAAATCGCTACAGTTTCTCGACTTAGCTTCTTGGCCTCCAACATGTCACGAAATCGTGACAGTTTGCCTTGCGCCTTCTCTTTCCTCCGACTTGTCACGAAATCGTGACATTTTCGACTGTGCCTTCTCTCTCCTCCGACTTGTCATGAAATCGTGACATTTTCGACTACGCCTTCTCTCTCCTCCGACTTGTCGCGAAATCGTGATAGAAAACATGTCGCGATATCGCGACAGTTTTCTAACTTGTCTTTTTCTTCGAATTTTTGAAATCGGGTCATCTCTGTTTTCCAGGAAACTTTTGTCCTCTGCATCTGAATGACTCCTACACTGTCTGTCCACTGCATCATTGGATCTAACTACCTGTGTTGACAACAATGACAAACTTCTTGCAACACCTTGCTCAACAGAGACTTGGTGCTAAGGTGGAACAAAAATAAAGCAAAACCTGGAAACCATCAAAAATTTTATGTGTTCTAGGAAGGACCTTTTTAGGTAATAGAGAAAAAACAACAGAATTCTTTCCAATCGAAATATGGATAGGGTCAAGTTCAACCCATCCCTATCAACGAATTCCATTTGAAATTGTACTATAAGTAAGATATTTTCCTTCACTTTACATGTACTATATGTAAATATGTTCTATTTTCTTTCTAAAGCCACTTCAAGGAAATTATCGCGATATCGTGACATTTTGACATTCAAATGCCACTTCAAGAAAAATTATTATGATATCACAATATTTTAGCATTCAGAGGCCACTTCAAGGAAAACTATCATGATATCATGACATTTTGGCATTCATAAGCCACTTCAAGGAAAATTTTTGTGATCTCACGACATTTTGGCGTTCAGAGGCCACTTCAAGGAAAACTATCACAATCTCGAGACATTTTGGTGTTCAAAGGCCACTTCAAGGAAAATTATCATTATCTCACAAAATTTTGGTATTTAAAGGCCATTTCAAGAAAAAAAAATTCATCTCACAACATTTTGGTGTTTAGAGGCCACTTTAAGAAAAACTATCGCGATCTCGCAATATTTTAGCGTTTAGAGGCCACTTCAAGGAAAATTGTTGTGACCTCATGTAATTTTGATTTTTAGAGGACACTTCAAGGAAAATTATCATGATCTCACAACATTTTGATGTTCAACGTCCACTTCAAGAAAAACTATCACAAGCTTGCAACATTTTGGCGTTCAAAGGCCACTTCAAGGAAAACTCTCGCAATCTCGTGATATTTTAGCGTTTAGAGGCCACTCCAAGGAAAACTATCATGATCTCATGACAACTTAGCATTCAGAGGCCATTTCAAGGAAAACTATCATGATCTCATGATATTTTGGTGTTCAAAGGCCACTTCAAGGAAAATTATCATGATCTCATGATATTTTCATTGTCCGACGATCAAAGTCAAGCAACCATACCTTTTGGTGGGAAACTCAATTTTCTCAAAATTTTAAATATGTGCCTCTCAAAGAATGACCGTGTGAATTTATTGGCCCAAAAAAATATGTGACATGAAGTTATTGGCCCAAATCAAATGTGACACAATTCTATTGGCCCTGAGGGGATGGCAATGCATGGTGGTTGGTTTATTTAAAGGTGGCACATGAAACAAAGCATCCAATAATGTTCAAAATTAGTCATGGAGTATGTACCACCAATCGTAATTAATGCATGGCACCCTAACACATGCATGCACATCTACTTATACCACATTCTTTGCATCTCTATCTTTTGAAAGTTTCACTCTGCTTACGGTGTCCCCATATTTCCCCCAAATTCTTTGATCTTCTCTAAGTACCTTTCAGGGTTTTCTGTACAAAGTCACAACAATAAACCATGATAGAATATCCTCCAACTTCTAAGGAAAAGTGCAGGGCTACAAAAAGTGAATGTGGTTTCATAGACCTGGATTCACACATCACCGATACCATAATAACATGGAAAAATCTAGACAAATATCTAAAATATTTGGAGTCCAGGGTAGCAAAGTGCATCACACCATCAACCCCGAGCACATTAACCTACCACTCTCTACTCTCTTGGTACATTTGCACCTCTATTCACCCCTACCCTAATTAGTCAGAGCCATGGCAACTTTTTATGATGTAAAGCAAATAATTGTCAGGAATTCTAATGGGGGTGTCATATTTACCCTAGATGTCGATGCAATTAGGGTCACCTTCAGTTGTGACAAAATACCCGTTGTAAACCCATTCCTTTTGACCCAATTAACTCAGCCAAGTTATATACCCCTACTCTCAATATAAAGTTGTTTCTGCAAGAGAATATGTCAGAACCCCCTCCCGATGGGACCCTACCAAAATATCTAATTCTCCTATAAAATTAAAAAATAAGTATCTTTTCTCCATGTTGGCTATGGTGGCAAGGCTATAATCTAACATGCAAGTCTACCAATGGTAGATTGCAGTGGTGCAGTGTATGTCAAACTCTAAATTCTATGATGCTTCACATGTGGATAAGAAGATAGTACCAATTTTCTTTGACTGGCCGACATACTTGGCTCAGTAGATACATGTAGGCCTATTCAAAATATAGAGGGATTCCCCAAAATATTTTAGGTTTTGCTCTTACCTAATATGGGTTTTCTTTTTCTTTCAATCGGAGAATCTAAAATTCATATCTACCACTAGAAAGGACAAAGATGGAAAAAAATTACTCGTATACAAGTGTACGATGATTCTCTCAAAAGTAGAGTCATACTACTACTTTAACATGGAATTCCTAGGCCTCACCTTAAAAATTATGTATGGCATAATGCCAATAATTCCTTAGAAGATGCGGTATACCCTGCAACACACTCATGCGAAAGAGGGAGATTGGTTCATCTTGATGCAAGGAGTAGTCGTCAGATTGTATGGCTTCACAAGGAAGCCTTTCTTACTTCCATATTATGTCACTGAGTGATTGTTCACTCTAGAGTATGTAAGGCAAATTGAATTTATAAACTCTAAATTTGGCACAAGGGTTGGTCGGACTGGTACATGCCTCATGCCCTTCCAATTTTGAGGGGTATCTATATAAAAAAAGGAGTCCATAAGTGAATCGTTCAAACTCTAGAAGACATGAATTTAATAGAATTTCCACAAAAATGGAGGTATGATCCCATTGAAATATTTGCACAGAAACAGGCCTCTCTCAACAAAAATCCCTTTAAACAATTTCATGCATCGAAAATACAAATCGATAAATAGGGCATAAATAATGAGGAGGACGAAGCACTAGAATGGCATTTCAAAAAAATGCAACCATTGGCCCTGTGGCATGACTCCTATGAGCATTTCACGGACTAGGAACCCAAAGTCAACCTGAGCCACAAGTTATATGAGAAGGTCATTAGAAGGATAAAGAAAAAGGGAAAATACTGGACACCTAAAAAAATCCTAGTTTCGTGGCAGATAAGGTGCCAAATCAAGAGGCATTCTAGATATGAAATAAAAGTTGATCATGAATTTTATGAAAGATAAACCAATTATCATGCCACATGATCTGAAAATCTCATATATAATGTGCCTTCAAGCGTCAATGGTATCCCTGTGTTGCTCATCACTAAAAAGTTTGGGACTAGCCAAGGCAAAGGTAAGGAAATTATTGTTGAACAAATGAAAGTCCCAAATAAGGTGGCTCGTAAATTCATCCCCCCCACCACATCAGACATAATTTTATGATGATTTTTATCTCTTCCATAGAAATACAAAAGCATAATCGGTAGAGGCAAGGAAATAAAAGAAAATGAGGCAAGAAGAAACACACGATGACCCTAAAATAGGGGACTATGGAGGAAACATAGGGGAAAAATAGAACAAATCTCTAGACAGCAAGATACCAACAATCAAGATTTGGATCAAATGGTGTAAGAGTATATTCCTAATGAGTAAGCCCCTACCGATGAACAAGTCCCTACCAAGGATGCACTGGATACTGAATATATGATCCTACAATATATAGTGGAGATCTATACTGAAGACTTGGAACCTCCTAAGAATGCACCAGATACTGGAGATTCAAACTCATAAAAGGTATCAGGTATATCTCCTATTAAACTTACTACATATTCTTCTTCTTCTCATCATCAGAGAAATTTCCCTCCCCATTTTGCAAATTAGGATGATGCCTCTTCTACCTCTATTCAGAAGCCTCCACCATCATTATCATCAACTCAACCTAACCCAAAAGCATCCTCAGCTGCACCCCCAGATACACTCACTGAACAACCAAATGTGGATGCCTCCATAGCTACCATTCCTTTCCCCTATACTACCAACTTTCCAAACTTCCAATCCATTCCTACCTCCTCTTCGAAAGTCACCCCACCATTGCTAAACTAAAAAATTTGAAGAAAGCAACCCTAAATGCTTCTGCCTAGTTGAAATCAAGCAATCCTCAAAGTTCCAAGGACATATCTTACACCAGGGAATGGATAGCCCTAGATCCTATCAATATGCAGTGTTCGACTATGAAGATGATGTCGTTGGTTCAAAATCCTTAAGGGGAAATGACCTTGGAATATTATCAAGCTAAGATAACCACCGATGATATCACTCAACTACCTATGGAAGATGAGTGGGGAAAATACCAAGCTCACATGGGGATGATATACTTGAATTTTAAGTATTATAAATATAAATACCTCAGGGCTGAGCAGGCAAGGAAGTATTTAGAAGAAACCTTAAATGAGAAAAATACAATTAAAAAAGCATTGAAAATTGAGGTAAATAAATGGGAAAAAATGTTCAATGAAGCGATAATTTATAAGGAAGAAGCAAATAAGGTCATGGAACAAATCTAGCTATTGAAAAAACAGGTGGAAGACCTCCAAAATAAGATATAAGATGACACTTGTAATACTAGTGGGTTATCCAAAGAAAATGCCAATGCAGTAACAAAATAAATGATCTGAGACATAAAAAATATAAGCTTAAAAGCAAGGCCTATATTATCATACTTGGTCAAAATTAAATAGACATTGGGTTAGGTAGAAGATGAATTTACTGCATCCATACACTTCCTAAAATCAAGGCTATATATAGCAACAAAAATCCAAGTTCTGGCAAAAAGCACACAGGCAATATTTGGTACAAGGATCCAAGATGAAAATGGTCCCAAGCCAAAATAGCTGCCAAAATTTTCTTCAAAAGACACAAGCTGGTAATAGAAAGTGTTAAAATAATACAATAACTCAAAGCAGAGACTAAGGGAATTTTTAAACATGTAAGCATAATAGAAAACGGTGGCATGTCGAGCTTCTAGGATAAAGATTCAAAATTCTTTGAGGAAGATGAGTTGAAGGCTTCCTGGAAAACTTTCAAATAAGAAGAATCGGAGATAGACAGCTAGGAAGAGCCATTCCAACAAGAAAAAATATTTAGTATGGCTCAAGACCTCACCTAAATCAACTCCTATTTGCATGAATTATACATGAGGTCAAAATTTATGTCGTATGACAAAGTAGAAGAACTAGAATATTTATACTTAACTTTCATGGAAACTTTAGACCCAGATGAAGAGACTTCAAAAAAAGGCCTATGCCACTTACAATGAAGTTGTCTAGGAAAAAGAGAAACATGAAAAGGCTAAAAAAGCTTCAGCAAGCAATACAGTAGCACCTGAGCAAGAGGACATAGAGAAATCCACAGAGGAAGACACTCTCAATGAATGACCACACAGAGCAAGAAATATCCTTTTTTGCTGGGTGTCACTTCCCTTTCTCCCCTTATTTTTTAGTTGTTATTTTTACTTCGTTCCCCAATGGATAAATGCTCTATATTCTAACATTCCGTTGGCAATATTCCCCTAGGAGGCACCAATAATATAGGTCAAAATGACCACATCAAGGGGAGTAAGGAGTGGTCTTCTCAAAATTTTGCTAAGTATAGAAGAAATATCGTGATCTCATAACATTTTGTTTCTCAGAAGCTAAGTAAAGATAAAACATCATGGTTTTCTGACATTTTTGAGCTCAAAGACTAAGTAATGGGAAAACATTGTAATATCACAATATTTTTTATCATGAAGACTAAGTGAAGATAAAACATCATGGTTGCATGACATTTTTGAGTCGGGAAGCTAAGTGAAGAGAAAATATCATGGTTGCATGATATTCTTGAGTTGGAAAGCTAATTGAAGATAAAAGGTTGCAGTTTCACAATATTTTTGAGCCCAAAGGCTAAGTGAAAAGAAAAGGTCACGATTGCGTGATATTTTTGAGCCAGGAGGCTAAGTGAAGATAAAATGTCATGGTTGTGCAACATTTTTGAGCCAGGAGGCTAAGTGAAGATAAAATGTCATGGTTGCGCAACATTTTTGAGCTCGAAGACTAAGTAATGGGAAAACATCGTGATCTCGCAACATTTTTGAGCATGAAGATTCAGTGAAAATAAAAGGTCATGGTTGCACAATATTTTTGAGCTTGAAGGCTAAGTGAAGAGAAAATGTCATGGTTGCACCATATTTTTCAGCTAGAAGTAAAGAGGTGGAAGACAGCTAAGCCATGATGTCTCTAAGAAGATAAAGGCAGATTGCAATAACAAGAATATCTCAACCATTTTTAGTTGAAGATCCCATGATCTCTTAAAGACCACTCTACCAGAATGAGCCTACGGGCATATTGTTGTAACAACTTTTAGTTTTTCTATTATGTAAAAATATATGTATATATATATAGGATGAGTGACCCAAACAAATGGTCAGTTCTTGGATTTTTACAAGGCAATGTACACAGACTTCTGAAAGCAAATAAAATTACTCATTATGGTTTCTAGCTCACTGGTGTTGTTATCAAGTATGTATGGATTGTTGATTGTTGTATAAGTTATGTTGAATAGAAACTGCCTTAATTCTTATTCTGAATTTCTACATTTAAATTTTAGCTAGCTCTAAAATTAAAACTTTAAATAGGCTTGTGTTAGATTAAATCTGCACTAGGTACTAGTTATTCTAAACTGATGGTTCATAGAATACTTATTTGTAAAAGGTTGTAGATATTTCTTTGTTGCTATCTAACCTGCACCATCTAAATGTTCTAAGAAATAGCTATATTTCCCTTTCTTTATGCACTTTATTCTCATCCTCTTTTCCCAAAAAAATCAAGGAACCAACCTCCTCTAGATATTGAACTGGGTAAACTCTAATTTACACCCGATATTTCAATATTGGCAAAGTCTTGGGTGCAAATGTAACCAAAGTTAATTTTTTTACCAATAGGATGATATGTGATATGGTGGAGTAGAGGATAGTGTATGCATGGGATCCATAATTACTAGCATATATTTGTAGAGAGATGCATGAAGTAGTGATGATATAGAAAACAAGCATCAACTTCAATCATCTATTGCAGGTGTGGGCATGGGAGCATATTATGATATTACAACCATCCTTAATTTTACATGATGCTCATAGACTGGATGGCTATGATGTGCCTTTCATGATGATATGGAGGACTGATATGAAGAATAATATGAAGAGGGAGTGAGAGTTTCATTTAATGCACTATCATGAGAAGCTAGGAGGCTTGCATATGAGTGACATCAGATAGAGGCCATGGTGAGGAGCACCAAGTTGGTGGAGGATGCAGTGCAGCTCATCTGCATCATGTGGGGGTGATGTATGGTGGGGAACTACCTATAGTAGATTAAGTATTTTCCATACTCATTGGTATTATAGTATTTTAGTTTATGATAGGGGCAACCAGATCCACCCATGGTGATTTACAAGGTGTTAGGTGATACAAGGCCAGAGCCAGTAGTGCCACTACTAGACTTGAAATTTGATGAGATAATTTTTGTCCCTGATGTGGATAATGTTTGAACCATGCCAAATTATGATGTATGGTAAGTGACACAACAATGGGAGCCTATGGTAGGAGTGGTTTATGGATGGGGTGAGGAAGTATGAGCACTGCTAGGTGGGATGAGAGAAGTATCACCAGGCCATATGGGAGGACAAGCGATAACTTGAGTGGATTCGAATGAGGGATCACCTGAGCCTAGTGAGGAGGAGGAGGTAGATTTATATAAGTTGATCAAGCAGGTGAGGTCACAATGAAATTAGCATGATATGCTAGTGAGTGATAGTGGCCTGAGTTAGCCAGTGGATAGTGAGGGGTTGGTGACTGAAGGTACAAAAAATATGGAGGATGTACCCATGATGGAGGTTGATGAGGATATGATAGAGGATATGGATGCAGTGGCAATGCATGAGTCACCTATGATGAGGAAGGGTGATGTTGATGGAGGTACTGCATCAAAGCTTGTAGCCTTTTATTTCATGATAGGAGTGTAGGAGATGATGGTATCACAAGGGGAGACTAGAAAGCTACAACCATAGGTGAAGAAGTTGAGGGATCAGCTACTAGAGACAGAGTTGGACTGGATAGTAGATCATGTAAAAGTGGAGGAGGAGAAGCACATAGTGGAGGTAGAGCTCGTGGTCACCCTAAGGGAGATATACGAAGTGAGGATGAGCTTGGAGGAGGTAGCCCTTGAGATAGATGTGCTCATTAGTGAGAGAGATTCAACAATAGTGGAGAGGGATGAGATGAGAGTGCAGGTGGAGCATCTATCTAGAGAGAGAGATGCACTCATTCATGAGCAATATTATATGAGGATTGAGCGAGATGAGATGATCGAGTTAGTCGAATGATTGTAGCAGCTATTGGATGCAATGACGATAGATATGGAGGCCATGAAGGCCAACCATGCAACAAGGGTAGGGGAGCTAGAGAAATGGGTGCATGATATGGAGGTTGCAGTTGAGTAGGTGGCTATAGAGATTGAGGGCTTGAGGGTGATAGTATCAATATTAGAGTAGGCATGATAATATGCAAATGGTCTATGAGCTGAGGTGGAGTGTTTGTAGTAGGTAAATGTGAGAGTGGTATCAACCAATATGAAATAGGTTGCAAAGAGGGCTAAGTGTGAGAGTGAGCTGATGATGTACGATTTGGTGATATTGGCCTATTCAAGGTTAGTTTCAAGGTCATAGATTTAATATCATGGATCTAGCGTACTACACCCTCTATAGGATGAGCTAGTAGATGGTGGTACCAATAGCCTCACAGGTAGTGGGAGTGGGGCCAGAGGTGGAGATAGAGGTACCAGTAGTGTAGGAGACTATAGAGGAGGGGAATGGAGAGACTTCCATGAGATAGAATACATGATGTAGTTGTGGGGTGGTAGTGGAGTGACTACTCGTGATTTTGTATGATGGGGATATATAAGATATATACATGTGGTAAGGTACCTACAAGGGTACATACCTTATTGTAGTTGGATGACATTTTTTTGATAGATATGTACATGATATGGACATGTGATGGTGTACCTACAAGGGTACACATTTTATTGTATCCTGAGGGATTTTTTCAGATATATATATATATATACATGACATTCTATGGTGTTTCATGAGGTTGCACTTATTTGTGTGCTTCTTTCTGCTTTGATTTGTGTATGTTGGTGAATAATGTGATTGTGATAGAGCATAGATGTGTAAATTGATACATGTGTATGATATGATAGAGGTAGATCTGCATGGAATGAATGGAGTATAATTACATGTGAACTAAAGTTCTAATAAAATTGTGATGTGTATGCACTATATGAGCATGTATATGGATGCAAGTATTGTTTGAAGAAAGAATTTGTATCTTTGCAAATCAGATAGTGTAATCCATTCCATTTTTTTAAAGAAGTCAGATATGAAGATGTCTTTGAAAAGATTCGATCATGATAATTTAGGTGATCAAACCCATTGAATAACTGAGAAAAATTTCTTGGATAAATCTTGGCTATCTTGGTAAACAAGACCTCAAGCATGGATCAGTGTGTGTATAGTGAAGTTCTTTTGACCATTTTGAAAGAGGATGGTTTCAACTGATTGTTAACTTAGCCTGTAAGCTAGCTCATCCAAAATAATGCAATGGTCTATACAAAAGGTCGCTAATGTGACAGACATGTCACCACTTGTAAGGTATACTCCATTTCCAATCAAGCATTTATAGCTTTCATGGAGACATGCCCCGTGATTTTCAATATGGACCTGAGGACCTCAGGGATTCAAGCTAGTAACCAATAGTACTATTTTTACTTTTATTCCATTTGTAGTACTCTTTTTGGGGTGTTGAATTTTGTTTTCTTCCTACTCATTTTCTTTTTTTTGTAGCTTGTCCTTTTTTTGATCCTCAAGGTTTAATTTAGATCATGCAAATGATAGAATGAGAAAGATGATTTTTGCTAGGTGGCCAGTATACATACAGTGTTGCCAACCCTATTCTCAAAATTTCCTTAATGCATGAGATGTGCAATTTGATCCATGAAAGAGGGCAAGTCAACCAAGGGAAGCCTTGAAGTGCTTTAGAAATTGCCAACTTTAGATGGTGGTTGATTGAAATAACTATAGATGGGTGAAGTTCACAAAATTTTTTAATAATCCTATCTCATGAAAATGGTATGGGGTACCAAAACTGATGTGCTAGCAAATGTAGATTTAATTCTTCCACAATGGTATTTACAATGCATATGTACAAGTATGGATATGAACATAATCTATATGCATGTGAGAATGTGCCAATATGGAGCAAATGATGCAGTGAATGATATGATGTTGGAATGAATGAAAGATGTGAGATTTTGTACAAGGTTACCCTAGGATAAAATCCGATGGAATGGGGTGATGAGATGGGAAGAAGAAAGAAAGGTATAAAATAGATAGTAGAATAAGGGGAAGAGAAGAGAGAGAAATAAGAAAATCAAACTAACAAAATGCATGTAGACGCTCGAAGCATGACCATACAACATTGAGAAGTGACAAGAAGAAAAGGGGGAAAGAATTAGAAGAAATAAATGAAAGGTATGTAGCCACTCGAAGCATGACCATACAACATTCATTAAAGAATAAAGAAGGGAACAATATATGGAAATGATGCAAAGAAGATTGTGATTTAATGCAAGTTGATGAAACACCATAGAATACCAAGAACATGTGTGTTTTTTTTGTTATTTTTGTTCATTTTTTTCTTCTTCTTTTATTTATTTTTTTTGTTTGATTTGTTTTTGTTTTTTTTTTGTGTTTTTGCAACCATGGTGGTATGTACAAAGAATGATGAGCTTTGATACCAATTCTCAGGTGTAAAATGATCGAATATGAATAATGTTAATAGGCTCAAGGTCAGTAATACCTTCCAAGATGGCAAGGTGATATGCCCCAGAACCAAATTTGTGAGTAACTATGTAAGGACCTAGCCAATTGGGTGCAAATTTGTCATAGAGATGGCACGATTGGCTAGTGATTTGTTGGTTCTCCTTGAGGACTAAGTCTCCAACTTGAAATTCTCATTGGTGTACCTTGGAATTATAGGCATTTCAAATATGATCTTGATAAACACACGTATGTTCAATGGCATAAAAGTGGAATTCATCTAGAAGAGTCAATTGATCTAATATAGCTTGATGAGCAGTGTTTTCATCAATGAATTCTTGCATAGAGACCCATAATGATGGAATTTTGAGCTTCAAAGTTATGATAACCTCAGTGCCATAGACAAGATAAAATGGATTTATCCTAGTTGGAGTATGAATACTTGTGTGATAGGCCCATAGGGCTAGTGTCATTTGATTTTTCTAATCGTGATGTGATTGTGCAACAATATTGCAAAGAATGGCATAAATGGTTTTTTTAGTAGCTTCATCTTGACCATTACCCTATGGGTAGTATGGGGTAGAGAAGCTATATTGGGTGTTAAATTTCCCACATAATGCATTAATATTTTTGTTCTTGAATGGTGTACTATTGTTAGAGATGATCTTGGATGGAATTCCATAGCAAAAGATTATATGTTGAGTGATGAAATTGATAATATTAGGACCTATTATTTGGATTAGAGGGATGGCTTCAACCCATTTTGTTAAGTATTCTATTTTCATGATGATGAACTTGTGATTGCTAGATGAGTCAGGGGTAATTTTACCAATAATATTCAAATCCCATTGTGCAAAAGGCAACATATATTGAATAGGTTAAAGAGCATGAGAAGGAAAATGCATAATATTGGTATGGTGTTGGCATTTGGCACACTTTTTGATATATTCACAGCAGTCATGCTCCATTGTGGGCCAATAGTACTCCATTCATAGAATGTGCTTGGTAATAGCCATGCCACTAAAGTGGCCATCACAAGTTCCATTGTGAGCCTCTTGGATAACGTGTTGGGATTCATGTGGTTCAAGGTAAAAAAGTAAGATGTTTTTGTAACATAACTTGTAGAGGATATATCCTAGAAATATGTAGAGAATTTCTCTCTATTTGAAAGCTTATTTGTGAGTGTGATTTGTATCTGGTGGGAGAAGACCGAGCTTGATGTAATCCTTGACCTGGTAGAACCATGGTTCATGGGGTTCAGATTCGATGATATTGATACCATCATCACGAGAAGGTATGGTGGTAGAAATGGTAGAATGGAATAGGGTGTGAATGGATACATGAGTTGTGTCAAAATGTGGATTTTATGGCATGATTGAACCTAAATAATCCATAGTATCAGCAAAATATTTGGTAGAATGAGATGTCATACCACTCAAATTGACCAAGTAAGTGTTCAAAAACTTGTTTATACTACTGAAGAATAGGGTAACGGCATTGCCAATATCCTTTAAATTGATTCACAATGAAAATGGAGTCACCAAAAATGTCTATGTATCGAATGTGCATGGAAATTGCTTTTTGAAGATCAAGAATAAGAGCTTCATATTAAGCATTTTTGTTGGTGCAAGGAAAGCCTAAATTGAAGGAAAATGGGAGAGGCTATGCCTACAATATAAAGAATACTATACCTGCATCCCCTCCATGCTCACAATGAGAGCCATCAAAAAATAGGGTTAAGTCAGTGGTTGACTCAGGTTCTACAGGTTCCTCAACCTCAGTAGTATGAAATACAAAATCATTAGGAAGTTGAATTAGTAGTGGTGCATCGCTTGGTAAAGGTGCTTCAACCAATTGATCCACAATGACCTAGCCTTTGATAAATTTTTGACTAATGAACTCTAGGTTGAATTCCATGAGAAGCATAATCCATTTGGCTGTGTGACATGTAGCGAAGCGGATTATCGTGGGAAACTACATAAGTAGTGTGATTGATCATGTAATGTCATAGCTTCTATGTGGTAAATACATGGTAAGGCAAATATTTTCCATGTAAGCATACCATATCTCGTAACTAACCAATGTGTGACTGATATAGTATATGGCTTGTTCATGGTTCATTTTGTTCTTCTAAGTGAGAAGTGTGCCCAATGCAAAATTGGTAGTGGATATGTACAAATGAAAATGGTAGTCAGAGGAGGCGATGATAGAATTTATGGAGATGTGAGGTATGATTTGATTACATCGAAATAAATTTGACATTGATTGTCCCATTTGAAAGGGACCCCCTTTTGAATAATATGGTTAAACGGTTCTCACTTATCAGAAAGTTGGCTGATAAAGCACCGAATGGATTGGATTTTTCCTTGCAAGCTGCGTAGCTATTTAAGATTCATAGGGGGAGGCATATCAATGATAGCCTTGAATTTTTGGGTATCAACTTTGATACCGCATTGTAATACAATAAAACCTAGACACATTTTTTGGATTTAATCGTACATTATGTTCTAAGAGGCAATCGAAGATTTGGTAAAGGTCCTCGAAATTATGACCACACATTTTGGAATTAACAATAAGATCATCAACATAGTCCTCGACAATTTTTTCCATGAAATTGTAAAAAATGTAGGTCATGATGCGTTGATAGGTTGCCCCCATATTTTTTAGACAGAAAAACATGACCTTGTAACAGAATATCCCCTAGGGGTCATGAAAGATGTTTTATGCTGATTTTTTGGGTTGACACAAATCTTATTGTAACTATAAAAACCATCCATGAGTGATAGCATTTTGTGCCTAGCTATGGCATTGACCAATGTATCGATATTAGGGAGTGGAAAATTGTCCTTGGGATAAGCTTTGTTAAGATCCCTAAAATCAGTGTAGATACGAATACCATCCTTGGATTTTTTGATGGGAACCATGTTTGAAAACCACTCAGGGTAATCGATTGGTTGTATGAAATCAACATCGAGAAGTTTCCGTAACTCCTCTTTGACCATTAGAGCAACGATGGGATGCATGTAGTGTAATTTTTATATTATAGGTTTGGAGTTATTATCCAATACCAAGTTGTGAATTACTAATGACAGATCAAGGCCAGGCATATCTGTGTAGGACCATGCAAACACCTTTATGTACTTTCAAAGGAAATTAGTGAAAATAATATGTTCATTAGCAAAAATACTATATGCAAGGTGGACAATGTGGGGGTGATCAGGATCATCACCGATGTCAACATCAATGGTGTCCTAGAAAAGCATGTGAGAACCATCATGAAGTTGAGAAGGCATTAGGATGAGGTAAAGGTCATCGATGATGTCAGGAAGTTGGAATTCATCATCAAGATAAAAATCTGTATGATTAATCCAAGTTAGATGAGGTGGAATATAAAGATACCATAAAAAGCTAGTCTATATGGCACCCTCTTCATTCTTGGCCAGATTGACCTACTAAAATATTCCTTGAACAAATATCCACAAGAAAAGTAGGCCACCACAATTATTAGTATACCCTCTGAAAAGAAATAAATATCCCCTATTGTTTTAAAAAATAAACCTCCTCCTTTCTACATTTCTTTGAGGATGGAAGGTTGGATGGTCTAGAATTGTATGATTTATTCAGGGGCATCTACTACAGTTATGCCTAAAACAATTTATGAGGATATGGGTATGGAGTATACCCGATCCTGTCCTAGAGTACTGCAATTGGATAGAACACCTGTCAAGATAGTGGGAGTAATCAAATATGTCTTAATGAGGCTGCATAGAGCACCACAGGTGACTATAGTACAAGAAATAGTAGTGGTGGATCTAGATCCTTATTTTAGCTTATGTCTATCAAGAGAGTTTACTGCAAATTTAGGTGGATGTATGTATATGGACTATTTTAGTATGGTTATTCTTTTCAAAGGAAAGATATTAATGATAACACCTGAAAAGCCTGTGTCTTACCACATTGAAAAATTGAAGGAGACATGTGAAATTTCACTCCTATTGAGGAATTTGAATTAGTGGATAACTTTGAGGAGCTAGAAATTGAATATGAGCTACCTTTCAGAGAGGATTATAACCAGGTTGGGACAGGTATGGGCACTTACAGTATTTTTGCAAAATCAGATAAGAAAGTTCCTATTATATCTAATCAATCTCTGAGAGAAATAGAAACATGAATCGTGCACTTTGATGGTGCTATATGTAGAAATGGTTCTGGTGTTGGTGTGGTATTACAATCCCAATAAAAAATGACAAAGAGTTTTGCCTACATATTAACATGGGCATGCACCAATAATGCTACAGAGTATGAGGCTCTATGCCTTGGGTTGATGCAAGCAAAAAATATGGGCATCAATATCTTGAACATATATGGCAACTTTGATTTGATAGTAAATCAGGTAAGAGAAAGGTGCATCAGTAAGCATCATTACTTGAAAGCCTATAGAAATAGGATATGGAATTTAATGGATTCCTTTCATGCCCTAAATATAAATTTTATTCCCAAAGGAATGAATACTTTGGCAGTCTCCTTTGCAGTGAGGGGGGCTAAATTCAACCCTTCTGCAGACATAGGATTTAAGAAAGACTAGGGGATAGACCTACGATGGTAGATAAGCAAATTTTTTGGTAGGTCTTTGACAGTGATGAGCAAATCATTGATTTTATAGTGAGAGAAGCCTATCTATCCACTATGCAAGAGGAAAATATAGAAGATATTTATCAACTGGATCTCATTCAACTTAAGAAAAATCACATATCTAGAGGTTTGGTCACTCTAGAGATCTTGTTTGACAATGAAGATAGGAAAAGGATCAGATCCATGGAAGTCAATGACAAAATCTATAAAGAAGTTGAAATAGAAAAAGAAAAGAATCTTAAGTTTGGAATCCGATGTTATCTAGAGGAAGAGGAGGATATTAAATCTTTATGTATGAAGTACCAAGACATTGTGGCTTGTTCATATGAATACCTCAAAGTATATTATAAAAAGGTTATCCAGCACACCATCGAGCTAGAGCCTAATGCCAAGCCATTCAGGCAGAAGCAAAGGCCTGTAAATCCAAGGATCAAAACCATAATGAGAGAGGAGCTCTTGAAGTTATTGAAGTCTAAGATCATATATCAAATTAAACATTAAACTTAGGTAGCTAACTTGGTACCTGTGAGTAAGAAGAATGGTGATATTCACCTATGTGTGGATTTTAGAAATCTTAATCATGAATTATTAAAATATCACGATCCCCTTCCATAGATTTATCAAATATTACAGATAGTGGTAGGGATAGAAATTTTCTCATTACTATATGGCTTCTCTAGATATAATCAAATTTGGGCAAAGAATGAAGATCATTATAAAACAACATTCACCACAAATTGGGCACATTTGCCTACCAGTGAATGCCTTTTGGGTTGTCCAATGTGGGATCCACATTTCAAAGAGACATGGACTATGTATTTGGGGAAATGATTAACAAGGTTATTCTAATTTATTTAGATGACATGATTGTGTTTTCCCACAACAAGCATGGCCACTTAGCACACCTTGAGCAATTTTTTCAAAAGTACAAAGAATTTGGCATTTCTCTTAATCCTAAGAAATCATTTTTTGTAGTACATGAGGGAAATATTCTAGGTCATGTGATATCAAAATAAGGTATGGCCATAGATACAGATAGAATCAAATCCATTCTTGCTCTTCCACTTCCTATAAACAAGAAAGCCTTGTAGTCATTCTTTGATCAAATAAACTTTGCCAGGAAATTCATCTCTGACTTCGCATAGAAGGTGAGACATATATCTAAAATACTAAAGAAAGATGTAAAGTTCAAATGGACTGAAATAAGAAAGCAAGCCTTTGATATTATCAAGCAGTCCATTGCAATGGATTGAGTGCTAGTCAATCTAGATTTTAGTAAAAATTTCATCCTTTATGCTTATGTAGCTGAGGAAAGTTATGCATTAGTGCTCACCTAAAAAATTATCAAGGTGAGGAGCACCCTATATTATTTTGGATCCATACTCTCCATGAGTACCATGTTAAGTACAATTTTATTGAGAAACAAGTATTTGTTGTAGTGAAATCATTGAAGAAATTTAGGTAATACTTGGTTCAAAGCAAGACCCTGGTTTATGTTGTTCATCTGGATGTAAGAAGTTTTATTCTACAAGGTGAACTGGGAGATAATAGAGCTGGTTGGATCACTAAAATCCAATAATATTATGTGGAAATCCATCCTACCAAGCTGGTAAGAGGGAGAGCTCTATGCCAATTTTTGATATAAGTAGCAGTCTCAACAGAGGTAACAACTTTTCAAGCAACAGTGGATGATCATATTGAAGGATTGCATTCATATGAATCAGACTAGGTAGATCATATGGTCAAGTATTTTCAAATTGGGGTATGTCCTTTTGATATTAATGCATCACAAATAATAAGATACGAGTTGCAAACTTTGAAGTATATCTTGCTACCGGAGGGCCTGTACAAAAGAAACCTTGATGGAGTTCTCCTTAGGTGTTTAAAAAATGATCAACAACAAAATGTCATAGAAGAGTTCCATGGAGGGCTATCTAGAGGACAATTCTCAGGTAGAGTTACAAATTTAAAAATCATTAGAGCAGGCTATTATTGGTCTACTATATTTGTTGATACTTTCAAAGTCACTAGAGCCTGTGACAAATACCAGTGGTATGTAGGGAGGACAAGAAATGCTTCATTCCTCCTTAAGCCAATACAAGTAGAAGAGCCCTTTCAGTAATGGGAACTAGAATTTATAATGGTTATTAATCCTAATTCTTTAGTTGAACACAAGTACATTCTAATTGTTATAGACTACCTCACCATATGGGTAGAAGCTATTCCTAGAAAGAAATCAGACCAGGAGGTTGTGATCAATTTTATGGAGAGTTGGATTTCAAGGTTCGATTTTCTGGAAGCCTTGGTGAGTGATAATGGACCAGCATTTATAGGGTTCAATTATATTGAGTTTTCCAATAATTATGACATCACCATCAAGAATACTTCAATTTATTACCCTCAAGGGAATGGAATTGCAGAGTCTACCAACAAAAACCTATTAAGGATTTTATGAGATCACTAGAGGGGAATAAAAGGAGTTGGCACCTAATGCTAGAGTAAGCTTTGTGGGTAGATAGAAATGTTAATAATTCCATCAAGACTTCTCCTTATGCCTTAGTTTATGGCAAAGAAGCAATGTTACCTATCTATTTAGAGATTTTGGCACTCAAGCTAATAAACACAGAAGAAGAATTTGAGAAAAACCTAGTGGAAGCAAGTCTGACACACCTACTACAGTTAGAAGAGAAAAGAAATCAGGCCTATGAGAACTTTCAAAAGAATTCAAGGGACATCAAGGCATGGTTTGACAAGAAGGTAAGATTCTAAAAATTCCAAGTTGGAGACTCTATACTCAGGTGGAATGTTGAAAGAGCTAAACCAAGACCATCAAAATTTTGATTCCTTCTAGGATGGACCTTTCAAGATAATAGAAGTTAAAGAGACCAATGTTTTCTAGCTTGAAGATATAGAGGGAAACATACAACCAATTCTAGTTAATGGTTTTCATCTTAAACTCTATTTTGATTAAAATATAAGCTCATTGTAATATGTGTACATACTTTGTATCATATTTCTTTTTTTTTCTGTATTTTGTATCAAGTTTTGTTTTGACAACATGTTGTATATATAAAAAAAAAAAAAGTGCAAAATTGGCTAAGTGTTCCCAAAGGTGCATCCAATTTTTCATTCTACACTCGAATACACTAAAGAGGCAACAAAATGACGAGCGGATTCCAATCCGCACCTAATGAACTACATTTCCAGCGGAATGCAGCATGTGTTTTTTTTCCACACTTAAGAAGACTAAGTGGCAGCGAAATAATTTGGAATGCTAATCCTTCATATTTTGAGTCAAATTTTGTGTGGAACAAGGAAGGTTCTAATCCACTGTAATTCAGACTTATTTTGAGCAGAATAAAATAAGGTTACAATCCACCAAAATGCAAGTGTTTTGAGAGAAAAATGGATTCTGCATCATGCTATGATCAAAAGGCAAAAGGTTCGCAATAAATGCTAAAATTTATTGTGCTCAAGAGGGAGAAAAGGATAGGGCAATTTCGTGAGGGTATGGAGCACATTTGAATTTTTGCCAATAAGAAATTATAACACCACCTCCAAACCACCAAAGGGAATGAGTGTGATTTGAGAAGCATGCCAATAGGTAATTTGTGCAATAGCTGCATCAATGGCAAAGTACATGCATGCATAAAAAATTAAAAGTACTAAAGCATAAAATTTCACTCATTTTACAAAGAGTAGTATTCATTGAGTGAAATAAAGTAGAACTCTAGCTGAAAGCATATCTTGTGAATTCCAGAGAGAATTTAAAATTATTTGTGGAAAATGGCTCCAAATAAAATGCTTATAAAAGTACAAAAAATAGGAGCAGAGCTAGATGGCCATGTAGAATAGACTAGGTGGTTGGCAGACACAGTAATGACCCAAGTGAGGAGAACCTTCTTAAGAAAGGATTTTGAATTCAGATACTTCAATAGGAGACCAATTCAACCACAAGGTATCATAGCTATAAAATCCTTCTTGTTTTCTTACATCTACGATTCTACTCATCATTGCACTAAGTTGGTTTCTGCAATGATTAAACTTTATGACCCTAAGAAAAGAATAGTGAAAACTCTCGATGGTATTCCACTATTCACTATTACCGAAGAGCTTTGTCGTGACTTTTTTATCATAGGGGTAAACCCACCTTCAAAGCCTAAACCATTTGATGTAGCAAAACAAGCTAGGGTTTATACCTCATTAATGGCTTGAGAAGAAAATAAATTCATAAAAATATAGCTTCATTTCCAATTTAGAAGGATAATAGAGGAGGATGAAATTCCTGAAGTTCCAATACCCATAAACGAATTCGCTAACCCAAAGTTATTTTCTATGTTAGCCTATATGGAGGGTTTGGAATATGATAAAATGGTGAACGATTGGAAAATAGCCACTGCATACAACATTTCAAATGGAAATATGTACAAGAAAAATATAGTTGAGAAGGGCATTAGGGTTATCTATTTTGATTGGCCAGCTTTCCTTGCTCAGAGAATGCATGAGTAATTAGTGAGAATGAAAAGACGATCTAATGCACCTTGTTTTAGGCATTGCTCAAGCCTGGTCTGGATGTTTTTCGCTACTATAAGGGATATGATGCCCTAGATACCAATCAAAGACAAGACTAGTGAGGGAGACCCCATTTTGGTTTATTATTAGACTTCTCATCTAAGAAGCACTGAGTCTTTTTACAAATTCAACTTGGAATTCTTAGGGCCAGCATTGAAAATAATGTATGGAGAATGCCCTAGGCTACCACCCTGGCCAAGAAATTGTTAATAATAGAAGGTGTAGAGGAATGAAATTGGTACCCCCTAATAGATGACATAGTCATAAGACTGTATGGATTTATGGGTAAGCCTTTTTTGTTGCTCCATTTTGTTACAGATAGGCTATTCGCCTTAGAATACTTAAGGTAAACAAAATTTATAGATTTGAACTATGGCTCTGGGATAAAGAGGAGATCTATGTTGACCTACCGTAATGTTGATGATATAACTATTACCAAGAAGCAATAGGGTGAACAAATTGATCAATACCTAGATAGGTTGGGTATGTTTTAAATTCCTCAAAGATGGAGTTATGATCCAGATGATATATTCTATAAAAGGAACATAGCCCTAAATGGAGAAAAGGCCTCTAAATTTGAAAAGAAATTCAGGCCTAATTTTGAACAAGGTAGAAATAACAAAGAAATTGCTATTCTGGAGTGGAATGTTTCTAATATGGATCAACTTCCTTCATGGTTAGAATTTTTTGAACAAATTGTTGATTTCGATCCAGATAATAATGTAAAACATTGGTTGAAGGATTCTACCATCAAAGAAATTTAGGATAAAATAGGTAAGAAAGAGGACCTACAATCCCAAGAGTCTACTGGCAACGAGGCACAGGAAAAGGAGAAATGGAACAGCCAATATATCAGACTAATGGAGGATGAGAATTGATATTGGTAAAGAAAAATCTAGGTTTGGATTAAAAATTGATGGTGAATTTTCTAAAAGGTATGATGATAACATCACAACTTGAAATCCAAAAGACCCAAGGAATATAGTGCTAATCTATAAGAAGTCACAAACTGGGTTTGATTCCTCATCCCCACCTTTAGAAGAATATATTCAAGAAGAGGAACTATAGATTTGAACTATTGATTCTGCTCTTGCATACCTTGTGGTCTCTTCCCCTCTTCCTGTGAGTTATCCTACTCAAGCAATTTTGTATAAGGAATAGGAAGCTACATAGAAAATTCAATATTTTTGCGCAGAAAAGCTATCCAAGCCTTCCAATAGGATGACCAAAAAGAGGATAAGCATGTTTGTTGATCTAGTTTCAAGGCAAAGGACATCTAGATCCATGATTCCCCTTGTGAGCAAGCCTGAAACTGATATGACTAACCATGATTATTGTATAGAAGAGTATACAGAAGATATTGAAAAGTTACCTGAAGAAGATGAATTGGTCATAGCAAAAGCCCACCTGGAAACGTTTTATGTAAAAGAAGATTTATTCAAAGAAAAGGTGGGTAAGGTGGAAAAGCAAATAGAAAAGCTTCAAAAAACCATTAACAATCAGAAAGAAGTGGAGAAGACCTTGAAAAAGGTAGCTACGAACTGGCAAGAGAAGATTTAGGAATCCAATAAGCTCAAGGAGCAAATAGAAGTATATAAGAAGAAAAATGAAGAACAAGCTAAATAGATACAGATTCTAAAGCAGCAACTTCAAATTGAAAAGGCTAAATCTTCTAGTTTTTCCAAGGCTGGACTAAAGAAAGTAAGAAATAAATTGCTCTCTGAAGTTCTAGATAAATGCTCAATGTTGTAGCTTATTATTAATTATTTATATGATGCCATCTGCCTACTCCAAAGCATTCAGAAGGATCTGGATAATTTCATTGGAGAGCTATAACCTATGGTAATTCTACCTGAGCAAATTCACAAATTGGTATAAAGTAGACTCAGTGACTCTGCTAATCCAATTCCTAATAAGTAGTGGAACATTACCAAAATTGATGCTAGAATTATGGTGAAGAAGCACATAGCACTCCAAAATGCTTGGCTATTTTTTGACAAAATCAAAGGAGTGATCAAGGATGTATTGGATGTTAATAAGGAAATACTTTAGATTGGTTTCAAAGGATTATGGATGGAAGACCACATCTTGATATCAGTAGAATAAATTAAGAAAAGTACTGGTGAGAGCTTACTAGATGAGTCTGAAATTGATGATCTGGAAGAATCAATTGATCAAGAGCAACCTTCACAAATGATTATTGATTTTACTAGGCTTATAGACCTCATGGAAGACTTGGTAAACAAAAAAAGTGTTTCTAACTATGAAGATATTGGTGAACTACAGTACATTTATAAGCAGTTGAAGTAAAATTTTAACCCCTCTGAAGCAACTTGGAAACAAGCCCTACAGATTTTGAAACTGATGGTGTAGCTTTTTGGTGATAATACTGAAGAGGAAAATAAAGAATAATCTTCACCTGAGGAAGAAGCTGAGAAATATGAAGAGTATGATGTTGAGGAAGAGGCCCAACAAGAGGAAGAGTTGGATAGAATTGTGGACCCTGAAGGGGCACAAGTTTAGAAATTTTTGTTTTGTACATTTGTAGTCATAAGTTTTATATTTTGTTTGATTCATTTTTAATCTGACATGGTCAGAAAGAAACAATAAAAGCACGAGTCCAAAAATAGGTGGAAAATGAGTTTTGAGTGAAGGCATTTATATCACGTATTGTAAGAAGGCTTTATAATGAGAACATAGTTGTGTTTTTATGGAGCATTGAAGTAGTTTTGCTAGAATTGCATAGATATTAATGTTTATGGCATAGTCTCCATGTGAACAGTTATCCTCTAGGATGTATGAAGCATGGTCTCGATATGAATTTTTATCCTCTAAGGTGTTCATTTTTAGAGGGTAGTGTTCATATGGAAATTATTCTTTAAAGCATTTTTTTGAGATAAGCTTTTTTTACTCCTAATACCCAATGGATAAGACTCTAAGTTCTATGGTTTTGTGAGAAAATCCACCTAGGAGGCACCAGAATGTAGGCCCAAAATGGCCACATCCTTAGAAAACATTGAAAATTTTATTATAAGGCATGAAATATCCATTCTGCACATTTCCTAGTGTATTTTGGAGTGGATCCACAACAGGATTTTTCCAATCCGCCCAACACTTAGTGTATTTTTTCCTTAAGCAAGTTAATTTTCATTCTGGTCAATTTACAGTGTATTTGAAAGCAGATTCCAGGCGAGTCCCAATTCTGCAAAAATTTTAGGCGATGATGACGTCAACGCGAGAAGTACAGAATGGTGATCATGGGTAGTTTTTGCATGCTCTGAGCACCTAAGTGTTGGCAAGTTCTTAGTTCACTGAGTTCCAAGAATAATTTGATGCAAAATGGTGACTTAAAGTTAAAAAGCACTGCAAGGAGTGCAGAATGGTGACAAAGAGTGTTTTACACTCCCTCCAAAGTGAAATGATGATAAAGCTCATTTTATACTGCCTTCAGTAGGGAATAGTGATTTACGTTGGTTTTGTGTGTGCTCCAAGTAGCTAAGTTTTGGTAAGCTTGAATCCGTTGTGTACAAAGAGTATTTTACAATAACTCTGGTGCAAAATGGAGACAAAAGGATTTTTGAGCTACTTCTAGTGAAAATTGGTGATTCCACACTCCAATTAAGGGAAATATGACATCATCATACTTTTTGTGTGGATTGCAATCTACCTAATACCAAAGAACAAAAATAATTCTGAGCAGATTGGTAGTGGATTTCATTCCGCTCATTCCTCAGTGTATTCCATATTGAAATCTGATTCTACAAAACTAAAGTCACCAAAGCTGACGTCAATGATTAAAAGTGCAGAATGGTGTTTGTTCTTTCCCAGCTAATTTACAGAGTATTTTCAAGAGGTTTAATCACAGTCATTCAAGAATGAATATTAATGGTATAAGTTTTGCTAATATTATTGAAGTATTTAAAAGCAATTTCTCACTATATCAAAGTGCATTTAGTTGGAGGGTAGGAAGACGAAGCATCGAAGGGTTTCAAGAACAAGAACTAGAAGTAGTTGCAGATCGATAACAAATCAAAGATTTTAAGAATGATCGATGGATCGAATGTAGCTTTCAACCGATGGAAATCCAACTACCACAACAATTTGCAAAGCTAAGAAACTATGGCAGATTACTCATAGTGTATTTCTTGGAGGCTGTCAAAAAGTAAGATAATGCCAGCAAAATTCTCTACTGAGTTGTAAATATGTAATTTTTGTAATGTCTCCTTAATATTCTTTCATTTACAAACTATAAATAGAGGTCGAACCCTCATTTTTAAGGGTCATCTCTAGTGTGTTTGCTTGCCCTACTATAAATATTCCTATGAGCTAATGGAAGGAGCATTACTCTAATTTTTGACTCAAAATTTGTCATCTTCATCATCTTGTGCAAGAGGTTTAAATATTTGAGTTGCATTTCTATTAATACTTTAATGGTTAGTTCATTCCAGCTTATTGGATTACTAGTTGTGAGAGTAGTTGAAATCTATTCATGGTTAGATATTTGTTGTTAGAAAGTTTATTTCTGTTAAATCTAACTATTGGTCTATTCTGCTAATTTGGATTATCAATATTAGATGTTGGAATTACTTTCTACAATATATCTCTATTCATGCTTTAGTGGATAAATATTTCATGGGTTTGGGTGCTATTAGTCTTGAGTGATGGGACACTAGAAATAACTTGTGGGATCTTTTTGCTATAGCTGCCTATGTTTTTAGCCTATCCGACCACTATTTTTCATAATATCTCTAACCCTAAACCTTTTCTAACCCTTATCTCAAAACCTTATTTGAGCTTTAATTATGTCAACACTATTTTAAGTTGACAAGGAACCAACCTACTATGGAGGTTGGATTGAAGTTGCCTTTGGTCCATCCAATGCTTGAGTGTCGAGCTATGACTATCGGGTGCATGCCTAGATAGAAAATTGGAAGATAGATAGTTGCAGTGCCAAGTAAAACTTGATGTCAATTTGGTGCCCAACAGGTATTAGAGCGAGGAATGGAATGAATATTTTTGTCAATCGAGCGGTTGCCCATTGATAAATAGAAACATCGGGGATTGATTCACAAGGCTTCCATAAATGTCTTCATATCTTGCATGAATGTGAATGGTTTGTTATTTAATTGGTAAGATTTGTCCTACTCTGTTGCAGATAAGCATTTGCATATCCCATGGTGATGTTGCATCTACATCTGATGGCCAAGATTGGAGAGTGGTTTAAAGTTGTGCCATTGTTGGGTTTGATTTAGTCGAGCTTTGAATTTGGAGATATTAAGGCTCTAGAATAGGGGAAGCTCGTCATTCTTGGAGTGTTTTTATTTTATTTTAATATTTTTTAAAAAAAAGTGAAAATGAACCGCTATCAACAGTTGGAGGTGCACAGGTTTTCCATACACTATGACAAATAGTTTTATGGACTTGTTTGAAGGTCTAAATTATGTTCAAGCAGATTTTGCACTTGTCGAAGCCCTTCAGGATCAGAATTCTAGAGTTCAAGAGTCTGTTGTAGAGATTTATCAAATATCTACAAAGGTGATTGCTTGTTGTCTTGGTATGATGACCAACAACAACAACAACAATGAAGTGCAAGCTCCAAAATTTGATGGCGAGGATTATATTTTTTGGAATGTCAAAATGAGGACATTATTAATATCGAAAGGACTTTGGGATACCATTCTTTATGGATATGAAGAACCATATTGGAGCAAGTTGGAAGGAGAAGAAATAAAAATAAAGAAGGAGCAACAATACCAAAATGCATTGGCTCTCATGGATATTAGAAGAGGTATGAAAGAAAATGTTTTCCCTCTCATTGCTAGTTGTAGATCATCTACAAAAGCATGTAAAGTGTTTAAATATGCTTATGGGTGTAATGAGGACACTCATGAAGATAAGTGTGATAGTATTGGATATTTTATGAGCAAATGGGGAGTCTTGTTCTTTTGAATATCCTTTTGGAGAGTCTTATGAAGACTCATGTAAAGAGCCTTGTGAGCCTTGTGAGGTTCTTATTATGGAAGATATGTTTTATGAGAAAGACATACATATTAAAAATGAAGAATTCCTCCATGTAGAGGAATATGATGGATAATTCCTTCTTGAAGAGGAGGATGTGAAGGAGCCTTGTGTAGGGCCTTGTGGAACTCTCATGGAAGAGAGTAATTTTGATGAATTTCTTCTTAAAAAGGAGAAAGAAAAAGAAGATGTGGGTGTGGCATGTTTAGAAAGCATGCACATTGAAGAATGTCTCATTGAAGAGACAATGAATGAAGGATCATTCTATGAGAATGATGACTCTTATTGTGAAGACCACTCCAAAGTGGAAGATTGCTTGTTTGAAGACCACCAAGATGAGGTGGATGAAAAATGTCTCATGGAGGAGGCATATGATGAAAAGTGTCTTATCGAGGAGACACTAAATCAAAAAATTGATTCATATTATGAATCCACACCACTTATCATGGAGGAGAATGTTGAAGATAAGGAGCCAACACTTCACCTCAAATTTCGGCTTACTTATGTTGAATGGAAAACTGCTTATGTGAAAAAGAAAATGGATGAATATTTGAGATCTCATGATGCACCTTGTCGGAGCCATAACTTGTGAACCGTATGCCCATTTTCCTTGAAATTTAACAGGTGGTTTTGTGTGTGTGTTGTGCATTAGTATAATCTCTTATTCACCTGACCCTCCAAAAAATATATTTTTGGGACCTAACTCCGACATCTAGTGTCCCAAAATTAGCTTTTAGAATAGGTTCCCGGGTTTTTTGGGTTTTTTTGCATGTTAGAGTTGTATTATCTTTTGTTATACCTTAAGGTGATACCTAATATTTTAAATTAAGATTCATTATTTTAGGAGGGATGTGTGCACTCAATTTGGGTGCAATCCGACTTATTTCTATTTTTAGCAGTTTTTAGAAAAAAGATCTATTTTTAGCAGTTTTTAGGGTTTCTTTAGGGTTTCTTTGGTTTTCGATTGCTATATGATGGATTGTAATATTTTGGATAAGGGATGTGAATCCAGTAATGAGAAGAATATCGGTTTTCAGTTTTCTTCCATTATATTGCATTTGTGTTATGTGATTGGAGTCCATTTTGTTTGCCTCTTGTAGCTGAGTTTAGACCATCTCGCTCATATGGAATTGAAAGATGATTTTCTTGTTGAGAAGGCAAATATTTTGTGGGATTTTGATCCACAAAAAATTTTAAATGAAGATGAGAAGAAATATATCAACTTATTTTTTAAGGATCAATCAAGAGTGAAAAATGATTTGAGTGAAAACTATCTCCCAAATGAGATAGGAAAGGAAATAGAAAATGAAGAAATTGGTGATTTCCTATTGTAATTGCAAAGGAAACATCAATTGGTTAAGATGGCTCACTTGGTTTGGCTACATGGAATAATAGGAGTTGTCTTGAAGAGATAAAATTATGGAGAAATTCAAATGTACAACAATACCATGGCTTCATGAGAAGCACACAAGAAGACTTTTGGGACCCTACTCAACATATTACCATTGGAGGTGATAATTCTTTGTTTTTTGGATTTGTTACTGATGATTTTTTAAGTATATGTGTTGTGAATAGTTTGCATAATCTTGTTATGAATAAATAATATGGATAATTTCTTACCAAGACATTTCTTGGAAGCAAAACAAGTGTTGGAGCTTATCTCATGGAGACACCTTTGAAGAAGAATCTTCTTAGCATGAAGACATTAGTGGGCAGCTTGGGTCTTTTGAACTCAAGTACAAATCAAAATATGTGTGATGTAATTTCTTGGAAGAAGAAATCATGTATAACCATAGTGTGGAGTGAAACTTTGTGTGAGGAGCAACATTTGGTTGCATATGTAATAGGTCATTTCATGGCCATGTTTGTTTTTATTTTTTGTGTTAAAATTTGTGAGAGAATAGTATGCTTTAAAAACCATAACGGGATTGTGGAACAATGGTTCAAATACCATTGCAAGAATGTCAAATATTGTTTTTTGAATACCACAATTTAAGAATATTATGATGAAGGGGGAGCTGATCATAAAAAGGAGGCACTTAGTCATTTGCATTAGGAAGGAGTAGAAACAAATATGGAGGAGATCCCACACCTATAGTGGAAGGAGTTCCCAAGATAATTTTTTGCATTTTTTTATTTTTTGTTGAAATATTGGAGGAAATGAAAAAGGATCAGTTTCTTCCAAGTTTGTGATGCTTCTAAACTCCTGGAAGAGTTCCTTCAGCATCAAGGGGGAGAATTTTGGAATTCGATCTGCTCAACTTAGCATTGTTGTGTATAGCAACTGCAGTATTTCTATTTTAATTGTTCTATAACTGCAATGATTGTTTCTTATTTTAAACTGTTAGTTGGTTTGTTAGTTATGAGAATATTTTCTCAACAACTTGTGTCTATTCTAGTTCTATCCAAGAACTATAAAAGCATGTAATCATTCATTTATCAATAGAGTAATTTAAATATTATTCTCATGACTAAAAAACCAATTACAATTTATAGGAGAAAACACAAATGATGGACGACAAGAAAAGCGAAAGTGTGGTGGGTGCCAAAACCTTTTTGAGTTCTTTGATTTTTTAATTCAAACCTGGAAGAAGCATAAAAGAAGATCATTCAAATATTTTGTGATGCTTCAAAACTCATGGAATGAGTCCTTTCAACATCAAGGGGGAGAATGTTGGAATTTGAACCCGATCACATCAAGAAGATATTAAGAAATTGACATTATGTTTCATAGTCAGAAAGATCCGTGTCCAAAATCTAGGAAGTTTTGGATCTTATCTATTTTAATAATTTTTTTGAGTTTGGTTTGGTTTGTTACATTCATGTGTTTCATGTTATGAGTTGGTATAATAAATTTTTACTTGTAGATTGTTTTTTAGTGAACTTACAAAGTCTATATAATCTTGTTTATTATATTGGATTAATAGAGAAGAGATGAGATCTTGTGAAAAGACTCATGTATTAAATAGAACTCATGTAATGTGAGAGTTGTAGAGTGGATAGCATTGATATATCAGGTCATGTTCAAGTGTATGTTCGGTGTGTAGCATGTAATACATTGATATTCAACTGTGCATAATTCTCTGATTCATTTATATATTTGGTTAAATCTAAATCTGAGATCTTGGATGTATTCCATTGTGTACTTTGGTGTAATGAGATAAAAATAGATTAAGTGAATCAATGAGCATTTCTCGGATAAGTGGTATCAAGGGAACGATGCGGAGTGGGAGCAAACTATATGGATGATAGGGGTGGACCTGGTGGAAGAGCAACAATGTTATAAAATTTGAATGGGTCATCATCAGTAGGGATGTAGTGGACCAATCCATTATGAACATATTTGATACAATGATGTAGCGTGGAAGGGACACATTGCATGTCCTGAATCCATGGGCATCCCAAAAGGATATTGTACTACATCTCTCCTTCAATGATGTGGAAGAGGGTGGAAATGGTTTTGGCACCGACCTGAATGGGGAGGACGATGGTGCCTATGGTAGGGCGCATAGAGCCATCAAAGGCTTGAAGGTCCATAGAAGGAGTAGCGAGATGAGTAGGATGGAGGTGAAGATGGTCGAGGGTGGTGGTAGAAATTATGTTGATGGATGAGCCTGTGTCAATGAGGACATGCTTGTAAGTGACTAAATTGATGGAATCTTGGATGTGCAAGGGTGGATCCACCCCTTGGCCTACAACTTCGATAATATCATGGTCATGGAAGTTGATAGAAGGTTGCAAGCATCTTTGAACATTGCCAAAAAAGTTGGCAAAGGCATCAGTATCATGGGTCTCAAGATCAAGAGAATGGATAATGGAATTGAGGGTCTTGTGATGAGGTTGAGATTGCTAGAAAAGGTCAAATATGGATAACCTTGTAGGGGTAGTGTGGAGCTTATGAGAAATACTACCATGAATAGTTATGATATTCCATGGTATAGCGGTAGGAGCTGGTGGAGGAATTGGGGGATTCAAAGAAGGTGGTGGAAGAGAAGTAGAAGGGCATTGGGCTTCAGCAAGAGGTGGGTAGCATTGGTTATGGGTAGCGATGTTGATCATACCCACAAACCCCTATTGGGAAGGACCTCGATTGACATGATTGACCTAGTGTGGGTTGGATTGAGGTGGATTACCCCCATGCTCGGGCAATGGATTTTGATAGATCCCCAAGTTTTGATTTTGTGATGCAAGGGGATTAGAAACCTGAATAGTTCCATGATCGATAATATCTTGAATGGTATGTCGAAATATATGATAAGCATCGAGATAATGGCCATGTTGGTGATGAAAATCATAAAATGCCTATGGATTGTGGTCTCAAGGGAGAGGTAAGGTGATGAGACCTCCATAAAATAATCAATGGAATAAAGTAGGGCATGGGCTCAGACAAAGGTTTCCAATTGCATGGTGGATGAGGGGGGTGAGGATTACACCCCTAGTATGGATTAGAAGGTGGTGGGGGTTGACTTGGTATGTAGTTTGTGGAGGTTGGGGTGGTGCTGATTGTGGAGGTTGGGATGGTGTGGATTGGGGTGATGGAGATGGAGAAGTGAGGAGCACCTGATTGGTCTGAGGTGGTTTGGAAGTGGGTGGGATATATGGATTGTGATTGTAGTGGTAGTTGGATGGATAGGGTTGTTTTAGATAGAGCTTGATCTTGCCCGTATGGACCTTGATGTCCTCGATAACCTTGGCTTGAGCAATAGCCTCTTCGAATGTGTGACTTTGATGGATTTGTAAAGTTTGAGAAATTTGCTTGTGATAACTCTTGGAAAATAGTTTGATGAGCTCTATAGGTGGAAGGGTAAAAGCAAGATCATGAATGACCACCCTCCATCGAGAGATAAAATTAGTAATGGGCTCATTGTCAAACTAGTGCAAAGCATAGACATCTGATAATGTCATCTTGGTTTTGATGTTGATCGAAAAATGTTCAAGAAAGAGATTGACCAACTATTCAAACTTGAAGAGACTATGACGAGGCAAATGGTTGTACCAATCTAACACTTGTCCCCCAAGAGAAAGTGCAAATGTGTGAAGCATAAGGGGATCACTACCATGAAGTTGGTAACAAGTGAAGTGATAATTGTTAAGATGCTCTCTAGGGTCTTCCTTACTTTTAAATTTATCAAATTTAGGGATCTCAAACTAGTAAGGATAAGGATGCATAGGAACAGATGGATGAATTGGTTCATTGCACAACTCATCATATGTGGGTTTTTGAGGCCCATAACTAGTCGTGCATAAATCCAGAGTTTTGATCTGTTCCTGCATGGCTTGGAGTTCACTAGAGAGCACCATGGTAGTATCTGGTGGAGATGGAAATGGATGTGAATAATAGGGTGGAGGGAGTGGCTATGATGATGCCTACGAATAACCCAAATGTGGTGGGTATTGCAATTGTTGCTCTTCCCATTGATTATAGTAAGTAACCTATTGTGGATCAGGTGCCGACATGGCTTGATATTATGGGAAAGGAACCTAAGATGGATGTGGTGAAATGTATGAATATTGGACTATGGGTTGTTGCTATTGATCATAGTACCTAGGGATCTTTTGGTCAAGCATGGGCATCTATTGTTGTTGTGCATATGAGAAAGTCGGTTGCGCCTGGGTGGTGGTGGTAGAGGACCAAGTAGGTAGTGAAGTGAAGAAAGTGGGTGGTGTAGAAGATGGTGGTGGGAGAGATGAAGGTGTAGTGAAAGAGAATTGGTTAGAATATGGATGGTAACCAATGAGAGCTAGGGTGGTATGGAAGTAACAAAAAACAAATATTTAGGCTGGACCAAATAGCAATGTGGATTGGAGAGATAGTATGGAATCGATGGTGGGGGCCAAAATGAAGGTGGTGGAGGTAAGTGAAATGATGAAGAAGATGCCAATGGAGGTCCATATGATGAGAATGGTGGGTAGCTGGTAGGAAAATTGGTAGCGAACTATGGAGTGAATGGGGGTGGCTATGGAGATGGGGTGACTTGTTGCTATTGAAATTGCTGTGAAGGATGGGATGGATGTTGTAATGGTATCTGGTAGTATTGAGGTGGATGTTGAGAATATTGAGGTGGAAATGATGATGATGGTTGGGATGGAGGTTGGGAACTTGATGAAGCCTATTGTGAATACAAAATTTGGGAAGAAGATGAAGTAGGGGGTGGTGTGGAAGAAGGGGGTGTAGAAATCATACCTACAGTTTGGATAGTAGTGATGACATCAGGAATGATTTGGGAAATGATGACATTATAGTCATCCCCCAGGAGTGGATGAGATGAATGCTCTAGAAAGGGGTGAGTAGCATATGGGGATAGAGGTGGAGTAGGCTCATCAAAAATGATGGTGGGGAGAGGCCTACCTGGTGTAGTGTAGATGACATGCTGGCAATAGGTCGATGGTGGATTGGTAGAAGAGAGATCATCTAGAGGAGAGGACTCCTCATAGATCTCATCCTCCAAATGGGATGGAGCAGAAGATGCAACATGGGATATGGGACTTGCCTTAGGCTCCTATGGCCCAATCAAAAAATCTCATGGAGCTATGGAAGTAACCTTCTCAGCTCATGAAGATGCATTAGTCTGAAGAGGAGCCTAATGCCATGATAGTGTAGTGAGCAGCCTCAGTGCCGTAGTGGAGAGCCTCATGCATTTGAATACATATAATAGGTATGGTAGTGTGTGTACTAGTGCAAGAATAGCCAAAAGGTGTGGGATTTAGGCTTTGAAAATCTTTATGACTAGCTCTAACACTTATTGTTCTCAAAAACACAGGTTCACACGATGGGGTGCAAACTTCTCCTGTATCCAAAAATTCACACAAGGGGTGCGAACCTCAAGAAGATAGAGATAGATGATGGATTTTTGTTGTGTGGGGTATTTCTATGTTGTGTGAAAATTTTGGTGCTATTCTGTGACCTAGAAAATAGGTTCACACATGGTAGGGTGCAAATTTCTTCTATACCCAAAAGTTTGCATGAGGGGGTGTGAACCTCAAGAAAATAGGGACAAAGGGTGGATTTCTACTGTGTAGATCCTTTGTGTGTTGTGTATCAAATTTTGTGCAGTTTTGTAGCTTGAAAGCTAGGTTTGCACAATGAGGTGGAAATTTATCTATACCCAAGAAGTTCGCATGGGGGAGTGTGAATCACTTGAAAATAGACTATGTAGTGTTACGTGTAAATGAAACTGTGGGAAAATCAAGCGAGTTATGAGAAATTTTGATATGCTATTGTAACCACTTTTCAAGACTCAACAATAAGAAAATATTTTTTGATTTTCATGTGTTTTTATGAGAGTATTGTATCCATCCTAAGAACAAACCATAGGAATGGGTGAATTCTACTTGAAACAGGTATGTCATAGCATAGAACCTCCTACAACACCCAAAGGTGCATAGAATAGAACTATGTTTCCAATGGGTGAGTGGCAACCTAAATGGAATCCAAGTATAGTAAAATGGTATCCAAAGGAGGGAGACTCAAGATGCTCAAATGAGTCAATATACTCTCACAAAGAGAGGTCATGTTGTCAATGTGCTACTATCGACCAAGCCTAGATTTTGCTTAACCCTCACATTTAAGGCATGCATAGTAATGATCAACTGTACCCACTAATTATTTTTAAAAGCCCTATGGTAAAGGGGCTTTCTAAAACTACCCACTTCGAAGGTACCTTCCAGTGATTAAATATGGATAACCAACACTCGAAAGTGGGGGATCACCCAGGGATTAAGGTCGATCGACCACTCCTAGGGGGCTACTATGGTGACTAGATAGGGGGTGAGTTGATGGAGGATAAATCCAACATCACCAGTCTCGAGTGGAGATTGGTGATGAAATCCAATCCTTACACTATTGGTATCACGTGCGTGTGTGGGTGTGTGTTTTGCGTAAACTATTTCAGAAGCAAAGCTATCCTAAGTGCCTTTTCAAAATAAATCTAACCTAAGATGCCTTTTTGAATTGAAATCTAAACTAATATGCTTTTTGGAATTGAAATCTAGACTAGGATGCTTGTGGAATTGAAATCTAGATTAGGATGCTTGTGGAATTGAAATCTAGATTAAGATGCTTGTGGAATTGAAATCTAGATTAAGATGCTTTTGGAATTGAAATCTAGATTAAGTGCATCCTCACGAAAACAAGCTAAGCTAGTGCTTTTGGAATTGAAATGACAAGAATTGAAATAACAGGAATTGAAACTAGTCTAGAAAGCAATTTTAAAAGACTAACTAGAACAACCAAGTGTATGCGAAAGGTCAAATGACAACCCAAACGATAATATTAACCTTGAAATGTAAATATGAACATTGTATTAGCACAATACCTGCATCCAGGTGCATGCAGAGTCCTCTGTTTCTCTCTCCTCTCCAAGGTTGTGTCTGTGTGGTAAGTTCACACCCCGAGGTGTGAACCTATCTTCTACTGGAATTTCGCACGGGGTTGTGCAAACCTGGCATCGAGAATTTGACTAGTTTTGTGATCTTGGTGATTGTTTTTCAACTTTTGAATACTCCTGGGATAATTTCCTGGACAGAGAAGAACCAAAAGTCAAATATTTACTCAATGGAGACACAAAAACCTCAAGATATCATGCATATACTTGTAATAAGCAAATTACTTGGAATTGGAAACTAACTAGATGCCACACAAAAATACAAGGAATGATTTCACCTTGCATACACCGTGGTGAGAGGTGGTTTGGGGTCTAGGTATGGGGGCATGCAATCCCCAGGAACATGAGGCTTTTAACCTCCCCTAACTTACCTTACCAGTTTTTGGGGTGTCTGAAATCGATACCTGTGCTTCAGGGACCAATTTTGAGGTAGATTGGGAAGTTCACATGCCCAAGTGTGTACTCTCTAACCTCTTTGAAGCTCATTGGTGCACCAATGAACCTTTTGTGATGTGGCCTGAACTGTGTCTCAGGGCATTTGATGTGGGATTCTTCAAAGTTGACAACTACCTACCAAACAAAAATAGTCCACAAGATGTGTTAGATGATGATTAAGCTAATGCTTGGTGGGAGTCCCACCGAGCATGCTAGAATGAAACCATGCAAAAGAGACAATTACACTACAATCCTTCATTCAAAATTATAGTGATCCACTACTTTGTTATTGAAATGAAAAGAGAGGTTACAGATTGAAATCCCCTTTTTACAATCCTTGCCCTGAAGGCTACAATTGGGTCTTCCTGAAGGAAACCCTCTTAGATGTGTTCCAAAGATAACAAGATCTCTCTTTTGAATGTTCCTCAGTGCAGATGGGCTTCTTGCTCGTGAGCCACCATTGGTTTGATGTGTTCTTTGTACCTGTTAACCTGCAAAATCTAATTAGAGCATTAAGGGGCCTGCCTCAGTCAAACCCCATGTTTATGAAGACAAAAGACTCTTTAAATTAGCTCAAGACATGAAATAAATTAAGAAAAATAGTATGAAACCCTAAACTAAGCCATATTTACCTATTCGGTGAACTCTATTTTGCTGTAGTAGAGGTTCGCACGGGTGGGTGTGAACTTGGTTTGAGCTAGGAAGTTTGCACGGGGGCGTGCAAACCTATATTTTTCTGGCCAAACTTGCACAATATGATTTTTGGGCTTTTCTGATGTGATTGCTCCTTTGTTGATTCGATGGGTCACCTTCAAAAATTATCTTTTTGATGTTGATAACCTGTCTAGATCACAAGGAATGTTATGGATATGACCAAAATACTATTGCTATGTGAGTGGGATGGATGTGTGATGGATGCTATGTGGCTAGAGTGATTTCTATAGAGTTTTTGTAAGCTAAATTTGGAATCCCTAAAATGGTGAAAATGACCTTCTACTTATAGACTTGGCCAAGGCTAGGGGAGGGGATGAGGTGTCCCATGAGGTGTCCCATGTGAGGTGTATGTGGTGAGGTGTCCCTTGAGGTGTCCTAGCTCATAAATGAGATTGGGTGAGAGAATCCCTCACCCATCTACTAGTCATAATGACTTGGAGGAAAGTCTCCAAATGGCATTTATTGAAACCTTTTTGCAAATATCTTCTAATTTAGAATTACTTTTTGTGTGCAAAAGTCTCCATTTCTCATTTATGACCCAAGGGAATGTGAGGTGGAGAAATATCTGGATGAGAGGTGGCAAGGCTAGGCTATTCAAAGTAGACTAGGTGAGGTGGAAAGGTTTAGATTAAGCATGATTAGCCTAATTAACCATAGGATTAGCCATAAAGCAAGTTTTGACTAAATTTGTTGACTTTTTGCCCATAAAGTACTTTTTGACCATGGTGGAGAATTCAACCTTAGTTGAGTTGTGATGGAGGTCACATGAGGACCCATGATTAAGCGTAGGAAGGGGCTTAGCTAGCCCAAGGGGGCTAAGGATGATGAATAGTGATTTTAATAAATGAATAGTATTTTGAGTCAATTTATGCAATTTTCAAGGGTTTTGCAAATTGATTGACCATGAAGATGAGGAAAGGGACAATGTGCGACTTTTGGGTGTCTACGAAGCATTCCAATTTACCCTAAGTTAGCAATCCAATATCAGTAGAAAAAATGAATTCACGAAATAAACTCACAAAATATGAAGACTCAAGCTAGAGGTAAACATCCAAGTAATGCTCCTTCTATTGATTTCTTATAAAATTACAGTAATATGATAGGCAAACACTCCATAGTCAACCCTTAGATCTGAGGGCTCAACATCTTTATATAGATTTTATAATAATCATAGAAATAATGGGAACACTACAAAAAAATTCATGCCAAATCAATAGGATGTTGAGGTAATAGCCTCTTATTTTCTTACAAGAAGAAAGAAAGGAGTTGCACTCCATGAAACTCTACAACTCTAATCTTTGCAAGTTGCCTGGCCTTTCACAAAATTTGGTAGATGTACTGGTTGTAGACTGATCTAGTATGTTCTCTATTATTGACTAGACTTCTCTATTGGAAATTTGAGTTATTTTATGTTGTCATTGATGTCACATGAATCATTGATGTCATATGGATCACATTGTGTTTTGATGGGCAAGTGATATTTTGGAAAGCATGGATAAATTCAGGGTTTTTGTGAAAACCAAGGCAAGAAAAATAAAAGGTTTTATTTAAAACCATGGATGGAATATTTGAAATGGGTTTTTCTTAAAACCTAGGTTGGCCTTTCGTTTCGTCGAAAAATGTGCCTCGATGATGGAGATATTTAATTTTAAATATTTAATTTAAATTTTAATTATTTAAAATTTTAATTTTAATTTTAAAATTAAAATTAAAGTTAGCGTCGACGTCTAAAGAAAGAGGGAAAATCATTAATATTTTTGAGAGCCTTATTGATTATTATTTTTTATAAGGGTTTTTATTAAAAATGACTTTGGTGGATGTTTTTATTAAGTTGGAGTAAAAAGGTGTAAATTGAGTTATGCTTATATTGTGATTATTATTTGAAGTCCACTAACCCTTATTGATATTGGAAAGGAAAGTTGTGTTTAGTGTGGAAAATTTTGTGGATAACTACTTGGAATCAAAAAGGTGTGGGCATATTCTCCTATTGATTATTTATGGTGGTTGATTTCTGAAATATCATTGGAGTGAAAAGTATTTATTGTGGTTTCCTTTTCGAAAGTGGTTGGTTAAATGATTCAAGATTTTATTGTTTGAGAGTTGTGTTTAAACCTTGTTTTATACGCATATTTTTACAAGCCCATTGATTGTGAAAGAACTTTAAAATAACATGAGTATCATTGTTATGTGAGATTTATGGTTGAGCATTGTTGGAAATATTTGAGTTGGTTGATACATGCTTGGACTAGGGTTTTTGTGAGAAATAATAGTCCCTTATGGTGATTGGTTGAGTTGAGTTGATTGATCCTAGTCAAGTGATTATGTGAGGTGATTGGTCAAGTTCCATGAAAAAAACTATTCCATAATTCTGATTTGAGTTGAGATTGATTTGAGTTGAGTTGATTTGAGATTGAGCTTAGAACATATTGAGTCTCTAACAATTCTCTTTATGCTTCTATGAGTTGATTTGAGTTGAGTTGAGTTAATATCATTGTGGATCATTGTTGTCATCCATTTGAAGAGTACATTATCATTCATTTTTGAGTTCATATTTAAGCTTTGCCCTGATATATTTGTGGATGAGATTTTATTGCTAATTGTGCATGATTGATTGAGCCTTTGAGAAGGCCTTTGTGGATAGCTTTGTGGATAGTTTTGGGATAGCTTTGTGGATAGTTTTGGGACAGCTTTGTGGATAATTTTGGGATAGCTTTGTGGATATTTTTGGGACAACTTTGTGGATAGTTTTGGGACATATTTGTGGACGGATTTGAGCAAGTTCTTGGTGATCTTGCTAGAGAAAATTTGGGCAAGTTCTTGGTGAGCTTGCTAGAGCATATTTGGACAAGTTCTTGGTGAGATTTTTGGAGCAGATTTGGGCAAGTTTTTGGTGAGCTTTCTAGAGCATATTTGGACAAGTTCTTGGTGAGCTTGTTGGAGCAAATTTGAACAAGTTCTTGGTGAGCTTTCTAGAGCAGATTTGGAGAAGTTCTTGGTGATATTTTTGGATATATTTGAGCAATTTCTTTGTGAGCTTTCTAGAGTATATTTGGACAAGTTTTGTGTGACATTGTTATTCAGTTTTAGACAAGTTATGTGTGAGATTGATATTCAATTTTGGACAAGTTCTGTGTGAGCTTGTTATTCATATTTGGATAATTTCTGTCTGAACTTGTTATTGCCTAGATTTGAGTAGATCAAAGAAATCATCGTATTGGATAAGGATCTTTATTTTTGTGTGAAATATTATAAGGATATTATCTAGTGGAGTACCCCACATTGGGGGAACCATGTTAAATCTTATGTCTCAATTGTATGTGGTGACTTGTGCTCTTGCTTGCTACTGTTATCTGATTTATTAATGCACACTGGTATATTTGGTTATTGCAATTAAGGACATTAATTGATATTTATTTGGAAAGAAAGTAAAAAGTGGTCTTATACTGTTCACCCCCCCTCTCAGTATAAGCTTGTGTTCTTCAATTGGTATCAGATCGGGTTCCTTCAGAAAGACTAACAGCTTGAGGGCAGATTATACAAGAACACAGATGGCTTCACAGAATGGATCATCTACAAATAAGGCTCCATTGTTTGATGATAACAATTATGCTTTTTGGAGCATGAGTATGAAGAACTACTTGATATCACAAGGATATGAGGTATGGCAAATGGTTGAAAAAGAGTATAGGGTTGAAGGTGATCCTGAGGCAGATAAGACTATCAGGAAATTGGTTGAGATCAATGCAAGAGCAATGAATTGTATTTTGAGTGGACTTCATGAGACATATTTTGTAAAGGTCATGGTATGTAATTAAGCTAATGATATGTGGACCAAGTTGTAGAATAATTATGAGGGAGATTCTAAGGTAAAGTTGGCAAAACTACAAACTCATAGAAAAATATTCGAGGAATTGGAAATGGAAGATTATGAAGATATTGCAATGTTTTTACTTCATGTTGATGAGATTACTAACACCATGAGAGGTCTAGGTTTTGAGATGAAATAATCATAAGTTACTCAAAATGTTTTGATATCACTTCCCATGAAATATGATTCTAAGTTTTCAGCAATAGAAGATATAATGGATATCAACAAGCTAACAATGGAAGAATTGCAAGGTACTCTCAGAGCTTATGAGATGAGGGTAAGTAACCATTAGGTTTCAATAAAAGATATTGAATTCAAGGCTTCAGAAAAAGAGAAAGGGAAAGTTTCATAAAAAAGTAGAGGTTCATATAATGATGAGGAAGCTAACTTCATCAAAAATAATGACTCGAGGAATTTTAGGGATATAAGGAAAGTTAGATGCTACAAGTGTGGTGATCTTGGTCACTATACATACAGGTGTCCACATGAAGAAAATGGTGATGATGAAAAATAGGGTCATAGAAGAAAAGAAGATGGAAAGCATAAGCATGACAAAGATAAAAAATACAAGCAAAACAAGTATGAGAAGAAGAAAATTTTTCATAAGGTAAAGAAATCTTACTACATTGTAGAAGCAAGTGATAGCTCAGATCACAGTGATAGAGACAATTCAGATGATGAAAAGGAAGAACATCTATTCCTAGGAATAGAAAGTGAAAGATAACAGTGCTTATGTGTGGTCAAAGAGATCACAAATCAGGATATTGCAATGGTTTCAAAGATAGTGAAGATGATATGACACATCAAGGAAACAAGCATGGTCAAAAAAATCTTGAGAGTTTGTTTGCTATAGAATATTGTAATGATATTAGTGATAGTGAATATGAAGAAGGCTTTTTCTATGGAATAAAATAAGTAGAAGAAGTTAAGCAAGAGGATAATGTCTCAGTTGATCTAAAGGAAGACTTCAATGTTATCCATAAGCAACAACAAGAGGTTAAAGAGAATATGAAACAATTGAAATGTTCCTTACTTGAGAAATTTGATCCATCACATGACTCAAAAGGTCAAGATATTTTCGCTAAGAAGGAAACATGTGTTTCAAAGGCTATAGAGATGGATGCCAAGTTGCTACTTAACACAAATAAAGAAAAAGAAGAGGAATATTCCAAAGCACCAAAGGTCTCATATTTTAGGTTTGGGGAATCACACTCAAAAGGAAAGGAAGTTCTAAAAGATGAAAGCAAGGAAGCACCTAATTGGATCTTGTTTTGAGATAGTTGAATCAAGTTCAAAAGAAAAATAAATTCTTGAAGAGGAAAGCAAGGAAGAAACTAAGGAAGATGATTTAGATGCTACAAAGAAGGTTCAAGGATGCAATAGACAAGTTGAAAATGATCATAAGGATAATGGTCAAGAAATGTATGAGGAACCAAGGCATGAACAAAGGACTTTTCAAGAACATTGTTTTTCTTGTAATGGATTTTGACACAGGGCTATACACTGTAGGATCCATGGATCAAACAAGTTAGATTTTTCTAGAAGAAAATTCAAATAAAGAAGGTATAGTTTTCAGGGGCATTGCTTCTCATGTAACAAGATTGGTCATAGAGCTTTTTAGTGCAAAGGAAATGAGCAAAATGGTTTTGGTTTTAGAGCTTCACAATTCAGAAGTCATGGTCATAATGGTCATGAAAATAGAGCTTCACAACATAGGGTTCAAGAAAGGAATGGATATGGAAATAATTTTAAGAATGAATTCAGGACATGGCACCATCCAAAGGCTATAATATCAAGTGTTTTAATTGCAATAAATTTGGGCATATTGCAAAATGGTGTAGGACTCGATTCCAAAAAGGTTCAAGGCAAGAAGGTCAAACAGGTTCAAGACAAGAAGATCAAGTAATTCATCAAGAGAAGGATATCAGAAAAACATGGAAGGAAATTGATAGAGGAAAGAAACAATCTGATATGGGAGTAAAAGTACTCCCACCCCAAAATTAATCACCTCAAGAGAGAATGTGGTGAGGGGGCTAAGTTTAAGAGTCATATATTTTAACACCATAGGTGTCCCTTTTGCCATTGATGTCAAAGGGGGAGAGATTTTAGTAAGGGGAAGAGCATTTAGTTAGGAGGAGCAGCCTCCAAAGAGAGCATTGAGTCAGGGGGAGCAGCCTCCATAGAAAGCATTGAGTCAGGGGGAGTGTTGTGGCTGCTCCACAACGTACCCCAAAATTGGGGACCCACCTTTTTGCATATTTTCCAAGAAGACCGAAGTGGCCCATATGCTAAAGATCAAAGAAAAAGCAAAACACCGCAAGGAGAAAAAGTGTCGCGATATCGCGACATGTTGCATTTTCGTGGTTCAAAGCAAAGAGAAAAAGCAAGGAGGAAAAAGTGTCGCGATATCGCGACATGTTGCATTTTCGCGGCCAAAAGAGAAGAAAAAAAGAAGGAAAAAGTGTCGCGATATCGCGACATGTTGCATTTTCGCGGCCAAAAGAGAAGAGAAAGAACAAGAAAGAAAAAGTGTCGCGATATCGCGACATGTTGCATTTTCGCGGCCAAAAGAGAAGAAAAAGCAAGAAGGAAAAAGTGTCGCGATATCGCGACATGTTGCATTTTCACGGCCAAAAGAGAAGAAAGACAAGAAAGAAAAAGTGTCGCGATATCGCGACATGTTGCATTTTCGTGGCCAAAAGAGAAAGAGAAAAAGTGTCGCGATATCGCGACATGTTGCATTTTCATGGCCAAAAGAGAAAGCAAGAAAGAAAAAGTGTCGTGATATCGTGACATGTTGCATTTTCATGGTCCAAAGCAAAGAGAAAAAAGGAAAAAGTGTCGCGATATCGCGACATGTTGCATTTTCACGGCCAAAAGAGAAAGAAAGAAAGAAAAAGTGTCGCGATATCGCGACATGTTGCATTTTCGCGGCCAAAAGAGAAGGGGAAAAGTGTCGCGATATCGCGACATGTTGCATTTTCGCGGTCCAAAGCAAAGGAAAAAGTGTCGCGATATCGCGACATGTTGCATTTTCACGGTCCAAAGCAGAAGGAAAAAGTGTCGCGATATCGCGACATGTTGCATTTTCATGACTCAAAAAGGGCAGGCAGGCAGAGAAACAAAAGTGTCGCGATATCGTGACATGTTGCATTTTCGTGACTCAAAAGGGGCAAGCAGGCAGAGAAACAAAAGTGTCGCGATATCGCGACATGTTGCATTTTTGTGACTCAAAAGGGGCAAGGCAGGCAGAGAGACAAGAGTGTCACGATATCGTGACATGTTGCATTTTCGCCAAGGGAACAAAGTAGTGGACAGTGCATCTGATATTAGTGATGAACACCAGGATAGTGAAACTGAAGACTGCATAATGACGTGGACCTATAAGGAATAAATCAAAGATTGAATAAGGTAATTTGTCACATAAGGACAAAATCCAATGAATAAGACAAAATGTTACATAAGGAATATTTAATGATTTGAAATCATTTAAGATGGTCGTTACACATGGAAGGAAGCGGACGCATGCCCATGTGGAGAAAAGGAAACATTTTTTTTTAAATCAAACGAAAAGTGAAGAAAACCAAACAGAGGAAGCCAAACCATGGGAATGAAATGAAGGGCCACAAAATAGAAATGAAAAGCCTTTTTGGAAACCAAAACACATGCATGCACAAGGGAAGGTGAAACGAACAACCATTGGAAAATGAAACGAAAAGCTTCTTGAAAATTTTAAATACGCCAAGCAAGGATGTTTTGAGGGGTTGGAAACTGCTATGAGCAGAGTTGCAGATTTGAAGGCAAGAGGGCCATTCTGGACCTGTTTGAGTCATTTTCTTCCATGGACTGGTTTGGGAAAACCAAAAATTTCTGTTATTGTAAAATGACAAATTTTTAATACAAGAAGTTTCAGAAAGTTGCATCTTATGGACAAGAAAGGAGTCATTTTCTGCATGCAAGATTAAATGTCTATTTTTCCCCTTTTCAGATTTTAGGCTTGTAAATGGAGTTTATGCAAGTTTTCTTGGTTGCTTCATGCGAATGTTTAAATCTGAAAACCTCATTTAAAACCCTAGGAGCCAGCACTTAGCTTATCCGGATTGTGCTTGTTTTGCAAGTCCAATAGGTTAGGTTGCATGCATGAAAACCTCACATCTTCGGTTTTGTCGGAATAGGATAGCATCAAACTGAATGTATCTTATGTTCCATTTTCTGCATTTCATTTTCATTTTCTGCATTTTATTTTTCCAGAAATTTTAACTTTTTTTTAATTTTCAGGCATTAAAATAAACATTTAAAAAATTTCAAAATCCAAAAATAATTTCACCATTGCGTAGGTTATACTTCAGACTTCCAATACGCACTTTGAAATTTCATTTTCGGAGTTGTTTAGTATTTTTAAAAATTCATCGAAGTTGTTGTTTTATTACAGATTTTAAAAAATCCGAAAATAGAAAATTTCCATTTTTTGGGCCGAATTTCATTTTTTTAGTTTCATGTTTCATTCATGAGCCTATGATGACATTCCCTTCATGAAAATTCCAATTTCATTGAAGGAGTTATGTTTTATGGCATTTCACAAATTTCCATTTTTTGAGCCTAAAATTACCCCTCTTCATAAAAATTCTAATTTTACGAAAGAGGGGTAATTTGAGCACTACATCATGGTCATATGAGGGCCAACTCACATTTGCTTTATTTTGGTTCAATGAACAATCACTAAAGTTTCATGGTAAAATAAACCAACATTGCCCCTTGTTTAGAGTTACTTGCAATCACTAAGGTGTTCCAAGCATTTAAAGTGAATATCTTTATTTGAGATTACTAATACACATATGCAAATGCTAATATAGCGGAGACCTTGGAGAAGTTGTTTGTTTAACTTCTTTGCAAGAGGGGATTTGGAACCCAAATCCTAAGGGAGAGTGTACTTTCACAATTGGGTGAAAATACCACTCAACATTTTGGCGCTAGAAGGAGGGCCTGAATTGGTTTATTTCAGTGTGATTTAAATGCTATAGGGATTTAAATTTTGAATATTTCATGCCCTATTGATTATTATCTTTAGCCCTCTTTTAAACAATACAACCTTGTAGTGTTAAAAGGAGGACATGAATTGCTATGCATTGTTCTAACGCTTTTGATTGTTCATACAGGAATAATGTGTTTTGATTTGATTTTGAAAAATTTTGGTCTTGACTAACGAGGTTGTCTCCATGCAATTACTTTCATTGGATTTTAATGGATACATCTCTTGGTTGATGCTAACATGATTATTCATACGTTACATGTTTGATATTTATGAGTCATTTCATGCTTATTTGTAAGGAATTATTTTGTCTAAAACGTATTTGTTGTCGGTATTATGCTCTTCACTTGCGTGTAATGCGATCTTGTGAATCAGAAAGCCTACAACACTAGGAGTATGCTCTTCACTTGCGCATATGCGATCCGGTGAATCAGAAACTAATTTACATTTTTAGAATATTGCTTTGTCATGGTTCCTTCTTTTATTCATGACTAACAAATTGGTTTTGAAGTTATTCTTTGAGTTTCACTAATGGCAACATCCGAGGAGCAAATTGTATCCCTAAGAGAAGAAATGATGTCCCTAAGAGAAACGATGGTATCCGCATTAGGAAAGTATTATGAATGTCATTCTACCTTTGGAACACCTTATCAAATTCATGAAATGTTATTGGAGTTTCTACGACTTTTTAATCAAGAGGTGGCATCAGGATACCTACAAAATCTACATATCTATAAGTTCACATTATGTCAATTTCAAATATTTTGTGAGCCTATTGCTTGTAGGTTCTTCCCATACATTGTGGGTGATAGATCATTCTCGTGGTATTGCCATCTACCCATGGAGGTTAAGACTTCTTGGAGCCAATTAGAAGCAGCCTATCTTTATCACTTTGGTAATCAAGTTGACTTGGATAGGTTGCAAAATCAATTCACCTCTATGTGTAAAGAGCCTAATGAGTCCATGAGTCAATTAAGTGTGAGGTTTCATGAATTGTACTCTCAAATGTGGGAAATTTTGGGTACATCGGAAGAGGAAGCTATTGAAGTATACCTGAGAGCCATACCCCCCACACTTGCTACACTCATTAAGGAAAACTTGGATGACCTGTCTCTAGAGACAATCTATGAGATCTTTGAAAAGGTAGAACAAGTTTTGGAAGAAGAAAAGGCACAACATGTTCACATGAGAGATTGTTCTTTTGGAGTTAGTGATGCCAACCGACACCAACCAATAAATATAGCACCCTCCACTCCAATGATACCTAAGGTAAATGATCAAGGGGATGAATTTGAAGGTCCAAATGTTACAACCACCTTAGATGTAGTCCAAGAGGAGGTGCAAATTGCTAAGTCGACATCCACCAGTGAGGATTATGCAGAGATGATCTCATTCATAGAGATACATGATTATTCGGATAAAGGGGTCCTAAATTCAACAAGGTTTGAGATAGGTGATAGGACAGAAACTATCATAGAATTGAATGAAGTGGTTGAAAGTGAAATTGGAAGAAAATCAATAAATGAATTTGAAGATATGATAGAATTTCACCACTTGTTCTTGGAAGACACTCTCGATGAGAAGCTTGGAACTAATGATCAAAAAATTCTTCACCCTCCAAATTGTGATAAAATCGAATCATGGGTTACTAATTTGGACGATGATAGCCTTACAAATTTGAATTCAAGAAATAACCCACTTTTGAAAGTTATTGAACCATCTAAAGAAGGTGAAGGTGAATTTGATGAGAAACACATTGATGAATTGGAAGATGTTGAAGAAGTAGTTGAACGTCACCACTTGACTTTGGAAGATGATTATTATGATGCTTGGAAGAAGTGGGAAGACTACACTCACTCCAAAACTGCTAATAAAACTTGTGTGCCAATTGATATACAGGACAATATAATCGCCTACTCAAAGGAAGATATTACAACTCCTGTACAATTTGAGGATGTTTTGGAAGAGGGTTTCAAATCTCATCAAATTTTGGAAGATTATAATGATCCTATTACCAAGGACAAAGAAGAAAAAGAATTGACAAATGAATCAAAAGATCATGTCACAAATACCATGGAGTTTCATCCCACAAATTTGGAAGATAATTTTTACAATGGTTGGGGAAGATATGAAGATGTGTTATTTCCTCACACCCCTATTGATGAAGCCTCTATTCCAATTTATATGCAGGATGTTGAAACTTCTACTTCATACGAAGATCTCACATTCACAAGATTTGAGAAGGTTACAAAATTCGATCATGTTGAATATAAATTCATTGAAGATTCGGATACAAGTTTGCATGATTATTTTGAGGATTCAAATGAAGAGATACCATGGATAGTGAACAAAGAATTGGAATTAAATGACAAAGTGGTTGATCTATTAGAAGCAACGCAAGTGATTGATCATGAAGATGAGTTACTTGACATACACTTTGACCAAGAATATTTGAGGGTTGAAAAGGATGGGCATGTTTTCAATTGGGTGCCCAATTTTGGTATGTTTGATGAACAAGTAATCAATGAAGAATATGAAGACCATGAGGTGAAAGAGGGAATTGCAAATCCTCATCAAATTTTGGTAAATGAAAATGTGAAAAAGGTAAAATCTAAACCTTTGTGTCCAAACATCCAAGATTTAGGTGAAGATTTGTATAATTCAAATGATATTTATGATGAAATGCCATTGAAGGTGAATGAAGAACAAGGATTAATTTCTAACCACACCTTTGATAACATTACTTTAATGAATGAAAAGGAGCTTGATGCACTTAAATTGCTAAATCAAATTCATCAACAATTAATTCTTGAACCTAGGATAAAAACTTCTAATGATCCCCATTTAGTAAATATCCTAGATGCTTGTAAATTGTTGCACAATCTTGATTGGCCTAAGAACATGGAAAATGAATTAGCTTTGAAATTTTTAGAAATAGGCTCTTGCTTACAAAATTTCATTTTGAATAAAGAAAGCCTAGTTCTAAATCATGAATGGAATTATGAAATTTACACCTTAAAGAATAGACAAGAAAGAATTGAAAATCAACCATTGTCTAATCAATTTGGTAATTTGAATCTCACCTATGAGAATACTAATGGAACTAAATCTAATTGGTGGGGTGAGAGAGGAAAGTTGAAGTTGGTTGCATTGTTTGGTCTAATCTTGTTTTTGTTTGATTCCTTCCACATTTGGCATGTGTATCACATTATATGTCTTTTGGAATGCTCAAATCATGTTTGGGATCCAGGGAAGTGACAGTTCAAACTGTGCATCATCTTGTACCATATTGTACATTTGTATATAGTCTTTGGTTTTTGGTTTTGGTTTGTGTTTTCAAGTTTCTTTTTTGGGATTGTATTTTGGGTTTGGTTTTAAGTTTTGTGTGTTGGTCCTTTGGACACTTTTGGTTTGTCTTAAAAAAAAAAAGAGAAAGAAAAGCGAGATGTCAACTTATGTCCTTATGAATGTTGACTAAGACTAAGAGAATATGAAACATCGGAATTGTATTGTAGAAAGCTCCACGAGTATCGCAAACACATTAAAGAATATCATTTGGAACTTGTGATGCATGAAGTTGTCAGTTTTACACATTATGGTAAAGTAGGTGGTATACTCCATCCGCATTTCAAAAAGAGCAATGCATTCATCCATATCTCATGTTACATTCGACATTGCATATACATTTCATCTCAGTTGCATCTACATTTCAAATACAATCATTGAAAAGGTGTCGAATCCTCTTAGGGTTATTATATAACATATATTAAAAGGATCCTAAGGTTGGGAACTGATGCCCGAACTATCTTGAACCAAGCACGTTCTACACATATTAAAGAGGATCTTGAGCAAAATGGTCAAAACCATACTTGGAAGAAAAGGTGAGGCGAAAGGAGTATTTCGTGTCTGTCCTATCATGCAACATAATCCTTAAAATAGTGGTTTTTACCACTCCCATAGTGCTTAAAGCCTAAAATCAGAGTAGTAAGGATAGGGTTAAATCCTCATCGAACTTAGGTTGAGGATCCAATTCCCCAAAGCTCTGATTTGACCTTCATGGAGTAGTAAGGATAGGGTCTAATTCTCATCTCGCTTAGGTTGAGAATCCGATTCCCCAAAGCTTCTATTTTCCTCTCTAAATCCCACTCAAGAACTTGAAATTCCAAAGCAAATATTTTTCATTCTACTTTTATTGCATCATTGATATTGGATTGGAAGGATCGTACTACATGTCCCTTGCAAGGATGGGTAGTCATCCCCAAGGTTCAAGAAATCAAAAGTAAAGTCAAATCCTGGATTATGGGGTTGATCTCCATCGGGGCTATAGACGCCTGACTGGCAGTGGAGTATGCTCATGCGTGGCAACATGTCTTGTCTAAAAGCAAGACCATTGACTGCTCAAACGGATAGGCTAGCCTGACAATTTCATCCATAACAAGTTAAATCATTTTGTTCAAGATGAGGTAATGAACTCCAGATCAGAGTAGTAAGGATAGGGTTAAATTCCCATCTCGCTTAGGTTGGGAATCCTATTCCCCAAAGCTCTGATTTCACTTACACTTGCACATGGGTTCAAGATGGTAGTGACACATAACCAACTTTGGGATCTAGTAAATTAATTCAGTATACTCATATTTGGTCCTAAGAGGATTTGACAGTTTTAATATGTTTGTTCATGGTACTAGAAAGTTTGAGCCTTTGCAAAGCTTGTTATATCTCTAGCATCTTCACCATACGTTAAATCCTACAAGAATCATCCATAACTTCTCATACGCACGAATCATAAGTGAAAATGACAATGGAAAGTTGAACGAGTTTCAAACGATAGGGAATGAAGCACATTGCACACACCGAGCTGATGCTTAATAATTCTAATGCTTCATGTATTTCTCGTCTAGTTTCATTCTTGGGATATTTGTTGACGCTTGTGTTTGAGTTTTGAAGGTGTTCAAGTTGAGTTCTCACCGAAATGCTCAGGAGCATTTCCCAAGAGAGTCGCCATTTGTTGTGGCTGCTCCACAACGTACCCCAAAATTGGGGACCCACCTTTTTGCATATTTTCCAAGAAGACCGAAGTGGCCCATATGCTAAAGATCAAAGAAAAAGCAAAACACCGCAAGGAGAAAAAGTGTCGCGATATCGCGACATGTTGCATTTTCGCGGTCCAAAGCAAAGAGAAAAAGCAAGGAGGAAAAAGTGTCGCGATATCGCGACATGTTGCATTTTCGCGGCCAAAAGAGAAGAAAAAGAACAAGAAAGAAAAAGTGTCGCGATATCGCGACATGTTGCATTTTCGTGGCCAAAAGAGAAGAGAAAGAACAAGAAAGAAAAAGTGTCGCGATATCGCGACATGTTGCATTTTAGGCAAAAGAAAAAAGTGTCGCGATATCGCGACATGTTGCAATTTTCAGGAAAGAAGAAAAGTGTCGCGATATCGTGGACATGTTGCATTTTCAGGCCAAAGAAAAAGTGTCACGATATCCTGACATGTTGCATTTTCAGGCCAAAAAAGGAAAAGAAAGGAAAAACTAAAGGGATATCGACATGTTGCATTTTTGACTCAAAAGGGAGAGAGAGAAACAAAAGTGTCGCGATATCGCGACATGTTGCATTTTCGCAAGAGAAACAAAAGTGTCGCGATATCGTGACATGTTGCATTTTCGTGACTCAAAAGGCAGGCAGAGAAACAAAAGTGTCGCGATATCGTGACATGTCCAATTTTTGCCAAGGGAACAGAGTAGTGGACAGTGCGTCTGATATTAGTGATGAACACCAGGATAGTGAAACTGAAGACCGCATAATGACGTGGACCTATAAGGAATAAATCGAAGATTGAATAAGGTAATTTGTCACATAAGGACAAAATCCAATGAATAAGACAAAATGTTACATAAGGAATCTTTAATGATTTGAAATCATTTAAGATGGTCGTTACACATGGAAGGAAGCGGACGCATGCCCATGTGGAGAAAAGGAAACATTTTTTTAAATCAAATGAAAAGTGAAGAAAACCAAACAGAGGAAGCCAAACCATGGGAATGAAATGAAGGGCCACAAAATAGAAATGAAAAGCCTTTTTGGAAACCAAAACACATGCATGCACAAGGGAAGGTGAAACGAACAACCATTGGAAAATGAAACGAAAAGCTTCTCGAAAATTTTAAATACGCCAGGCAAGGATGTTTTGAGGGGTTGGAAACTCGCTGCGAGCAGAGTTGCAGATTTGAAGGCAAGAGGGCCATTCTGGACCTGTTTGAGTCTTTTTCTTCCATGGACTGGTTTGGGAAAACCAAAAATTTTTGTTATTGTAAAATGACAAATTTTTAATACAGAAAGTTTCAGAAAGTTGCATCTTATGGACAAGAAAGAAGGAGTCATTTTCTCGCATGCAAGATTAAATGTCTATTTTTCCCCTTTTCAGATTTTAGGCTTGTAAATGGAGTTTATGCAAGTTTTCTTGGTTGCTTCATGCGAATGTTTAAATCTGAAAACCTCATTTAAAACCCTAGGAGCCAACACTTAGCTTATCCGGATTGTGCTTGTTTTGCAAGTCCAATAGGTTAGGTTGCATGCATGAAAACCTCACATCTTCGGTTTTGTCGGAATAGGATAGCATCAAACTGAATGTATCTTGTGTTCCATTTTCTGCATTTCATTTTCATTTTCTGCATTTTATTTTCCAGAAATTTTAACTTTTTTTTAATTTTTAGGCATTAAAATAAACATTTAAAAAATTTCAAAATCCAAAAATAATTTCACCATTGCGTAGGTTATACTTCATACTTCCAATACGCACTTTGAAATTTCATTTTCGGAGTTGTTTAGTATTTTTAAAAATTCATCGAAGTTGTTGTTTTATTACAGATTTTAAAAAATCCGAAAATAGAAAATTTCCATTTTAGGGTCGAATTTCATTTTTTTTAGTTTCATGTTTCATTCATGAGCCTATGATGACATTCCCTTCATGAAAATTCCAATTTCATTGAAGGAGTTATGTTTTATGGCATTTCACAAATTTCCATTTTTTGAGCCTAAAATTACCCTCTCTTCATAAAAATTCTAATTTTACGAAAGAGGGGTAATTTGAGCACTACATCGTGGTCATATGAGGGCCAACTCACATTTGCTTTATTTTGGTTCAATGAACAATCACTAAAGTTTCATGGTAAAATAAACCAACATTGCCCCTTGTTTACGGTTACTTGCAATCACTAAGGTGTTCCAAGCATTTAAATTGAATATCTTTATTTGAGATTACTAATACACATATGCAAATGCTAATATAGCGGAGACCTTGGAGAAGTTGTTTGTTTAACTTCTTTGCAAGAGGGGATTTGGAACCCAAATCCTAAGGGAGAGTGTACTTTCACAATTGGGTGAAAATACCACTCAACAAGGAGCAGCTTTGATTCTCAAAGATGGTTTTTGCAGTGATTGTGGTTTTTTCTTTAGAGATGTTGCCATAAATGACAAAGGGTGATATTGTTGGAAATTTGAGTTATTTTATGTTGTCATTTATGTCACACGAATCATTCATGTCATATGGATCACATTTAGTTTTTATGGGCAAGTGATATTTTGGAAAGCATGGATAAATTCAGGGTTTTTGTGAAAACCAAGGTAGGCAAAATAAAAGGTTTTATTTAAAACCATGGATGGCATATTTGAAATGGGTTTTTCTTAAAACCCAGGTTGACCTTTTGTTTCATCGAAAAAGGTGCCCTAGTGATGGAGATATTTAATTTTAAATATTTAGTTTAAATTTTAATTATTTAAAATTTTAATTTTAATTTTAAAATTTAAATTAAAGTTAGCGTCGACGTCTAAAGAAAGAGGTTAAATCAATAATACGCCGACGTCATTGAAAATGAGGAGAAGACTATATAAATGAGGATCCCAAGGTTCATTGAAAAAATAATCCTTGCTAGTGTTAATCGTTGGCTAAGCATCCGAAGAGAGCTCGTGCAAAAATCATTTTGCAAAGGGAGCCAACGAATAAATCTAATGTTGGTCGAAAGCTGAAGATATTGTGGGTAGAGTGGCACATTGGCAATTGGATTTTTGTTAAGGTGTGTGGTAGTGCTTTACATCAAGGTTCGAATCTCTTTGACTGCATTCGAAGGCATTGGAAGGAAAGTGCTCGAAGCACTTTTGGTTTGCATGGAAGGGAGGAAGGACGTCATGCCATTTCCTTTCGAACGAGTGGCTATCTCGTGTGGCAACCTCAACCACGGCTAAGGCGTTTTCAGTGTGGGCAAGTTGGGGGTTCGAATCCACTTGAGGAGGTAATTACGTTTTGCTCTAATTAATTTTGTTGATGCCCTAGGATAGGAGTTATAATGTGGTTAAGGAATAATTAAAGTTTTTATTAAACTTTATTTTTATAAGGGCTGTGATTATTATTTCAGAGGAGATGAGTTGTTGATTTAAATTTGATATTCATGAAATTGAAAATTAAGATTTAGGAGAAATAAGCAGTTGTTATAAAATATTTTTGAGAGCCTTATTGATTATTATTTTTGGTAAGGGTTTTTATTAAAAAGGACTTTGGTGGATGTGTTTATTAAGTTGGAGTAAAAAGGTGTAAATTGAGTTATGCTTATCTTGTGATTATTATTTGAATTCCACTAACCCTTATTGAGTTTGGAAAGGAAAGTTGTGTTTAGTGTGGCAGATTTTGTGAATAACTTCTTGGAATCAAAAAGGTATGGGCACATTATCCTATTGATTGTTTATGGTGGTTGATTTCTGAAATATCATTGGAGTGAAAAGGATTGATTGTGGTTTCCTTTTCGAAAGTGGTTGGTTAAATGCTTCAAGGTTTTCTGGTTTGAGAGTTGTGTTTAAACCTTGTTTTATAAGCATAGTTGTTGAAGCCCATTGGTTGTAAAAGAACTTGAAAAGAACATGAGTATCATTGTTATGTGATATTTGTGGTTGAGCATTGTTGGAAACATTTGAGTTGGTTGATACATGCTTCGGCTAGGGATTTTATGAGAAATAATAGTCCCTTGTGATGATTGGTTGAGTTGATTTGATTGAGCCTAGTCAAGTGATTGTGTGAGGTGATTGGTCAAATTCCATGAAACAAACTATTCCATAATTCTAATTTGAGTTGAGATTGATTTGATTTGAGTTGAGTTGAGATTGACCTTAGAACATATTGATTCTCTAACAATTATCTGTGTTCTTCTATGAGTTGATTTGATTTGAGTTGAGTTAAGATCATTGTGGATCATTGTTGTCATCCATTGAACAGTAATTGCCATTCATTGTTGAGTTCATATTTGAGCTTTGCCTTGATAGATTTGTGGATGAGATTTGAGTGCTACTTGTGCATGATTGATTGAGCCTTTGAGAATGCTTTTGTGGACAGCTTTATGGACAGCTTTGGGATAGCTTTGTGGACAATTTTGGGATAACTTTGTGGATAGTTTTGGGATAGCTTTGTGGACAATTTTGGGATAGCTTTGTGGACAGCTTTGTGGATAGTTTTGGGATAGATTTGTGGACAGATTTGAGCAAGTTCTTGGTGAGCTTGCTAGAGCAGATTTGGACAAGTTCTTGGTGAGCTTGCTAGAGCATATTTGGACAAGTTCTTGGTGAGCTTGTTGGAACATATTTGGGCAAGTTCTTGGTGAGCTTGCTAGAGTAGATTTGGACAAGTTCTTGGTGAGCTTGTTGGAGCAGATTTGAACAAGTTCTTGGTGAGCTTGCTAGAGCATATTTGGACAAGTTCTTGGTGAGCTTGTTGGAGATATTTGAGCAAGTTCTTGGTGAGCTTGCTAGAGTATATTTGGACAAGTTCTAAATGATCTTGTTATTCAATTTTGGACAAGTTCTATGTGAGCTTGTTATTCAATTTTGGACAAGTTGTGTGTGAGCTTGTTATTTAGATTTGGATAAGTTTTGTGTGAACTTGTTATTGCCTAGCTTTGAGTAGATAAAAGAAATCATTGTATTGGATAAGGATCCTTATTTCTATGTGAAATATTGTAAGGATATTATCTGGTGGAGTACCCCACGTTGGGGGAACCACGTTAAATCTTGTGTCTCAATTGTGTGTGGTTACTTGTGCTCTTGCTTACTACTACTATCTGAGTTATTAATGCACACTACTATATTTGGTTATTGCAATTAAGTACAATAATTGATATTGATTTGGAAAGAAAGTAAAAAGTGGTCTTATACTGTTCACCCTCCCCTCTCAGTATAAGCTTGTGTTCTTCATTCTCCACTGCAGATCTATAACTAAAAATATTAGCGAATCTTGAATTTTTGTGACACTTGGTCTCCATTGGTTTTTTCCGCTCATGATCTTCAAATTCTGCTCCGCTAATTTTTTCTAATTCAAATTGCAAAATGAGAACCCCGAAGCAACCCACATAATTCTTCAAAATCCCTTCCTTCAAATTTTGATGGGTCAGGTTTAACCGTGTTGACCATAGAATGAGATTTTGGTAGTGCCTCACATCCTTTTTATTCTGGAAATTTTATTTGTCTTCAAAAATCGTTGATGTTGGTTGTATTCTTTTCAAAATTTGCTCTTCCAAATTCTTTTGTGCTAGTTTTGACTGGTTTGACCACGAATTTCAACATTGTGTATTACTTGATCAGGTTTTGTAACATCTAGTAGACTTTACCTTATCTTCCATGATATTTTATCTCAATTCACTTCTTTGAATTCTGTTGGGTAAAGTTTGACAATGTTGACCATGAAATGAGAGTTTATAAGTGACCCACCTCATTATTCAAAATTGGCTCCTTCAAATTCTACTGAGTCGAGTTTGACCGTGTTGATCGTGGAAATTTTTATTACATTGCATGTGAGATGAAAATAGCATAGAGCTTCTTTCAAAGAGAAAAAAACTTCTAGTTGAGTCATCTTCCCTTTCATAATTCTACTACTCTAAAATATACTTGGTCAACATGGTGCAAAATTTATAACTGTGGTCTATTCGATGGACCTTTGTTAAAGAAAATAGGTCAATTTCACCTATCTTCTATTCAATTTCTGCTCCTTGAAATTTCGTTGGGCACTATTTGACCAGTCTGATCGCACATTTTTCTTTCAAAAAATTTTAACACTATACCTTTTCTGTATGGAAATTAACACCAACCTAGAGTTACATTTGCCTTTATGAATTCCACTCCTCCAAGTTCTGCTAGGCATTATTTGGCCAGTTTGACCAAGGATTTTTACATCTGAACAAAATTTAACACTGCTTTTGAGGTTCTTTCAACACTTAGCCAAATTTTCCAAAATTTGCTTAGTATGTCATCTTTTTAGGCCTACAAGACTGTTTCTAGGTCAAATATAGTTTATCACTAAGTTTATTATAAATTTCACCCAAATGGTTAGGTTCAAAACCAATATGATAAAAAGGGATGCCTTCTTAGATTGCACTAATAATAGAAATAATTCCTTCCAAAATTTCAAATATGCTATCACAAAGCCCCAATCCTAATCAGCCCATATTTCTCCAAATACTTTAGGATGTACATATTTGGTATGGATGAAAGTGTGTGGTTGTAATAGCCCAAAATAATGATCAGGACAAGGAACGCCCTATATCCTTCATGATCCAACCCCTTCACAACTATGAAGATAAGTATAGCTTGATAAAAAGTGAGTATTTACAATCATGAATTCTCTAAAGAAGTTAGATTTTATCTATCATAGTGTAAGGCTATAACCTATGTAGTACACACCAATGTCTAGTCTATTATATTACATGGAAAACTAGGAGAAAAGAGGTTTTAATGGATCATCAAAATTCAAGAATTTAATATTGAGATCAAACCCACCAAACTAATTAGGGTAAGAGCTTTACGTGAAAGGATGGCAAGGATGATCTTTAAATATTGGGTCACTCTAGTGGAAGAGATAGATATTTATGGTAGAACTATATGGAGGGGAGATGATTATATACATGTCTATAGGGAATGTTATATAAGTATTGATAGCCAAGAAGAGATCCCAATTCATAACAAAGTAACACATTACCATTTTCTAGAAGATGTCTTATTTAGAAAATGATATCATGGCATATTACTTTGTTACATAGAATATAAGAAAGAGGTATTAATCAAACAATACCATGATGGATGAAGGGAATTTCTCTACACCCGTTATATCTCACAAGATCCTAGGAGATAAATACTATTGGCCTACTATTTTCACTAATTGTTACCAATGGGTCAAAGATTGAAAATCTTGTTAAATGTTCAATGGGAGGAAGAGAAACACTCCAATGCCTTTGAAACTGGTTATTGTGACTAAATCATTCTAATAATGGGCCTCAATTTCATAGGCAAAAACCCTCTATCAAGTGTAGGATATATGGATTCTTGCCACTAAAAATTATTTTACTAAATGGGTTAAAGTGGTCCTAGCTAAGGTAGCTAACAAAGAGACAATGGTGCAACTGCTTAGAAATCATAACCAAATTTTGGGTACCTGTTGCCATAGTCACATATAATACCACTTACTTCAAAATGGTTAGAGTGATGAAACTTTCCTTGAATTATGAATTTTTACTCAATACATCATCTAATTATTATTCCCAAGGTAATGGATTGGCTAATTCAACCAATAAAAACATCACTAGAATCTTGAAATGAACCATATCAAATTCATAGAGAGACTACTATACAAAGTTTCATAAAGCATATGAGTAGACAGAGTGATGTTAAAAGCATCCACTAAGTCATCTCTCTACAATTTAGTCTATGTAAAAGAGTTGTTGTTGATTAACCTAGATCTCCCTTCACTCTAAATATCATAGTATATTGAATTAGAGGACACCAACATCAAACCCTTGTAAGAAATGTTAAACATGCTATTAACCATAGAAGAAAAAATAAAAAAGGCCTTGAAAAGGATCGAGCGAATGAAGAAGCTATAAAAATTTGTTTTATGATGGATCCATAAAAATGAAGTATAAAGGAGACCTCATACTCAAATGTGAAGAGAATCGAGAAAAACCAAGGGTACACCAAAAGTTTGATTCATTATGGAGCAAGCCCTATCAAATTGCTAATATTGTAGATCCAAATGCCTACAAGCTTACCTTAATAAACATAGTAATATTGTATATTTTTATGAAGGGATAGCATCTTTGTTATATATAGAGATAATAATTCTAATCAAAATAATATGTATGTATGTGGTATCAGCTATTAATTCAAAAATATATATTCCCTCCTACTCTAACTAGCCCCTTTCTTCTTCTCCTTTTTTCTACTATATTTCCTAGTTTACATCAATAATTTTTCCCTTATTTCAAATTGGAAGATTCATGAAACATATATTTATATTAAAAATTGAATCACTCGTATTTTGCAAGTGAAACACTTATCGATCCCACACTAGTTGAGCGGGCCAATTTGCCCTCTATAGGATGACAACCTTCCTAGATAGATTTTATACAAAGCATGGGAAATATATAGGGAGGAAATTCCCATATGGAACATGGGCTATAAATACCATCACCTTTTCTTCCCCAATCATTTTTCACTCAAGGTCCTAAACAAATCACACATGACTCATCCATTTCAAGCAAAGCATGCATGAATTGAACCCTTAGCCTAGTCAAGCCCACTAGTATCCCTACATTAAGTAGTTTACTCTTATTAATAAAATCACTCCCAAAGAGATAAATTTCCTTCATTTTCTTATAAGCATGAAAAAACAAGTGAACCAATATGATCCCTTGAGTAAACCACTCATAACCAACAAGTGAATCACTTTCCTTTTTTTCTTTCTAGGACCTTGTCAAGCAAGTGAATTGCTTATTTTTTGTGAGTCACCCTACTTTCTTGAGTGAATTGCTTCCTCTCTCAATAATTCTTCTAGACACCTCTATCAAGTTAATCACTTATTTTATGAGCAAATATTTTCAAAATTATGAGTGAAATGATCATTCTAAACAACCAAGTTTACTTCCTTTTTTCCATTATATTCTTTTTTTGCCCCATTTTTTTATCATGGACACCACTTCTACATCAACTAGACCTTAATTTTATGATTCACAATCTATTTCATCACCTTCCACAAGTACTTCCCTGTGCATTATTGTTTGACTACCACCAATTCCTATCACCTTAAGGGAAGTCAAATCATTGAGGAGGTCACAAAAAAAGAAAAAAGAGATGGAATTGGAGTGGGTAGGTAAGTCCTATGTAAGGAAATTAAAGGATTAAAAATCCCCTTGCCTTTCCTTTATCCTTAATTATGCACTAAATATCCCAAATAAATCATGCATGACTTACATCCTTTATAAGTGAAGCACACATAAATTAAACCCTCAACTAGGTCATGTTATTTGGGGCTCCCTACCTTGATTGGTTTGCTTCTAATATTCAAACTACTCTTAAAGAGAAAAATTTCATTTTTTCTTTTAATTTTATAAAACAAAGTGATCCACTCTAATCCCACTAGATAATTGCTCACAACCTGTAAGTGAATCACTTTTCCTTTTTTGCTTGTCAGGACCCCTCAAGCAAGTGAATAACTCCTCTTTTATAAGTGAATTACTCTTCTTGCTTAATTAAATTTATTTCCCTCTAATTTATTCATATATATGCCTCTAATAATCAAATCACTACTTGTTTGTGAGTGAAATGCTTCTTCTTTCAAACAACCAAATTTACCTCTCTTTTTTTCATAATTTCACTCATTTTTTACCTCTTTCTCATTATGGATACCACTTATACATCCAATACCCCTCCAAGGCACAAACTCTTTCATCACCTTACACAACTACCACCTTAACCATTGTTATTCCATTATCACTATCCTATCACCCCAAGGGAAGCCAAACTATTAGGGTGGTCACTATAGAAGGAGGTAAAAGGAAAAGATATGGCTCCCTATCTCCAAAGAGACTAAAATAATATATTTATGATCCATACTAGATATTTAAGGAAGGTAATTACATATATCCCATTAATCAAGTAAGAAATGAGTATTTTACAATATTCAACTTGGGGCATCAAACAAATTCATGGAGTATAAGCCAAATTTAGACTTCAATATTAACAATGAATCTAGTGCCACAAGTCTAAAGTTACCTAGAGTTGGTAGGGATTATTAAATAAATATATGACCTATCTATGTGGATATCTTGTAGTCCTAGGATATAAATATACTTCCATTATAAACATTCTAACATTTATTGGTGGGATTACCTAACCCCTTATCTAGTAAAACCAAACTTGCAATCTATCTTTAGTATACCATTAGAGTTGAATCAATTATATAGAAAAATTGCGTAGCTTGTTTAAGCCTTTGTTATAATATCCATAAAAATCTTTTGTTAGAATCCTTTATATGATCCAACTATCAAAAATTTCACTTCATATGTTCTTTATATTTTTCTTGCAACTTGTGAGCTGACTTGTAATACTTCTTCTTTCTCCCCCACTTTAAAACTTTTTTATTTAAATATTTGAAAGTTGTATTCTTCTTATTCACTTAAAAATGTTTTGTCACCTTCTATATTTTAGAACTTTTTAAGATAGTGCATGGGTTGTCATAAATTTTGTCTCTTGCTTTAGGTCATAAATTTTGTATAGTGGCACTATAAATAGCTTAAACTTTGTTTACCACAATTATCCAATGTATATTTCTCCATATTCTATTTGTTTTGACTTTGCTTTAGTCTTCTTTCAAAATATTCTTAAGGAAAAACATCCTTAGTGAATGATCACTATATTCTTGATGACTAACAAGAGCATTTTTGCTTGTTGGAGGACCTAGAATTGTTACCTTCATCCTTAGGCACAAATTCAAGAATAAAATAATCTAGAGAGAAAGCAAAAAATAATGCAAAAATAATGTAGAAAAATTATTGATCAGGTAGTTTATCCAAAACTTGCTTAATTTTTATGCATTCTTTTTCTAAAAGGTGTAGAATTTGCTTTAAGTTATTATAGATTTTGTTAGAGTATATTACATAATTTGGGTTATGTAAATGTACCAATGAACCACCCTTGGTACATAACTAGAGTTGTTTATTAATTTAGGGGTTAGTTAGCTAGTTACTTCAAGTAATATAATAAATGCACAAGTGTCTATGTGCAAGTTGTAAATGTGCAAGGTATCCCCTTGTATAGCTAGGTAGAGTTTTGGCCAAGAAATCCATATTTTTATATAAAGGGCCTCATAGTGAGTGATTATAAATTATAGTAGGTAGTAGTAGGTATATTGGGTAAATCACCATATAGATTGGTGATAGGGTACAATGTAGTTCTTTAGGACCAGTTTTGGAGTGTTCATTTTCTCCATATTGCATTGTATCATTTTGTCATTTTTCATTAATAGCATATTTTAGCATCTTACATTTCTACATATTTTATATCCTATGATTGCATTCTCCCTTGGCATACACCATAAAAATCTAAAAATGGTATCAGAGCTATGATAGGTTGATAGGATTAGAGATAGCTACAAGAGAGATAGAGAGGAAAAGCAAATATTAGTTCTAGAATTTCTAATATTGCATTTGGCTAGAGTCTTTCCACAAAGTTATAGAAAACTTATGAAGACTAGGACTCAACATTCATTCCACTAGATTGATAAATTAACTAGTGAATATTTGTCATTGACAAGATTTAGAATCATCTTATGATGCAGGAGCATCCAGCAGTACCGGCTGCAGAGGCATCCAGTTGCGGGAGAGCCAGTTCTAAAAAATTGGCTAAGGAAGAAGAAGAAGAAGCAGAAGTCAAGGAGGAAGTGCAGAGCAGAAACTGTCATGATTTCGCTGTCGCGAAATCACGACAGTCGATAGGAGAGAGAAAAAGTAGCAGAAAGGGCCACGATTTCGTGACGTGTCGCAAAATCGTGACCGTCGTGAAATCATGACGAGGAGGAAGAAAGGAGTAGCAAAATCACGACGTCACGATTTCACGACGTCACAAAATTGTGACGTCGAGGCGAGGCAGAGGCGGAAGAAGAAAGCAGTAGCGAAATCGTTACATTGCGATTTCGTGACATCGTGAAATTGTGACGTCAGAGCAGCAGCATGAGGGTGCAGTGGAAGTGTCACGATTTCGTGACATGTCATGAAATCACGACTGTCACGAAATTGTGACTGTTGCAAAATCGCGACAAAGGCAGAGCAAGGCGGAAGGTGGCCGAGTGGTCGCGATATCGTGACGTAATTAAAAGCAGAGGGGCCGATGGAGAAAGGGTCACGATATTGTGACATGTCGCGATATCGCGACCAGAAAAGAAAAAGCAGAGCAGGGAAGAGGAAACGTCGCGATATCACGACGGAGAGAGAAAAAGGCATGGGAGAAGAAGGAAATGGCCACGCGGACGGCCACACGCACAGAAAAAGAGGACGACATGTGGAACCAAGGTGCAGTTAAAGCGGGTGATTACCCAAGAACGTAGGAAACAAAGGGGATGGGTCACATGGAGTGATATGACGGAAGCAACAGTGACAGGGGTCGTGTGGAGTGGAGTATTAAATCGGGTTGGTGTCTTGATTTTCACGTCTTTGTAATTAATCGGGTTGGTGAACCCATTTATGCGTAAGTTGTCTCAGAGGATCGGGGCCTCTATAAAAACTCGGTTTGATGTATTAGTCGGTGGTGGATCGGAGAATGCACGCAGAGAGTAGAAGTGTAGAGCTAAGCCATGGGCTAGCCATTGTAAAGCCTACGGGATGTTTGTATATGCATTTTAAGATTTAATAGATGACATTTTCTGGATTTGCATGAGTGCGAGTGCGTCTGTTTGTGTGTGTTTTCCTGGTCCCCCATCAGTGGTATCAGAGCTAATGTTCTTGAGTGTGTAACAGATCATCGAACGTGAGGCAGTTACACTAGGATCTATGGTAGGGTTCTGAGAGAGAGAGAGTTAAGATCCCGGAGCGTGTTAGCAGATCGTCGGTAGTGAGGCAGCTACACCAGGATCGATTAAAGCTTTGTGAGAAAAGCTGAGAAAAATGCATCCCCGAAGAAGCCGGGACAACAAGGAAGATATGGTGCCAGAAGAAGAGTTCTTGGCATTGCAGCGGCAATTTCAATCCCTGTAGGAGTGGCTCAGCATAAAATTGCGGGAGCAAGAGGAGCGGCGCAGAATGCATGAAGAAAGACAAAAAAATAAAGATGCGGGAGTGCATCAGAAGCTGAAGAAGGCTGCATGCAAAGAAGAGTGCAGCAGTGCCGGGATCTGCCTGGAAGAAGGCAAAAATTTTTTTGGGAAAGAGGAAGAGTTGAAGCAGGCTACAGAAGAAGTATGCAGTAGTAAAATCTGTCTGGAGGAAGACAGAAGTCATGTGGACCAGAAGAAGGGTTTGGAGCAGACTGCAGATGCAGAGGAATGTCTGGAGGTGTTGCAGGAGGCAGCAACCAGACCATGTAGAAGTGAAGATCACTTCTCCACTAACCCCGGGTGTCTGATGCAGGAGCATCCAGTAGTACCGGCTGTAGATGCATCCAGTTGCGGGAGAGCCAGTTCTAAAAAATTGGCTAAGGAAGAAGAAGAAGAAGCAAAAGTCAAGGAGGAAGTGTAGAGCAAAAATTGTCACGATTTCGCTACGTCGTGAAATCATGACAGTCGACGGGAGAGAGAAAAAGCAGCAGAAAGGGTCACGATTTCGCGACGTGTCGTGAAATCGTGATCATCATGAAATCATGATCGTCATGAAATCCAGACGAGGAGGCAAAAAGGAGTAGCAAAATTGTGACGTCACGATTTCGCGACGTCTAGGCAAGGCGGAGGCATAAGAAGAAAGCAGTAGCGAAATCATGACATCGTGATTTCATGACGTCGTGAAATCATGACGTCGGAGCAGCAGCAGGAGGGCACAGTGGAAGTGTCACGATTTCGTGACATGTCATGAAATCGTGACTGTCATGAAATCATGACAAAGGCAAAGCAAGGCGGAAGGTGGCCGAGTGGTCGCGATATCGCGACGTAATTGAAAGTAGAGGGGCTGATGGAGAAAGGGTCGTGATATCGTGACATGTCGCGATATCACGACCAAAAAAGAAAAAGCAGAGCAGGGAAGAGGAAACATCACGATATCATGACATGTCGTGATATCGTGATGGAGAGAGAAAAAGGCATGGGAGAAGAAGGAAATGGCCACGCGGACGGCCATGCAAATGAAAAAATAGGACGACACGTGGCACCAAGGTGCAGTTAAAGCGGGTGATTACCCAGGAACGTGGGAAATGAATGGGATGGGTCATGCGGAGTGATTTGACGGAAGCGGCGGTGACAGGGGCCGTGCGGAGTGGAGTATTAAATCGGGTTGGTGTCCCGGTTTTCACGTCTTTGTAATTAATCGGGTTGGTGAACCCATTTATGTGTAAGTTGTCTCAGAGGATCGGGGCCTCTATAAAAACCCGGTTTGATGTATTAGTCGATGGTGGATCGGGGAATGCACGCAGAGAGTAGAAGTGTAGAGCTAAGCCGCGGGCTAGCCATTGTAAAGCCTGCGGGCTGTTTGTATATGCATTTTCAAATTTAATAGATGAGATTTTTTGGATTTGCGTGAGTGCGAGTGCGTGTGTTTGTGTGTGTTTTCCCGGTCCCCCATCATCTTACTAATATCTTATTACAACAAAAGTAAACTGAAGGAATCCCTATTGCAGACCTACATGTTATAGAAGAAAAGGCCACAAAAGCCTCATTATAGAAGAAATGGCTACAAAAGCCTTACTACAAAAGAAAATGCCACAGAAGCCTTGATACAGAAGAAAAGGCCACAAAATTCTTATTATAGAAGAGAAGGTCACATAAGCCTTGAACCTAAATAAGAATCCAGATAAGAGTATATGAAATATAGGAGATTGCTGATCTCCTTTGTTGATTGAAGACTTACTCTAGAAGAATTTTAAGAGACTCATAAAATATCTCATTGAAGAACTTCCATCCTTGGAAGAGATAGGGAAGGACTATCAAAATACCTATTTCAGGGATCTATAAAGAATATCTCATTGCCAATATTTGCGTAGTTGAAGGTTGAAGGTTGAAGGAAATATCTCATCAAGAAGACCAGAGAATCTACAAGACTGAACTTGGAAAGGTCTCAAGGATAAACAAGGATAAGTCTTGGATATCCTCATTGTAGAAATTGGAGAAACCATCAAAGAAGTTCCTAGGAGAACTCACTGAATAAATTCACTACAAAATATAGTCAAAGAATTTGGATGGTTTTTGTCATATGAAAACAAGACCAAAGGAGAAATATTTGGAAAATAATTTTTCAAACTTCAGAGAGAAGATTCATGAAGACCTCAAGACCTTCATATTCTTGAGAAGAAAGCCCTATTTTTAGTTCGAACAAAAATAGAATAAACCTACCAAATCCAAGAATATTTGGATATTTCCCTTCATAGCTAAGAAGGCACATTTTAGTGAATAGATTGACTGCTAAAGGACAACAATCAAGATAGAATTACTAGCTACAAGACTTCGGAGTTCTAGGCTAGATCTTGAAGGAGAAGTTGAAATCATCTACTACAATTTTAGAGCAGTAAACTAGAAGCATTCATAACTATGAGCAACCACCATTCTAGACAATAAATTTGGTGAATCAACTCATCAAGATATTCATCATAAAAGGTAAGAAACTTAGGTGCAAAAGGTTCATTACTTGAACACTTAATTTAGATTACTACTTACTTCATTAAGCACCTTATTATAATTTAGAAGTTGTAAAATAGAAAGTTTTATTTTAAGTCCTCAAATAAAGTGCAGAAGATAGTTTCTATTAAGGTTTATTACCTGCACATTAATAGGAGTTATATACATTCTTCCTATTATCTAATTATTTATAAGAGGACTACATTAAAACATTTACAGTGATCATTAGTTTGAAACTACTTTGAGAGCTTATTAACAAGAGCAATAAGGTGAGATTATTAAAGTGCATTAAGTTGGACATATTATTGGTTCATTACACTATAATAGTTGTTCATTAAATTAGTTACTCTCAAAGGGTTAGTTTGTGTATTGATTGTTAAGATCAAGGACACAAAAATCTACAAATATCAAAGTGTCTAATGACACTATTTAGAACTCAATACCTATAATAAATTGTGGCCTATAGAAGCCACCAAGAAGATCAAAATTCCTCCAAGTAGAGAAGAAGAAAGCCATCATTAAATAAAATATAGAATATACAAATCAAGACTTGTTGAGTCTCAAATTTTGAGGTGCACTAAGAATTATTTATAGAAAATATTAGTGCAAAAACTACTTCTTCTATCTATGCGAGTATTATCTTGGATTAATTACCAGATTAACCAAGCAAATGGGAGAGTTATCTACCAAATAAGACAACATCAAATCAGCCCTTACCTACAAAGTTTAGTATAGATAAGCCGCCATTAAAACCAGTAGGAGAAGCTTGCAAAAGAAGGTTCAAAAGCAAGATATTCTATTATAAGTATATTTACATTATTAAACACCATGATATATTATCCTACGTAGCAAAAATGATAGAGTCTAATTGTCATAAAGGCACATCCTTCACAAGAAAGGATTATCTCATAAGTTGTCTTAGAGGATCACTATCCAAGAAAAGTCAAAAGAGCCATCAAGAAGCTCACATCACCCATGGATTCGGATAGATACAATGAGCAACCTACAAGCATACATAAGCATAGCACAAAAAAGAAGCTATCATCTACAACAAGGTACAAAAATCTAGCTTGTTATCCATGTAAGGAATAAGGTATTACAAGCATTTTGACACAACATATTACAAGAAAAGAAGGGGAAAATATTAGATGCATTACCTAGCTCTAGCCACTAGCTGAGAAAGCATCGTAGGACCTGATTTGGATTGCTCAATAATCATGATAGTTGGATTCAACTTTGTGAGGATTGAATCATTCATCTTCATTGGAAAGGATTCATCACAAGCTTGCAATAGTTGGTAGAAATACATTGAGGAAGCAAGAAGAAAGAAGCCAAGATTCTAAGAATACATTGAGGCATTTAGATACATTGGAAAATAAGGTACATGCAATAGGAAAAGGCACCACTTGTCACCATCAAAAAAACCCTAACATATTTCAAATGAGCGCTCAAAATAATGCTCAAGTATTGCACGCTTGAAAGAAAGCATTACACAATAAGAAGGAGAGTGTTGCTTTTCATAAGTAATATCTCTCAGAAGGAGTTACACATGTAATCAAGCTTCATAAGTACCCAAGAAGAGACTCTAATACCTATCTTTTATCTAGGTAAAAAACACAACAAGTGTTAAGAGCATATACATACTCCAAGGAGGAATGAACATTGAATATAACTCCTAAGACACTTGTCCAACATAAAAAGATATCCTTCCCATTTAAGGTACCAAAATATAAGGAGAGCAGTGCATTCATAGCAAGAAAAAGAACACAGTGTATAAGAGGAGTTAAGAGTATTAAAATCTCATGGTTAAGGAGAGTCAACGAAGCAAGAATTGAGGCATTCGCTATCAAATAATTGTAGTCAAAGCCTACCGCAATTATCTACATCAATCATAGTGCCCACTAATTCAAGAGAAGCTTTAAATCCTACTATCATCATCTATGTCCATACATTGGAGAATACAACACTCATTCAATGAATTATAAAGGTAAGGATTTACCTTAATTAAATTTTATTTCATTAAGGATTTATAAAGGGTATAATATAAGGTTGAAAAAACCACATTTGAAAGCAAAATTAAAAGATATTTATACACCCAAATAGTTTAATATTTGCAATTTAAAACATATGAGATATAAGGGTTTCTACTTGGAAAATTAAAACTCTATTATTGTAAATATTATTGTTTTCTTATATTCTAAAGTAGGGAGATATAATACATACTACTTTAAACTACATACATATAATTGAAATTTAGAAAATTAATCTATTGGATAGAGAAGCGTATCAATTGCCTACACATAGAGTTGGAATTAATTGGTAAAATTTGTCTCATACTCATTTTAAGTAGACAAAAATAAATCCAACCATTAAATCATACTTCATTGGGAAAAATAAGGTAAAATTAAAAGATTGATTATTCTCAAAACATTATAAAATCAACCTAGAATGTGAACTAAGTATATTCTAATTATTAGGGAGATATAAGGAAGCCCACAAAACCTAATTCTAAGAAAGGTTTTATCAAATTAGTTCACATATCTTAACTAAGGGATTCTACAAAAGCTAAGACTTGAATAGTTTTATCAAACCAGCTCATGTACTCTTAACTAGGGGGTTATAAGGTAGACTCCTCATAATATTCTCAAATCTCTAGATCAATAAAACATGGATGAAAAACTAAGAAATTCTATTAATAATGAAGAACTATTCCATGAAACAAAATTCTAGTCTCAAAACCTAATAGATACTCTTGAAGGATGTGAGTATCTATCTACTAGATATAAATAGATATCCTCATTATTCCTTAAGGAGGAAAAATACAACAAATTTACAACATTAATTGGATATCTTTATGAAGTTATCTTCACAACATGGTGGAATTCAAAAAATTGGCCATTTTTACATTAGAGGAATGTTTGATGATTTATCTATGATTAATTATTTTTGTACTTGCCCAACACATGAAATAAGTTAGCAATATAAAATAATATTACTGTGATGATAGACTAACTCATCATGAAAGAAAAATTCCACTAGTGTCAATAAAAAATCACAAGAGGAGGAAGAGAAAGAAATGGCACACTAAGAGAGAACATAGTAAAGAAGACATGAACAAAGAAGAAACCACAAAGATAGAACCAAATAGACATACTCAAATTCAAGCATTGGAGGAGTCTTCAGCCAAAGCATTCTTGGTCTTGTGTGAAGATACAAACTACTTGGATAGATTCTTGTAAATAGAGAAGAGAATGATATCCCTGATGAAGACAAAGACTATTCAAGAGAACAAGATATATACTGAAGACTAAAGTCTTCAATGTTGGAAATTTGAGTGATTTTATGTTGTCATTGATGTCACATGGATCACATTGAGTTTTGGTGTCCAAAGCATTTCATAAATAAGCATTTATGATGTTTTGGAGAGCATGGATATATACAAGGTTTTTGTGAAAACCAAGGCATGCAAAATAAAAGGTTTTATTTAAAACCATGGATGGTATATTTGAAATGGGTTTTTCTTAAAACCCAAGTTGGCTTTTCGTTTTTTCAAAAAAGGTGCCTCGGTGATGGAGATATTTAATTTTAAATATTTAAGTTTAAATTTTAAATTATTTAAAATTTAAATTTAATTTATAGCGCTGATGTCAAAGAAAGGAAAAGGCATAAAACTAATATTTAAATTATAGCACCGACGTCAAAGGAAAGGAGGAGGACATATATATATATATATATATATATATATATATATGCCCAAAGTTTCGATTTATTTTTCTAAGCGCTTGATTTAATTTTTGGATTTGAATGGTAAAAGAGACTACGCATCGTGTGTCGAAGTGTGTGTGAAAAGGGTTTTAAAAGGTTTACGATTTTTTGTGTTTTTTGAAGAGACTATTGTGGAGTAAATCCAAATGTATAGGCCTCCTTGACCTAGTGGTTCATGCACTGTATGTGAAGCAGGAGGTCCTACGTTCAATTCTTTCTGCAGGTGATTTACTATGTTGAAACGCATGAAGCGCATTTTGTTTTCAAAGGGCACAGATATTTGTGGCATAAGGTTTTGTTGTGTGCTCCTTTTGAGCACGTGAGGGTATGTGGCCCAATGGCAGGTTGGATATGTTTAAGGCGTTGAGCAAGGAATGTCACGAGATCGAATCCCATCAGGAACAGAGGCAAGTTAATAATTTTTAGATATATTTTATTTTTCTAAAGTTGCCCTAGGAGGAATAAGGGTTATGATGCATGTTAAAAAAAGGAGATATTTCTAGTGATTTAATTTTTGAAAGTATACCATATTATATATCATTGGAAAGATTATTCTGAGGGCTATTTGATTAACTTGATTAGAGGGAGAAATAAGGTGTGTGTAAAGAGATATTTCTGATTTTCTAAAGATGTTCAAAAGTCAAGGTTACTTTGTTCTTTTTCAAAAGAGATTAATTCACTTATGAAGTGACATGGTGTATGTTATTAAGTAGGAGTAATAAGGTGTTATTTGGATGTTATTGTTGTGTTATTAATCAAGATCTCTAACCCTTGTAGAAAGTTGAAAAAGAAAGTGTGTTGAGTGAGATAGATTTTGTGGAAAACCAAATGGCTTCTTCATCTTCATAAAAGGTATGGGCACATTCTCCTATTGATTGTTTATGGTGGTTGATTTCTGAAATATCATTGGAGAGAAAATGATTAATTGTGGTTTCCTTTTTTATAGTTGGTTGAATGCCTCAAGTTTTTCTGGGTTGAGAGTTGCTATTAAACATTGTTTTATAAGCATTGTTATTGAAGCCATTAGTAGTGTGAAAAACTTGAGATAGGGTTTGAGAAGAACATGAGTATCATTGTTATGTGAAGAATGTTTTATTAGAATTATTGTTGAAGCCCATTGGTTATGCAAATAACTTGAACTTGAAAAGAACATGAGTATCATTGTTATGTGAGATTTGTGGTTGAGCATTGTTGGAAACATTTGAGTTGTTTGATACATGCTTGGACTAGGGTTTGTAAGAAAGAGTTGTTCCTTGTGGTAGTTGGTTGAGAAGAGTTGTTTAAGCCTATTCAAGTGATTGTGTGAAGTGGTTGTTCAAGTTCCATGAAACAAACTATTCTATATTTTGGATTTGAGTTGAGATTGAGATTTGAGGATAGAACATATTGAGTCTCTAACAATTCTCTTTATGCTTCTATAAGATTGATTTGATTTGAGATTGAGATTTGAGGATAGAACATATTGAGTCTCTAACAATTCTCTTTATGCTTCTATAATATTGATTTGAGTTGAGATTGATATTTGAGGATAGAACATATTGAGTCTCTAACAATTCTCTTTATGCTTCTATAATATTGATTTGATTTGAGATTGGTATTTGAGTATAGAACATATTGAGTCTCTAACAATTCTCTTTATGCTTCTATGAGATTGAATTATTGAGCAAGTTATTTGTGAGCTTGCTAGAGCATATTTGAGCTAGTTCTTGGTGAGCTTTCTAGTGTAGATTTGGGCGAGTTCTTGGTGAGCTTGCTAGTGCAGATTTGGGCAAGTTCTTGGTGAGCTTGCTTGAGCATATTTGGACAAGTTCTGTGTGAGCTTGTTGTAGACACCCAAAAGTCACACATTGCTATTTCTGCATATCTATAGGTGATTCCAGACATCCCTAGGCTATTTTAGACTATTGTAGTCATGCGTAGACATGCGTAGACATGCGTAGACATGCGTAGACATGCATAGACTTCCATAAGTTCACCATAGTAACATGTAGACTTCCACAAATGGCTTTTAGGTCCAAAACCCTAATAAGCCCTCAAAACCACATTTTATGCATCGAGATACCTTCAGATGGCAACTCGAGGTGATGCATAGCCCATTTACACTCAATTGACACCCCCATGGGGTATTAATTGGCAAAATCAATTAAAAGTCAATTATCAAATTCTAATTTAATGTTGACTTCACTTAAGCCCCTTTTTAGGGAAAAATTGGATTAATTAACTCTTAATTCATAATTAGTGTTAATCAAATCCTCCCACATGTGCCAATTTAGGGTTTCCTAGGGTTTTCTTTTAATCCTCCCCTAAACATTCTTAAGGCCTAATTAGGATTAGCACTAATCCTTCCTCACACATGTGTGAGGATAGGATATTTCCTACTTAGAATGAGATGTTGCCACATAGCATTTCTTAACCTAACCCTAGTCAAAATCAAACCTAGGTTTAGTCTATCTAACCCCCCTGCACCTTGCATTTGCCTATAAATAATGGGTCCTAAACCCCTAATTAGGTCTGATTCCCTAATTCAACAAAGTATAGTTACTCTGCTAAAATGGAAAGCCAACATTGAACAGTTACTTCCCGATGCACACAATCAGATTATGATAGCACACAGAGGCACTCCAGCTGCCTTAGGATCGATCTACCAGAGAGATTTCACCAAAAGAGCATCACAGCTCAAATCGCAGCCTGCCCTATGAATCTGGCCCCAATTCGCAACCTGGGTCGTGAATCACATCTGCAAGCCCCAAATCACCCCAAATTTGGGAGGTAAGCTTTGTTTCAACCTATAATTACCTTTTGCACATTTTATTTGGATTTATGTTACAGTTTTACAATCATTTCATCTTCTTAAATATGGGGCTTGACTAGGGCAAGCCCCCCAATGTATTGACCCTTTCTTGCAAGTTTCTTTCAGGTTATGCAGCAGATTTGAAAGAAAGGAACACCAACAAACAACAACCCAATGGTGGCCCACATACAACGAAGCCCACCTACACTGAGGGACATCAGAAGGAGGCATCAGGCCTATATTGTTTATTCATGAAAAGAAAAGGGGAAAACTCTCCCTATTTGTAACCGATGCAAATTTTATAATGAATAAATCATATGTTTTTGAATGACTTGTGTTATTTACATGTTGTTAGATCAAATGTCAAATTTTGGTCGTTTCATTCTGGCACGCCCGGTGGGACCCCCACAACGGATAGTGCTAGGTTCAGTTTCCTTATAAATCTGACATTATCCTCTATTTTTATGTATTACAGGTACCAAATCTATTGTTCACAGAGACCTCCCAAAGCCCTAGGACCCCTCCTAGGCCCTCAGCTCTTTTATTTGAAGCCTCTGCACCTGATTCATGACCCACCCTATGATTTAGGTCAAATTCATGACCCAGGTCACGATTTGAGCATAAACACCTTCAAAACCCCCAAATCAGTTGGGGTAACCTCCTCAGGGTCTAAATAAACCCCTGCTAGCATCAAAATGTAGGTATTTTCCCTTCTTCTGCCTCTGTTGTGAGTTTTGGATACAAAAATGTACTAGATTAGTGTAATGATCATTGCTTAAGGTAGTCTTGCTTTCATTGCGAAGTTGTTAAAGCATTAGGGTTTCTAAAATTTTTAGGACCTGCAACTTTCTAGCAAGTTCATAAAATTTATTTCTCAAATAAGTTTGCATATGTCCTTGTATCTTGCATGTAGCACAAGCCTACGTTGATTCCATTTCATTAATAGCTTTCATTGTTAGAAAGAACTATACATGTTCAAGTAAATCAAGGTTTCTAATCCCCTATTCCATTTTTGAAATATCTTTTCATTCTAACAGCAAATTAAGGTTCCTAATCCCTTATTCCTTTGTTTGAGAGAAATTTTTGTATTCAAAAGTTCAAATTAGGGTTCTAATCCCCTCCACTCCATACACTTGGATTGTTTGTTTATATGATTTTGCAAAGTAGATTAGTTTCTTTTGAAAATGCATTAGGGTTAGTTTCTTTTGAAAAGGCAAGTAGTTAGTTTCTTATCTTGTAAACATCGTTAGCAAAACACAAACCCACACACATTCACATGGTACTTAAAAAAGTGGTGAGATTGGATTTCATCCCCAATCCATCACTCGATATTGGTGTCGGACGAAGTTTTACCCTCCACCAGCTCTCAACCCCCCTAGACACCTAGTAGCCCCATAGGAGTGGTTTTCTAGATTTCATCACCGAAAAATCCCCCACTTTTGCGATTGGGCCCTGGATTTCATCACCAGTGGTTACCTGCGGAGTGGGACAAGATTAGCACCTTCATCCACAAGGCTTGTATAATTTGTGGAATTGGTAACTATCATTCTTGACTAAGCCCACCCGAGGGTGAAGCGAAAGCATGGGATTTTGACCATGCCTAGCAGGTCTCAGACAGTGCCACCTCTTCTCATGAGAGGATATTGTGGACTCACTTTAGCATAGTGAGTTCCACCCCTTTAGGATACCATTTTACTGCACCTTCCATATAGGTCACCATTCGCACATTGCGGTACCATTCTATCCTGTGCATCTTTGGGTGTTGCAGGAGGTTTTTTATTGATGACATTCCCAATTTGCTAGAGTATTCACTCCATTACCCATGATTCTACATAGGGAGTATCAACATTATAACACACAAAATTAACAAAACACTTTTATTTTCTCAGCATTTAGATTTGATTCTGGTCTACCATTGTTTGCATGATCATAGACCGGTCTCAACACACCACACTATATATTTTTTTTCTACACACAACATGTCACTTATTTTACACTCACAGTAGACACACTTGAGTCCACATCACATAGGATTTATTCCTAAATCCCATTCACACATGCCACTATGCTTGTGGTCACCCATAGTAGAGCACATGAGAAATCATGCTCTATGGAGGAATGGCCCCCCCCTTCCTCTAGTCAGTCTACTCTTACTCCTTTGATCATGAAGGAGAAGATTATAGACACATCTGATTCATGCATAGAATTTGATGTACCATTCACACACATGATACCTCATGATGAGACGTCAACTTTGAGTGAAATTCTTACTACTTCACTCGTAGAGGATTACCCACTCTTTGTAGCCCCATCCTCACCTAATCCCTCGACCACGTTCTATGACCATGTAATCTACATAGCACCAAGACAATCTCCTCCAGCCTTCACCATAGATGAGGAGGTCATGCCTACGTCACCCACCTTTGCACACCCCTTTTTCCAGAATCTATCTCAATCCCTGTTTGAGAATGATTCCTCCCTTATAAACCGTACCCATCCTAAGGTCGCATCATTCACCCCTACCATAGGAATGGTGTTGGACCCATCCTCATCCACTATAGGAAGCCAAAATCCATCCTTCCAAACTACACAACAGATCCCTACCCAACAAGAACCACAAGCATTCCCTCAAACCTCACACCCGTACTCCTCACAAGAGTACCAACCATCCTCTTCCCAAGAGCCATTCTTCACCATATTTGAGGGTACCTCCCAACAACCTCTTTAGGAGCAAGAGATGCAAACCCAAGCAGGAGTATACACCTACACTTTCCCCTCAACCCAAGCTCCTACCTCGGTAGCTTATCCCACATTTTCAGCAGCATTCCCGCCTATCTCCCAGGTATCCAGAGTGCATGACACCCAACCCTTGGAGCCACCTTTGCCTACGATGACCTTTAGGATACCATCGCCTATACCCTTTTAGGCTCCCACTACCCATATCCATCCTACCTATGGATCGACACCAGTAGCTTATGCACCTACTCAACCAAATTATTCCACATAGTTTAGCTTCCCTACTTCCTACCCTCCAGGGCAGAGATAGATCCTATCTTTTGATACCTCATCTTGACCACCCCTAGCACCAGTAGCATCGACACCTACACTACCACCAGCTACACCTAGCTTCTTTACGCCTCCTCTAGTTTGGTCATCACCACCCATGGTCCAACCAGTACAGTAGGCTCCAAACCAACAAGTACCTATGCCACAACCATATGCCTCACAGTTGCAATATTATTATCCTCAACAGACACCTACCCCACAACCTAGTGTACCCATAGACATGACAACACACGTCACCCAATACCTACCTTATCATGATCAGGCACAATAGTATTCCCCATAGTATTATGAAGAACAACAATACCAATATCCACCACATCCACAAGGAAAGCCTACCATAGCTCAGTCCCCCACTTCTATGACACCCAAACTTCAACTCTTATGAGATGAAGTTAAAAGGCTAAACGTGCACATCACAAGCTACGAACAACAAATGCCAACCTATGATACATTCTACAATGAGCCAGGTCATACTAATATGCCTCCTCCAACACAAAAATTATATCATACTAATGCACCCCCTCCATCCAAACCGCAATGAGCCCGTGGTCCCCATCCTCCACGTCGACATCGCAATTGGACTCCACTTTCTGAGCCTCTTCCTACTTTATTCCAGAGGCTATTTGAGATTGGCCATGTTACATTACCAGACATTCAACCCATCAATCCAAATCGACCCAACCCTCATGGGCACATTGAACATGCCTTTTGTGTTTATCATCGCCAGCTAGGTCATGATGTACGTTCTTGTCACACCTTTCATGATTTAGTTGAGGACCTTATCGATAATGGTACCATTCTAGTTTTAAACCTTGTCACACAAAAGGGTCAAAAGTTTCAAAAGGTTACACCCCTTGCCTTACCTTCATCATAGTTGTTTTTCCAAACCTCAGGTTTTTCCAAAATCCTCAGCTAAAATTTTGGAACATTCTTTTTAGAATCCCTTAGCACCTCAGGTTTTTCCAAAATCCTCAGCTAAAATTTTGGAACATTCTTTTTAGAATCCCTTAGCAACCCAGGTTTTTCCAAAATCCTCAGCTAAAATTTTGGAACATTCTTTCTAGAATCCCTTAGAAACCTAGGTTTCTCCAAAAACCTCAGTAAAACTTTGGATAGGTTTCTCCAAAAACCTTAGCAAAAATTTGGATAGGTTTGTCCTAAAAACCTCAGCAAAAATAGCCTAGCCTAGCCTAGCATAGTTATAGCACACTCACAACCTAGCACATGCATAACATTCACATACGCCACTACATGTTAAACCACACAACTTTTGTCATCGCCCGAGACAATCCCCTACGGTATATGATGAACAAAAGTTATCATAATTCACGCACAGCCAAATGGATCATGCTTCTAACCGAGTTTGACCTAGAATTCGTATCTCAAAAGTCTATCAAAGGATAAGTCATCATCGACCAACTGGCTGAAGCTCCGATAACTGATAATCAACCCCTACTCATTCAACTCCCCGATGACTCTATCTTCCACATAACCGAAGATGAGGAATACGTCAAACCAAAATTTGTGGCTGACCTCACCATGTTCTTTGATGGGTCTAGGTGTCTCCACATTGGGGGTGTAGGCATTGTCTTCTTTACACCTGAAGGAGAACCACTCCCATTTTCATTCAAACTAGATTTTCCTTGTACCAATAACAATGTAGAGTACGAAGCCTTAATCCTAGGACTAAAACAAGCACACTCTATGCACATCAAATGCCTCCACATCATAGGTGATTCACTTTTGATAGTCAATCAAGTGCAGGAACTTTGGCTATGCAATTGCCCAGTTCTCAAACAATACAAGAAGATCGCCCAACAACTCCTATCCCAATTTGAATGGTATTACCTCGAAGCCACCCCACGCTCATCAAACCATTTTGCAGACACCATGGCCTCCTTAGGGTCCCTTATCCCACAAAATCCAACATCCGACACGACATCTGTATCCATTCATACACTTACACAATCCGCTATATCACCCACGCCCCCTACAGATGATGGTGGTGTGTATGTGGTAAATACTAAACCCCATGACCCATGGTTCTCACAGATCAAGGAATACATCAAGCTAGGTTTCCTACCATGTGATCTACCCCACGCTCAATGCCGAACCTTTAAACAAAGAGTGATCCACTATACCTTGTTGGGGGACATCCTTTACCACCATAGCTATGACGGTATACTCTTGTGTTGCCTAGAACCACAAGAATCGCAGTGGGTTGTACAAGAAACCCATGATGGTACTTGTGGTGGCCATTTCAGTGGCATGGCAATCACCAAACGCATTCTCCATATGGGCTATTACTGGCCTAAAATGGAGCAAGACTACTATGAGTATGTCAAACATTGCATCAAATGCCAACAACATGCCAATCTAACACATTTACCATCCCAAGCACTTCAACCAATCCAGTCCATGTGGCCCTTCTCCCAATGGGGTCTCGATCTGATTGGACAAATTACACCTACTTCCTCCAGCAGTCACAAATTCATCATCACAGTGATAGAATATTTTACCAAGTGGGTCGAAGCCATCCCACTGGTACAAACTATAGGAGCTAAAATTGCAGCATTCATCATGGAGCATATCATATGTCGCTTTGGAATTCCCTCCCAAATTATTTTAGATAACGGGAAATATTTTAAAAAAAAGAATGTTCGAGCTCTGTGTAACAAATTTCACATACACCATAGCTTTTCAACCCCATGTTACCCTCAAGGAAATAGCCAGGCAGAAGCCACAAACAAAACCATCTATTCTATTCTCCATAAAACTATAGCAGAATCTCACCGAGACTGGCATAATCAAATGCCCCTAGCCTTGTGGGCATATCGTACGAGCATCCATACTCCTACTGGGGCAACACCTTTTTCACTTGTCTATGGAGTAGAAGCTATCATGCCCCTTGAGCTTGAGATACCTTCATTACGAATATCTATGAAGGATTTCATTGACGACAACATGGCTCGCCAAGCTCATCTAGATCAACTAACACTCCTCGATGAGCATCGCATCCATGCAATCGAGCACACACGAGTATATCAAGATCGCCTTCATCGTGCCTACAATAGTAAGGTACATCAGTGCAAATTTAAGATCAATGACTTGGTTATCAAAGAGAACCAACAAATCACAAGTCAGCCTCACCAACAACACGATAAATTTACTCCAAACTGGTTAGGCCCATTCATGGTTATACACAAATACGGTTCAGGAGCATATCATCTAGCTGATCTTGAAGGCTTTAACGATCCTAAACCCATCAACATCTTGCACCTTCGTGCATTTAATGCATGATGCACAATCACATTCACCATCACGAATATCACATAGTGTTAGAAGTAAATCACCAAGCACATTACCGTGTGAATTTGTTATTTTTGCTTTATTATTTCTTTATACATGTACGTTTTACCTTTCTACCATTTTTATGCTTGGGGTATTTGTTTTTCCTTTTGCAGGACTCACATCATCAGTAGGAGAGCTCTACAATGGCCTCACCTATCACCATGCAGGACCATCTACAACCACAACAAAAACCCATTACATCGACCGATCTAGCCTGGCCACCAGTTGCCCTCCACACCAGGCGCTCCTCACATTCATCCCATTTAGGTCATAACACATCACCTCAACACCATTACCCTCACCAACAAGGTTCATATTATTCACCATGCTCTAGAGACAGCCAAATCTCCCTATCCTCTTTTGATGACAAAGAGGAATCCACCCAACCCCAAGCACAAGGATCACCCTCCCATCCGTCTGATGATCTCAGATATCATTACTCACCCATAAATCATCCCCATCATCCCATAGGATCCTACCACCCACCTAATAGGGAGTACGCACCTCATCAACCTCACCCTACATTCCTACCCGCTCCACTTCCTAATGGCAAGTCCACCTATTCCCAAGCTTTGCAAGCTCGCGTTGCATAAGCTACTCAAGTCCACATCTGTAGGCAGGCCTCCGTACTATGCACATCATCATTTGGGTCCATCCCCCATGCCATCCATACTCTAGGCACTGCCATATCCCCTATGAGGCTTACCTTTCCAATCATCCAAGCCTTTTCATTCCTCCCCTTCATTCTCGAGGCCTTCTCCATCCTCCCATGCCTACCAAGCCATTCCAAACACATCCCGAATTCCATCACCACCCTCACCAACACCAATACCACCGCACCATGATATACAACATCTCTTCTCCCATGTCGAAGCTCTAGAGCTACAAATGAGCCACTACCATTGCCATGTTCACCCATGCTAGTCTTCCACAACCCGTACACCTTCACCTTCACATAGATCCACCCTTCGATCACATGCCCAACCTACATTGGACCCTCAACCCATGCACCCACAGGTAGACCGACCTTCATCACCTCCAACAGAGCCCCATATTCACCCCATGACATTCCCACTAGCCCCATTATCAGAAATATTTTACCACCTAATGCACCAAGGCCACTTGACTCTACCAAAGACCCGACCTATCGATATCTCATGCCCTAAACCGCATAACTATCATGCGAGTGAATACTGCATCTACCACCATCGACCAGGCCATGATATTGAAGAGTGCAGAAGATTTGAAAACCTGGTAAACAACATGCTACATGGTAACCACACCATCACATCACCTTCTCATACATGGCCTGACTCACACAATTTTTCCCACCAGTAGGCCTTCTTATATCCTTCTTCCACTTCCTCATCCATGTTTCTTCTAATTTCCTCACGTAGCTACATGGCCCCCCTTTGAGAAATCACATACCTATGTTAATTCACTCTCCTATTCTATCATATTTTGGACTTTGGTAATCCCCCATTCATTTTGGTTACCAAAGTCTATTTCTTCTCACTTCTTCCATTTGTACATTCTACTCTTACATCTTCCCTCGTTCGATGACTATTACACACATTTTTACAGCTCCCAACTTGTACACCCACTACACACACACACCCCACATGCTGGGGCAACCAGGATCATAGCATCACACTTTTTGTCATCATTACACACTTTACTCATCTGTAAATAGGTTCTTCTAAGATTCTCCTCCTACACAGCATAACTTTCCTCTTGTAAATATCACATTCCTCCACTTGCATCATTTACATTTACGTCCATTACACATATTCACATGCTTTATAGTTAAAATTTTAATTCATGTTTGTACATTCTTCCTCAAAATGTGCCTCAACAGGAATAATACATACACTTGTTAGCATCACCACCTGGATGTCCATTCCCCCATTTTAGGATCAGGGTATACATAGGTGTCATGTTTAATTTTGACTACTCTGTAGTTTTGGCAATCAAGTGTCACCCATAGCTACTGAGTCTTGTACATTCTTCTTATGGTCTTTTAGGTTGGTTCAACTTCTCTCATGGATCGCTCACAAAAGGTTACACATTAACAATTTTGAGCCTAGGAAAGAGGACATCTTGAGTAGATATCACCATCTAGCGAACGGTATCCCCTGCTCATCCTATCGCCTGCATGGTCAACATACGACCTGGGGATAAACAAAGGGATCAAGCATAAGCAAAAATAAATGATTGGGTAGAAAACAAACTGCATCACCCATACAAAAAGAGCACCACAAAAGAAACAAAAAAAAAGAAAAAGAAAAGAGACAAAAAGAGCACCACCACTATCAATAGGTCAACATTAGAACAGGGGCAGAAAACAAAAGGTAACGCCTCTTGATATCACTCATGTTATGCTTATCGCCTTTGGTCCTTAGGTCCAACATAACACCATGGGATGATTTCCATCGCTAGCAATAGGCTCCAAGAGCCTACCTACCAGTGGAATAGTCTTACGGGTGACAACACATCTCTCACATTAGCATCTCGCTTTTGTATAGATCACTATTGTGGATAGATGAGCTAGCTAGTCCAGTAGCGTCTACAATGGGTTAATCCTACCTCCCTAAAAATGGATAAATGAACCTTACACATTCACACACATAGGTCCAAGATAGACTTTGAACTAGCCCGATTATGTTATAAGTTGCCACAAAACTTGTATAGCTAAGGGTTTGAGATTTGATTGTCATAACTATGTTAGTCAAAGCCATTACACATGCCTTACATTATCCACCATCCCTGAAATCATGGAATGGATCACATCTATACAGGTAAATGCCACAATACAAGTGCTTCCTTGGCGTATTTCAATAAGTTCATACATGCACCCATGCATCTATGTCATATACACTTAGTATACATTACGGTCGTGCATTCATCCTACATGCATTTAAAATAGCAAATCACATTCTTGCATTCATTTCACACGAATCCCAAAATCAAATTACAGCATTGCATTTACTCTATGTGCATTTATTACAACATCACATTCGATATCACATCACACTGCATTCGAAACATAATCATGCATACTAGGCTACAAATTCATTCACATGAAAGCATGATAATAGATCTAAACCATTCATACATATGCATCTATTTATCATACATACCTACAAATTATATTGTGCTACCTACGCAAATATAAACACAACACATTCCAAACCATCAAAATCACACATGCATATGTAACAACCAAAACCAAAAGGTATGTATATGTATCATCCATCATTCAAAATTGGGGCAACTTCACTTGCCCTCATCAAATCAAAACAAACCACCAAGTTCAAAAGGTCGCATCCTTTACCTCACCTTCATCAAATCAAATCAATCACTAGGTCCAAAAGGTTTCACCCTTTTCCTTACATTTTATCACAAACATTCTTTTTAGAGTCTTAACACACTAGGTTTCCCCAAAACCTCAATAAAATTTTGGGTAGGTTTCCCCAAAAACCTCAGCAAAACTTTGGATAGGTTTCTCCAAAAACCTTATCAAAAATAGCATAGCCTAGCATTGCCTAGCATAGCACAACAAATTTTCACCTCTTTGTCCTCACAAAGATTTTGCTTCCATGCACACCCTTCACAAGGCTTGAGATTGTGCATTCACCACTTCTAAAAGTAGGGTCATCTTTGGTCTAAATTTTCACCTATCAAATCATCTCCACATTTCCTAAAACTTTCACCATTGTATCGAGATTAGAAAGAGCTTTCCAACAGTATAATATTTGTCCAATTTTGACATCATTTGGTTCCCCAAACTACCAAAATACTACACATGTGTCAAACAATTCAAAACCCTAATTCACCCCTCGGGTGGCGATTTAGGTCAAAATCACCCCTAGGGTGGCGAACTCAGCTCAGACCTTCCAAAATCAACCAAGTTGCCCCCAAAACCCTAGGAAATCATGCAAATTTCTTCTAAAACCCTAGGAACTTCCCAAAACACTCTTCTAATTTGTTTTTTGTCATCATAATCATCATGCATTGGTATCTTATCAATCGTTGCATCATCAACTCATCGCACTTCATTCACCTCATTGCTAATTCCTCGTTTGAGGGGGTATTCATATCCAAAGTCAGCTTTGCATGCAATCACAACATCGAAAATCCAAAAGCACGGTTAGCGCATTTGTCTACAAATTTTTTTGCTGAAGATTATCATACAAAATAATCTCAATCACAATCAGACATGGGTTACATCAAGAGAGTTATGTGTGACAATGGAAAGGTCACCTTGGCATTCATGGGGCACAATGAATGACATGGGTGACTAATTCAGCGCAACATTTGGAAGACTTCACTCTGGCATTCATGGAGCACAATGAATGACATGTTTGAATAATTCAAATGTTAACTAACTCAAATGGTTTGACACTTGTCACCATGTTCTCATCAATCAATCAACAACAAATATTTAGTTAGGCTTTTGTCCTAATCATACTTTTGGACCACGCTGATCTAGTCGCAAAAGCAAAGTAGTCAAAAGTTGCCATTCTCAAGAAACTGGTATGGCATCGTAAATGTCATACGGACTCAACAAAATCACATCATTGCATCCATAATCATTCATTTTCCTTTACCAACATTGCTTTTTATTTCTTTCCTCTTCTTCTTCTTTCCTTCTTCCCTTCTCCTTCTAGGCCATCGGTCAATGTTGTATGGTCATGCTTCGAGCGGCTACATACCTTTGATTAGATCCCATTCTTTTTCCTTCTCCTTCTTGGCTATCCAGTCAATGTTGTATGGTCACGCTTCGAGCGGCTACATACCTTTGATTAGATCCCATTCTTTTCCCTTCTCCTTCTTGGCTATCTAGTCAATGTTGTATGGTCACGCTTCGAGTGGCTACATACCTTTGATTAGATCCCATTCTTTTCTCTTCTTACTAGCAATCATATTCATCATGCATTGGTATCTTTATCAATCGTTGCATCATAAAATCACCACACTTCATTCACCTCATTGTTGATTCCTCGTTTGAGGGGGTATTCATATCCAAAGTCAGCTTTGCATGCAATCACAACATCAAAAATCCAAAAGCGCGGTTAGCGCATTTGTCTACAAATTTTTTGCTGAATATTATCATACGAAATAATCTCAATCACAATCAGACATGGGTTACATCAAGAGAGTTATGCATGACAATGGAAAGGTCATCTTGACATTCATAGAGCACAATGAATGACACGAGTGACTAATTCAATGCAACATTTGGAAAAATTCACTCTGACATTCATGGAGCACAATGAATGACATGTTTGAATAATTCAAATGTTAACTAACTCAAATGGTTTGACACTTGTCACCATGTTCTCATAAATCAATCAACAACAAATATTTAGTTAGGCTTTTGTCCTAATCATACTTTTGGACCACGTTGATCTGGTCACAAAAGCAAAGCAGTCAAAAGTTGTCATTCTCAAGCAACTAGTATGGCATCGTAAATGTCATACGGACTCAAAAAAATCACATCATTGCATTCATAATCATTCATTTTCCCTTACTAGCATTGTTTTTATCTCTTTCCTCTTTTCCTTCTTTCCTTCCTCTCTTCTTCCCTTGTGGACATCAAGTTGATGTTGTATGGTCACGCTTCGAGTGGCTACATACCTTCGATTAGATTCCATTCTTTCTCTTATTTTCCCTGGATACCCGATTTATTTGTATGGTCACGCTTCGAGTAGCTACATACCCTTTGATTGGATTCCATTCCCCTTCTATCCCTTTTTCTTCTGCACAAACCCTTCATATTTTTGTATTAAACTGTGTTCTACATAGTATAGTACAAAAAGGGGCAAAATGTAGACACCCAAAAGTCACACATTGCTATTTCTGCATATCTATAGGTGATTCCAGACATCCCTAGGCTATTGTAGACTATTGTAGACATGCGTAGACATTGTAGACATGCGTAGACATGCGTAGACTTCCATAAGTTCACCATAGTAACGTGTAGACTTCCACAAATGGCTTTCAGGTCCAAAACCCTAATAAGCCCTCAAAACTACATTTTATGCATCGAGATACCTTCAGACGGCAACCCGAGGTGATGCATAGCCCATTTACACTCAATTGACACCCCCACGGGGTATTAATTGGCAAAATCAATTAAAAGTCAATTATCAAATTCTAATTTAATGTTGACTTCACTTAAGCCCCTTTTTAGGGCAAAATTGGATTAATTAACTCTTAATTCATAATTAGTGTTAATCAAATCCTCCCACATGTGCCAATTTAGGGTTTCCTAGGGTTTTATTTTAATCCTCCCCTAAACATGCTTAAGGCCTAATTAGGATTAGCACTAATCCTTCCTCACACATGTGTGAGGATAGGATATTTCCTACTTAGAATGAGATGTTGCCACATAGCATTTCTTAACCTAACCCTAGTCAGAATCAAACCTAGGTTTAGTCTATCTAACCCCCCCTGCACCTTGCATTTGCCTATAAATAATGGGTCCTAAACCCCTAATTAAGTCTGATTCCCTAATTCAACAAAGTATAGTTACTCTACTAAAATGGAAAGCCAACATTGAACAATTACTTCCCGATGCACACAGTCAGATTCTGATAGCACACAGAGGCACTCCAACTACCTTAGGATCGATCTACCAAAGATATTTCACCAAAAGAGCATCACAACTCAAATCATAGCCTGCCCTACGAATCCGGCCCCAATTCACAACCCGGGTCGCAAATCACATCTACAAGCCCCAAATCACCCCAAATTTGGGAGGTAAGCTTTGTTTCATCCTATAATTACCTTTTGCACATTTTATTTGGATTTATGTTATATTTTTATAGTCATTTCATCTTCTTAAATATGGGGCCTGACTAGGGCAAGCCCCCCAACGTATTGACCCTTTCTTGCAAGTTTCTTTCAGGTTATGCAGTAGATTTGAAAGAAAGGAACACCAACAAACAACAACCCAATGGTGGCCCGCATACAACTAAGCCCACCTACACTGAGGGACATCAGAAGGAGGCATCAGACCTATATTGTTTATTCATGAAAAGAAAAGGGGAAAACTCTCCCTATTTGTAACCGATACAAATTTGATAATGAATAAAGCATATATTTTTGAATGACTTGTGTTATTTACATGTTGTTAGATCAAATGTCAACTTCTGGTCGTTTCACTTGCTAGTGCATATTTGGGCAAGTTCTTGGTGAGCTTTCTAGAGCAGATTTGGGCAAGTTCTTGGTGAGCTTGCTAGTGTAGATTTGGGCAAGTTCTTGGTGAGATTGCTAGTGCAGATTTGAACAAGTTCTTGGTGAGCTTTCTAGAGAAAATTTGGACAAGTTTTGTGTGAGCTTGTTGAGCGTATTTGGACAAGGTCTATGTGAGCTTGTTGAGCAGGTTCTGAGTGAGTCTATTGAGTAGGTTCTGAGTGAGACTATTAATAGAGCTTTGGAGGTGATAGAGTATAGAGGACAGAGTCTCAGTGGATAGAGATACAGTAGCCAGTACAATTGAAGACAGATCTGAGTGAGGAGTCTTCAAGTGGAGATAGATCCACCAGTCAATGCAGTAGAGAGACAAAGTCTTCTAGAATATCACTAGCCAGAGTAGAAGTGGAAAGAGTTCTCCTGTGGAAGAGATCCATGAACTTGGGATTAGGGGATCAGCATCTCCTTTGGATAGAGATCCATAAATATTGTAATTGGAAAGTATTCCCAAAGAAATTGATTAAGAAAGTTTTAGTAAAATATTTTCTCTGTGGAGTATCCCACATTGGGTGAACCACGTAAACTATGGTGTCTCTATTATGTATGGTGTTTTATACATTGCTTGATTACTCCTGTTGATACTAATGTCTATACACTGCATAATATTGAATTGAAAAGAAAAGTAAAAAGTGGTCTTATACTGTTCACCCCCCACTCAGTATAAGCTTGTGTTCTTTAATTGGTATCAGAGCGGATTCCTTCGAAAATGCTAACAGCTTGAGGGCATATTCTACAAGAACACAGATGGCTTCACATAATGGATCATCTAAAAGTAAGGCTCCATTGTTTGACGGTAACAACTATGCTTTTTGGAGCATGATAATGAAGAATTACTTGATACCACAAGGATATGAGGTATGGAATATGGTTGCAAAAGAGTATAAGGTTGAAGGTGATCTCGAGGCAGATAATACTATCAAGAAATTGGTTGATATCAATGCAAGGGCAATGAATTGTATTTTGAGTGGGCTACAAAGAGAAATTTTGCAAAGGTCATGGTATGTAATTCAGCAAATGAAATGTGGACCAAGTTTTGGAATACCTATGAAGGATATTCCAAGGTAAATTTGGCAAAACTACAAACTCATAGAAAAATATTTGAGGAATTGAAAATGGAAGATTTTGAATATATTGCACAATTTTTACTTTGAGTTGATAAGATTGCTAACACCATGAGAGGTATAGGATTTGAAATGAAAGAATCAGATGTCACTCAAATTTTTTTGAGATCACTTCCCATAAAGTATGATGCAAAGGTTTTAGCAATAGAAGAGACAATGGATATCAACAAGCTAACAATGGAATAACTACAAGGAGCACTCACATCTTAAGAGATGAGGAGAAGTAATCATCGGGTTCCAATAAAATAAATTGCATTCAAGGCTTCAAATAAAAAGAAAGGGAAAGTTCCAGAGATAGATAGAGATTCAGATAATGATGAGTAAGCTAACTTCATCAAAAGGAAAAAGGACTTAAGAAATTACAGGGATATGAAGAAAGTCAGATGCTACAAGCGTGGTGATTTTGGTCACTATGCATACAAGTTTCCACATGAAGAAAACGATGATGATGAAAAATAGGGTCACAAAAGAAAATAATATGGAAAGCATAAACATGACAAAGATGACAAATACAAGCAAAACAGGTATGAGAAGAAGAAAAATTTTCATAAGACAAAGAAAACTTTCTACATTGAAGAAGCAAGTGATGGTTCAGTTCACAACAATGAAGACCAATCAGATGAAGAAGAATGTACATTCTTTGGAATAAATTATGAAAAGGAAGAACATCTATTCCTAGGAATAGAAGGTGAAAGAGAACAATGCTTTGTGTGTGGTCAAAGAGATCATAGATCAGGATATTGCAATGGCTTCAGTGATAGTGAAGATGAGATGACACATCAAGGAAATAGGTATGGTTAAAGAAATCTTGAGATTTTGTTTGCTATAGAATATTATAATGATCTTAGTGATAGTGAAGATGAAGAACGGTTTTAATGGGATAAAATAAATAGAAGAAGAACATTCACTCCAAACAAAAAAAACCCCCATTTAAAAAGGAAAAGAAGTTAAACAAGAGAAATGTGATAATGTGACAATGGAATGAATGAACTCTTGTCATAAAATGTTGTTAAAATTGGTCTCCTTCAGCAAGAGGAATGAGTGAGTTGAGGTTTAGTGGGTGCGGCGGGAGTGAGGATTTGAATTTTTTTAGTAGGAATCTCAGCCAAGGCGATAGAGGTAGATCAGGTACGAAAGGGGTATGTGGGAACCTAGAGCATGGATCAAGTGAGGATCCAGAGGAAGGTGGTCAAGCTACGGCATATTTGGAGGCGGGCATCACACGGGGGCCCGACCCTCCTCAGAAAGACCCCGACAAAAAATATACGAAGGACAATGTGGGGCCCAAGAAGTGGTTGTATTTTACTGAGACTCTTAGAGGAAAAATAAAGGAGGTTCTCTCTCTTTCGCCCCTAGTTCCAGTAAATAATAAAATTTCAGCTCCAGCAAGTTCCATGAGCCCTTTTATTTTAATGGAATAATTTTCCCTGGTAGGCAATTTTTTGGGAGGTAGGTCGAACATGGAGACTATCAGGGCTTGGGCGACGGGTAAATGGTGACTGGTAGGGATCTTGGAGTTGGTAGATCTAACTTGAGGGTTCTTCATTATTTTTTTTAACAATATGGAGGATGCTAACCACATTTTAATAGGAGGTCCTTAGTTTCTAGGCAAAATGAGCCTTTTTCTCATATGATGGGGTGAATATTTCGACCCTAAAAAGCAAAATATTAACATTACCCCTATTTGGGTTCATCTCCCGAGTCTGCCTGCCTAGTTCTTCAATGAATATTGGCTATAGGGCATAGCCATAACTATAGGGGACCTGATCTCCATTGACCATGTGACCTTGGCCAGGACAAGGATGACTCATGCACGAATCTACGTAAATGCTAATTTGAATAATGAATTGCCAAGGTTTTTGGAGCTAGAGTATGGAGAATACTATAGAAAATAGCCGATAGAATACGAGAATAGACCGAAATTCTATGCAGAATATAAAAATCAAGGACATCTATGCAATCAGTGCCCTAACCTAGAAATGAATAGAGAAAATCAGAAGCAGGGAATGCTAGACAAAGGAAATTTGATGAGTTTCCCTAGCAGAGGTGATTTCAATCAGGTAAACTATATCTACCAAAAAAATAAAAGAGAGGGTGTAGGGTCCCAGCAAGACAAAGGAATACAACAGGTTGTTGGCAACCAAAATACTCAGGTAAGTTCCAATCCTCTAGTTTCAAATAAATTTTTAATTCTATCCAATATGGGAGTAGAAGGATTATCAGAAGACATGGAATCCTAGCACCTTCAAGCTAACCTTTCTGACTCTCTCGAATCCCCATCCAAGTCAATATTCTCAAAACCTAATGCTGAAATTACTGTAATCCCCGTGGACATCACAAATTCAAACCCTAATGCATGATCTCTAGAATCCACATCCAAGTCAGGATCCTTAAACCCCAATGCTAGAAATACTTCAAGCCCAATGGGAATCCCAAAGACAAACCCTAATGTTGAAGAACTTAGGAAGAAAGTTGAGGCATTGGAAAATAAAAAATCTCATCTCCCTAACATCATCACTAGGAGCCAAGTAAATCCTACTGAGGGGACGTCCCGTAGACCAGGGGAATACAGGAAAAAAGAATAATATTTGGATGTAGGGGTGGAGATATGTGAAACTCTTCAGACTGAGGAATATGGTAGTCCAGTTCTGCAACAAATTACCTCCCCTCAATTTAGTCCTAAACAAACCAGGAGCACTATGAAGTCTCCTATATATTTTGGTAGTGAAAAAAGAAGAGGGAGAATATCAAATGTTGAGCATCAAAAAATTAAAACTGATAATGACATTGCCAATGGAAAATAGAGAACCTTGTTTCAACAGGTTATTTCGGGTTCTAAAGACAACAAATTAGGAAAACCCCCTCAAGGGAGGGGGAGAGGAAGAAATCCCAAACAATCTAAATGAAGTTCCTCTCATGGAACGTGAGAGACCTCAATGGCCTGCCCAAACACATGGAAGTCAATGCAATAAGAAATCAAGTGAATCCAACTATTATCATGTTGCAAGAAACAAAAACTCATGAGATTCAGAAAAAAAAATAGCAAAAAAAATCTGGAATCAAGGGGAGATGGTTTGCAAATCATCCAGAGGAGCATCTGGAGGACTTATGACTTTGTGGGACCCCCAGATAGTAGAAGGCACCATTATTCAGAAATATGACAGGGTTCTTAGTGTTTTATTTAAGGAAATAAACAGCAACAGGTCATAGATCCTTTCAAATATTTATGCCCCAACTTCAATTCAAGGGAGAGCTCTACTGTGGGAATACTTAGGCAATCTGAGTGAAATCTTCCATAATGTCCCCTAGATTCTGGCTAGGGATTTTAACACTCCTCTTTACCCTTCAGACAAAATGGGAGGAAATGGACCACCTATCAGGAGCATGGATGAGTTCAATGACTTTGTGAACTCCAACATGTTGATGGATGTAAAACTTAGAGGAGCAAATTATACCTGGATAAATCGATGGATAGGGTGTCATCTCATTCAAGAAATGCTTGATAGGTTTTTTCTATCAAAGGAGGCTACAACTTTATTCGGTGATTCTACCCTGCAAGCCCTTCCTAAAATTACCTCTGATCATAATCCCATTTTTTTGGAGATCCCTAACTCTCTGTCCTTCAAGAAACCTTTCATATTTCAATCTATGTGGATCAAACATTCCAGTTTCATTGATAATTTAAGTCAGTGGTGGCAGCAGCCTCTCAGGGGTAGTGCAACTTTTAAACTTGCTGGAAAATTAAAGTTTGTTAAGGAAAATCTTCGAACTTGGAACAAAGAGGTCTTTGGGAACCTCTTTGAAAATAAAAAATAGGTTGTTGAAATTTTGAAGATAATTGATCAGAGGATCCAACATGGTGATGCTGATGAAACTACTAGGTAGGAGGAACGAACAAAACTAGCAGAGTTTCATAATATTTTGGCCTGTGAGGAAATCTATTGGAGGAAAAAATCAAGGGCTCTTTGGTTGAAATATGGAGATTCAAATTCCAAGTTTTTTCACGTCACCACACTTATAAATAGAAGCAATAACAAGATAATTTTTTTAAGAAAATCAGATGGTTCTATTACTCAAGACTTAAAAAAAATCAGAAAGGAGGCAATAACTTATTTCAATTCTATCCTTGGTCAGGAATCACAGTGCAATGAGGAGGCCAAATATATTCTCTTGCAATCCATTCCTAGCATAATAAATGAGGATATAAACCTTAAGCTTCTAGATCCCTTTTTTGATGAGGAAATTAAGGAAGCCTTGTTTAGCATGGAGCCAGACAAAGCCTCGGGACTCGATGGCTTTCCCCCTCATTTCTATCAAGCTTTTTGGGACATCGTAAGTGAGGATGTAATTTTTGCTGTCAGAGAATTCCAAGAAAGCAATCATATCCCAAAAGGTATCAACTCTACTTTTATTTCTCTAATTCCTAAGAAGCAAACCCCTGAATCTATGGTTGACTTTAGGCCAATCAGTCTGTGCAATATTTCTTACAAGATCCTAACTAAAGCCATTACAAATAGAATGAGAGATATTCTACCCCGCATCATAGATCCATGCCAGGGAAGCTCTTTCTAGGGCAGGTCAATCTTGGATGGAGTTATCACAGTTCATGAAGCTCTGCACTCTGCTCATAAGACTAACGGGTCTATTTTTGCCCTCAAGCTTGATATGAACAAAGCATTTGATAGGCTAAATTGGGACTTTTTGATTGTTGTCCTCCTTAAGTTTGGTTTTCACCACCAATGGGTTAATTTGATCAAAGAATGCATTTCTAAAGCATGGTTCTTGATTCTAGTTAATGGAACAACTGCTGGTTACTTTCAAAGTCGCAGAGGAATTCGGTAGGGGGACCCTATCAGCCCCATGTTATTCATCATTATGGTAGAAGCTTTAGGCATAACCATCAAAAATGCTTGCAATTCAAGGCTAATATCGGGAATCAAGGCAACATCTCTCACTAAGGTTGTTTCTCACCAAAAATTCATCAATGATACCCTTATATTGACTAAGGCATCAATGGTTGAGGCCAAAATAATTAAATACATCCTACAACTCTACGAGGACGTTGTTGGTCAGAAAGTTAATTTTAGTAAAAGCAATTTATATTTCTTGAACACCCCCATTCAGAGGCAAGTAAGGATTGCAGAAATTTTAGGGTGTGATATAGCAAACCTCCCCACTTCGTATCTTGGTCTCCCTCTTTTCATTGGTTCTTCAAGAGAGTCAATGTGGGACAGGGTTATTGAAAGAATTCAAAAAAAAATTGTTGGATGGAAAGGTCATCTTCTATCTCAAGTAGGAAAGCTGACCCTCACTAAGGCCTCTCTTCAGAGCATTCCAGTCTATTTCCTCTCCATTTTCAAAGCCCCTGTGAAGGTTTTCCAGAAAATTGAGAAACTCCAAAAAGAATTTTTATGGACTAGATCAGAGGAGAAAAAAAGGATACACCTTGTAGGATGGACCAAAGTGTGTAGACCCAGGGAAAATGGGGGCTTAGGTCTAAGGAGAATTGCTCATATAAATTTAGCTTTACTAGCTAAGCAGGCATGGCATCTCATTTTTGGTGAAGAAAATGAATGGACAACTATCATAAAATGAAAGTATCTTCAAAATATGGAATTTCTAAGTGACTCAGTTCCAATCAGAGGTTCTACTTTTTGGAAAGCAATTCTTAATTGTAAGGAAATCATCAAAAAAGGTTTAATATGGGTTTTAGGCAATGGTGAGAGGATAAATTGTTGGAATGATAGGTGGGCTAAGGACGAACCACTGATGCAATATCCTAACTTAGCCCGAATAAGAGATATCACGAAAGAACTAATTGGTAGAAAAGTCTCCGATTATATGGTTGAGGACAGAGGTAGAATGAAGTGGAAACAAATAAGAATTTAGGAATTTCAAGTGGAATCAAATGATCTTTGTAACATTCTCGGGAAATAGTTTATCCCCATGAGACCCAAGGAAGATCAAGTGACCTGGGCTCCTATGGAAAACGGGTAGTTCATTGTTAAATCAGCTTACAAGCTTCTGCTTGATGACAAGGATTTTGTCCTCCAAAAGGACTTAGTTTGGATAAAAAATTTAATTCTAAAAATTGTAGTCTTTTCATGGCTAGTTATCCAAGGAAGAATTCTAACCATTGATAATATGATGCGTAAAGGTATTTGTATCACTAATCGTTGTTATCTATGCAGGGCTAATTAGGAGACCATTTATCACATTTTCCTTGAGTGCCCTTTTTCCTTGACTGTCCTAAGTGGGTTTTTTAGGACTTCAATATTTCATGGGTTAAACCAGCCACCGTACTTGATTTGTTCATCCAATGGCCTTGCCCCTTTTCAACCCAAAGACTTAGATACATGTGGAAAATTTGTCTCAATCACTATCTTTGGTAGGTGTGGTTAGAAAGGAACCATAGAGTCTTTAATGAGTCTATCCATGATCATCAAACTATCATTGCCATGATCCTATCCTTTGCCAATGAGAATATGAACCTTATCCCTTTTGATAGTTGTAAACCTCATCTATAGGAGACCACGATTGCTCAATATTTAATCTTAACCTTTTTAGATGAGTTTGTGCCTAGGGTAGTCAACCCCAGAGCCAATGTTAAGTGGTCTCCACCTCCTATGGGTTGGTTTACACTTAATTTTGATGGAGAAGCTAAGGACAATCCTTGAAGAGTAGGTGTTGGTGGCATTGTGTGAGATCATAATGGAAATATGATGCTTGCATTTTCTCAATATTTTGGAACAAGGACGAACAATGAAGCTGAAGCTAGAGCTATGTGGAGAGGCCTTCAAATGACTCAAGACTTAGAAGGCAATTTGATCGTAGAAGGAGACTCTATGCATGTTATAAAACTCCTAAATAATTTGAAAACACCTCCTTGGAGGATTAAAACAATTGTTGAAGAGTCTAGGATCCTTTTCCAGGGAAGACAAGATAGAAAAGCACAACATGTCTTTCGAGAAGCTAACAAAATTACTGATAAGCTAGTCAATTTGGGTGTCGATGGTGACAAACTTTTCAAATGGGAACACGGTGTCCCAAGTGAAGTAGAGGATATTATTCAACAAGAATTCCAAGAATGATAGTCAAATTTACCAATAGGGAAGGCACTATAAGTTCGAAGGCTAGGAGTATTCCCGTCTCTTTTTTGAATTGGACTCACAATAAAAATTATCTGAGCTATCAGTCTTCATGGATGCTGCTTGGAAATACCACAAAGACTAATGGGGATAGTCAAAACATGTCATCTTAGTAATATGAGGTTGGTTTATAATCATAGGGAAGGAAAGAAACAACAATATAAGACTTCGAACCAAAGCCACGTGGACCACCAGATAGCCACCGCCATAAATCTAGCCAACAGGTTCACTTCTCCAAGGCTGATTGGCCAAGATAGTATGTGGTACCAAAGCATGTCATATACGGAAGAAAGAAATTACCAAAGAATTATTAAGAGTAACTGTCAATACAAATTTTGTGGGAGTTTTTTTAGTACTCTGCTATGTGTGTCTCAGCTTTTTGTTTCTCCATTGTCTCAAGGAAGGGATCCGTGTCTGTTTCTTTTTTGTAATTATGAAGCATGTGTGTTTTCTCGAGGTATACCCAAAATTTTGTATGGGAAGTTTCTTTTTGATAATAGACTATGTGCCTTACCGGATGTAATGGCTTTGACGGCATGTAGATTTTACATATATAGGATCCTTAGTAAGGATATGTTCATCAACAACCCTGGGATGATTTTTGTAAAATGTTTTGGGTCAACTTGTAAAACCCGGTATTAATGCTATAGTATCTTATCTACCAAAAAAAAAAAAAAAAAGAAAAAAAGAAAAAAAAAAAAAAGAGAATATTGTGAGAAATACAGATGTCTTATTTGATCTAAAGGAAGACTTCAATGAAATCCATGAGCAACTACAAGAGGTTAAGGAGAATCTAAAAGAATTGAGATGTTCCCTACTTGAGAAGTTTGATCCATCACATGACTCAAAAGGTCAAGATATTTTCACTAAGAAGGAAACATGTATTTTAGAGACAACAAATATGGATGCCAATTTGCTATTTGACACAAATGAAGAGAAATAATAGGAAAGTTCCAAAGCATCAAAGGTCTCATATTTCAGGTTTGGGAAATCACACTCAAAAGGAAAGGAAGTTCTAAAAGATGAAAGCAAGGAAGAACCTAAGATTTATGAAGAAAGTTCCAAAGTTCCTATGGCTCCAAACATCCAGTTTGGATCTTTTTTTGAGATAGGTGAATCAAGTTCAAAAGGAAAAGAAATTCTTGAAGAAGAAAGCAAGGAAGAGGATTTAGATGCTACAAAGAACATTCAAGGATACAATGCACAAGTCAAATATGATACTAGGATAATGATCAGGAAAGGTATGAGGAACCAAGGCATGAACAAAGGGCTTTTCAAGGACATTGTTTTTCTTGTAATGGATTTGGACACAGGGCTATAATGGATCAAAGAATTTTGATTTTTCTAGAACAAACTTCAAAGGAAGAAGGTATGGTTTTCAGGGACATTGCTTCTTATGCAACAGGATTGGTCATAGAGCTTCTCAATGCAAAGAAAATGAGCAACATGGTTTTGGTTTTAGAGCTACATAAATCAGAAGTCATGGTCATAATGGTCATGAAAACAAAACTTCACAATACAAGGTTCAAGAAAGGAATGGATATGGAAATTATTTCAAGAAAGAATTTAGGATATGGGCACCATCCAAAGGCTACAATATCAAGTGTTTTAATTACAATAACTTTGGACATATTGCAAAATGGTGTAGGACTCAATTCCAAACAAGTTCAAGACAAGAAGGTCAAGCAATTTCAAGGCAAGAAGGTCAAACAAGTTCAAGACAAGAATATCAAGTAATTCATCAAGAGAAGGATATCATAAAAACATGGAAGGAAGTTGATAGAGGAAAGAAACAATGTAATATGGGAGTAAATATACTCCCACCCCAAAATTAATCACCTCAATAGAGAATGTGGTGAGGGAGCTAAGCTTAAGAGTCATATCTTTTAGCCCCCTAGGTGTTCCTTTTGCCATTGATGTCAAAGGGGGAGAGATTTGAGTAAGGGGAGAGTATTGAGTTAGGGGGAGTAGCCTCCAAAGAGAGCATTGAGTTAGGGGGAGCAACCTCCATAGAGAGTATTGAGTCAGGGGGAGCAGCTTTGATTCTCAGAGATGGTTTTTGCAGTGATTGTGGTGATTTACAATAGAGGTGTTGCCATAAATGACAAAGGGGGATATTGTTGGAAATTTGAGTGATTTTATGTTGTCATTGATGTTACATGGATCATTGATGTCACATGGATTACATTGAGTTTTGGTGGACAAAGCATTTCATAAATGAGCATTTATGATATTTTGGAGAGCATGGATATATACAGGGTTTTTGTGAAAACCAAGGAAGACAAAATAAAAGGTTTTATTTAAAACCATGGATGGCATATTTGAAATGGGTTTTTCTTAAAATCCAGGTTGTCTTTTCGTTTTGTCAAAAAAGGTGCCCCGATGATGGAGATATTTAATTTTAAATATTTAATTTTAAATATTTAAGTTTAAATTTTAAATTATTTAAAATTTAAATTAAAATTTAATTTATAGCGTCGAAGTCAAAGGAAAGGAAGAGTACATATATATATGCCCAAAGTTTCGATTTATTTTTCTAAGTGCTTGATTTGGTTTTTGGATTCGAATGGTAAAAGAGCCTGCGCATCATGTGTCGAAGTGTGTGTGAAAAGGGTTTTAAAAGGCTTACGATTTTCGCATTCGTTGAAGAGACTATTGTGGAGTAAATCCAAACATATAGGCCTCCTTGCCCTAGTGGTTCATGCACTGTGTGTGAAGCAAGAGGTCCTACGTTCGATTCTTGCTGGAGGTGTTTTGTTGTGTTGAAACACGTGAAGCACATTTTGTTTTCGAAGGGCGCAGATATTTATGGCATAAGGTTTTGTTGTGTGCTCCTTTTGAGCACATGAGGGCATGTGGCCCAATTGCAGGTTGGTTTTGGTTAAGGCATTGAGCAAGGAAGGTCATGAGATCGAATACCATCAAGGACAGAGGCAAGTTAATAATTTTAGATATATTTTATTTTTCTAAAGTTGCCCTAGGAGGAATAAGGGTTATGATGCATGTTTAAAAAAGGAGAGATTTCTGGTGATTTAATTTTTAAAAGTATATCATATCATATATTGTTGGAAAGCTTATTCCGAGGGCTATTTGATTAAATTTCTTAGAGGGAGAAATAAGGTGTGTGTAAAGAGATATTTTTGATTTTTTAAAGAGGTTCAAAAGTGAAGGTTGTTTTATTCTTTTTCAAAAGATATTAATTCATTTATGAAGTGACATGGTGTATGTTATTGAGTAGGAGTAATTATTTGTATGTTATTGTTGTGTTATTAATAAAGATATCTAAACCTTGTTGAAAGTTGAAAAATAAATTGTGTTGAGTGAGACAGACTTTATGGACAACCAAAAGGCTTCTTCATCTTCATAAAAGGTATGGGCACATTCTCCTATTTATTGGATATGGTGGTTGATTTCTAAAATATCATTGGAGAGAAAAGGATTAATTATGGTTTCCTTTTTGAAAGTAGTTGGTTGAATGTCTCAAGGTTTTATGGGTTAATATTTGTTATTAAACCTTGTTTTATAAGCATTTTTGTTGAAGCCATTAGCAGTGTGAAAAACCTGTGATAGGGTTTGAGAAGAACATGAGTATCATTGTTATGTGAAGAATGTTTTATTAGCATTATTGTTGAAGCCCATTGGTTATGCAAAGAAATTGAACTTGAAAAGAACATGAGTATCATTGTTATGTGAGATTTGTGGTTGAGCATTGTTGGAAACATTTGAGTTGTTTGATACATGCTTGGACTAGGGTTTGTAAGAAAGAGTTGTTCCTTGTGGTAGTTGGTTGAGAAGAGTTTTTTAAGCCTATTCAAGTGATTGTGTGAAGTGGTTGTTCAAGTTCCATGAAACAAACTATTCTATATTTTGGATTTGATTTGAGATTGAGATTTGAGGATAGAACATATTGAGTCTCTAACAATTCTCTTTATGCTTCTATAAGATTGATTTGAGTTGAGATTGAGATTTGAGGATAGAACATATTGAGTCTCTAACAATTCTCTTTATGCTTCTATAATATTGATTTGAGTTGAGATTGATATTTGAGGATAGAACATATTGAGTCTCTAACAATTCTCTTTATGCTTCTATGAGATTGAATTATTGAGCAAGTTCTTGGTGAGCTTGCTAGAGCAGATTTGAGCTAGTTCTTGGTGAGCTTTCTAGTGCATATTTGGGTAAGTTCTTGGTGATCTTGCTAGTGCAGATTTGGGCATGTTCTTGGTGAGCTTTCTTGAGCAGATTTGGACAAGTTATATGTGAGCTTGATAGTGCATATTTGGGAAATTTCTTGGTGAGCTTGCTAGAGCAGATTTGGACAAGTTCTTGGTGAGCTTGCTAATGCATATTTAGGCAAGTTATTGGTGAGCTTGCTAGTGCATATTTGAGCAAGTTCTTGGTGATCTTGCTAGATCATATTTTGATAAGTTCTTTGTGAGCTTGTTGAGCATATTTGGACAAGTTCTATGTGAGCTTGTTGAGTAGGTTCTGAGTGAGCCTATTGAGCAGGTTTTGAGTGAGCCTATTGATAGAGCTTTGGAGGTGACAGAGTACAGAGGACAGAGTCTCAATGGATAGATATCCAAAAACCAACACAATTGAAGACATATTTGAGTGAGGAATATTCAAGTGGAGAGATATCAACCAGTTAGTGCAGCAGAGAGAAAAAGTATTCTAGAAGATCACTAGCTAGAGCAGAAGGGGAAAGAGTTATCCTGTGGAAGAGATCCACGAACTTGATATTAGGGGATCAACATATCCTTGGATAGAGATCCATAAACATTGTAATTTGGAATGATTCCCAAAGAAATTGATTGAGAAATTTTTAGTAAAATACTTTCTCTGTCGAGTAGCACACATTGGGTGAACCACGTAAACTATGGTGTCTCTATTGTTTATGGTGTTTTATGCATTACTTGATTACTGCTATTGATACTATTGTCTATACATTGCATAATATTGAATTGAAAAGAAAAGTAAAAAGTGGTCTTATATTGTTCACCCCCCTTTCAGTATAAGCTTGTGTTCTTCATTCAATACCCAAATAATATAATACATGGGGGTGTTAGAATATATTACATCATTTGGGTCATGTAAATGTACCACCCTTGGTACATAACTAGAGTAGTAGGTTACTTTAGGGGGTAGTTAGCTAGTTACTTCAAGTAATATAATAAATGCATAATTGTTTGTGTGCAATTTGTAAATATGCAAGGTATCCCCTTGTAGAGTTATGTAGAGTGTTGGCCAAGCAATCCATTTTCATCTATATAAAGGGTCTCATAGTGAGTGATTATATATTGTAGTAGGTATTAGTAGGTATACTAGGTAGATCACCATATAGATTGGTGATGGGGTATAATGTAGTTCTTTAGCATCAGTTTTGGAGTATTCATTTCCTCCATATTGTATTGTATCATTTTCATCACTTTCCATTAATAGCATATTTCAGCATCTTACATTTTTACATATTTTACATCCTGTTATTGCATTCTCCCTTGGCATACACTATCAAAAGCTAACATATTTCTTGCAACTCTAATTGGTCATCACAAGAGAAACATTATGTTTTATTGATGATCTCATGCACCTAAAATACTAACTCTACAAATGGTTTGATTACCAAGATAAATCATTTTCCATAAGAGGATTTTATTAAGATTTAAAAGGGGAAACATCCTCCTTCTATTGCCTCAATAGCTACAAATATTCTTGTTTTAAGGAGAGCCCATTGTCTTCATTCCAAGGAGAGGTAAGTCCTTTCTATAGCAATGAGTTGATGTGACTCTTAAAATTCCTAGTGGTATAAATCCAGGTAGCTTCTTAGGATTCACATTGTTGTGTCACTCACTTATTTTGGAGGAGATTAAGCATCTTCTATGTTGCTAGTTTGTCTTGAATTTTAGTAGATATCAACTTAGAGTCCAACATAATAGTCAACTTTGTTTGATAAGTTCTAGCTTCAAGCATAATTATGAAGGCTTGAATGAGGTTATGCTTAATATCTTGGCTCACCTAGATACTATGAATAGTGGCTGCATTAATAAATTTAAATACCTAGGAAAGCACTATAACAGTATCAACAATCTCATCCTAATAGGCATTGCTAATTTTCTTGACTAGACCCCTAGTTCCTTGTTGCTGCTCAATATTTTTATGCTACATTAGCTCTTCTAATTGCTTCTATAGATCCTCTCTCTCCTAGTTAAATTGAGCTTCTTGGATAGAAATCATATCTATGATTATTTTGACTTACTCCTATTATAAAATGGGCCCAAAACATTCATATTCTATATTCCCAAGATCAAAAATACACATAAAAACTCATTCTTAAATATTGCACAATAAAACTTTTCATAAATCAAAATTTCTCACATTACAAAAATAATTTTGATTACATGGCATGGAGCTTTGTCTCCAATATATAAGTTTACATAATACACTCTTCAAAATTCTTTACTATTTCTCTCCTCAAACTCATGTGCGATGCAACCTTTCACATGCGTCACACTATGAAAAAGTCTCTCATGATTACATAACCTCTTACTTCATTATTGACACCTACTAGTCCTACTCTATCATTTCTTTTTCTAGTTTTGATACCAATGGTTCTTTTTTGTATGAACAATAATATATTTTTATAAGGGGTAAAGTGGCTAAGTATCTAAGTTCTAATTGGTCGTTATTCTAATTTGGACTACTTCTCTCATCATACTATGTTGTTTGTTGTTGAATCATCTAATATTTCTATAATGCACTTGAAGCTAAAATAGTTACTTGTGAACCTTGTTGCCTTAAAGTGATAGAAATGTAGTTAAAGATCTAAAAAATAGAACTAATAAAGGAGGAAAATATGTAATATGGGCTATTAAGAGTGGATTAATGCATGATGTATGGATTATTGCTTTCTGAATGGAGGATATTTTAGGGATAGTTGGAATAATATCAACCAACATGGTTGTGATTCTAGGCATCTGGGCCAATGGGACCAAAGCAATTTGAGGAGGTGGAGGTTGCTCACTAGCAACAGGAGAGGAGGAAGGGATTTAAGTAGAAAAATTATCAACCAAAAGCTCAATCCTTATGGTATCATCTTATTTTTCTTTTTCTCTTATAGGAATTATCTCTATGTCAAAAATTGAGGTTGATGTTGTTGTCATATCTTTGGCTACTGGTACCACTTCCTCCTATATTTGGACAATCAACTCAGTGATTTCCATAAAATATGAGGGGTACTTTGAGGTGAAACCTCACTCCTATCTTCTTTATTCAATGATTTTGATTCAGGGATCAATATTCACTTTCTTGGTGAATTTGACCTCTTTCACATTACTTTTTTTTAAACGTCATGGCTATACCAATAAATTTATCCCTAGAGCCATTGGAATAGTATTTGTGGGTAAAACCCTTCTATATGATACACTTGTATGTTTGTATCTTATTTTATTTGTCTTAGTGAATCATAAGAAATTTCTTTTGGGAGTTTTGTGTCATAGCATTGGTTGAAATATTCATCCTAATTTGGCTCTAGGCCTTTGAAAGGTATCCTGCTATCATTTATTTCCTAAAACAATTTCGACCAAGCTCTGATCATACTATTACTACATTTTAGCTTCCACAAAAAACTTATTTTTGGTTATGTTAACTTGATATATGGGGTCAACATGCTTAACCTTTGTATAGGATATTTCATACAACTTTTTATGGGGATAAAAAATCAAAAACATTTATCTTTAAAGTGGTTAGAAGACTCCTTCTATACTCTGACATACTTCAATCTCAATCCTAGATTAAGGGTCAATTTTTTTGGAAATCCTTGCACCTTTTAACCATGTAGTAAAATTTTTGTCTAGGTCATAATCCTAGGCATTATCCAACATTTCTAACCCTAATTCCTTCAGCTTAGCTTCTACTTCATTGGTTTCCTTTATTTTTTTGAGATATACTTCCTAACTAAATTGGGGTTTTATACAATGTCATTGTGTTATGTCCACTTCCATAGATAGAATCAATTAAGTTTACCTATCTCAAAATTTTAATATAGACCACTCTTTCTATCACATACCTTGGTAATAGATATATAGGCTTGTTGAACCCAAAAATACATGCAATGGTGGCATACTCCAAGAAATTTTAGTATCCTTTTATTTACAATTGTCAAACCCTAATATTTTCTTCTAAAATACATCAATTTTTTTCTTCTTTAATTGCACTTAATGTTGGTACTAAGAACCCATTCAAAAAATGGTAATAGGAGGAGCTCCAATAGAGGATTTATGTCTAGAATGGGATAAGCCTTCCCTAACCTCCTTCATCTTCCATTATTAATTTTAAATTCTCAAACAACCAGATGTTCTAAAATAACGCTAGATGTTCTAAAATAATGCTAAATGGGATAAAAATGAGCAATACCTAAATATTTTATTTTTCTTGAAGTTAAATAGCCCTTCATGAATCTACTAGGCTATAAAATCACTATAGTCAAAGACTAAGGGTTTGTTATTTGGGCTACACCTTAGCATGGGGATGGTGCCCAATTCTTCTTGTGAAACTTCTCTATCATCCTTAGTGCTAAAAATGAACATTGATATGCTTAAGGTATCTTTGGAAGCTTTATTAAATATTTGTTGACTTAAGGAAAAATTTGGCATAGCCTCTTTAGACTTGTTGAGCTCTAGATTCAAGTATTTTTTCTTGTCCTTGATCTTAGCATAGTATCAATTTGTAACTCCTAGTATTAACTTGAACCCTTCTAGTACTAGTAGCATTTGTCGTATAGCCTCTCCAGATATGACTACCTTGAAGTGGCCATCATGTGTCATAATGATCTTTAGTTGGAATTCATAATGTAATACAAATGCTTCCACTAAACCATAGTAGGGATGAATCTAAGGAACCATATTTGAGCCAAGAAACTTTTCCAGATCCTTGTGGCAAATTATTCTTCTTTGCTCTTTAGGTGGATTTAATAGACATCCTCCCTCAAATTTTTGTATCTTTTGACACTTTGGGATTTGTCATTTTTTAGTTGCATATTCTATGTGTTTAATATATTGGGTTCATGTAGCTTGGGTATGAGTTTATCTCTTTTAAGCTAAGTAAAAATTTGTAGCAGCTTTTGATGGTCTAACCATAATCTTATTACTTCTTTTGGGTTCCATGGCCATTGTACACTATCTAAATCTATGGAGTTTTGTTTTTTCCTTTGCACTTGAGAGTTTTATAAGGGATTCATTTGCTTTGGAGTGTAAGTAAATATTATTTTAGAAGATAAAGTATTAATAGGAATCAACACTTCATTCCTTACTATTAACTCTTCTATGGAGAATCAGTCTTTGTTTGGTTGCAAGAAACGGTCACAATATTCTTTTGGCTATCGGGACCAATTGATTTATGTGCCACTCTATTTGATGGGATGATTTTAAATTTTTCCACTTGAATACTATCTATTTTTTGACATGTTACTAATGCTTTCCATTTTTCTATTTGTGTTTAATCTAACATCTCAAGCTTTACCTCTTTTGGCATGATGAGTTTGATGCCAGGTATTGTGAATTTTTATTTGAGGTCATTATTTTAGAGGTTTTGGTAGTACTAGATGAATGAGAGAGTGTAGAGGCCCATTATTTCTTCCTGTTTCTATCTTTATCCCTTAATTACTTTCTTATAGTCACACAAGTCAGTAATGTTAGCTAGCATGTGCAAAGCAAGCATATCCTTATAATGGATCTACTTACAATGCCCAATCATTGTGAAATATAATTTGTTATTGATCTAAAAACAATTCATGCTACCTTAGGATCTCCATGATACATTTGAAGCCTCCTTAGTGATTTTATAAGAAGAATATCTAGCTTGAGGAGCATTATCAGCATTTTCTAAATTTTTCTTACTCAATTCTTTGTTCTTTTGATTGTATGAGAAAGCTTTATATAATGTTCTAAATTTTGGTAGTGATGCATATCCTTTACTCAAGATTTCATGGGATTTTAACTTCATGCCATAGTATCACCACCTATTCATTTTTTTGGTATACAAAAAGGTATTTAAATAGGCAATGGAGTGTGGCATTTAGTTGTTCTTCAAAAAAACTTGGTCATGGAATTGGTACCTTCTACAACTTCTTGGCATGAGAGATAATGTACACAATTTCACAACATGACTTCATAGGTTGAGTTTTGTCTGATTTTCGTTCACTTGCATGAGCATTGGATCTTTTTTGTTCATGCTTAAACAAGGTGTGAGCTCATGCATTTTAGGGTACCTTAGCCAAGACCCTTCATACAAAGTTGCTTTTGTTAAGGGCCTATATATTATATATATTAATATACAAATATGTACAAATGTAAGAAATTTTACTTCAACCCATAGCTATTGACTCAAACTCTCATCAAGACCACAATCTCATGCCTCATGGGGAATGAAGAGATACACCCAATTTTTGAATAATTTTGGTTTGGACCATTCCTTCTCAATTATTAAGGTATGATTATGGTCTATCCCTATTACGGGTAGATACTCGATATGATGTTTGTGAAGTGGATCTAATAAAAAATTTATTTTATTCCCATCTTGAGCTCTAGGATCATTAGTGACCAATCCATCTATAGATAACCTCATATATTAGTAGTGAAGTCCCTTAATAGAAAAATACTAAATGATGCATGGAGATCAATTACTATGATATCTTGGGTCACTATCAAGCTTGGATAGGCATACAAGATGAGAGGAAGACCTTCAAATACCCCCAATATTTGGACAACACTTCCATTTAGTTACACCACTCTTTTATTTAGTATATGGTAGGCTAGACCTAATGCATCTACTTTTGGATTATATTACATTATTTGGGTCATGTAAATGTACCACCTTTGGTACATAACTAGAGTAGGAGTTTACTTCAAAGTAAAGTTAGTTGCTTCAAGTATTGTAATCATGACAAGTGTCATGCAAGTTGTACCAAGTGTCATAGGTAGAGTGAGGAACAAGAAACCTATTCTTCTATATAATGGACTCATAGTTCCATTTGGATTGTATCATTCTACTTTAATAATATTACAAGTCATGTTCATGAAGATCTTCTTTCCTCTCTTTTTTTTATGATTCTTAAGTAGATAGAATAGTGTATAAACTATCAATGGTATCAAAGCACATGGTAGATCTATAGGAATAGGGAAAGCCACAAGAGAGCAATATTGCTACTGTTTGCCTAAACTCTATTGCATATTTACAAACCGGACCCATCATTGTATGTTGTGATGCCCAAAAATGCCTCATTATTGCATAATTTTTGACATATAAAAACTGTCATATTACCAAACATGAAAAATTTATTTCCAAATAGTTGATTAGAATATATTATTTGTTAAGTGTTTGCATGATTTTATGTTAGGAACACTATATCTTTGTTTTTTACTATTTTCAGCATTTTTTTAATATTTTGCTCGATTAAGTAGCAAATAAAAACATGCATTTCAATTAGTCAAATGTGGTATGCTGATATCCATTAACTTCACAATGGTTTTTGAATGTTTTCATACCCTTAAAATTGTTTGAAATCCACATTGGAGCCAAATTTTCAGGATTGTCATAAATCTGAAAATCTGCAGAAAATAGCCATATAAAAATTAGCAAGTTGTCACTTTATAGGAACACCTTGAAGTTGTCAATAAAAGTATGATGAAATGGATGGAATAGTTTATAATTACTAAATAAGACATATGGCCTATTTAGAAGCATTCCCACATGGTCTAAATAGGTAGCAACAGATAGAAATAGAAAAATGCAAAAATCACCATGTAAATTCCAGCCGGCTGCTAATGATTGGCAAGGCCTAGAATTTACCAAGGAGAAGGATGAAATCAGTTGAAATCACCTCATTGAAGATGTATTAAATGACCTACCTAAAATAAACAGCCAAAATGGATATTTTGAATGTGTTTTTGAGCATCAAATGCACCTACAACCAGTTATTTCGAAGATCTTCGGAATAACAGGAGAACATGCTTCTTTTTTAATATATGTGGTTTCTAAGTGGTTGAAAAGGTAAAATAAGGTTTAGGGTATATATTAAAATCTTTCTACAGCTATATCCACTATTAATTTCTGACCAGAAGACAAAGCTCATGAGGAAATATCAACTGATGCAGTTGATCTTGTCTTGAAATAGACCTAAATTACTTGCAGAATAATAGGCAAATAAGTTGTATGATAGGAAAATAATATTTTAAAGTGGATACATGTGTACAATATATTCTAAGACTCCTCAAGTGTAATCCTACCACTGAAGATGTCTTCTAAGGGCTAATGAGTGCTGCTATAACACAAACTATCCAAAATTACACTTATTTCAGATTTAGAATTATTGGCAAATCACTATAAAATAGCAAATAGACTGATTTGAGCATGAGATATATTGTAATATTTTATTATAAATAATACAAATCCATTTTTGGTTGAGCTAAGTAGGAATTATAATAGATGAGAGTAGTTAGTAGTAGCAAATAGGACAGTACAACAATTCTTTGTAATAGTTTCAGCATGTTTTGACAACAATAAAAGTGCAATTCTTTTGTCAATTTTTATTCATGAGAAAATGTGATTGTTAATTAGTTAAGGAGTGTTTTTATCACCTTCTTCTATATTAGGAATCTTGGGTCCACTTTCAGGCCTAGAAGGAGGATTTTCATGACAGGTTTTTCTGTAATTTTGTTGCAGCAGAATTAATAGATTGCTTATCAAATTTTATTTTCTTGTTTTAAGTTTGTGTGATGTTATTTATATTTTATATTATGTTTATATGCAATATTTGTGTATGTGTCAGTTGAAAAATTATATTAGACATTTTTTTCCCTTATTTCCTCTGCTTTCCATGTTTCCCTATTTTTTTTATGTTTCAGCAACTTTCAATTTTTAGTAGATTTCATTTTGCAATCAATTCTATAGCAGAAGCTTGATGACCTTTTGTGGTAGGACATTGACAGTTGTTTTTAGCATAAGTTTTATTTCCAAGAATCATTTCAATTCTACAAGAGTAAACTAGGTTTCAATTCTGCAAGTGTAATTTAGGATTTCAATTCAGCAACATTTTAATTCTATTATTTCAATTTTGTAAAAGTAAATTAGATTTCAATTCAATAATTTCCAATTCTTGCAATTGTAGTTAATTGTCAATTTCTACAACTTAGATTTAGTTTTCAATTCCTAAAATTTAATTTAGTTTTCATTTTGTAGACTAGGTTTAGTGTGACACCAAAAGGCTAAACCAAAATCTATTTCACCCAATAAATATTTGAATTTTAAATACCTGAATTGTACTCTACCCTAACATTCTATCGTAGACAGCCTTGGACACCACCCCGAATTGATAAATCATAAGATTAAATGATGCTATTAATGACACACATCATTTTGGTGCATTTGCTAGGAAACATAATGTTATTATAGGGTAAAAGTAGTCAAATAATTATTATTGTGCTAAGTTGTGAACTTCAGAGTAAAATCCGAATACCATAACTAGTATAAATAATAATTTTTGATAGTTGCATTTCATAACATTTAGAAAATAAGCAAGAAACCACAGGGAGGTGATCTTCACACTTAGGGGTTAAATTGCCTATGTTTGAAATTCTTGATAAAAATTAAAATAATTTGTCATCCTCATTATCATAAAACATAAGATCTCTTGAAAATTTAGAATATCCATCTACTAGTATTGTCCTTTTATATCCATATTATCAGGGTAGTATAAACAAATTTGTACTAGGTGTTGGGAAGATATCATGGCAGATATACAAGACTATCCTTTGAATAAAAAAACCATATCAACTACTTGTAGCATTTTTTCACAAGGACATATCATTGATGAATCTCATTTACTTCCACAACTCAAAAATATCCTAGAGATGCAAAATTTATTGCCTAGTCTGAATTATTCTCAAAAGAGATCCCAACAACAACAAATAGAGCAAGTAAACCAACCACTACCTCTAGCCCAACCTGTGGCTAATCTGAATAATACAGGATAGGCATCCCTTGTCTATGTAGTTGAATCTGGTAAAAATACTACAAGAAATGTTATTGACTACAACAACATCCAACTATGCTCAAACAAGACCTTACCTAAGCTTGAAGAGATAAAAGTCAATGGAGATATATAGAAACCCTTTAGTCTAGACACACAAAAATCAACCTTGGATAAAGGAGAAAAACTAGAAAATCTGCACATAGAAAATTTACTTCCGTTGAACTCCTTAGCAATTACAAAGGGGTAAATTTTGTCCTCCTAGGAATGAAACAAATTGAAGTATAACCAAGAAAATTCTTAAAATTATTAGCTGGCTGACTTATGAACAAAAAGCAAAATGGGCTGCTATTTTGAAACAATATTTCAATCCTCTTGCATGGAAATACAAGGGTATGTCAAGATTTCATCTTGAAATATGCACTCATAGAATATATATTGAAAATATTAAACCTGTGAAACAATTGCAAATGCAATTAAAGTCTACCTTAAGATTTATTGTCCAAATTGTAATAAATAAACTCTTGGAGTTTAGATTAATTTATCCATTTTTTGATAACCGATGGATTCCTCCATTAGTTATTATTCCAAATAAAAATAGGAAACTGAGAGTGTGTGAAGATTGTCAAGAACTGAATACAGACACACATGAGGACCATTTTCTATTTTATGATCATATGTTAGACATACTCAATTTCACATTGCATGAATGGGTTTATAATAAGAAACCACATTTTTCTATTGAAATTGAGTTACTAATGCTTTTAACATCTTTGGGAATTGGTATTGAATTGTTTCAAATACAGATTGACAATATTTTACATACTAGGTGGCATGGACCACACTTGATTGAAGAAGCTTAGATATGGAGTAGTTCTTCTTTCTCCCATTGGTGATTCATAGAGGAAGTTAGTGGTGAATGAATATTTCCTTTGAGTATACCATGCACCATTAACTAAGGAGGAGTTCTTGAGGATGGTTGAACAATTGGATGTACATATGATTGAGGAGAATTTCTCTTCCATGACATATTCAGAGTGATGCTAAAAGTCTGACAAAAAGAAAAAAAATACAATAAAAGCAAAAGAGAATAATATTGCTTGTGAACTTCCTTCATGGGCACAAGCAAGACAAGAAAAAGTGAAAAAAAAAGAGAAAAAAAAAAACAAAATGAAAAAAAATATAGCAAAAGACATGTCCCATAAAATGAGGATACATGAGGACAAGCATCAATTTCAGCATGGAGGAGGAACAATGAAGTCAATATTTTATTTCCAGCAATAAGGAGTTAATGATGACATAAGAAGGCTCTTATTACTTATATGGAAAGAAAGGGTGCATCATTGTTGTAGCTTTTAGTAGGAAAATATGGTGTCTTTATACAAATATTGACATGTTTTTATAGAATAAGGATTCTTCTTATCCAAATAAGAGTGAGATACATTCTCTCTCATTATAGCCTCATGAGAGACATTCTCTCTCATTGAAGCATTTAAAAAAAATGACAAAAGTTGATTGAAAACCATAAATAGCAGCCTCTTTTGATGAAAAAAAATAGAAAAAATGAATAATTCAGTAGTGAAAACCTCCTTGAGGCACTGCTAATTTGGCTTGTATGAAAACTGGTTTTTTGGCATGCATTACCTTGTTGATCCACCCATCATTATTTCACCATTTTACAAATCTCACACTACACATGAGTTATGTTTATGTTTTCAAATAGCTTGCTAACAACCATCAGAAGTAGCCTGTAAGGTGCATGATCAATTTTTAGGATAGTAAGGTATGTGTTTCTTCCATTTAATCCATAGTAAGCATTTAGAATTTAGTGTATGATAATCAGTATTTAGTACAAACTATTCATACAATATTGGCAAGTTGAAAATGGAACATGTTCAAAATGTCAAGAAACACCCCCTTTTGCCCTTAGTTGCATGAGAACTTCAAAATTGTGCAAAAACTTGATTTTGGGACAAACATGGTAGCAATTCTATTTCAATTAGCAAGGTAGGTTTCAGAAGGAAAACTGCAAGTTTATATCTCACAATTGTCTCATAAATTTGAGGATAATCTGGAAAATGCACCTAAATATTTTGTTTTACTATTGCTGCAATAAAATAGCAATATACAAAATGAATAATAACATCTAAAAAAAAGGATAGAGAGGGGATTTTTGATGTTATGGAAGGCTTACATACCCTAGATATGGGTCCAAAACAAAATCTACAACTAACTTTTGCATATGAGGTCATTTCTACATTTTTAGATGCATCTTCGGAATAAGCAGAGACATCTTCAAAATAACAGTCTTATTCCAAAGATCTTCGGAATAAGACAGAAATTGTGCCAAAAATTCCTAAAAATGTTGCAGAATAGAAAAAAGAGTATGACACATCAAATATTGAGGTTTCTAAAGCTCAAAATCATCCCACCACAAGTAGTACATCCCTCAAAAAGGTTCAAAATTGATTTTTTGTCAATTTTGTTTTAGAGGTGCAAAACAGCAGAAATAGGCATCCAGGCTGAAATCTTGTCAAGATAGAAAATTCCACCAGCAATAGTGCATATACCAAATATGGTTCCATTAGAAAAATACAATAAGGCTATTGCAATATGGATCACATGATACCAAGCCTTTAAGAGGTAACTTGCAGCACTAAAACTTGTAGAAAAAGGTAAACTAAGGTTTAGGGGATATAGGAAAAGCTTTCTACAACTATCTCCACCATTCCTTTTCGACCAGAAGACACAGCTCATGAGGAAATATCAACTGATGCAGCTGATCCTATCCTAAAATAGACCGATATTAGTTGCATAATAATAGGAAAATAAGTTGTAAGATAGAAAAATTATATTTTAAAGTAGAGACAGGTGCACAATATATTATAAGACTCCTCCAATGTACTCCTACCATTGAAGATGCCTTATAAGGGCCAATGAGTGTTGTTGTAGCACAAACTGTCCAAAATTACACTTATTTTAGATTCAAAATTATTGGTAAATCACTATAAAATAACAAATAGACTGATTTGAGCATGAGATATATTGTAATATTTTATTATAAATAACACAAATCCCTTCTTGGTTGAGCTAAGTAGGAAGTAGAATAGAGGAGAGTAGTTAGTAGTAGTAAATAGGACAGTACAGTAATTCTCTGTAACAATTTCAGCATGTTTTGATAGAAATAAAAGTTGAGTTATTTTGTCAATTTCTATTCATGATAAAGTGTGATTGTTAATTAGTTAAGGATTGTTTTTCCCACCTTCTTCTAGATCAAGAAGCTTGGGCCCACTTTTAGGCCTAGAAGGAGTATTTTCATGACAGCTTTTTCTGTAAATTTCCTGCAGTAGAATTAACAGATTGCTTGTCAGATTTTATTTTGTTTTAATTTTGTGTGATGTTATTTATATTTTCCATTATGTTTATATGCAAAATTTGTGTGTGTGTTAGCTGACAAATTAGATTAGACATTTGTTTCCCTTGCTTCCTCTACTTTCCATGTTCCCCTATTTTTTTGTGTTTCAGCAACTTTTAATTTTTAGCAGATTTCATTTTGCTGTCAATTCTTGTAGCAAAAGCTTGACAACCTTTTATGGCAGGACAGTGACAGGTGTTTTTAACATATGTTTTATTTCCAAACATCATTTCAATTCTGCAAGAGTAAACCAAGTTTCAATTTTGCAAGTGTAATTTAGGATTTCAATTCAGTAACATTTTAATTCTGTTATTTCAATTTTGTAAAAGTAAATTAGATTTCAATTCAGCAATTTCTAATTCTTGCAATTGTAGTTAACTGTCAATTTCTACAACTTAGATTTAGTTTTCAATTGCTCCAATTTATTTCATTTTTCATTCTGTAGACTAGGTTTAGTGTGACACCAAAATCTGTTTCATCTAATAAATGCTTGAAATATGAATACTTGAATTGTACTTTACCCTAACCTTCTATCATAGACAGCCTTGGACACCACCCTGGATTGATGAATCATAAGATTAAATGATGTTATTAATGACACACATCATGTCACTACATGAAAACACTACCATAAGAGAGGGAGAGTGATATAAGTGAGGTTCAAGGAACTTGAAAAGGATTGAAATAAGGATAACCTCCTGCAAGATATATTTGGGACAGTTATCACCATCCAACAACAAGCCCAAAAAGGAAATTATTGATTTCTACAACAGAAAACCAAAGGCCATTGAAGGAGATTTGAAGCTACCAAACTATATTTCTATACAACAATAAGGTGAATCAAACCATAGTGTAATCCTTCATCAACATATCAATAAGATAAGCAACTTGGGTTCAAATAGGTTCATTAGTTGAACTATAATTTTGGTTATTTTTCAATTCCATTAAAGCAACTTATTAGAATTCAAAATTTGCAAATAGAATGTTGCATTTTATAGTCTTCAAGGAGAGCAAAAGGAATTTACTTTTAAGGTTATTATCTACACATTAAATTGGAGTTAGATATATTTCAACAAAAAGGAAAATACCATCTACCTATTGTCTATCTGAGAATCAAGAAGACTACATCCTACAACATTGATTGTAGTGCATATTATAGATTACTTTTAAGGGTTCTTTATAATTACTCTTAATGAAGTTGCAAAAATTATTAGTGCATTTAAGAGTTGTTTAAGATTTTCTATTATTTACTCTTAAATATAATTATGTGCATTGGTTATTAACTTGAGGAGAAAACCAAAGAGCACAAAATCTACAAATATCAAAGTGTCTAAAGACACTATTCAGTACTCAATACTTGCAAATTATTGAGGCCTATAGAAGCCACCAAGTAGATCAAAATTCCTCCAAGGAGTGGAGAAGAAGAAGGCAACCATTAAAATCAAAGGAGCTACAAAATAAGACTTGAAGTGTCTCAGATTTAAGGTGCAAATAAAGGTTTACAGATTTGTATGTGAGCACCAAACTTACCTCCCTCTATTACATCAAAGGGAGAGATTAAGTATACATAGCTCTTGTCTATAACTATCTACAAGAAGCATTAGCTAGAGCCATTTGAAATAGGCTCAACATCTACCATCTACAAGGAGAAAGTACCAAGTAGAGAGCACGTAAGAGATGATTCAACGAAGGACTCAAGAGTGTTATAGCAAAGAGCCATCCTAGGGCTCAACATTCAGCGTGTATTGTGGTGTCCTATCATCCACAACATCAATTTCTATAGTAGCAAACATCTACAAGCATCAAATCCATGAGAGGATAGTATATTAGTGTAGTCATTACAACATGATACAATAAAGAGATATTTTAGCTAACAGAAGAGGTGCATTACCATGGGACAGTTGCTAGTTGATAGTAGCACCATAGAACTAGTATCATCGAACCAAATCCAATGCTGTGAAGCGAAGCATATTTCTTCCACCTGAAGAGAGTGTTGAGAGCAAGGAAAATAGTTGTGTACTCACTATCAAAGGAGTTTTATAAAGTTTTATAGACATTGGAAGAGACCATATATGCAATTGATAAGGCCGCCACTTGTCACATATAATAGAGCATTCAATAACAAAGGAAACTCTCAATATAACATCTAAATTTTAAACATTGAAAGGCATCATTATGAGCATAATCATCATCATCAATTGGTTAAATAAGGAGGGAGCATTACTCAAAGACCAAAGTGTTATTATAACACCTCATAAGCTCACTGCAACACATGGGTGCAAGTCTAAGGAGAATAGAAGCTACATAAGTGCCCAAGTCCAAGCAATTACAGTGAATTCCAAGCAAGTGTAAGAAATTTCAAGTGAATTCTGAGGAGAGGATATTGAAACCAATCATATTACAACAAAGACGCATTGAAATCCCAAAGCCAAGGATTCAAATAATATATACTAAAATCTTATTATCAATCAATGATTCTAGCACCCATCGGGTTTCAAATGTTTGGGTGTAAAAGATAATACCATCACCATCCAATAAAATCTAACATCACTACCATAAAAGGAGTGCAAAACAGCCTATATCATCACCATCAAGAAATAATAAAACCGGTTTCATTACCATCATCTAGTGAGAGCATCCTATACTCACTACCAGTAAAACCACCTACGTTGAAGGAGGATAAGTATATTATTTAATCATTTGCTTTCTAATATTTAGAGCTATAAGGTATTAAGCATAAGGTTGATTACTATTATTAAAATAACAACCTTAGAAAGCAAGGAATTTGTCCTAAAAAAAGTAGAAGGAATTATAGATACTTGCAAATACTATTATTATTATTTTATAATATTCCAAAGTAGGGAGTTATAAGGTATACTACATAAAAATAGTTTATTAGAATTTAGAAATATTAAACTATAGTACATTAAGGGTTATAAAAATAAGTTCTTCATTTACTTAAAGAAGTTGGAATTATATACTTACACTTGTCTCATATTCATAATAAAGTGGCAAAAGAAATCCAACCAAAGAGAACTTCAAATTAAGTGCATATTTCATTAGGGGAGATAAGGTGAAATAGAAGTTGATTATTGTTACAAAATATTACAAAATTAACTCAAAAGTGAACTATTATTTACTAAGCACTTTATTAAGCTTATAACTTATTCTAATCACTAGGGAGACATAAGGATTCTACAAAACTTAAACCTTAGAAATAAGTACACATTCTCTACACTAAGGTATCATAAGTCATGGATTATTGGTATATAGACTTAGGGGCAAGCAAACACATGACCGGAAACATACATTGGTTTAATTCTCTATAAAAGGTAAAAGAGAAACCAGTTGCTATAGAAAATAGTAAAACTTATGAGGTAAAGGGGATTGGAAATATTTTAATAGATCTAACAAATGGAAAAGGGATAATAAAAAATGTATTATATGTACCAGGATTGTCTACCAATATTATTTCAGTTTCTCAACTCATGGATCAAAACATGACTATAGAGTTCAAAGTTTCCAATGGAAGAAAACAATGTCATATTCTTAAACAAAAGGAAAATATAGCATCAGGCTCTTATAAAAGTGGTCTATTCATTCTAAACACCACTACACACTCAACCCTTTTAGTTAAAGTTTTAGATCTATGGCACAAGTGTCTAGGACATACTAGTGAATCTACTATGAATGAAATGCTCAAATATCAAATGGTTGAAGGAATACCAAATCTATATTTAGAATCTATAGTTTGTCCAAAATGTTTAGTAGGAAAACAACACAAAATCCCTTTTGAACTTTGTCAATACAGGACTCAACAACCACTAGAGTTAATATACACATATTTATGTGGGCCAATGAATATCACTAGTATTGGAGGACATAAGTATTTTCAATTATTTATTGATGATCACACCAGTAAAATATGGGTATATTTCATGAAGTTCAAAGCAAAGGTATTTAGTCATTTTAAACAATTCAAACCTCAAGTCAAAAAATATTTAGGAAAGACTATTAAAGCACTTCTTTCAATCAAAGGAGGTGAATTTGTATTTAAAGAATTTGATTCATTTTTAGAATAAAATAGAATTAAAATATAACTCACTACAACATATTCACCTCAACAAAATAGAATTGTAGAAAGAAAAAATAGGTCAATAATGGAAATTGTGAGATGTGTAGACACCTAAAACACGTCATGTTTAGGAGACTACTCATATGGGCACCTTTGTAGACCATATGAATGAGCTTGGACCTTGCCAAGACCCAGTAGTGGTTTTAACCACTCATTTAGGGTAGCCTAGTCCTATGCAGCTCTAGTTGCTAATGACATCAATAGTTGTGATCCCAGCCACTAACGATCAGAGTAGCTAAGAGCTAGACATGCTTATCGATAGTGGCTAAGGGCAACTTACCCCTAGCCATATTGAGTGAGAGCAGCTAGCCCTGAAACCAACTCGGGCTCCCCAAGCCGAGAAAAATTAGTTGCATTTAACCAATTTGCAATGGTTCTTGGGTGGTTTTGTTTGCGAAGCTTCCAAAAGCCTCTTCCTAACTGCTCCATGCCAATAGATTCTTGATCTTGGCTTCCTTGAGAAGCCAAGGTGAGGATTTGGGAAGTCTATTTAAAGGCCTCCCTAAATGAGAGTTATTGATCCCGAATTCATTACAGTGAAGCCCTATCGGATTGGAGAGTGAATTTGCATCCCTATGAGGAGTAGTGAAGTGTTGTCCAATTATAGTATGACAACTGTCCATGCATCAATGGAGCTTCCAAAGGCTTGAGGAGCAAGTTTGATATTCTTCATCAATTCATCATAAATCTGAGATAATCCACCACAAATCTATGTCCTGAGACACAAGCGACCATGTGAACACCAATTTAGCAGAGAAATTGAGCATCATCAAGCCAAGATTCAAGGAGCAAAACACCTTCCCTATGGATGTTATTTTCAACAATGGCCCATAGGCTCAACCACCAAATTTGATAGTGGCTAGCAGAGCCAGTTGCTCTAATTGATAGTGGCTAGGGTTTGATATATCTTTTCCTTAGATTTTAGCCATAGATTTTACATTATTTATATTGTCATTGCTTGTTTATCATAGATTAATCATATCTTCATTCAGTCCTTATGCTTTATTTTCAATATTTCATGTATTTCATCTTATCTTTATGCATTTGCTTTCTTTCTTGCATTCATTTTGAAACTAGCCTCATCTTGAGAGGCATCATGTGCTATTGATGTGTCTTGTAGTTTCTTTGTGTGCAGGTGATAGATTCATTCAAGGATCCAAGAGCATCATCGAGATCATACTTCTTGATATCAAAGAAGGAGGTAGCTAATAAGCCCTCTTATAAGCAAAGTAGTGGAGGAGTGAAAATCATTGGAGTGCATCTCTCCCCTTTGAGGGGCCACAACATTTGTAATAATTGTATCAAATTGAGGGATTCCCTAAGAGGGAAATATTGTAATCAAGACTTATTGTGATTAATAAAGAGCACCCCATTTTTTATCATCTTTTATCTTGCAATGGTTACATGATTTCTTATTTTCAATTTGTTACATGCTTACAAATAGATTAGATGCATGATTTTTACTACTTACAAGTGGTGATCATGGTAGAAATGCCCTATTTTTATGCTTCTTAACTGATATTTCTATATTTTTCCTTAATGCAGGTACAACCACTCTGAGTGATAGTAGCTAGCAGTCCCAACTACCATTGGCTTCAATAGCTAGCATCATAGCCACCCTGATCGATAGTGGCTAGGGGAAAACATAGTAAAATAGTCAGCAACCTATTTCTTCATCAGATGTGGATTCACCTATAAGTGGTCCTATTCCATTTTTCTATTTTCTTGCTTTTTTGTGTTTCTAAAAGGTAGTAGGATTAATTAAATCACATAGAAAAAATTTAAAGGATAAATCATTTTTTTCTATGTTTCTAGTTGTTGTTGGGAACAGTGGTTGTCTCTGCTAGCCACCCTAGAAGCCAACAACTAGGATTCTAGCTACTACTATGTATAGTGGCCATGATTGTGCACCACTAATTATAGTAGAAGCTACTATTTAGACTTGGTTGTAGGTCTATTTTCTTGGGGCCTATTCAAAGGCTGATTCATGTTAATTTGCATTGCATCTTTCTTAATATAAAACATCTTTTCATACTGCATTTTTTGAATATAAAATGTATTTTATATGCATATAGGTGAAAATAGCATTGTATGTTGATTGATGCATATTTATTTTATGTAAAATTAAAATTAACCAATCACACACCATGATCCAAGTGTAAACATCAGTGGCGTTGGGCTCTCACATCCAACCCATTGATCAAGACCAATGGTGGAAGTCATTACCACTTAGTTGGCTTGTTGATTGAGTTTTCTTCTTACCCATCCATGGCCAAGGCCGATTCAAGAACTATCCTATCCATATAAAATAGCATGTACTCTTCTTTAAAAGGTATATCACTACCTACAATGTGTTGGGTGAGAATTGGTAGTACCTATGCTCCCTGATCGAATATGGATTTCATCTCCATATCTTGGTGGGTAGACAACCTGGATGTCATTATCGGGTTTGTCACTATGAGTATATAGGTGAAAGCTTTAAATAATCTAAGAATTACATCAACTATTACAAACATGATAAGAGTTCAGATTGTATTCACAACAAATCAAAACACACAAAACAAGTTTTAGGAAACACAAGAAAAACTTAAAAGAGATAAACACCCTATTTACTTTATTTGTATCCTAAAATTTACACAAGAGATAAATTCATAAGGTTATGGTCACCACATGGGGCCATCCTCGGTCCAAGACTGAGGTGGCACCCAATGCACCAGAGGGCCCAGACCACCCTAGAGGCAGCACACCTACCCATAACATACCTAAATGAACTTTGGGTAGTCTCAGAGGAGACAACACCACTCATGGTGGATCTCACCAAGAAACCCCACCCAAGAGAACTAACATTAGATCTTCTCATGATCCAGATGAGAACATTTCTAGACCTACTTCATCTCATCACATTGAGAGATCAAATCCACCCAATGAGAGGTGAGGTAAAGGGATTGCAACCATTCATATGCCCCTCATAATGCCAAATCCTTTCAAACATGGAGGGTGTCATTTATCCTACCATAGTATTGGTGCAAGAGGTACACCTCTTGCCCAACCTTGGAAGTCCCATCACCTTGACTTCTTAGATCAAGGTGTTGGAAGATCACAACATAGCACATTTGAGCATGGAAGCATATATCATGATCATACTCCTCGAGGATCCACTAGGTCCACTAAGGAATACATCATGGAAGAGGGAACTAAAACCTGATTGCATCCTATCCGTACCCGAGGTGAGTGTTCTAGGAAAACACATGATACCCCCACAACATCCTTACATGAGGATCGTACCCCTAGGGAAGAGCTTAATGTCAATACAACCTCGATTAATCGAGGGAAGAGAGTTTCCAACCTTGTTGCACAATTTAAGGTAAACAAAACCCCTTGCATAGAGTTACAAAGTCAAAGACCCTATACAAAAGACCGATCAGATCGATCACATAGGTCAAACATAATTCAGAGAGAACAAATGCTCCAAGATCAATTGGAGGATTTGCATGTGGAGCATGAGCACTTAGAGAAGTTAGAATGAGAAGAGGTAAAACGACAAAGGTTGCTTCAACAATAGTTATATGAACACCACCAAGAAGAACAATGCATCCTTGATCAAAAGGAGTATGAAGAGTGATCGAATAGATTGGCTTGAGCTGACCTACCTCCAACTAGTGAGTATAGAGAGCAGCATAATGTAAGGTATGCTACAATGCACCTTGAGCTTCACACTAGACAAGTAGAGCACACTCTCATCATACTTCACAACATGCATCTAGGCAACAACAACACCAAGCACAAAATTAGCTTGAGCATGAGCAGTACCAAGAATCAAAGCCAGATGATCAGGATCAATAGTATCCTGAACCATCCTCGATAGACATGGTCGATGAGTACAATCGACCACCTTGATCTCAAAGGAACTTACCCCCACTTGCACCTCGAATATCCCTTCGAGAGGAAGAGATCATCTCTTCTCAAGCTTACAAAGTGCTTATCGAGAGAGTCAAATCTCTCAAGAAACAAGATATGGCTTGTCAAAATCCCACTTTAAGCAAGATTCACAATCAACCCTTGTGTCCATCAATACCAAGCCCTGCTTATCCTAAACATTTTGAAATGCCTAGATTGGATAAGTTTAAGGGTGATGAAGATGTATAGGAACACATAACAAGCTTTATGAATTCATGTTTCCAACTACAGCACGATGATGCCTTGCTATTAAGAACTTTTATGATCACCCTTTCGAGTGTAGCCATTGAATGGTATAACCAATTACCGAGGCATAGCATCACCAACTTTGAGTAGTTGGTGAATGCTTTTCTTGAATGCTTCTCATTTGGCATCAAGAAGAAGACTAATCTATCTGACCTAGCTAATCTACGATAGTATGATGATGAGTCGATCATATATTATGGGAACATATGGAGAAAACTAATGGTAAAACTACCATTCTCCATTCCCACCATAGAACTTACCCGAATGTTTACAAAAATTTGTGCAAAACATATATCACTATTGCTTCAACTACAGCAATATACGACATTCGAGGAGGCTTTGGTGCAAGCCAAAGTAATTGAAGATATCAAATTACAAGAAGGAGATCTAAAGCTTCGAACCAAGAAGGAGTGGAATAACAAGAACACATGAAATCAATAGTATCAGGGTAAACCTGCACCTATCAACCAAGTCATGTTAAATATTCCTAAAGGGGATAAGAGCCAACAACAATAGAATTATCAGGCTCAACCTCCCCTTGTGCACTACAACCAGTGCAACAAGAATCAAGGTAAGGATAAACAAAAACATCCACCTCGCAACTACACGCCATTACCTAAATCTTTGGTATCACTTTTCAACCACCTAAGTGAGGCTAAAGCTCTAATCCTACCTGAAATACATACCCTGGATCCTAACCACCCCAAACCTAAGGGGTACAGGGAAGATTTATACTATGTATATCATCGAAAAAATGGCCATGATATCTAGGATTGCATCACATTCAAAAATGTGGTGCAAAATATGTTGGATAAAAATGAATTGCAAATAGATAGTCCCTTGGCTATCGATAATCAAAACATCAACATATTCAAAAACCCTCTTCCCAACCATGAGGGCCAAAACAATCAAGTTGAGCATGTCAATGAGGTGCACATAGCCCCACCTGATGAGGGCTTTATCGGTATGATCAATACTACAATAGGAAGCAAGAGATGCCTTGATCAGTCCAACGTACCAAAAAATTCAACTAAAGTTGATCATGTATCATGATCCTTACCAACATTGAATTCAATTCACTTACATAAGGACCCTATGATTACATTTCGTAGACAAGAGATTAAGCCAATCTCTAGAGATGAACCCGATCCACCTCTACACATCATAGTGAGCATCAATCAGATTCCATACAAGTGAGTCTTGATTGACATTGGGTCATCTATCAACATCATCATAATTGTAGCTTTGAAATATTTAAATCTACCACCATCACAAATTAAGGACTCAACATTCACATTGAGAGCCTTCAATGATGCCACCTCCTCGATGATCGGTACAATAATCCTACCTATTCAAGTGGGGATAAATACCTTACCTACATTGTGTCATATCCTGGGGGTGAGAGGTAATATAATATATTATTAGGTAGACCATGGATGAGGGACATGGAATGCATGCCTTCCATAGTGCACCAAAACCTCAAATTCATACATCAAGGACAAGTGTATGTGGTCCCCAATGATCCTGAACCTTTCAAATATTACAAAGTGATCAAAGAGCCACAAGAAACTCTTGTGACATGCAAGACTCAAAACATCCACTCGGATGAAATCAAAAAACATTCGACTAAAGCTTGCATCAAGAAATCACTACCTTCTCCCATCAACAAAACTCATGGTATCACCTTACCTGATGAGGAGAAGAAAACATCAGTTGACATAACTGATACAGAATCATCTCAACCAATTGATGATCCACCCACAACTAGTCTAAAAGCCAAAACACCTTCTCACGAGTTCGTGGGAATGGTCAACATCAAAACAGAGAACCAAGTGACTCTAAAATAGTTAAAACAATAGATGATGTCATCAGATGTTGCTACCACATCGAAGGGGCCAAAACCATTGAAATTAGTCACCCCTGATTCTTTTATAATGGCACCTCCTCAAGGGCAAGAATAAATTCCTCCCCCACGTCAAAATAGGGGTACTCAAGCTCACACAGTTCAACACTACAAAGTGAAATAAAAATATGAATTGAGTAACAAACCAGAGCATGTGGATGCCACTATCAAAGTGGATCATCAAGAAGCATCCACATCATCTCAAATGAAGGAAATTGGTGATTTACATTTACCTAAGGGTTCTATAGCACCCACTCTTTCACCTCCTTCAATCGATGATGGTATTCCAAGCCCATCGCTAGCAATACACATTGAGAGCCTTATCAGTCTTGGAATGTATACAAGATCACCTGACTAATATAGAGGCACAGATGGAGCAACAAAATGAGGTATTGCAATTTATCATGATCCAGCTTGATAGCCAGGAACTACAAAAGCAACCCACATCTGAGGCCGAACCACCCCCTATGCAACCATAAAAAAAGCCTTAGCAAGAGCAAGCACCAAGTCAGCCATACCAACAACCTAGCATGTATCCACCATTACCCGAGCCTGCAATATTAATTTTCAATCGATTATATACCACAAATGCCATCACCTTACCTGAGGTTCGACATTTAGATCTGAATCATCCAAAACCCCAAGGATATGAGGAGGATGAGTATTGTTTATACCATAGACAAAATAGACATGACATTCATGCATGTTGCAGTTTTAGAGCCATGATATACAACATGCTCAAAAAGAGGCAGCTTCAGTTTGTTAACCGATAAATAATCATAGTCAATAATCTATTCCTTGTACCAAAAAAGCAAGAAGAGCCTCCTAAGCAAACAATTAACATACATGTGGCTCAACCCCTTCATCAAACTAAGCCAGAGCATGCTACACGCTCAAAACATCAACAACACATTTGGACTCCATTAAACGAGCCTATGTCAATCATTTTTAGAAGCTGCAAGATGCTAAGCTCATCACCCTACCTAACATAAACCCTCTAGACCCAAACAGAGCTAAACCTAAAGGTTATAGGGAGGACCACTTCTATCTCTATCATCGAATAGAGGGCCATGACATTTACAACTATTATGGGTTCAAAAATATGGTTCAAGATCTCATTGATAGTGGGGCTTTGCCCATAGATGGTCCATCCATAGCGCCTCCACCTACTACAATGCAGGCCACATCATCCCAGTTGTGACCCCAAGGTCAGTCACATCCTCATAGGCCTAACAAGCCACCTCATCGAGTAGTCACATTTGAGATGACTACTATGACCCTATTTCAAAATTTGTACGAGGCAAATGCATTCATATTACCAGAGGTCAATCCAAGAGCACCCAAACCTGGGTCACCTGATGAAAGCCTTTATTGTATCTTTCATCGTATACATGGGCATGATATCCATGGCTGCCATTCATTCAAGAAAGTGGTCGAAGACCTACTAGAATGGGATGAGCTCTACGTAGATGGTTCACTCATTTTACCCCATCAAAACATTGGCACCTCACAGAGGTCCATGCCTCAATAAGGAGAGTTGATTTTTGTCACTCTTCCTAAGCAAGTTGATTACATTATGGTGAATGACATACGCAATGGGGGTCCTCAAGGTAGCACACCTTCCCCACCATCCACATCAAGATCAATGAAGCAGAGTGAGACATCCAAAGGTATCACACCTTCCTCACTTTCATTGAGTGGCACACACATTAGGGGTACCTAAGGTAGCGTACCTTCCCCCTTAAAAACATTAAAATTCAAAAAAAATTGAAAATTTAAAAATTCAAAAATAATTTAAAACATCAAAAACACAAAAATATTTACATTTTGTATTGCATCATATGCATTCATTTAATTGCATTGCATTAGGTATTTTCATCCATTGCATTTGCATTAGGATAGGTTGTGTTTACAATCTTACAAATGACACCACATTTGTATGCTAATCATGCATCTTTACATCATCATCATCCATCATCCCTTATGAGTAATTGTGTTTTTCAACACAACCCATCAGTTGCTATGAGGTATATACTAGGGTTTTCCGAGTCATTCAACCATACCTAGTGATCTTTTCAGATTTTGTAGAAAGCTATCTTCACTTTCAGAAGATGAGGTCTAGTTTTGATAGTACCTTGCATATATCAAAATCCTATCACAATTTAAACATTAATAATCCTAGTTTGAACAAGGAAAGATGAACACTACAAAGTGGTCCTAGTCACCTTAAGTGAAAGGTTTTTACTTGCTCATCTTGTGATGTGCATGGTCTAGAATGTTGATCATTGACAAAAGGACAAGCTCCCCCCTACCCAAAGAAATCCCTTGCTTTCATACAAAATAAGCAAATTCCCAAATCAAAGCAAAGAAAAATAAATAGTGATTTTCATCACTAAGCAAATCCCTTGCTCCAAAAGAAAACAAAATACAAAATAAATAGTGATTTTCATCACTAAGCATGAGCAAGTATCCCAATAAATGAAAATAAAAGAAGGGGGTGAAGAGCTTGAATCCCTGGAATGGTCAGTATTCAAAGCCATTGAGTGATCCCCATTACAGCAATGGGCTGAATGAATCCCACCTAGCAATGGGGTAGTTCTAAGCAATTTACAGATGAGCTAGCTTTAGGTGGCTTGTATTACCTAGTAGTCTAATCCAACTACATCCAAACCTAGGATCATGATGAACATATGGTGATCCTCATTACAACAATGGGCTGAATGAATCCCACTTGGAAATGAGGTAGTCTTATGTTTCATCTAATATATTCATTTGCACACACAGGGATAATGAATATCTTGGTCTTCATAACAAAAGCTTTTATCTTTCAGGAGTCTTGTGTAGTCATTATACAAATTTTGATTAATCAACTAGGGTGTTTGAGTCTCATGGAAAACCTCAAAAATCCCTTATAGCAACAAATCATCTCATCAATCAATCACAATTTTCCTTATGAGGTTTTGTTTATTAAGGGATGTTCATGGAATAGGATAGATACCGGATGGATATCAATAATGATATTTAGATGGCCACTGACTATTTTGTGCATATATTTTAATTTACAGAAGCTTATAAGGAAAACCCATACATCTCACATCATCTCATTTCACATATGGATGCTTAAATGATTAATTCTTATGATAAGAGTTACCATTTTCATTCATGATTTTCATACATTATGTGGTGTCTTCCATTAGTTTGTTAAACACATATTAGATTCATTCCTTATGTTTTAAGTGATTAAAGCATACAGGTTCATTTGCATTAGATCATCCTCATGTAATTAATGCATTACATACATATCATCTATCATATCATATCACATAGATTAAATGCATAAACAATTGAAACAAAATTAAACATGCATTTAACATACATCATTGCATCCATATAAGCATACATCATAGTGCATCTACATATCTAGATCACAACATCTAATCATACATCTATCATCTAGCTAGTGCATGTCATCAATACATTGCATACATATAGCATAATCAAAGCATCATATAAGCATTGCATCCATAACTGCATCATATGAACATAAAGCAAAGACATAATACACATAATGAGAAGCAAATAAAGTATCATATATATATATATATTTTGTGTGTGTGTGTGTGTGTGTGTGTGTAAATCATAAGTACATAGAGGTACAAAAATTCTCGTAAGCTACAATAGTGTAGGTCCTCAGACCTTACACTCAAAAGATATAAGACATCATGTCATATCAAATAGGGTCTACACCCCCTGAGTTGCCTCCTCCTTCAGCTCTATCCCTATGAGGCTACTTGTAACTAGTACCCATTGATCGCTCAGATAGAGCCCCTAACCTATGACTGGACCACATGGATTACTGCCTAGACTCACTTCACCTACTCCACTTGAAGCCCCCTACTGTATATCGCTCTGGTAGAGTACCACCTAATAACCCAATATAACCCTTTAGAGAGAATATATAAGTAACATCTACTACCATCTAAGATGTCTTTTTCTCTAGCAAACCCTACAGCTACCTAATCTTTGCATCACTACCTAAAGCTTCCTATCCCTAAGTGATTGACCTATGATGTCACCTAACCCATAGGAGTAACCCCTAGTTGTGTCCTGAGAGCATCTCTCTTAGTAGTCCTAGCATCTAACTTATGGTCTTAGATCACCTCTATCTAGGAGACTTATCTATCATGGTCTGAGCTAAATCCACTCGATCTTAGAGAGTGGTCCTCTCCTCTACTAACCCTCCACTATTGCTATCCTGCACTAAGCTAGCTCTATGTAGTAGCAAGAGATGTATCTCACTCCATGATCTATCTCTGGGCTATCTAAAGCTATGCCTATAGACTATGTACCTATACCTATAGTTGGGATACCTCATCATCTAGGGCATCCTCCTCCTCCTCATCATGAGGCTCCTCCACCTACTCTACAGCCTATCCCCATGCCTCATCCATCCTATGATGCACTCATCACCCATACAACTATACCTCCCTCTATTACTACCTCATCCCTAGCTCGGCCTAAGCTACCGCCACCCTACCATAGCTAAGTAGTCCACCAAGTGTCATACTCTATGATGTACCAGGGTTCGTTGCACCTGTATCGTCAATAAGAGTGTCTACCTCCTCTAATAGCACTATAACTTGTGGTATGGGAAGTTTTGTCTCTACATTTAGGCAATGATATAGGACTGGCTCCTCTAGCACATCATGTGCTATTCCAAACTACCTAGTCACCCGAGAGAAGTGGAAGAACTCCCTCACCCCTCGATGGTGCCCAATGACCCATCTATCATGCCTAACCTAGGCCAGGTACCTGTCTGCCTCCTCCCATGCAGGACAATCTAGGTAAGGTCTCCATATAACCTACCACCTGTAATCCTATCAATGACCTCATATAGTGGTCAAGATCCCTAGCATGAGATCAGCTCCATCATGTCTCTACCTCCCATGGCCATCGTGTAGCATAACACTAGGCAACTACTACTATATATGCTATAGGCAATGGAAGTCCCCTTGGTCTATCTATCCGGATGTGCTCCCACCCCCATATCTAAAGTAGTAGGCTGCATCCAATGCCTACTCACCCCCATTGAGTGATCTAGTATATCTCATCATAGAGATGAGCTAGGAGTGTGCTCCCCCATGCCATGATCAGTGATTGCTCCATAGTGCTCTCCAAGAGGTCATGTAGCATGTCCAAGAGGTTCCAAGGGAACCTCATGCTTGAAGTATCTGGAAGTAGCACATTATAGATAATGTGCATCAAAACTTCTTGGCATTGAGAGAAGATATTCACCCTGTACCAATGCTCAATAGGTACCCCACCATGCTCAATATCTAGTAGTGTCATCGCTACCCTATCTCGGAACACCCGAGTGAAAACTGCATCCCTAGTTGTGGTCTCAGAAGATGTAATGGCCTCACCATCAATTGGGATCCTAAAGATACGGTAGACGTCCTCCAACATCACCATCATCTCACCAATGGGGAGATGGAAAGTATTAGTCCTAGAATCCCATCGATGGGCTAGGGCTGTAAGGTAGGCCTGATCCGACATAATCATCGGTAATCGAACGATATAACTAAGGCCAATCACCCCAAACCACTCCCAGTCCACGTCATCTAACTAGGGCAACAGCTCGATCAATAGATCAGGCTCTCGCACCCATGCTGTCAAGGTCTAATGTGCAATTCAAAGAGAATAATCAACCTCAAATTCCAAAAAAATTAAAAAATCAATCAAAATTAAATTTAAAAAAAAATTCCTAAGGTTTCCTAGCCACCCACGTCGATAGTAGCCACCATGGCCATCATCGATGTCATCAATGGCTAACCGCCAATGATCATTTTTTGACCATTGGGGTTTGAACCTAGCCACCTACAATGATAACGACCCCCTTTGGTAAATTGGGAGCCACCATAACCGATAGTGACCCCACATGAGGTCATATCCCACCCCAAAAGTGCCCAAAAATTAAATCCCAACCCACCTAAGCTAACCTAAGCTAAACCTAACTACGGGGTGAGGTTAATTTCCTATAGTTTAATGTGGTTCATTTAGCCCATTAATTAGTGAGGTTCATTTTTAAATGCTCAAATCACAAGAATGAGATGGAGAGTCTACCTTAGGAGCTCTGACTCCGCCACTAGTAGATGCCTCAGGCTGATCCACCATGGTGGTATGGTTTGACTTTGGTAGCATTCCATGTCAAGTTTTCTCTCCTCTCCCTTAGAGCTCTCACTTTCTCCACTACCAACTAGAAATAATGAACTAAAAATTGCTAAAATTCCTATACATATTTTGCATTTCCAACAGCCACTCACTTTGATAGTGGGTGCAAATTAGGGCAACCTCGATCGTTGATGTGGACAATGGCTAAGATATTTGCAAATTGCAGCCATGGATTTTGATAGTGGTAGGAATATATCAATAACTCTCAAATTCTCACCGTGAAGAGCTTCAAAATGGACATTTAAGCATATCTACTGGTCCAAAATTTTCAAAAATCATCAAAATAACAAAAAAATCAAATAATAACCAAATTTCAAGTATGCCTCGTATCCAGTTATTTACCCTACACACTTGGCGGTTGCAGCGACTTGCGCTCCATGCAATCTGGAAATATGAGTAAATTACCATAAGGCTATTTGAACCAAATTATTCATCGATGAATTGAAATGTCTTCACTTCAATCCCTAAGAAGGCCATTGCCTTCTCTATGAATCTTTAAATAAACAGGGTAGAAAGTTGGTCTCAATCAACAATAAAATGTGGTTGAACTGATACATATCACTCATGTGTTTTGCCTCTGAATGATACCACCAAAAATATCAGAGTCACATTATGCTTTATGACATTTTGAAGTGCACATTGTCTAATTATCTAATGGTGTGGTGAAGTTCTTTCCAATAAATTAGGCAAAAAAATCAATGTAGATGTTGGGATATCATCCCACACTACAAGTAGAGTCAAGGTTTGTAGTGCAGCTTGATTATTCCATGTAGGGAATATTATAGGTAGTTGAGCAACCATATTTTGGTCTTAGCCTCTTCTTCATGTAATTGTGTTGATAGATGGAACCAATGCTTGAGGATTTGCAAAAATGTAGGATCTAGTAGTAGATCTTGTGTTCATAAACCTCTAGGTGCTTGTTTTGAGTGGAGTCACTAGGTGAATGTTGCATATGCTCTTAAAGCAAATAAATTGAGACTTCCACCAAAACATTAATCTAGAATCATTCTAAGTGGCTTCTTCTAGGTATTTACTTTCAATGGAGTCACCAAGTGAATTTTTAGATGCTTTAATCAAGAAGATAGGCAAATATTTTCAAAAATATCTCAACCTAACATAGTTCTCTTTGTTAGTGGGATCAGAAATATTGTTCAATTGTGTCCTGTCATGCATGTCACTAAATTTTTTCCCTCTTCAATTGTCACAGTCACCCATTGTGAGGGTTGGATGCACTTGATAATCATACCTTGAATGGAGTGACACAGTAATGTAGCTCTGGGAGCTTTAGAATTGGCTAAATCATACTACCTTTGAGATTTTTAACAAAGTTGGATCCTTGCAAGATGTGATCTTTAGCACTCACCTACTCTAACCTAACCTAACATGTTTTTGGTGCATAGATAAAAAGGGGAATAAAAAACATAGGAAATAAAGGAAAGTAAATTTCTAAGCTAATTGGGGATAATGTGCTAAGATTAAGACATTCCTATACATAGTAGTGGGATAAATGAATGTGTGAATCATTTGTAGATACAACACAAGAAACACTTTCTATTCTTAGCATGAATAATTAAGCATAATGATATATAAGTGTAGACACCAAAACAGCACCAATCCGATTACGTGACAGTGCTTTGGTTATGTCCCATTTGCTTTCTTCTGGTCGTCCGCCTTCGACACCTTTCTTTTGTTTTATGTATTGTCCAGACAGAAGTTGGTCATTTTTTAAGGCAATCTTCCTATGAAGTTTGTCGCCAAAGTCAAAAGGAAGCCTAAGGCTTGGGTGTCGCGATATCGCGACACGCCAAGGCCAAAAGGAAGCCTAAGGCTTGGGTGTCACGATATCGCGACGTCGCGATATCGCGACACGCCAAGGCCAAAAGGAAGCCTAAGGCCTGGGTGTCACGATATCGCGACGTCGCGATATCGCGACACGCCAAGGCCAAAAGGAAGCCTAAGGCCTGGGTGTCGCGATATCGCGACGTCGCGATATCGTGACAAACTCCCGTCTTTGCGCCTGGGTAGACATTAACCAATAAAGGTAGACTTTAAACCAATTAAAAGTGGACATCAAACAGATAAATGTGGACATCAAACAAATAAACATTCAAATAAATGTGGACATCAAACAAATAAACATGGACATTAAACAAATAAGCATTAAACATTTGAAGGTGGACATTAAACAATCGGTAGTGGAAGTCAGTCAATTACGTGGGCCGTTAGAGGACTGTCATAGGGGCATTCATGAAAGCCCAAGTCATGGAGGACTTTCCTCTCTCATGGGAAGACATGACCGCCACATGGCACCTATGACCACCACATGGCGCTTATGCATGCCTATCCAAAGAGACCCCCTGGGTCTATAAAATGGTGGACTTTTCCCACCCAAAAAAAGGAGAAGAAACGTTTGGAGCAGTGAAGCCCTGCCAGTTTACCGCCAGACGTTTTAAGCCTCGATTCACGTCATCCGCATCCGTGATTTCTTCTGCAAGGGAGGTCATCGGGCGCTTATGGAAAACATGAATCCGGATCCATGGATCCATCCATTCGTCGACAAAGCTCAGTGTTCTATTTGTATTTCTTTTGCATAATAATAATACCGAGATTTTATGCGTTATGATTTCGGTTTTATTTTAGTTCATTTTATTTTATTTTTGCAATCCGTTGTTTTAATCAATCTGTATATGCATCTTTCATTAATTGCAGAAAATAAACGTTTCTTATTTGCAACAGGTGCTACTAACATCTTTGTTGTTTCTTTGATCGCAGGAGGAGCAGCAAAGGTTAAAGACTCATCAACACCCGGCGGCAACGTTTTGGCCCGCCCATTTCAAATGTGGGCACGCGGAAGGAAGACTACTAGAAACGATTGTAACCAGAACATGCTAATCCTCCTAGCCCGTAAAGGGGACGGAGATGGAATGTAACCGAAACCGGAATCATATTAATAAAAAAAAAGGGCTGTGCTCCTATTTTTCATTATACGTTTGGTTTTGATTCGATTACAGTCATTTTATTTCATGCATCGAGTTAGTTTTGTTTACATTACATCCTAGTACTATTTTTCTTCCGAAATCTCGTGCTTTCAATGGCGATCACGATGGGACCCTGTTCCCTGCATTTTTGAGATCAAGAAACTGATCGAAATTTATGTTTTTATGCTTGCAGGTACTGGGCCGAGAATCAAAAAAGCCGATTTGGGCGAAAAAGACACCGATTTGGGCGGAAAAGAGGTAACGGTTTCTAACTGTCCCTGTCATTTTTTGCTGTGATATTTCTATTTTCTGTCATGTTTGCCTTCTTAGGGAAAGAGGTTGCTGCCTGTTTCATTTTTAAATAAAAAGAACCACACACACTTCACGTGGTAAAATTAAACCAAGGAGCTGGTCGTAAAACCCCAGCCCTTGATCAAGACCATCGGTGGATTTCATCACCACCTTGGCTTGATTTTGCATCCATTACCCCGATTGTCACTGTTGTTAGGCGTAAATCCTGACGAAAGCTGACCGAGTGTTGCTGGGGTGATTCCCGCATGCGAGGATAAGTCTTCTATGGTAGGTGCCATTAACAGGACAATCCCCCTTTCGTACCGCCTACGTACCATGTACCATCTGCTCTCACGTACCTATAGTCTCCCTCTCGTAAGGGCGGGTATATAGAGAGGTTGGTATATCGGCCTGGTTGGTATATTGAAGGGGCGACCATTTTGGGAGTTATATGAGCCTTCATTATGCATTTAAACGTTCTTCAAAAACATTCAAAAACAAAAACAAAATCATCAAAACACACTAAAACCAGTCTAGGACACACCATTAATCTTTAAAAGAGATAATCACCGTTTGTGTATGTGTGTGTTCATTTCTGCTTAGTGTAAAAAAAAAAAAAATCAAAAATCATAAACAAAAAGATAAAAATCTGTTTAGCTAGTAGAAAAGCACCACAATGGTGTACACCCGTAGCCAAGCCCAATCAAGGGCAGAAGCTCCGGAAGGTACACAAGAAGCGGGCACAAGTCGCCTTCGCTTTAGTCCTCGAAGACTTGGTCATACCGCCTTGGCGGTCTAGGCCACAAGAGAATCCACATCATTCCATGTCTAGGTGGAATTATAGGGACACCCCTCTGGGGGATACGCCCATTCGGAATAGCCCCTTTCGGGAAGAACCTTTACGTGTGACACTCAACGCAAATAGAAGACCGCCTTTTGAGGCTAGATATGAGTGGCCACAACGCGATGAAGCGCTAGAGAGGCATAGTGTCCATGAGGAGAGATAGTGTGAATATGGCATCTCTCCTTTGCCTCCCATTAGAACTGAAAGACAAAACCTGGAGCGCAGGGCTCTTCACACAGGGCGAGCTAACTCCGCCCGCCCCTTTCACACCCATGAAAGGGAGGACGAGGAAGATCATCGCATTCCTCGAGAGCAACATACAGCGCGGGAGCCTTGCGCTTCCGCCCCTGCTAGATATCATGATCACCCATTAAGGCCGGAGCCTCAAGTAAATGCCGCTAATCTCGACAGAGGGAAGCGCCACATAGAAGTCCCGGATCCTCAAAACCAAGATAGATACATCGGAGAGGCGACTAGGCCTCCTAGAATCAAAACGACAGAGCAAATTGACTTATCATTTGCTAGACATGCCGCCCGCCAAGCGCAGATCAAGCAGCTTGAGCAGGATCAACAACAGCTAGAACAATTATATCACCTTAATAAAGAGCGCATTCGGCGCCAAACAAATGAGCTGCTCCGCACCACTATGCCTGAAAAGGTTCAGACCCCCCAAACGCAGAGGGCAGAAAGGTACGAGAGGCACAACCTCATAGTGCATGATAGGTCCCCAAGACCTCGCCAAGAGGTGCCTTTAAGACACCCGAGACATGAGCGGGAGGCCACTCCCAGGAATGACGATGGGCACCCTTCGCGGGCGCCCACCCCTGTTCATCGAGCTCGCCCAATAACTCCTCGAGAAGATTATGAGGAGTATGAACAAGAAGAACGGGCCGAAACGCCCTATCAAGGCAGAGGAGGTGCTATCCAGCCACCCCTCCATAGGCCCCCAGTTGCCCGTAACACACAACGGGAACGAGTTACGGAGGAAGAGATTAAATCTTTCGATGCATACAAAGCGCTATTAGAGCGTTTGGAGTCTATGGAGACTAAAGCTTCTGGGCATCAAAAGCCCATGTTACGTCAACTCCGTAGTCATCCAGTGCATCCGTCAGTGCCCACACCTCTTTACCCCGAACATTTCAAGTTGCCTCAGTTGGCAGTTTTTAAAGGTGAAGAGGATGCTCAAGAGCATGTCACAAGATTCCTGAGCCAATGCTTTGGCATTCAGGATAATGATGCATTGTTGCTCAGGACCTTCATAACCACATTCGTGGGCCCTGCCTCGGATTGGTTCACACAGTTATCGAAGCACAACATAAATAACCTAGATCAATTAGTGGATGCGTTCCTTGAACGCTTCGCCTTCAGCACCAAGAAGAAGGCATCACTGAGTGATCTGGCCAGCCTCAAGCAATATGATGAGGAGACAATGGCGGCCTATGGGAATCGATGGAGGACTATGCTTTCTAAGCTACCTTACCTTCCCCCTATGTCCGACCTCACACAGATGTTTGCACGAAGTTGCTTGAAATCGATCTCTGGGCTATTGCAGCTGTAACAATATGCCAGCCTAGAAGAAGCTTTGGCGCAAGCCAGAGTTATAGAAGAGATCAAAATAGGGGAAGGCGCAATCGCCAAGCCTAAAAAGAAAGAGTGGAACAAAAACACTAAGACCGGGACTACGCAACCAAAACCCGCTGAGGTTAATCAAGTTGCGATAAATGTTCCCAAGCCTGTGCAAGAAATACAGCCTCAAAAGGCTAATTATCAGGCAGTGCCTCCTAATTATGAAAGAGAAAATAAAAGACAGGAGCAAAATCAGCAGCGTCGCCCTAGGCGACAATTCACCCCTTATACGGAGTCCAGGGACTCCTTATTTGACCGCTTGTCAGCGGCAAATCTAATCACCCTTCCAGAAATCCAAAACATAGATCCTAACGCTCCCAAGCCTAAGGGATACAGGGAGGATTTATATTGTAGGTTCCACAGGCGAAGGGGACATGACCTAAACGCATGTTGGAAATTCAAGGGACTGATACAAGATTTGATTGATAATCAAACATTGGCAGTGGACAACCCCATAGCGCCAAATAATCAGCAGATGGGGGTATTCAAGGACCCTTTGCCTACCCACGAGGCACAGGCAAAACCTCTTCAGGTTAATGAGGTGCGACAGAATCTCCCCATGCAAGGATATGTGGGAATGATCAGCATAGTAACTAGGAACAGGAAATACCCAGGAGCTGCCCGGAGGCAGCTACAAGAGAAGTTCCTTCAACGTCGCAACCTCAACAACCCACTGTGCAATTGCCTCCGCCTAGACCCGAGGTCACGATACGGACCAAACTCACGCAGAGTTTGTGGACCACATCGGCTAGGCTTTCCATTTATGAGCTTATACAACAATCAGTGCCCCATCGAGAAGCTCTCATGGAAATTCTGAAAGCCATCGAGTTATAGCCTCACGAAGCAAATTCCTTCAATAACTTCGTAGGACATGTAAAACGATGTACGGAGCCAATCATTACCTTCAGAGAGGATGAAGTTAAAATAGTACCGAATGACATGGCAGATCCACCCCTGCACGTTATCGCGCGGGTCAACGGGATCCCGTACAAGAGAGTGTTGGTAGATACTGGCTCATCCAGTAACATCATTACCACTACAGCATTAAAACATCTGAAGCTGCCAGCCTCTCATATCACGGCTTCAACATACACACTGTGAGCATTCAACGATGCAATATGCTCGACAGTCGACACAATTGTTCTACCCGTCCAGGTAGGACAAAAGACGATACCCACATTGTGCCACATTTTGGAAGGCGAGATGGCATACAACATACTGCTAGGGCGACCATGGATCAGGGACATGAAGTGTGTCCCTTCGATAGCTCACCAGTGTCTGAAGTATGCATTTGAAGGAGAAATACATGTAGTCCCGATGGACTTAGAACCCTTCAAATATTGCAATGCAGTGCATTTGATGCCGCAATCGACCCTCCCATCGACGCACTTGGATTTCCAGTTAAATCCATCTAGACAGGGTCCGATGTCGTAGGCACCACGGATGACTAATCCATCGAAACCCCAGCCAGGTGCATCTACATCATCTGCTCCTTCATTACCAATGCCACCTGTCATGGCTAAATAGAAGGACAAAGGAAAAAAGATCCTGGAAGAGGCTCAACCCCTAGAAGAGGTGTTGCCAACGATATCAACTGTCTCAATAGAAGAAATACCTAGCACAATGGAAGCTGAGGTTCCTAATCCACCCAACATGGAATGGACTCAGGAAGGCCTTCCATTTCCTCCCTCTCAATCGTCAACAATTATTGTTGAAATGGCCAGTACGGGCCTGGGAGAATATCTAGTGCAGAATGTTGTAGCAACGCCCACGCTAGAATCAGTGCAGGACATGGGGAGACCTCGCCTTCCCATAGGGACAGTTGTTCCTTTAGGTTACCCACCAAACCAGACAAATTTTGTGTATGGGGGCCTTGATCATGGTGTTGAACCATGCAAGCAAAAGGACGAGGACGAAGAGCCTTTTGCCAAAAATGTCAATTATCTGTCGAACCCGGACTTCGCTCTGAGATATCTAGGCCAATGCAATTGGCACGGATACGGGTTAGGTAGGTATGAGCAAGGGGTGCGTGTCCTTTGCCAGCCAAGATATCAAATGCCTTATGATAAGTCGGGAGTAGGGTTCAACCACCCCCTGCCCTTAGACATCTTGGTGGAAAACATGCAAGGCCTAGGAATAGGCGACAAGGGTGGATTGGCATCAGATCCTTATGCCAACCCGAACACAACGTACACATTGGGAGATTACCTCCCATGGTCAACAACCACCCTTGGTAACAACAATAACCCTTCTCTGTTGATAGAGAGAGGTGAGAGTTCGGACACTAACTTCCAAGGAGAACATAAACAGTGTCCAGATATCTTTTCAAAATTGTTCCCTTTAGAGGTTCCAATTGAACCAGTGCAATGTCAAGCGAATCAGGTCCCCCCACTGAGTGTGGAACAACCGCAATGGGATCAGATTAATTTGCTCGAACAAGATGAGCATAATATGGCACAGACAACTATCGGGGCCAATGAGGGCCTTTGGATCACCGACAATGATTACATAGACGAAACTGAGATGGAATATCTTAATCATGCGCGACGGCACAATCACCCTGTAACCCATGAAGAACTGATGGCACAACTAGGCATAAGGTTAGGGCATGAATGGTACATAGACCCAGCAAGGTGGGACCAAGTGTTGGATCAATGGCTCCAAGTTCACGATGAGCACCGTCCACCCCGAGACCCTATAATGACATCAGTGCCGAGGGAAGACCCTGTCTTCCTATCAACACATAGGGCCGATCCGTTCATGCCCGTCCCTACAGAGCCAGATCCAGAGCATAGGGAGCATCCAGAATGTTCGAGTTATCACACCCGTGGTAATGGAGACCAAATTCATTTCATCCACATGATCTCCATTGATTTGACCGCACCCATCCGCAATCCGGCCGATCCAGAATGGTCATTGCATCTAGACATAGATGCCATCGACTGGGATCACGTCAATTCACCGCTCTCCCCATCAGAGTATTGGCCTTTCGGTGAAATGCCTCATTTTACCCCAGGGACAACTCAGGATATTTTTCAAGCTGAAGAGGGACCCGAGGTTCCAAACGTAGATCTAAACTCAGCTAATGATATCCATTTGATCCCGACTCCACATCAATTGGAGGATGGATCCCACATGTCAGTCGAGGAGACGATCGACGTAGACATCAGCTTAGACCCAATGAATCCACAGATTATCAAGTCGGGGTAAGCTTATCCCTTGAAGAGCAAGCCGACTACATTGCCCTTCTCAAAGAGAAGAAGGAGGTTTTTGCATGGTCATACGGAGACATGCCGGGGCTAGATCCATAGCTAGTCATGCATAATCTAACGCTTGACCCGACAATCAAGCCGCTTAAGCAAAAACTACGTAAGATGCACCCAACAAGTGGCCTTGATGGTCAAAGACGAATTGCAAAAGCTGTTGGATGCACAGTTTGTCATCTGCGTGGATTATCCGCCATGGCTGTCCAACATGGTGCCCATCAAAAAGCCCGACGGGAGGATTCGCATATGCACTAATTTTTGAGATCTAAACAAAGCGAGTCCTAAGGATGATTTCCCCTTGCCAAGCATCGACGCGTTGGTAGACGCTACAAGCAGGTCACGAAATGCTATCCCTCATGGATGGTTTCTCAGGATACAATCGGATTCGTATCAATCCCGAGGATCAACTCAAAACGGCGTTCACAATGCCTTGGGGGACATTTTGTTATAAGGTCATGCCTTTTGGCCTTAAAAATGTCTGGCGCCACCTACCAACGTGCCATGACGTACATCTTCCATGATTACATGCATAAAACTTTGGAAGATTACATGGATGATTTGTTAGCCAAGTCTCTTTTGCGCTCAGATCATCTCGGTGACTTAAGCAAGATCCTCGATCGCCTCATAGAGCATAAGGTCAGACTGAATCCCAAGAAGTGCGTATTCGGCATCACATCTGGAAAACTCTTGGGTTTTATAGTCTCAAAGCGAGGCATCGAGGTGGACCCAAAGAAAGTCAAGGCAATCCTTGAAATGGCTCCCCCAACTACTATTAAGTAGCTCAAAAGTCTGCAAGGAAAGGTCACGTCGATTAAGCACTTCATAGCGCAGTTATCTGACAAGTGTCGACCCATGAACAAATTATTGCACAAGGGGGTTACATTTCACTGGGATGACGAGTGCCAGTCAGCCTTTGATGAAATCAAACAATACTTGGCTTCGCCACCAGTATTGGCACCACCTAGACCAGGAGTGTCGTTCTACTTATACATCTCAACTACTGAGGTGGCACTGGGCGCCATGCTGGCCCAGAAGAATGAACTTCACAAAGAATAGGCTACTTACTATCTTAGCCGCACCCTGGTCAGTTACGAACTTAACTATGCATACGTTGAGAAACTCTGCTTGGCAGTGGTGTTTGCTACCAAGAAGCTATGCCACTACATGCTGAGCAACACTACGTATGTTGTGTCTAAGGAGAATCCATTGCGATACATGATGAGTCGTACTTATCATAGTAGTCGCACGGCGAAATGGATCATGTTGTTGACGAAATTTGACATAGAATTTATTGGACAGAAATCTATCAAAGGACAGGTCATAGCCGATCAACTAGCAGAGGCTCCTCTTGAAGACGATCAGCCTCTAGTCATAGAACTACCCGATGATGGGGTCTTCCATGTCTCAGAATCGCCAGATTCTGATGAGCCTGAGTCACAGGCCGACATAACCTTATTTTTTGATGGTTCTAAGTGTGAGCAAGGTGGTGGCATGGGAATAGTATTCTTCACACCGCAGGGCGCTCCAATGCCCCTGTCATTTAAATTAAATTTCCCATGCACCAACAATAATGCAGAGTATGAAGCCTTGCTCATAGGTCTTCAGACAACAATCGCCATGAACATCAAATGACTAAACATCTTTGGTGATTCGTTGTTAATCGTCAATCAAGTCAAAGGGGTATACCAATGCAAATGCCCAGTTCTACAGGCTTATAAAGCCCTTGTGGACAAATTCCTGGCAAAACTTGAATGGTACGACATCGAGGCACTCCCTCGGTCATCGAATCATTTTGCGGACACAATGGCCTCCTTGGGGTCACTAATCCCGCAAGACCTTTTCGGTGATATGACAACCATTCAAGTCAAAACCTTATCGCAATCCACGATGGAGCGTGCAAGCTCTGACTTGACGTCAGGAATCCACATGATCCAGATTGAACCATCCTCGGATAAGTTCTCTCGAATCCACGATCGTCTGAAACATGCCAACTGGGGGTCCTTGTTCTCCCCTACTCCCATTAATAGCAACACAACGTTGTTCTTACAAGTTCTATCCCGCTCAACATTTGTTAGGGAGGAACTTCAAAAGGGATTGGTTGTTCATACTGTCGAGGTTTTCGATCAACAGGACTGGTATTTACCCATTAGAGACTACCTCAAGTTAGGTAATCTCCCGCTTGGATTGACGCATGCCGCAAAATGAACATTCAAGCAGAAAGCGGCTAAGTATGTCTTGATAGGAGACATTTTGTATCGTCGCAGCTATGAAGGGATCCTCCTTCGTTGCTTGGACCAGCAAGAGTCCACTTGGGCAGTCGCCCAAGCGCACGATGGTACATGTGGTGGCCACTTCAGTGGTATGGCCATTGCAAAGCGCATTCTTCGCATGGGCTATTATTGGCCATCTTTAGAGCGAGATTGTTGCGCATATGTCAAGAAGTGCGTGAAGTGTCAACATCATGCCAATTTGATGCACGTACCTTCCCAAGCCTTGCAGACAGTCCAGTCTGCTTGGCCATTTTCGTAGTGGGGCTTCGATCTAATTGGAAAGATCTCCCCTGCGTCGTCAGGCCATCACACGTTTATCATAACGGCCACAGAGTATTTTACCAAGTGGGTGGAAGCAATTCCGCTGACCTCTACGACAGGACCCCGCATTGTGGAGTTCATTTTGCATAACATCATATGTCATTTTGGTATTCCATCCAAAATAATCTCGGATAATGGGCCATCATTCAAGAACAAAGACGTGCGTGCTTTGACCACAAAGTACAAAATTCAGCACAGTTTTTCGACACCCTATTATCCGCAGGCAAATGGGCAAGCAGAGGCGTCAAACAAAATGCTAGTTGCCATCCTTAAAAAGACGGTCGCAGACAGTCATAAGGATTGGCACATCCAAATTCCACTTGCCCTTTGGGCTTATCGCACTAGCATTCGGACGCCAACCGGGGCCACTCCATTTTCGCTCGTGTATGGCTCCGAGGCAGTAATGCCTCTCGAGTTGGAAATTCCTTCCCTGCGCATATCAATGCAGGAGTTCATCGATGATGACACTGCACGGTAGGCCCGGTTAGACCAACTTACGTTGCTTGACGAACGACGCGTTAATGCTCTCGAGCACTTACGTATCTATCAAGAGCGGCTTAAGAAAGCTTACAACATGAAAGTTCACCTAAGGGACTTTCGGGTTGGTGATTTGGTTTTGAAGGAAAACCAACAGAACTCTAATTTGTCATCCCACCTAAGGGACAAGTTCACGGCAAATTGGTTAGGTCCATATGTCATTGATAGCAAAATAGGACCCAGGACGTACCGGCTAGCCTCTCTTGACGGAATCAAGGAAACAGAACCCTTGAATATCAGTCATTTGCGACCATTCTATATCTAAGAGAGCCATATCCCAAAAATGCTCCAAGGATTCCTAAAATCGCTTGGTCAATCCCAAAAATGCTCCAAGGATTCCTAAATCGCTTGGTCAATCCCAAACAAATCACAAAGTCAAGGAATCCTTGGTCAATCCCAAAAATGCTCCAAGGATCAACGCAATCAACTGGTCAATCCCAAAAAGCTCCAGGATCCAAATCCCTGGTCAATCCCAAAAATGCTCCAAGGATTCATAAATCGCTTGGTCAATCCCAAAAAAGCTCCAAGGATTCCTAACAATCGCTTGGTCAAATCCCAAAAAAGCTCCAAGGATCCCTCCCAATATCACTTGGTCAAAATCCCAAAAGCTCCAAGGATTCCCTTAAATCGCTTGGTCAATCCCAAAAGCTCCAAGGATTCCCCAATCGCTTGGTCAAACCAAAAGCTCCAAGGATTCCCGCAATCGCTTGGTCAATCCCAAAAGCTCCAAGGATTCCACAATCGCTTGGTCAAACCAAAAAAGCTCCAAGGATTCTCTCAATCGCTTGGTCAACCCCAAAAGCCCCAAAGGATTCTCGAAATCCCTTGGTCACCATCAAAAAAATTCAAAAAACAACAAAAATCATCAAAAACAACAAAAATTTGCATCTCATTTCAAGGCATGCTCAAATTCATCAATAGAGAGCTTTTCTCACATCTCATCTTCATAATCAAAAATCAATCCATCAAAAATACAAAAATATGTAGCTGCATTAAGCATCACACCAATACACATTTGTGGTCGTACAGGTCAAAGGCACCATAGACTGTAATTATTCTGCTAATCCATCTTGTTCCATACTTTTCCATTTTACAAAACAAACAAACAAACACCATTAACTGTTGTTTACCACAATAGAGTCAGTGGTCTCGTAATGTATCAAGAGTTTTCGTCTTTCAATCGGCATTGTGCTTTCTAGCCACGTATTGTACCAAGTCAGAGAGATTTTACGAAGGTAGAGTTCTACTTGAAATACGCCTTGTTACGTAACATCCCATCACAAGCTAAAACACTAAAACAATTCCTGAGTTGTACGAACGAAAGATGAAACCTGCACAGTAATCTAGGTCACCATAAGCGAAACGGTTATCTTGCTTATCCCCCTGTGTAAATGACCCAAAGAATGCTGAGAGTTGGCAAAAGGACAAGCATCCTCCCTACCCAATTCCCCAAGAATCCCAAAATTTGCAAACGTCAAAACTCAAAAATTTGACATCCCACAGTGCACACATCAAAAGGCACATACAATAGTGATTCTCGTCACTCCATATCCCAATCCCTTGCTCAAAAGAAAAATATATAAAAATAAACAGTGATTTTTATCACTACAATCGAGCAAGTATCCCAATACAATTGAAGAAAAGAAGGGAGTCGAACTTGAATCCCTGGAACTCTCAGCATTTCGACAGGTCATGAGGTAAGCCTCAGTACCGGTTTGGTTGATGACCTATTGGTCATCGGCGGTAAACCTCCCGCATGACGATATATCTGTCACATTAACTTGTGTACAGATCAATGTTTGCATGTGGATGAGCTAGCTTATGGTATCCTAGAAACAACGCAGATTAATCTGACTAAATACAATAAAGGAGTTAGTGGAGCTAATTAGGTGATCCTCAGTACAGGTTTGGTTGACAGCCTATCTGGCACTGGCGGTATCCTGATGAATACCACATAAATGAACTCAATTGCACACACAGGGATGTGAAATAACTTGGTCAAAAACAAGTCCGATTCATACCTTGTTCAAAAGTCTTGTAAGATAAAGTACAGTCATGGCTAGTGAGTTAAAACCGTCTGAGTCTCAGAAAACCTTAGCTACATTTCTAAACCAACTGCGCTACTTTTCATCCTTACAATACCATCAGAAATACAAAAAAACCACATGCATACATACAAAGTCATCTACCACAAGTAATCGCCTAAAAACAAAATAACAAAGTCCTAAACAGTCTATGGTGCCCTAACCAAACAACACAAATTCATTTCATCCATTACATTTTGCATATCACATATAAATCAAAAACAATTGCATTTATCATACCATATACATCCATTACCATAAGCATGCATCCATCACCATCAATCATTGTCGGACATCAATACACTTGCACTTAACCTCTTGGCATAGAAAATCGATGTCGGGCACAAATGGTCACTATTCTACTCCCTAAGAAGGCTACCATAGCCGACCGCTCCACGGGAAGATGGATTTTTGACAATTTCACCCCCAAATGACGTCACAAAAGGGTCAAAACACACTCAAAAACAATAAAAACAACAAATAAATGCAACACAAACAAACAACAATAAACATTGCCAGACACAAGTGCTCTTGCACTTAACCTCTTAGCATAGCAAAATCGATGTCGGGGCTCAAATTGTCACTCTCCTACTTCCCCAAGAAGGCTACCATAGCCGGACCGCTCCACGGGAAGATGGACTTTCGACACTTTCACCCCATTATGGCATCACCAAAAGGGTTTTTACCCAACAACAATAATCCAAAAGTCGGAAAACTGCTTGCACATTCAACGGACAAACATCTGAAGGCACCCTAACCTAAGTCACCTCGGGTCAAGCGACTCGTCGCTTTTCTCATGGCGGTCATTCCCTCATCGATTCGTCGCTTGAGGGGGTAGTCACACTTAGTCACCAATCAACAAACACACACCCAATCAGGGCATTGGCATGCATTCAAAGAATCATTGACAAAGACAATCACGCTCCTGCTTGGGGCAGTAAACAAGCAACAACCACAAATTGATCAAACGCGATCAAACGCTTGGCATTCCCGAAGCATGAACTCAAGGTTCCCCCATGGATAAAAGGTTGCGCCCTTTGCCTATTCATGACTGATCAATGTCTAAGTTCAAGTCACACCTCACCAAAATAGGTTAATACTTGAAATCAAATTCCTTAGCTCGTCAAAAGCAAGGATTCAAGAATGCATCCCCTTTCCATGCTTGGGGCATCACAAGTTGGTTAGGTTACTAAGAAATCCTAATCACTAGTGCTTTGGTTATCTATTTTTGCTCAGCAATGCGTCACCCGCAGCGCTTTCCAAAAAGGGGCATCTGTAGACACCAAAATAGCACCAATCCGATTACGTGACAGTGCTTTGGTTATGTCCCATTTGCTTTCTTCTGGTCGTCCACCTTCGACACCTTTCTTTTGTTTTATGTATTGTCCAGACAGAAGTTGGTCATTTTTAAGGCAATCTTCCTATGAAGTTTGTCGCCAAAGTCAGAAGGAAGCCTAAGGCTTGGGTGTCACGAAATCGTGACACGCCAAGGCCAAAAGAAAGCCTAAGGCTTGGGTGTCACGATTTTGCGACGTCGCGAAATCGTGACACGCCAAGGCCAAAAGGAAGCCTAAGGCCTGGGTGTCGCGAAATCATGACGTCGCGATATCGCGACACGCCAAGGCCAAAAGGAAGCCTAAGGCCTGAGTGTCATGATATCGCGACATGCCAAGGCCAAAAGGAAGCCTAAGGCATAGGTGTCGCGATATCGCGACGTCACGATATCGCACACAAAAAAGCCTAAGGCACAGGTGTCACGATATCGCGACATCACGATATCGCGACACGCCAAGGCCAAAAGGAAGCCTAAGTCCTGGGTGTCGCGAAATCGCGACGTCGCGATATCGTGACAAACTCCCGTCTTTGCGCCTGGGCAGACATTAACCAATAAAGGCGGACTTTAAACCAATTAAAAGTGGACATCAAACAGATAAACATGGACATCAAACAAATAAACGTGGACATTAAACAAATAAGCATTAAACATTTGAAGGTGGACATTAAACAATCGGTAGTGGAAGTCAGTCAATTACGTGGGCCGTTAGAGGACTGTCACAGGGGCATTCATGAAAGCCCAAGTCATGGAGGACTTTCCTCTCTCATGGGAAGACATGACCGCCACATGGCACCTGTGACCACCACATGGCGCTTATGCATGCCTATCCAAAGAGACCCCCTGGGTCTATAAAATGGTGGACTTTTCCCACCCAAAAAAGAAGAAGAAACGTTTGGAGCAGCAAAGCCCTGCCAGTTTACCGCCAGACGTTTTAAGCCTCGATTCACGTCATCCGCATCCGTGATTTCTTCTGCAAGGGAGGTCATCGGGCGCTTATGGAAAACATGAATCCGGATCCATGGATCCATCCATTCGTCGACCAAGCTCAGTGTTCTATTTGTATTTCTTTTGCATAATAATAATACCGAGATTTTATGCGTTATGATTTCGGTTTTATTTTAGTTCATTTTATTTTATTTTGGCAATCCGTTGTTTTAATCAATCTGTATATGCATCTTTCATTAATTGCAGAAAATAAACGTTTCTTATTTGTAGCAGGTGCTACTAACATCTTTGTTGTTTCTTTGATCGCAGGAGGAGCAGCAAAGGTTAAAGACTCATCAACACCAGCGACGGCAACGTTTTGGCCCGCCCATTTCAAATGTGGGCACGCGGAAGGAAGACTACTAGAAACGATTGTAACCAGAACATGCTAATCCTCCTAGCCCGTAAAGGGGACGGAGATGGAATGTAACCGAAACCGAAATCATATTAATAAAAAAAAAGGGTTGTGCTCCTGTTTTTCATTATACGTTTGGTTTTGATTCGATTACAGTCGTTTTATTTCATGCATCGAGTTAGTTTTGTTTACATTACATCCTAGTACTGTTTTTCTTTCGGAATCTCGTGCTTTCAATAAGAAATGGTACAAAAACTTAATTAGTCATGGCTTCTCATACATGCACATATAAACAGAAATGGGATAGGAAAAACCCAATAGTCGGCTTCTTCTATATATGAATAACAAGAATACAATTATGCCAAGAGAGAGGGTTCAAAAGCATATCCAAAAAATGACCTGGGACTCAAGTATAAATTTTTGTACAAAATAAAATGAAAGGAAAGTTACATACAAGGCCTGAAGATAGGCTTGAATAAGCAACTAACCAATGCTTTACGATGCATAAACAATCACTGTTTATAGATAAAAATGGGGAGAGTTTTCATCTAAAAATGTGCAAGGATTATATAATGTCTTTCTATTGTTGTGCTTGATCTAGTCTATATTATATCATTTTATCCCTTCAAGGTCTTTAGATCTATAATCATCAATTCTCAGCTTCTAAATGCCCAACTACTAATAGGGATACTAAAATCTAAACATGGGCATCCATTGTAATCAATGTTATTATACTTGGGGGTGTTGTTATTATGGATTCCATGTTTATATCTTCAATCGGCCAACAACTTTCCCTATATTATTAATCCCAAGTGATTCTAGCAAGTGATCATAGCTCCTTTTAGTAATTGCACATTGGTCCGACTCAACTACCCTTTTTGCAGTTTATGTACAAATAATAAAATCTTGGGGATTACTGGTTATGCAATTTAATTTTCCTCCTCCCTATTGATTTGCATATCATACCACTTTATCTTGTTATCCATTTCCACATTTTGTATGTCATACTTCTTGAGGCCTTTCACCTTCTATGCAACTTCCCTTTATATTTGAAGTGATGCAAGTTATTTAATTTCAATTTGAACAATTGTCAAAACTTTTGCTCATCTTCCCATGTTTGAATTTTATAAAAAAATTATAGCTTGGCTAAGCATTTTTTAGAAGGTCTACAGAAATCTATTATCGGAATCCTTTAGATGATCCAACAATCCTAATTTTTACTTCATTCGCTCTTCATAGTTTTCTTGCAAATTGCAAGTCAACTTATGGAACTTGTATTTTCTTCCCTACTGTGAAAATTTTCTACGTATGACCTTTAGAAGTTTTGTTCTTATTTCACCCTTTAGAACTTCTTTTCACCATCTATATTTCAAAACTTTTTAATATAGTGGTCATCAGAACTTTTACCTCTTTCTTTAGATCACAAATTTTGTAAAGTGGCACTATCTTTTGGATGGAACTTTTTTTTATGCAATTATCTAATGCTTCTTTCTCTTCCTTCCATGTATTTTTCCTTTGCTTCAATATTCTTTCAAAATATTCTTGAGGCAAAATATCCTAAGTGTAGTGAATGCTCAATACAAGCTCTATGGAGAGTATATAGTCCTATAGCATGTAGTACAAAAATACGAGAGGCACTCCCAAATAATTAATTCTACCAAGTATATTTTAGATTGGGTGGACAATCAATTCTAGTAATTCAAGAAGGAAAGGGAAGTTCAAAAATACCTCCTACTTAGTTTGGTTGATCCTTTACCCAAAAAAATTTGATTTCTCACTCTCTAGCTAGACCAAGTAGTAGTTTATGGACAACCTCTAACTATTATAGACTTCAATGGTGTACCCTATCAAGAAGTAAGAAATACCCATCACTTCTATGACAAGGTGTATGAGGTTATAATAGATAAATTCAAGGAAATATAACCAAGGCTAAAAAATGAGATGAGAAAACTAATAATAGACAAAAAATAGCCAAGTGATAATTTCTACTTAGGAAGGCCTAGGTTGTTCATCCACCTCTATGGTTTTTTATCTATGTCTTTTTAGTTGCCTATATGAGTGCATAGTTACATGCTCAACTTGGAATATGTGCAGTAACTTCACTACATAGACTTGAAATATTTCAAAGGGTAGAAGAAAACACCTTTTACCTATTTAAGTAGAAAATAATGAGCATCGCTCCTAAGGTGAATGGATTCCACTTAGTGTTAAAGGCATGATTGAATGATATGATTCTTAAACAACTTAGAGATCATTGGTCCTATTACCTAAAAGGAATTTTTTAGCAAATACTCAAGGAGAAAAAATTGGACCTCTTCCTCACAAAAGAGAAAATATAAAATGTGCAACAATGGGGAAACCTATATAAGTAAATAACTCTTTCAACTATGGGAAGCAATTATGGATATAAATGTGAGATTAAAAGTTGGTATGCTAACTCCCTATATTGGCATACCTTCCATAACAAGAAGGAAAACTTTGATCTTGATATCAAGTTTAATAATAGAGGTTGAGGGTGCATTATAAATTTAGGTACACATATTGTAAAATCCTTACATGTTAGAGGATGAGCTACTAAATAGATAGAATCACATTCTACCAGATATGGTCTATTCAATGTTGAGGTCTCTACTACCTAGGATAGGATACATCCAAATAGCACAAAAAGGGTTACCACCATAAGTGCAATAGTAGTTGGCACATCAATCCCTTATAATATCTAGCCCATGAAGAAGGTGACACTAAAGATAACCATTTTGGATGCATCATCAATTTGGAATTCAAGGACCAAATATTTTCCTCATGATCATTGTTTTCACTAGCGGCCTGTAGGCTCAGCCTTCGACATTGATAGTGGCTTGTAGAGTTAGCTACTCGGATTGAAAATGGCTAGGGTTTGAGATGTTTTTTCCTCATTTTTTAGTTTATATTTTACATTAGCTACAGTTCATTTTCTTTCTTAATAAATATTAATCGCATATTTATTCATTCCTTATGCTTTATTTCCAGTATTTCATGCATTTGATCTTATATTTATGCATTTGCTTTCTTTCTTGCATTCATTTTGAAACTAGCCTCATATTTAGAGGTATCATATGTTATTGATGTGTCTTTTAGTTTCTTTATGTGCAGGTAACAGGGACATTCAAGGACAAAGTATCATTGAGATCATACTTCTTGATATCAAATAAGGAGGCAGCTAATAAGCCATCTTATAAGAAAAGTAGTGGAGGAGTGAAAATTATTGGAGTGCATCTCTCCCCTTTGAGGGGCCACAACATTTGTAATAATTGTATCAAATTGAGGGATTCCCTAAGATGGAAATATTATAATCAAGACTTATTATGATTAATAAAGAGCACCCCACTTTGTATCATCTTTCCTCTTGCAATGGTTACATATCAATTTTTTACATGCTTGCAAATAGATTAGATACATGATTTGTACTACTTACAAGATATATGTTAAAAGAAGCTCATCTTGATCATAAATACTGGGTAGAAGTAGTTCAAACAATATTATACATACAAAATAGATTACCAGTGAAAATACTTAAACATATCAAACCTGAAGAATAATGGTCAGGACAAAAACCAAATATAGGAAAACTAAGAATTTTTTGATGCAAAGCTTACATGCTTATTCCAAAACAAAAAATGACAAAATTAGATGACAAAACTATGGCAGGAATATTTTTTGGTCAGGATAACGAGTCTACAAGATACAAAATATTAGATATACATACAAATAAGGTTTACATAAACAGAGATGTAATCTTTGATGAAGAAGTTAAAACCAACACAAAAAATAATAATAAAGATATAGAAATTCTTCTAAACTACTAAGAAGAATATATAACAAGTGAAGAGTCATAATCAAAATCTCAAGAAGAATACAGAGAGCATACAAAACCATCTACAATTTCTCATAGGAAATAACCAATATGGCTCAAAGACACTCTCAGGGACTCAAACCTAGAAAGGTTTCCAGATATTACCACTACTAGACCTCAAACCCGTAGTCAAAGTAGAATAAACAGAGGATTACTAAGCAATACAGTAGAGCCAACATCAACTATCCAAGCACTAAATCACTCACATTGGAAGGTAGTAATAGAATCTAAATATACATCACTCCAAAAGAATAAAACATGGGATTTAGTGAAATTACCTCTAGGAAAGAAAGTAGTGGGGTGCAAATGGGTTTACAAGACCAAATATAAAGCAGATGGGACATTTGAAAAATATAAAGCTCAATTAGTAGCTGAATTATATACTCAGACTAAGAGAATTGACTATGAAGAAAAATTATCACCAATAGCTATAATGACTACTATTAGAATAGTTTGTGCACTAGCATCTCATTAGGGGTGGAAGCTTCATGGAAAAGTGCTTTTCTTAATGGTGACTTGGAAGAATTCTATATGTCACAACTATAAGGGCTTGTTATTAAAGGATAAGAAAATAAAGTGTGCAAATTAAACAAATCACTATATGGTCTAAAGAAAGCTCCCAGAGCATGGAATATAAATATCAACAATCACTTACTACAACATAGTTTCAAAATAAGTACATTCGATCCCAGTTTGTATACAAAGAAAATTGGAAACAATATACTAATTCTCATAGTATATATTAGAAGTTTTGAAAAACTAATAAGTGATATAAAAAGAGATCTAGAAAAGGTATTTGAGATGATAGATCTAGGTCTGATGAATTATTGTCTTGGTCTAGAGATCCAACAAAGTGAGGATAAGATCACTATTACTCAAACAAAATATGCAAAAGCCTTACTTGAAAAATATAGAATGAAGGATTGTAAGTTGAAAGATACACCAATGGAACAAGGAATTTAGTTATCCAAAAAATATGAAACACCTTTGGTTTCAGCAACTATGTATCGACAGTTAATTGGAAGTCTTTTGTACTTAACAAATAGTCGACCTGATTTAGCCTTTGTTGTAAACTATCTTTCACGTTTTATGCAAGAACCAAGAGAGAGTCATTGGAAAGCTACAAAAATAATACTGCAATATATCAAGAAGACTATTGATTATGGACTAACCTATATGAATAATGTTAAATATTTTTTCCTATAGGGTTACTTAGATTTAGATTATGTAGGTTCTATTGATGATAGAAAATCTACTTCAGGGTACCTATTTTATCTTGGGTCAGGTCCTATATCTTAGCATAGTAAGAAACAAAATATAGTGGCACAATCACCTCTTGAAGTATAATATCAAGAAGTAAGAGATACGACCTATGAAGCATTGTGGTTACAATATATATTATCAGATATGGGCATCATACGAACTCCAACATTGATATTTTGCAACAATCAAGGAGTACTCAACTTGATAAAAAATCCAATTGTACATGAAATAACTAAACATATTGAGGCACAATGTCACTTCATCATAGATCATTTTCAGAACCATCATATCATCCTAAAGCATATTCCAACAGAATACCAGGTAGCATATATTTTTACAAAGGCACTTGGTAAACCCAAGTTTCAAATATTTAGGGATCATTTAAACAATACAAGGGAATTTCATACCAAATAATATAATATAGGAGGGTGTTAGAGTATATTACATTATTTGGGTCATATAAATGTACCACCTTTGGTACATAACTAGAGTAGGATTTTACTTCAAAGTAAAGTTAGTTAGTTGCTTCAAGATCTACCACCCCCTTCAACATAATTGAAGTACTTTCCCTATAGCCCATCATATAGTTTTGGATCAACTTATATTTATAGATTAGGGGGAAATATAAGGGAGTGGGTTTAGATCTGCTTACCCTAGGGCAATAAATTTGTAATACCATAAGTGCCTTTTGTTGATCCAGTTATTTTTCTTCCTCTAGCACCTTCTTCAGATGCTCCTTCTACTCAAGAATGGTCAAGATATCCCATATGGGCAAATAAACGCCATGAATTTCTTTAGATGATCTACTATGTTGAATGTCCTCTTGGAATTGGTATTTTGAGAAAAACTCAACAATGGATGAGATATAGATTTTTCCATAGTTGATTAAGTAGGCTCTAAACAAGATATGTTCTATTTTGGGACCTCTAAAATGTTTTGCTTGGTATCAAACAAAGCTTTTGATATGCCCTAATTTGGTGGTGTTGTATCAGGAGGCTCTCTTCTTGAATTAATTGACCTTCTCTAGATGTTTGGGGTTGCCTGGTTACTCTTTTTTTGCTCCTCTATTACCCATTTCTTAGATATTTTTACATAGTCTAATTGGACTTATGGCTATTGGTTTCTATAATGTCAGCTCTATCAGATACCTCATACACTTATTCCTCATTCCCTGAGATATATTTACTTTGAAGGCATGATACTCAACTCAGATAGGGATAAGATAGAGTTAGGTTGGTTTATCATCTATACTTCAACCCCTATATGATATATGGATGCTTGAGTAGGAACCATTTCACTTGTTATTATTGTGTATGGTTGGGAGCTTTCTTTGGGATAGATTTGGGTAAGGTAGACATTTAGAGCTAGGCAGTACCAAGTAATGGACTCCATATAATTTTTTTGGATGGGATCTATCTCCATGGTATAGTTAGGAGGTATTTTCTATAAATGGTTGTAATTGGCACCATTTACTAATTATGGATCTTTGCCTAGTCCATATCCCTATTGACCTATAATTTTAGGCCTTGGAGAGCCATTAAAATGAGGTTTGTTTCCCTAATTGTCCTATTGGAAGGGAGGTCTTGGATTATTTGGATACTATAACCTCTAGGAATTTTATTGCCTTGTTAGAGACAAAACCTCATTAGAGACTATTTTTAGCAAGCATTTCATTGCCTCAAGCTCAAATTTATCTATAATAGGGAAACTTGGGACAAGAAGGGGAATAGGGATGACAAGTATGAATGGAGTTTGTTGAAAATTTATTGGTTGAATTACTTGAGATGGTCGATATTGCAATTGAAAATTTATAAATATAGGTATAGGGAGCCTAGAGGCTAGCCTTATTATCTGTATTAGGTCATTTTTTTCCTAGATGGTAGAGAATTTTACCAATTGACATATTTCTAATTCTAACCATACCTAGGAGGGGGTGAATCTCATCAATGATTCTATGCCACACTTTGTGAAATAAAATATTAAAATCATCCATGTCCTCTATTAGTGCTCTCTTTATAGTTGACAATTGCTCCAAGAGACATTCCATTTACCTTCTCTCTAAATATTTCAATAAACAGGGTAGAAATTTGGTCTCAATCAACAATCAAATATGGTTGAATTGATACATATCACTCATGTGTTTTGTCTCTGAATGATACCACCAACAATATCAGAGCCACATTATGCTTTATGACATTATGAAGTGCACATTGTCTAATTCTCTAATGGTGTGGTGAATTTCTTGCCAATAAATTAGGCAAAAAAATCAATGTAGATGTTGGGATATCATCCCACACTACAAGTAGAGTCAAGGGTTGTAGTGAACCTAGATTATTCCATGTAGGAAATATTCTAGGTAGTTAAGCAACCATATTTTGGTCTTAGCCTCTTCTTCTTGTAATTGTGTGGATAGATGGAACCAATGCTTAAGGATTTGCAACAATGTAGGATCTAGCAGTAGGTCTTGTGTTCATAAACCTCTATGTGCTTGTTTTGAGTGGAGTCACTAGGTGAATGTTGCATATGCTCTTCAAGCAAATAAATTGAGACTTCCACCAAAATATTAATATAGAATATTTTTAAGGGGCTTATTCTAGGTATTTACTTTCAATGGAGTCACCAAGTGAATTTTTAGATGGTTTAATCAAGAATATAGACAAATCTCTTCAAAAAATATCAACCTAACATAGTTTTTTTTGTTAGTGGGATCGGACCAATTGTTCAATTATGTCATGTCATGCATGTAACTAAATTTTTTGCTCTCTTCAATTATCACAGTCGCCCATTGTGAAGGTTGGATGCACTTGATAATCATACCTTGAATGGAGTGACACAGTAGTGTAGCTCCAAGAGCTTTAGAAGTGGCTCAATCGGATTGTCTTTGAGTTTTTTAACAACGTTGGATCCTTGCAAGATGTGATCTTTAGCACTCACCTACTCTAACCTAACCTAACATGCTTTTGGTACATAGATAAAAAGGGGAAGAAAAAACATAGGAAATAAAGGAAAGTAAATTCCTAAGCTAATTGGGGATAATGTGCTAAGATTAAGATATTCTTCTGCATAATAGTGGGATAAATAAATGTGTGAATCATTTGTAGACACAACACATGAAACACTTTCTCTTATTTGCATGAACAATTAAGCATAATGATATATAAGAAATGGTACAAAAACTTAATTATTCATGGCTTCTCATACATGCACATATAAATAGAAATGGGATAGGAAAAAGCCAATAGTCAGTTTCTTCTATATATGCATAACAGAGAATACAATTATGCCAAGAGAGAGGGTTCAAAAGTATATCCAAAAAGTGACCTAGGGCTCAGGTATAAATTTTTATACAAAATAAAAAGAAATGAAAGTTACATACAAGGCCTGAAGATAGGCTTGAATAAGCAACTAACCAATGTTTTATGATGCCTAAACAATCACTGTTTACAGATAAAAATTTGGAGAGTTTTCCTCTAAAAATGTGCAGGAATTATATAATGTCTTTATATTGTTGTGCTTGATCTATTCTATATTATATCATTTTATCCCTTCAAGGTCTTTATATCTATAATCATCAATTATCAGCTTCTAAATTCCCAACTACTTCTAGGGATCATAAAATCTAAACATGGGCACCCATTGTAATCAATGTTATTAGTGTTGGGGGTGTTGTTATTATGGATTCCATGTTTATATCTTCAATCGGCCAACCACTTTCCATAGATTATTAATCCCAAGTGATTCTATCAAGTGATCATATCTCCTTTTAGTAATTGCACATTGGTCCAGCTCAACTACCCTTTTGCAATTTATGTACAAACAATAAAATCTTGGGGATTACTGGTTATGCAATTTAATTTTCATCCTCCCTATTTTCCATATCATAACACTTTTTCTTGTTATCCATTTCCACATTTTGTATGTCCTACTTTTTGAGGCCTTTCACCTTGTAGCACCCTAAAATTGGCGCAGTAAAATTGGAATAATTACATTCACCTTAGTAAATAAATTTAAATTCAAATTTAACCTCCCAAACCGCCCGTTAACCGCCGAGAAACCCGTTTCCCCTTTTTCCGTGCCATTTTTAGAGGTTGTTTTGACCGTTGGATGATATCGTCGCCGATCAGACGATATCGCCCTAGATTTGACGATTTCGTCTGGACTAGAACGTCCAGACGATTTTGTCGCAAAACTGAATTTGCATAGTTGGAATCCGTTCCAACGGGTCTCCAATCCGGGAAGAAGCGTGTCTGCGCCGTTGGGACCCTCCCCCGTTGGAGATCTCCCAAATTGGGATGATCTCCAACCTCCCAACAACTCTCCCTAAGCCTATTTAAACTCTAGGACTTTCCCTCCCCAACCCCTGGCTGAATTTTATCCGCAAGTTGAATCCCTCTCGCACTAAAACACCTTAATCTTATTTTTGCACTAGTCCTATAGCAATTTTTATGCAGGTACACCACCAATTTTCAACCGGAGCCAGCACCCATCGCCGTCGATGAACCTGTCAAGATCGGAGGCGATCCCGTCAAATTCGAGATGATTTCGTACTGATGCGAGACGATCTCGACTGTAGTCCACATCGAGGCAATCAGTGCCTGGAGTTTGCTTTTCTTAACTTTGCCTCAGTTATTTTGTTTTACAAATTAGATAATCTATTTAGTTTTTATCCTATTTTGCATCTGGAGTTCACCCATCTAGTCTAGATTGCATGTTAAGCTCATAATCTGCCATTAAAGTACAGCAATTTACTTTTATTTCTATTTTTAAACTTTGTTCAGTATTCAATTTATTATTTGGCATAATTTGCCTCTGTTTGCACGATAGTAGTTCTTGCATTTTGCATCTATTCTCTGTTTTGTAGGTTTCTGACGAATTCGTCTGACGAATTCGTCAGATCTCAGACGATCTCGTCTGATTGCAGGCGATTCTATAGAATTCCAGACGATCCGGATCGCATCAACCGCCAGAATCTTCTTCAGACATCCGGATCAGGTATTCCCCATTTTCCTCCTGTAAATTCTCTATTTTTTGCTTTCAAAATCTGTTTTTTGTATTCATTGAAAGTTGCATTTTCATATAGATTAAGTTAGATTCATTCGGCCAAACCTAGGATGAATGCTTAAAGGATAAAACGAACTCATCTAAACACATTCCAAAACCTAGGCGTGGAAACTGCCGCCAAATGTTTCCTGGTGAACCCACCATCCGTCGAAAAATCACCAAAATACACCTCCCTTGAGAGGCGGGACCTTCGTGAAGTCCTCTCGTCCGAGGTACCGCACCATCCTTTTCCCATCCTCCTTTCGGGCGCGGATCCAATAGCCTGAAGGTAGGGATGCGAAAAATTTGGAGCGATACATTTTGGTGAACCCGACGTGAATGCATCATAACCTTTTGAAAACCAAAAACAAAAACAAACAAAAAATTAGAACAACTAAAACTTAGATGCATTTTAAAACATTTAAGGTTCAAAATCATGTTTAGATGGTAGCTCCTAAAAAGAGGTTAGCAGTTACTATAAACGTAGAAAACCAATTGGCAGCTATAGAAGTTAATTCTGTCCTTAATATCCCTGAAACAAGTAGAAATCAATCCTTGTGGGACGAACTTGATAGGAGACTTAGGCTTATTTCATCTAGGTCCACACAACTTAAACAGATTAAGAGGCTAGTCTTGGATAGAATCCTGGATCCTCACCAATTAGTTTTCTATCATGAACTTCAGAGAGCCTGCCATAGATGGCTAGCCTATAGGAGAGCTTTAGTATCTTCAAAATTATTCAGCTTCGAAGAATACCTCGAGAACACAGACATTGTACACCGATTCCTAGGCCTTGTAGAAGACCAAGAGGTTGTTCTTACAGATAGGGAAATATGGAATAGAGTTCCGCGTGCTGTGCTATATCGAGAGTATTGCCATGAGCTTTACTTTTATCAACCAAAGATCTGAAAGCAGACAATATCACCATAGCCCTTTTCATCAAATTCTTAAAAGAAAACTTTCAATTTGAAGAAGAACATTTCATGACCTCCTGAACAACTTGAACCTATTAATGATATTCATAAGTTATTCATAGAAGATTAGTTCATTTACTTTCAGCTTTATTATTATTGCGTGCATTTATTGTTTCATTTGTTGTCTTTATTATATTGTTTCAAAGAAAAACTAAAAAAGAAAAAAATCAAAAACAACATAGTAAAAACTTAAACATTTCATTTCAAATATTGCATTAGGTATATATAAATATATACCTTTTAATTTGTTGCATAAAATATATATATATATATATATATATATATATATATATATTTGCTGAAATCAAAACTTAGCACCATGACTAGACTTAGGAATGGTAAAGAAACTTTAGGGGAAGGAGAAGATTGGTTGCAAGATACAACTGAAAACCCAAATGTCCTTCTTGGAGATACAAATCCGGAAGGAGAAACTCTAGGTCAATCAGATGAAGACTTAGGTGAAGATAAGGAACAAGAAGGAAATGTTAAAGAGAATGAATCCTCATCCCCTAGAATAGCTCCCAATGGAGCCATCACTTTTGACAACGCAGAACATTTTCAAAAATTTCTCAATCAGAATATCGACATCCTTAATGTAGCGATCCGTATTGATAGAGGGGAAGTTAGTGACGCTCAAGCAGCTATAGAACGGGCGCTTGATATACACACTAATCCTTTATCTTTTGTTGATCAAGAGAGTGATAAGGGTGGACCATCCAATACGGATATGGTCACTATAGCCCAAGCCATGTCAAAACAACTAGGTTACCCAACCTCCTAAGGAACCTCGTTACTCAACCTAAAACCACTCCTGCACAAAAGAAAATTCCCTTCACTACTTTGTTCCGCCAAACTATTGAGCAAAATGCTTTAAATAAACAGAAATCTAAAACAAAGCCAAATACAAATTTTCAACAATCTGGAACACAACATAATCCAACTTCAAAATTCCTCCATAACATTTTTCCTACTAATGTTTTACACAATAGTAACATGGCATCTAATCTACATGTTCCTCCATCCTATGCTCATAAAACTCATGTCAATGCCCTACCGAATCAATATGGGGGGCAAACTAGTAATCTGGAAGCTATGGTGAAACAATTGGCTTCACGTATGGACCAGATAGATCCCTACCGTCCCTCGTACAATTATCGAGAGATTTGTAGCCAACCATTGGATCCCATAGTGGTAGCTCAACCATACCCTAAACATTTTCCCATGCCCGTCCCGCCTATCTATAAAGGAACCGAAGATCCCATAGAACATCTTCGCATGTTTAGGATAGCATGTCACGACATATCGCATGACGACTTGCTATTACTAAAAATGTTCCCCAAAAGTTTAGGTGGAATGGCATTAGAGTGGTACTATCAATTGCCCACTCACTCCTTAAGAAACTTTGAAGAAACAATTGAATCATTTGTTCATCAATTTAGTGCCTACATCGAGAGACATGTAACTATTAAAGACCTATACAATTTAAAACAAGATAAAGATGAATGTTTTGCTGATTTCTTGGCTAGATGGAGACAATTGACAGGAAAACTACACTTTGTGCTACCCTATAGGGAAATGCTAGACATTTTCATCAATAATTTACAAGAACAACTTTCTTATGAGCTATCAACGACTACTTTGACTACCTTCGATAAAGCTATAGACTTAGCTCGAAGAGTAGAAGATGCCCTCATTAGGAGAGGCCAACTTAGGAAGAAGGATGATGAGAAAACATCTAGAAATCAATATAAAAACAAACAGGTTGTTGGTGATGGAGTCACTGACAACAAAAATGTTGCTAATGTCAATGCAACAAAGACAACAAAAAAATTCATATTGAAACCTCCTGATAAGCCTCCTCGAGAATTCACTAGATTAAACCAACCCTTGTCAACCATTTTACCTCAACTGCTTGAAAGAGGTTTAATCCAATTACCAGCTATCCGGGAACCTGACCCAAGTATACCCGGATATAGAGCTGATTTGCACTGTGACTTTCATAGAGGACCTGGACATTCTACCAACGCTTGTAAGAGATTGAAACATAAAATACAAGATTTGATTGACAATAATGAAATGGAAGTGCAAGCCTTCCAACCTAGACAAAACCCTCCTAATAATGCCCAAAAGACTGTTCCCCAAAATCAAAATCAGAATGCCAATCAAACTTTAGACATATTTCAACACCCTTTACCAAGACATGGTAAAGAGGTAGCCAATCAAATCGAACATCATAATGTTCCCCCTCCTACTCGATATGTAGGAACCATTAGCGGACAATTACCTGTTCAGGATTCTCAAACATTTGACACAACCTTATCCCTGGTTACAACCAGGCCCTTACATAATTTTCAAACTTCTGATTCTAGTGATATAGAGTCAGATAGTGAAAGTGAAGTAGACACTATTCAATCGAATAGTTCTGAAAACGAATCAGATCCTATTCAACCTGTCACAGATGCTAATGTTCCAGAAGAACCATTTCCTAGAAGAGTCACTACTCGACCTTCTTCTAATGTAGTCCTTCCCTATGAACAAGCCATAAATTCTCAACCGAGACCGTTTCAACGTCGTCACTATAACATTGTAGGTACCATCGGAGTCGTTACTCGACAACAAGCTCAAAACTCCCAACAAGAACCAAACCGAATGATGGATCAGCTCCATTCATTTTGAAAAACCCAAATAAAGGGAATCATGCTCCTATTGTTCAACCTAAACCCCCTTACAGCATTAATGAACAATTGTCTAATACCACGGCCAGAATCTCCCTCTTAGATTTATTAAGATCCTCTCCCACACATAGGGATGAGTTGATGCTTACATTGAGCCAAATGATGGTACCTCAAAACATTCAACCTGAAGCTATGGCCAATACTATCATCACTCGAGAGATTGATTGTATTGACTTTCGGGATAAAGATATCCCACAACACAGTTTACACAAGGATAATCCCTTGTACATTACTGCTCTAATTGGAGATGTAGTTGTCAAACGAGTCCTGATTGATAATGGCTCATCTCTAAACATTTGCACCTTTGACTTCTACCAACGATTTGGTTTTAGAAGTGATGAAATGAAGAAAACCGATATGATTATCAAAGCTTTTAATGACGAAACACAAGAAACGTGTGGAGTCATTACCCTCCCATTACAAGTTGGTCCTAGAACCCTAGAAACAACCGTGTTTATTGTACATTGCCCAGCATCGTACAATATACTTTTGGGTCGCCCTTGGATTAACGCCATGCGAGCAGTCCCGTCAACTTTACACCAATGTGTGAAATTTGAGTTTAAAAATCAGTTGGTCACTATTCATGGTGACCCTAGACCTTTTGATATGTGTGCTTTGGCAGAACCCGTTGGAGTGCAATTTTGCCCTGCTCTGTCATCCACACATTCTAGTTCTTCTTTTTCATCTAAAACTATGAAACATAAACCCATAACTTCATCTATTCCTCCTCCATTAACTTCATCTTCCTATATAGACCAACAACCTTCTAAACAAATTTTAGAATCTCAAAAGGATCTCAAATCTACAACTAATCCTTCAACTATTATTCCTATAAATTCAAAACCTTTAGACACATCCATCATACCTTCCACATCTCAAGACATAAGTAATAAACCTTCTACATCTTATGCCCTTTCTGATGAACTTTTACCAAATTTATCTACAACCTTAATATCAGAAAAAATGAATGCTTTCATGCAAGATTCAAACCTTTTAAATAATTTGCCGCCCTCTCCTCGTACTTTGGGCCTCCCACAACCTTTGGGAAGTACTTACCAAGTCGGGAGTTGTGCCTTCATTTATAAAGGATATGATTGGGGAAGAATCCCTCGGAATATCAAAACTCATCATGAGGGATATGCTCGGTGTTATTTTACCAATGATTATATTAAAGCTAAACCCATGATGCTTAAAATGGGATATAAAGGGAAAGGCTTAGGACCTTTCCAAAATGGCATGAAAGAGCCTTTCGAGGTAGAACCGTGGCCTGCCCGCTGTGGTGTGGGCCTATTTCCTAGTAAGGGACAACCCTTTCCTTTTGAGGATGATGCTCATCTCATATGCTATCAAGATTATTTGGATAGGCATGTTGATTTGCCTCTTAAAAATCAGTCATTTTCATGCAACATGCTATCCATAGCCTACCCTGAAATGATTGTCGACCCCGATGAAGAATTGGAAGGAGATATCTTCCATGATGTCTCTGTTGAAGAGATGTTGCACAATGGATTTTATTTTGATGGTTCTATACCAACCATAGCTCAACTTGAGACCACTAATCCTCAAGATGACTTATCTAAATTAACTTTACAAGAATTACAAGAGTTGGGTGTTTCACCCGCCCCACCTAATTTTGAAAGAGATCTACACATGGAGGTAGAAAATGTCATTAAAATTAATATTGGAACTGAGGACAATCCTCACATAATCAATATTGGAGCAGAACTAAGTCAAGACAAACAAGAACAATACATTGCATTCCTTAAAGAGTACGAAGATGTCTTCGCTTGGACATATGAAGATATGCCAGGTCTAGACCCTTCTGTAGTCATGCATCATCTAGTGGTCCATCCGGATGCTAAACCGGTTAAACAAAAACTCAGAAAAATGCATCCCAAAGTGGCTCTGCTAGTCAAAGGGGAATTAGAAAAACTCCTGAATGTTATCTTCATACAAGCTATTGATTATGCTGAATGGATCTCAAATGTAGTTCCAGTCACTAAGAAAGAAGCTACCAAAGTTAGGGTTTGCACCGATTTTAGAGATATTAACGTTGCATGCCCTAAAGATGACTTTCCTCTTCCAAATATGGATCAAATCATTGACTTTACTGCCGGAAGTGGGATGATGTCCTTAATGGATGGATTCTCCGGTTATAATCAGATTAGGATAGCTCCTGAAGACCAGGCTAAAATAGCCTTTATTACCCCCTGGGGTACCTTTTGTTGGAAAGTGATGCCATTTGGCTTAAAGAACGCCGGTGCAACTTATCAACGGGCTATGACCTACATTTTTCATGATATGATGCATGATATCTTACATGATTATGTAGATGATATTATAGCTCGCTCTCTTATTGAAAATAATCATTTAGATGATTTAAGAAAAGTTTTTAATCGATTACGAGAATATCTCATTCGATTAAATCCAACAAAATGCATATTCGGAGTTAAATCCGATAAACTATTAGGGGTTTTAGTTTCTTTACGTGGTATCAAAATTGACCCTCTCAAAATTGCGGCTATCACAGATATGCCCGCCCCCACTAATATATCTGAACTACGAAGTTTACAAGGTAAACTTCAAGCTATCCGTCGCTTCATTGATAAGCTGGCGGACAAAACTGGTCCCTTTCTTAAGCTCCTTAAGAAGGACGTCCCCTTTAATTGGGACACAGAATGTAGAGAAGCTTTTGAACTTCTCAAACAATATCTCCTTAACCCTCCGGTGCTTTCACCGCCTAAATCTGATCGCCCATTTCTTCTATATATTTCTGCTTCAGATTCTGCCTTAGGAGCTATGTTAGCTCAACTTGATGATGAAAAGCGAGAACGTGCTAATTATTACATTAGCCAAACTTTCGTCAATTATGAAACCCGCTATACAGCGTTAGAGAAGTTATGTCTAGCAGTCGTGTTTGCTACGCAAAAATTACGACATTACATGCTTAGCCAAAAAACGTATGTCATTGCCAAATATGATCCTTTAAGATATCTCATGAGTCGACCTTATTTATCGGGTCGCACAACCAAGTGGGTTCTTGCTCTAAGCGAGTTTGATCTCACCTTCATAGGACAGAAGTCCCGTTAAGGGTCAAATCATAGCAGATCAATTAGTCGCTGCACCCTTAGAGTCTACTCATCCTCTCATCATCGAGTTTCCTGATGAATGCCTTCAATTAGAGGCGGACCATCCCGAACAATGGTCCTTATACTTTGATGGAGCCCGATGTATGAGTGGGGTCAAGGTGCGGGTATTATTTTAATATCTCTCGCAAAAACATCTTATTCCTCTCGTCCTTCAAACCGACCTTTGCTTGCACCAACAATATCGTTGAGTATGAAGCTCTAATCCTTGGATTACGAGCCGCTTTAGCGCTAAAAATAAAAAACCTCTTAGTTTTTGGGGATTCCCAATTGGTTATAAACCAAATTAATGAAGTTTATCAGACCAGAGATGATAAACTTCGCCCATATAAGGCCTATGTTTTACAACTAATGTCCTTGTTTGATCAAGTTACTTTGGAAGCCATTCCTCGAACTAGCAACCGTGCAGCCGACGCCATGGCCGCCGTTGCATCTCTCTTGCCCTTGGAGTTAGACGACGAATATGCGACTATCATTATTCGTCGACTCCAGGAACCCGCCTCAAATAAGTCATGCTTAGAGCCTTTGGATGTGTTTCTAATCAATGAAACTACTCCTGAACCTTGGTATATAGACATATTTGATTTCCTCCAAAATGGGACTTTCCCTACTAATTCTAATAGAAACCAGCGTCGGTTATTACGTCGACGAGCAAGTCGATTTGTAATAATTGGCAATACTTTGTATAGGAGATCTTTTGAAGGTATCCTATTAAGATGTTTAAATTTAGATGAGTCTAAATCAGCCTTGAGTGAAGCCCACGATGGATCTTGTGGAGGACACTTTAGTGGTAGTGTCATTGCTAAAAAGCTCCTTCGGATAGGATACTTTTGGCCTACCATGGAAACGGATGCACATGAGTATGTGCGCCATTGCGACAAGTGTCAAAAACATGCTCGACCTTGTCCATGCGCCCGCACAAGAGCTGCGGGCTATTTCGTCTCCTTGGCCCTTTTCTAAATGGGGCTTGGATATTATTGGTAAAATCAATCCTGTGTCTTCTGATGGACACAAGTTCATCATAACCGCCATTGAGTATTTCACGAAGTGGGTTGAAGCTATGCCTTTAGCTTCTTGCACTGGTTCACAGGTCTCTAAATTCATTTTTAATCAAATCATTTGCAGGTTCGGAATTCCTGCGAATCTCATCTCTGACAATGGAACTCCTTTTAAAAATAAAGATGTTAAAAAATTATGCCAAAAATACAAGATTCAACACCGCTGGTCTACTCCCTATTATCCTCAGGGTAATGGTCAAGCGGAAGCTTCTAACAAAACTTTAATCAAAATTCTCAAAATATTGGTCAATAAAACTGGTCGTGGATCGGCATATTCAATTATATCCAGCCTTGTGGGCTTATCGAACTAGTGTTCGAACCCCCACGGGCACTTCACCATTTGTTTTGGTATATGGTGCCGAAGCGGTTTTTCCATTTGAATTGGAAGTTCCTTCTTTGGCTCTGCTACTTCAAGATACCGAAGTAGGAGATGAATATCGTGTCGTGCAGACTCAGTCAGTTGGAACTCCTAGATGAAAAATGCATCAATGCTTTGGAGCATCTCCGTGCATACCAAAACAAGCTTAAAAGAGCATATGCTAAGAAAGTTCGTCATCGATCCTTTGAGATTGGCGACCTTGTTCTAAAAGAAAATCAAAAAAATACAAATGCAACCAAAGAACTTAAAGGTAAATTTGAGCCCAACTGGCTCGGACCATACATCATTACTGCAAAATTTGAATCAGGAGCATATAAATTATCTACCTTAGATGGTAAAGAACTTAAAGAACCCATGAATATTTTACATCTCAAACGTTACTATGCATAAATTTGGTCATTTCATCCATGTATATATTTGTTCAAAGTTACTCTCTTATATTTCTTTCAATTTATAAAAAAAATTCAAAAACATCAAAAACATTCATAATCATCCAAAAATCTTCAAAAACTATCTATTGCATTTATTTAAAGCACTTGTTAAGTTCTTTTTGCTCAAAAACAAAAATCTAAATAAAAATCTAAAAACAGACTATATGCTTGACTCTTTCGAAACCAAAACAATATACGGAAGAAAGAGAGAGTCAACATTCTCCCAACTTCTAAAAAAATCATGTATATATATTTTCTTACAATTATTGCAGTTATATGTTTCAACTTATTTTGGATACAATTAGCATTTATTTGGCATCCCTCACTTGCACACTCACAAAAAATAAATATCTTGATTTTATCTGGCATGATTACTAATCTCTCTTATATCAAAGTTCACAAAATTCAATTAAATAAAGTTTGAGCATAGAGAATTGATCTTGTTATTTACTTAAACCAAGCACATCTTTTCACAATAAAATGATTATATTTGTAATTTCCATGTTTTGCTACATAGTAGAACTGATTTCTTGGGTGAAAAGTTTCCCCTGCTATCCTATCATGCACATGGTCTAGAATCTTTGAGAATTGGCAAAAGGACAAGCTCACCCCTACCCGGAATAAAAATCCCTTGCTCTACAACTAATCTGAGCAAGTATCCCTAGCAACGAAAAAGAAAAGAAAAAATTCAAGAAAAAGAGAAAAGAAAAATGTTATTTCAGCAATGTTCCAAGCATTATCAAGCAAAAGAAATACAAAAGAAAAAGAAACAAAGTTCAAAAGAAAGCAAGAAAGCAATAAAATCCCTTTCCCTACCCTTTGAAAAGAAAAGAAGGGTTGATGAGCTTGAATCCCTGGAATTCTCAATTATTCGAAAACTGTGAGGTAAGCCCCATAACAAGTGGTTTGTGCCCAACCCGCTTGGCCTTGGGTAACTCCTAGCGTGGCGATATGTCCGTCACATTAGCGACCTTCTTTTGTACGAGACCTATGTCCGCTTATGGATTAGCTAGCTCTTGATAATCCGATCTACATAGTAGTCTAATATGGTTATATGCATCTACATCATGGTTAATGAACACTTATTTGGTTTCTTCAAATCACTTGTATCATAGTATCTTGCTCAAACCTGGTAAATGAACAATACAATTGCACACACATTTGTATTTGAGAGATTTTGTCTATCATTATGATAAATCAAGATTGGAAATGAATTCACATATGCACATGGGATTCCTTATAAATCTAATTTTTGTCTTCAAAATACTTTGAAATATTATTTTTGCAACTTGTTTGGAATAATCAAGTACAATTATTTTTCATAAAGACAACTATATAATAGAAAAATCACAAATTTCTTTCAAAACATATCATACATATCATATCGACTTTCGCGACGATGGTATAGTTTCAAAACCAAAATTGGAATTATATGCCTAGCGCAAGTCCTCATTTTCATATTTTCTGTTCATCAAAAATCAACCATGCAATAAAACTATCTATTTTCTTTGATTTTCGCGATGATGGTATAAGTCTATACCTACATATTCTATGCCTAGCGCAAACCATTGTAACAATTTTTATTCCCCCATTTATCAAAAATCATAAAAACCATATGACTTCATTATGTTACACAAATTATGCTTTTCAAAAGCAAACACATTTTCATTATTTCATATCATTATGTCAACCTTTAACTTTGCAATGATGGTATAATTCCTAAGGAATTATTCAAAAATTTTATCACACTTAGGAATTTATGCCTAGCAAAAATCATTTTTTACAAATATTTCATGCATAATATTTTTATGAAAATCTGAAAACAAACCATCATCATCATCATTATTTGCATCGTCGCACCAAAGTCTTAAGACAGTCTCTTAAGCACTCCTTTTACTTTTCACAATATTTCTATACTGGGATTAGCTTGACGACCGAGTGAGCGGCGACTCCATGAAATGGTCTATAATAGCGACAATGTCCTTTGAAATTATTGTTAAAAGTCCCCTTTTATTTTTATCAAATCATTGCATCACAAACAACCAATTTGTTACATCAGATTATTTCATTTAAAATTTTACAGCATGACATCAAAATTATAATATTTCCAACGACATAATTACATGAATCCTCAATGAATTATCAAATCAATCAATCAAAACATAAAAGCATCATAAACATACACAAGACACAAGTCATATGATCAAAAATATCTCATCTATATATATCAACAAAATTATGTACATCATATCAACCATTTTTGCTCCAGAGCTCTAAAAACCAAAAATAACAAGAACAATGAATTAGGGTTTTACCCTATTTTTCTTAATTTTATTCAACAATATTTTTTTTTTTTCGCGTTTTTACCTCAAACGTTCGATTTGGGTAAAAACACGGAGGGGGCACCATAGTAAGTCGTCGTACGATTCGACCAAGAATCGTCGCCTAAAAATGGGTATCATTTTTTGCTTTCTCGTAGATCGAGAAGAACTCATCTTTAACGCATTTTCTTCGAAAAATTCGCTAAAGAGGGGGCAAAATGTAGCACCCTAAAATTGGCGCAATAAAATTGGAATAATTACATTCACCTTAGTAAATAAATTTAAATTCAAATTTAACCTCCCAAACCGCCCGTTAACCGCCGAGAAACCCGTTTCCCCTTTTTTCGTGCCATTTTTAGAGGTTGTTTTGACCGTTGGACGATATCGTCGCCGATCAGACGATATCGCCCCATATTTGACGATTTCGTCTGGACTAGAACGTCCAGACGATTTTGTCGCAAAACTGAATTTGCATAGTTGGAATCCATTCCAACGGGTCTCCAATCCGGGCAGAAGCGTGTCTGCGCCGTTGGGACCCTCCCCCGTTGGAGATCTCCCAAATTGGGAAGATCTCCAACCTCCCAACAACTCTCCCTAAGCCTATTTAAACTCTAGGACTTTCCCTCCCCAACCCCTGGCTGAATTTATATGCAAATTGAATCCCTCTGCACTAAAACACCATAATCTTGCTTTTGTACTAGTCCTATAGCAAATTTTATGCAGATACACCACTGATTTTCAACCGGAGCAAGCACCCATCGTCGCCGACGAACCTGTCAAGATCGGAGGCGATCCTGTCAAATTCGAGACGATTTCGTATCGATACGAGACGATCTCGACTGCAGTCCACATCGAGGCAATCAGTGCCTGGAGTTTGCTTTTCTTAACTTTGCCTCAGTTATTTTGTTTTACAAATTAGATAATCTATTTAGTTTTTATCCTATTTTGCATCCGGAGTTCACCCATCTAGTCTAGATTGCATGTTAAGCTCATAATCTGCCATTAAAGTACGTCGAATTTGCTTTAATTTCTATTCTTAAACTTTGTTCAAGTATTCAGTTTATTATTTGGCATAATTTGCCTCTCGTTTGCATAGTAGGAGTTCTTGCATTTTGCATCTATTCTCTCGTTTTGTGGGTTTCTCGACGAATTCGTCGGATCTCGGACGATCTCGTTCGATTGCGAGCGATTCGTAGAATTCCGGACGATCCGGATTGCATCAACCGTCGAATCTTCTTCAGACATCCGGATCAGGTATTCCCCATTTTCCTCCTGTAAATTCTCTGTTTTCTGCTTTCAAAATCTGTTTTCTGTATTCATTGAAAGTTGCATTTTCATATAGATTAAGTTAGATTCATTCGGCCAAACCTAGGATGAATGCTTAAAGGATAAAACGAACTCATCTAAACACATTCCAAAACCTAGGCGTGGAAACTGCCGCCAAATGTTTCCTGGTGAACCCACCATCCGTCAAAAAATCACCAAAATACACCTCCCTTGAGAGGCGGGACCTTCGTGAAGTCCTCTCGTCCGAGGTACCGCACCATCCTTTTCCCATCCTCCTTCCGGGCGCGGATCCAATAGCCTGAAGGTAGGGATGCAAAAAATTTGGAGCGATACACACCTTCTCTCCAACTTCTCTTTATCTCTGAAGTGATGCAAGTCATTGAATTTCAATTTGAACAATTGTCAAAATTTTTGCCCCTCTTCCCTTGTTGGACTTTTATAAAAAAATTGTGGCTTGGCTAATCATTTTTTAGAAGTTATATGGAAATCTATTATCGAAATCCTTTATATGATCCAACAATCCTAATTTTTACTTCATTCGCTCTTCATAGTTTTCTTGCAAATTGCAAGTCAACTTATGGAACTTGTATTTTCTTCCCTACTGTGAAACTTTTTGACTTATGACCTTTAGAAGTTTTGTTCTTCTTTCACCCTTTAGAACTTCTTTTCACCTTCAATATTTCAAAACTTTTTAAGATAGTGCATTGATCATCAGAACTTTTACCTCTTGCTTTAGATCACAAATTTTGTAAAGTGACACTATCTTTTGGTTGGAACTTTTTTTATGCATTTATCTAATGCCTCTTTCTCTTCCTTCCATATGTTTTTCCTTTGCTTCAATATTCTTTCAAAATATTCTTGAGGCAAAATATCCTAAGTGTAGTGAATACTCAATACAAGCTCTATGAAGAGTATATAGCCCTATTGCATGTAGTAAAAAAATATGAGAGGCACTCCCAAATAATTAATTCTACCAAGTATATTTTATATTGGGTGTACAATAAATTCAAGTAGTTCAAGAAGGAAAGGGAAGTTCAAAAACACCTCCTACTTAGTTTTTTTGATCCTTTACCAAAACAAAGTTGGTTTCTCACTCTCTAGCTAGACCAAGTAGGAGTTGATAGAAAACCTCTAACCATTATAGACTTCATAGGTGTACCCTATCAAGAAGTAAGAAATACCCATCACTTCTATGACAAGGTGTATGAGGTTATAATAGATAAATTCAAGGAAATATAACCAAGGCTAAAAAATGATATGAGAAAACTACTAATAGGCAAAAAAATAGCCAAGTGGGAATATCTACTTAGGAAGGCCTAGGTTGTTCATCCACCTCTATGGCTTGTTATCCATGTCTTTTGAGTTGCCTATATGAGTGCATAGTTACATGCTCAACTTGGAATATGTGCAGTAACTTCACTACATAGACTTGAAATATTTCAAAGGGTAGAATAAAACCACCTTTTACTTGTTTAAGTAGAAAATAATGAGCATCACTCCTAATGTGAATGGATTCCACTTAGTGGTAAAGGCATTATTGGGGGAGATGAGTCTTAAACAACTTAGATATCATTAGTCCCATTACCTAGAAGGAATTTTTTAGCAAATACTCAAAGAGAAAAAAGTGGACCTCTTCCTTACAAAAGAGAAAAGATAAAATGTGCAACAATGGGTAAACCTATATGAGTAAATAACTCTTTCAACTATGGGAAGCAATTATGGATATAAATATGAGATTAAAAGTTGGTATGCTAACTCCTTAGATTGGCATACCTTTCATACCAAGAAGGAAAACTTTGATCTTGATATCAAGTTTAATAATAGAGGTTGGGGATGCATTGTAAATCTAGGTACACATACTATAAAATCCTTACATGGTAGAGGATGAGCTACTAAATAGACACAATCATAGTCTACCATAGAAGGTCTATTAAATATTGATTTTCCTACTACCTAGGATAGGATACATCCAAACAGCACAAAAAGGGCTACCACCATAAGTGAAATAGTAGTTGGCACATCAATCCCTTATAATCTCAAGCCCGTGAAGAAGGCAACACTAAAGATAAGAATTTTGGATGTATCGACAACTTTAGAAATAACCAATGTAAAAATTGGATAAATGACAATAAAATAATAGAAGGGATTTGAAAATATAACAACAACAATAGCAATGACAAATAACTTAGCTTGAGAAGGGGAAAATTCCTCAAGGAGAGTCCCCTATTTAGTTAGGAATGGCTAGTCATGTTGCCATCTATGCACCAACTCCCATTCCTCTATCACCATCCATCATTCTCCTTTTCTCTTTGTCCTTTCTTCTCCTATTTGTGCTTCTTCTCCTTCACATTCTTCTGTTACACTTCTCTCACCCTCTACCAAGTACAACATGTAATTCTCCAAGAGGAATCCTTCCTCCAATGGTCATAGTCATGATGGGAACCACCCTCATCATATCCTTTCCATCTCTACTCATTCAAATCATTGCCTTATCCATTAGTCCCATGCATCATGTCACCTCTCTCGTCCACCTTGTTCAAATTAGCATCATATCTCATTCTTACCACTTTCACTCCATTTACCATCACCACATAGTTTTTTCCTCTCACTCTACCATCCACTTCCACATTCCAAATATGTCCATCATTAAAATCATGTAAACTTCTCTTATATGCATTGATACCCATCATCCCAACCTAAGGAATTGAGTCAATTGGTGTGCCTAGAATTCCAAGTTAGACCTAGACAAAATGGACCCATACCACATGGTCCAATTAGCTAACCAAATCATGCGTGGTGTAACAATAAAATATAGTAGCCTTATGGTTAAGGATGAAGCAACATAAATTAAGAACAAAGAATTTAAAGAAAAATTGACCCAATTGGAAGCAAAGAGGGACCATCTTCAAAAGGAAAATGAGGAGATAAAAAAGAACATGACCAAAAAGTATCAACTAAGAAATAAAGTTGATGACCTCAAAACACAACTTGTCAAAGATGAGAAAATAAAATAAGGGGTTGAATATTTTAGGTAGGACCTAACAGAAGAATAGAATTGCTCTTAGTAACCAAATTGCTACTAAAGAGCTAATTTTACTTTATTTTATTGTAAGTATGAAAAACAAGAGATCTGCTATGACCCCATGAGCAAACCAAACGCAACCAACAAGTGAATCATTTTCTTTTTTTCCTTGCTAGGACCTCATCAAGCAAGCAAATAGCTCATTTTTTGTAAGTGAATCACTCTACTTTATTGAATGAATTGTTTCCCATCTCATTAGTTCTTCTAGACACCTCTAACAAGTTAATATTTTATTTTTTGTGAGCACATCTCTCCAAATTTATGAGTGAAATGCTCCTTCTAAACAACCAAGATTGACTCAATTTTTCTATTTCACTCAATTTTTCTCCCTTTCTCATCATGAACACCACTTCTACATCCACTAGCCCTTTATTTTATGAGGTGTAACTTTTCTCACCACCTTCCACAAGTACTAGCACACCCATTATTGTTTCACTATCACCAATTCTTATCACCTCAAGGGAAGTCAAACCATTAAGGAGGTAACTACAAAATAAAATGAGAGGGAAGTGGATGTGGATAAGGAATGCCTATGTATAGCAAGAACTATAAATCACCTTTCCCTCCCTTTTCCCTTCATTATGCACTCAAGGTCCCAAACAAATTGTGCATGACTCTTAGCCTTTATAAGTGAAGCATGTGCAAGTTATACCCTCAACTAGGTTGAGTCAATTGGGGCTCCCTACCTTAAGTGGTTCACTCCTAGTAATAAAACTGCTCCTAAAGAACCAAATTTCCTTTCCTTATTCTAATTTTAGAAAACCAAGTGATCTGCTCCAAGCCCACGTGTGAACCACTCACAACCAATAAGCAAATCACTTTCCTTTTTTTATCTGTTAGGACCCCTCAAGTGAGTAACCCCTCAAGCGACTGAATCACTCCTTTTTTGTAAGTGAATTACTCTACTTGCTTAATAAAATTTATCCCCCTCTCATTTTTTCTTCTATATGCCTCCAATGATTAAATTATTCCTTTTTGTGAGTGAATCACTTCTTCCAAATAGCCAAATATACCTCTATTTTTTTATTTTTCATCATTTCACTCATTTTTTGTCCCTTTATCATCATAGATATCATTTCTAAATCCAATATAACTCCATTTCCTAAGGCACAACCTCTCTCACCATCTTCCACAACTACTACCTCAACCATTGTTGTTCCATTATCACCAATTCCTTTCATTATAGAAAAAGAGAGGGAAAAGGAAGAGATAAGGCTCCTCATCTCCCAAGACACTAAAAGAACATATTGATGATCTATAGTAGAGAATTAAGGAATGGAATAACACATATCCTATTAAGTAAGAAATTAGTCTTTTAGAATATTTGACTTGAAGCCTCAAAAAAATTCATGGAGTATAAACCAAATTTGGACTTCAAGGTTAGTAATGAATATAGTGCCACAAGTCTAAAGTTACCTAGAGTTGGTGGGGGTCATAAAAGAAATATATGACCCATCTATGTGGATATATTATAGTCCAATGATACAAAAATATTTCTATTATAAACATCCTAACATTTATTTATGGTATTTTCTAACCACCCACCTAGGAAAACCAAACTTTTCATCTATATTTAGTATCCCATTAGAGTTGAGTTAGTTTAACGAAGATGTTGAAATGGTAATGTCAAAAATCGTTACAGTCTTAGAAGAAAAAAGTGCTAAAAATATCTATGAAGAGAATATAGCCCCATTACATGTAGTAGAAACCTACCAAAAGCACTCCTGAATGATTGATTATGCCAAGTACATTTTAGATTAGGTGGAAAGTCAACTCAAGGAGTTAAAGGAGGAAATGAAGTTCAACAACATCTCCTACTTAGTTTGGTTGTGTAGACCAAAAATTTCATACCCCTTTCCCTCAAGGTAATCGATCCATGCCTGGAAGGGGGATGGGAAATAAGGGATCTACACCTCAGATAAGAAGTACTAATTTTGTACCCTCTTTGGTGGTTGTCGATGAATTGTGGTGGACCAAGAAATGTTTTAAGATTGTTTTCACATCTTGGACTAAGTATAATGTTTAATGAATTAATTTTGAAAACACACACCTAGGTTTTGGATAGAATATAGCTAATAACCTGGACTATATGCAATTCATATTTTCATGAGGAAAACATGCAATAAGAAATAGTACTTCTAAGTCTAAAATGCAAGATTCATTATCCCTTTTTTTGTCTTTTGATGTTTTGATAGCTTAATGCATAAATAAGAACAAAAATAGATCAATATCAATAGAAATAGATAGTAAAATTCAAAATAAATTATACAAATGTACTTAGCTAAGCCGTATGGCTGATGTAGATGAATTCGGTAGCAGAAAGCAAATTTCGTAGCAAGCAAAAAATGGTTTTAGTAGTAATAAACAATTTTGGCAGCAACAGGCAAATTTGGTAGCTAATATTTATTATGAATTCGGTTGTTGAATTTGTGAAAGACCTACAACTTGATCACATAGGGAACTAAAAATAATTTTTAGTGTTTAGGGATCTGCTTAAGCCACTATCAAATTAGTCTTTATGACATGGCAGTTATATCCCATTGGTCCCTTCAAAAAACCTTGCAAAAAAGTAATGAAATCTTGAATTTATTACAAATATATGAATGACTAAAACTAAATGCTAAAATAGTGTAGTAAATAGAGTAAAATGCTTATACAAGTTATCCAAATGTGCAGTGCAAAGTGAGGTGATGAATCTGAGAGCATCAGTTTACCCCCAGTCTGTGTTTATGTGAATTCGACACTGGTAGGTGAAATCGACAGGAAGTAGAATACGAATTTGACACTACCAAATTTGTTAAACCTGTAAAAATAGAAACTTGCAAGTACAAAATGATAAATAATAGGCTCCACATGCTTTTTTATGTGGATCTGCTCTTTGGGTTCCTGGATGGGATCTTATCTATGGGCTCTCAACATTTTTTTGTGGCTTCGAGGAGCCTCTGCTTTGCTTGCTACTGAGATGTCACTGGTCTTCCTTTTCTAGATCCTTGAAGCTATTCGTTTGCAGTTTTGGAGGTTGTCTGGGGTTTCTTACTACATTTTTTGGTTTTGGACTTAACACCTGCAGCTTGTTAATCATGTGGCTCCTTCTATTTGGATTCCTTGGGACCTTCCTATCCCTTTCCCATGGCTTGCGGTTCTACATCTGTTGCCTCCTTTGGTCTCTACATAGCTCTACCTTGTTGCAAGGGGATTTCATGGCCTGTAGAGATCCTCATATTGCTGATACATTTTCCAGGCATGTGTGGGATGTTGTTCTGGTCTATTTTCTTGCATCCCTAAGTGTTTCCTAGCCCTCCTTGGGTGAGATGTTCCTTCTTGGTGGTTCCTCTACTCCATCCTATTGTTTGGGGTGGTTCTGTGTTGGTAGTTTTGGTTTTTTTATGTTTCCTTGGTGGAATACCGATTTTTCGTTTCACCCTTGCATGGGCTTTTTCAAAATTTTATTATTCCTGCTTTGGCAAAAAATTTCAAATTTCCCGTTGGGTGGGATTTTTCAATTTTCATGTTGGGCAGGATTTTTAATATTTTTCCACTTAGGTGGGAGTTGCTTTTTTCTTGCTTCGGGTGCATTTTTCACGTGCTTTTCCTTTAGGCTATCCTTTGGCATTTCCTTTGGCCTATCCTTGGGCCTATCCTTTGGCCTTTCCTTTGGCCTATCCTGTGGCCTTGTTTTTATTCTAGTAACCTATTGTATAAAGGTTTTGGGGCGCTTTCAAAACCCCTTTTTTAATGAAATTTTAACTTACCAAAAAAAATTGATAAATAATAGGCTTAATAATGAAATAATGAAATTCTTACTATTTGATCCAATCTCCTAATATCTCTTGAATGATGATAGCAATGTGAATTTTACCTATATCTCGTACTAATTATAGAAATCTAACATACTTCAAAATCTCAAGTCACCATTAGTCCTTCCAGGGAGTCATCTACTACTTAAAAAGAATGAGGTTAACCAGAAGTTGCAAAGAAAAGGGGGTCAAATCAGGTTAGTTGGGGAAATTTAGAAAAATTACCAGTTTGAGCAAATTTGATAACAATTGGAACTATTCCAACAAGCATCAAATTTATGAAATACATGAAAAAGATCAAATTTAGGCCAAAATCCCAATGGCTACCAATTGAAATAGGTTGGCACCTTATTTAGTGAATTTGAAAGTTATTGGAATTGTTCCAGTAATCATAAAATTCGCTAAAAATGACAAAAGGGATATGGAGGTTAGAAAATTATTGTAGAAGTATGAAAAAAAGGGTAGGTAGATGAAGGTGGATTCTACATGATCTGAGAGGGGTTAGAAATTTTGCAATGGGTCAAAATTCCATGGCTACAGGTTGATCCTTTACTAGAAGAAAAGTTGGTTTCCCACTCCCTAGCTAGACCAAGTAGGAGTTGGTGGACAACCTCTAACCATTATAGAGTGCATATATGTATACTATTGAGAAGTGAGAAAGACCTCCTACCACTTCTATGATGAGGCATATGAGGTTGTAATATAGAAATTCAAGGAATGAGAACCAAGGCTAACAAATGAGATCAGACAACTACTAAAACATTAAAAAAAAACCAAGTGGGAATTTCTACTTGGGGAGGCCTAGGTTGTTCATCCACCTCTATGGCTTCTTAGCCATTCCTTTTGATTTGCCTACATGAGTGCATAATTACACATTCAACTTGGAATATTTGCAGCAACTTGGATATATAGACTTGAATTATTTTAAAGGGTAGAAAAAACCACCTTCTAATAGCTTAAGCAACATATAATGAGCATTTTTCCTAAGTTGCATGGATTCCACTTAGTGGTAGAGGCACAATTGAGAAATATGGGTCTCAAACAACTTAGAAATCATTGTTCCTATTCCCCAAAAATAATTTTTGAGCAAATCCTCGAGGACAAAAAGTTGGGCATCTTCACAAACAAGTAAAGATACAATGTGTAGCAATGGGTAAACCTAGATGATTAAATAACTCTTGCCACTCTAGGAAGTAATGATTAATATAAATATAATATTTTGAGTCACTATGCTAACTACCTAGACTGGCATACCTTCTATACCAAGTAGAAGGATGATTTTTATCTTGATATCAAGTTGAATCATCAAAGGTTGGGGGCACTTTGTAAACTTAGATACATAGACTATAAAATCCTTACATGCACTACACCAAAAAATGGCTTTAAAGGCACTTATAAACCACCCTTAAATACCTTTAAATATGGTTTTTTAGTAGTCATCTATGAGGGCATCGTAAAAATTATGTGACATACGATAGTGGCTAAAAATTGCCTCAAAGAACCACCCTCTTAGGGTCTAAGAGGGTGGTTAAAAACTGCCCTCTTAGGACTACGAGGGTATTTTGAACCGTCATCTTAGGACTAATGGGGTGGTTATTAACCACCCTCTTAGGGTTAAGCCTCTTAGGTCTAAGAGGGCGGTTCATACCCGCCCTCTTAGGGCTAAGAGGGTGGTTTATAACTACCCTCTTATGGTCTCACCCTAAAAAAAATATAAAGGAGATGATCCATGTTGGAGGGACTATACCATCAGATAAGTTATGCCATCGATTATAAAGAGCCTATGACTCTTTATTCAACACTCTCTTAGTAGAAACAATTTTGTCAGTGCATGTTTTAACTCCATGATCAAGGCCCAAGAGTTTACAAACTTTACAAAGCTACTTGATAATAAACAAGATCTCACACATACTACCAGTTCTTTGAGAATCAATCAAATTATACTCATCAATAGAAAAAAATTATCTTTGTGGTCTCAATAGATAATATATACAACAAAAACAATTCTCTTTGTGGTCTTGCTTGCAAAACACCACCCATGGTGCCTACGACATCAATGTATTGATATGAACTCATCCTCCTGATCAAAGCTTAGAAGTTGCCAAGAAGACATTGTAACATGATTATCAATGAGATCTTGCATGTACTGTCAGCACCTTATCTTCCTTATCCAATGGTATTTTATTATCACAATCAATCAACTAAGATGGACTGAGAGTAAATCATAATGATAGTGATGAATGTATATTTTTAAATTAAATGTCACTCCTTGTATATTTAAATTCAAACTTTACAAAGCTACTTGATAATAAACAAGATCTCACACATACTACCAGTTCTTTGAGAATCAATCAATTTATACTCAGCAATAGAAAACAATTATCTTTGTGGTCTCAGCTTGCAAAACACCACCCACGGTGCCTACGACATCAATGTATTGATATGAACTCATCCTCCTGATCAAAGCTCAGAAGCTACCAAGAAAACACTATAACATGATTATCAATGAGATCTTGCATGTACTATCAGCACCTTGTCTTCCTTATCCAATGGTATTTTATTATCACAATCAATCAACTAAGATGGACTGAGAGTAAATCATAATGATAGTGATGAACGTAGCTTTTTAAATTAAATGTCACTCCTTTTATCTTTAAAAAAAGTATATTGAGAAAATTCAAACTTTACAGATCCTATGCCCTAAAGAACACCCCTATGAGTTAGTAGTATATTACCCACATATCGTCAGAACCACTTACCATTCATTTCCATGTTAATCACCTCAATCACTTATCCTAAGATTTTAAGTATATATATCTTTTCCTAGTAGTACGAAACAACTTAGTGTTCATGTTGCCCCAACTTCAAGAAATTTTCATAGAACAACTCTGCAATAGGATTATTGAATTGAGGTCCATCATGATGTGGTGTTGTAGGAAGGTGAGACACTTACCATAACAATCACCTAGGTTCAAAATGTGACAAGCATCCCCCCATGTTCAACTGGTTGTCCAACTAATACAATCAGGTATATGTGGTAAAAAAGTTGACATTTCCATGATTCAAAGATCCTATGGATGTATAAAGAGATGGTTGATTTCTTAACTAAGAGTAATAGTGCAAATATAGAGTAGCCCACCTCCATGGGCATTAACTTTTACAATTAAGGAACTAAACGAAAAAATATCATTCAATAAAAATATTCATAAAGTTTGTATATATGTATATAAAGAAAATGTTGGGGAAGGCCATTGTGGGAATGAAAAGTATGAATAGCTTACCTGTAAGGAGCATTCTCATCCTCAGATGGCATTGTATCTCATGTTGGGCCCTTACTTCCTCCCTATTTCTGAATGCTCCTTCTTCAACCACTTATCCTTTTCAGGTTTGTAAACTCATACATGAAGTACAAACTGGAGTGTGAGGTGAAAGTCCATTACACATCTAATGAGTGCTACCTCAACAATTTCAAGATTGTAACCATAAGTTTGTAGGACCTGCTTATGGACATATACTTGTAAAACCTAAAAACATAAAGACTATTATGAAGGGAATGTGAACTAGTCATGTGGAACAAGAACCTACATTGAACAAACATAATTTTACATGATGCAAGGACTTTGCAGTCCAGTTTGACTACATCAAAATGGGACTTAGAAAAAGAGTGGAGAAGATTATTATGTCCAAAAGTTGCTAAGAATTGAAATTGATGCCAATGTTGTGATGATTTTGTATTTATGGCTTGTGTTGGCAAACAAAATGATTATTTGTTGCAAATTTGAACAAAGAGTCATAGGTTCTATTCCTGCCACCTCCACCTGGTTGTATTCAAACTTCAAACTTCAATATTTTACGTGCAAAAAATTTATAATGTAGAAGAATTTAATAGTTTATTCTCTTTTTCAATTAATAGAATAGCTGACATAATTCCCACATAATTGGCTAATAGCCAAAGACAAGAAATTAACAAAATCATGACAATTCTAGGTAATGTTCTACATTATTATTACCAAAAACAATCTCTTAAAAATGTAAACATAACTATAATAAACAATGATTGTTCACCAAAAGTGGGACCTTTCACTTACATTAAGTTTCCCACTCCTTGTACAAGGAAAAACATGTCCATCACCTCATATGAAGGATAGTCAGTTAAACATTTATGGGGACATATGAAATGAATGAAAGTGCTTGACACCAATTGCCATATCTTCTCTTTCATATTCTTTTGCTTATTCAAACCCTTTATTGCCTTCACGTCCTACCAAACAATAATGACAAGAACGTAGTCAGTTAGTTGTTATATTCAATTTGTACCTAATGAGGCTGCCATGAATTTGTGTAATACCCTTTCACTTGACTGGTGTATAGGGCATGGTGTGGAGCATCCTCCAGGTGTTGACCTGAGATCTTCCTCAGTTGAAGAGGAATTTTGAGGTTTTTTAAAACCAGATTGTTGAATGCTCCTTCTTCAACCACTTATCCTTTTCATGTTTGTAAACTCATACATGAAGTACAAACTGGAGTGTGAGGTGAAATTCCATTACACATCTAATGAGTGCTACCTCAACAATTTCAAGATTGTAACCATAAGTTTGTAGGACCTGCTTATGGACATATACTTGTAAAACCTAAAAATATAAAGACTATTATGAAGGGAATGTGAACTAGTCATGTGGAACAAGAACCTACATTGAACAAACACAATTTTACATGATGCAAGGACTTTGCAGTCCAGTTTGACTACATCAAAATGGGACTTAGCAAAAGAGTGGAGAAGATTATTGTGTCCAAAAGTTGCTAAGAATTGAAATTGATGCTAGTGTTGTGATGATTTTGTATTTATGGCTTGTGTTGGCAAACAAAATGATTATCTATTGCAAAGTTGAATAAAGAGTCATAGGTTCTATTCCTACCACCTCCACCTAGTTGTATTCAAACTTCAAACTTCAATATTTTACATGTAAAAAAATTATAATGTAGAAGAATTTAATAGTTTATTCTCTTTTTCAATTAAAAGAATAGCTGACATAATTCCCACATAATTGGCTAATAGCCAAAGACAAGAAATTAAAAAAATCATGACAATTCCAGGCAATGTTCTACATTATTATTACCAAAAAAAATCTCTTAAAAATGTAAACATAACTATAATAAACAATGATTGTTCACCAAAGCGGGACATTTCACTTACATTAAGTTTCCCACTCCTTGTACAAGAAAAACATGTCCATCACCTCATATGAAGACAATCAATTAAAATTTATGGACATATAAATAAGAAATGCTACACCAATCCATATCTTCTCTTTTATTCTTTTCTTATTCAAACCCTTTATTGCCTTCATGTCCTCAATAATGACAAGAACATAGTCAGTTAGTTGTTATATTCAATTTATACCTAATGAGGCTACCATGAATTTATGTAATACCCTTCACTTGAAGTGTATACATGTGTACATCCTCCAAGTGTTGACCTAAGATATTCCAATTGAAGAGAAATTTTGATGTTTTTAAAACCAGATTTGAATGCTCCTTCTTGCATCAATTAGCATTATCATAAACTACTTTGATGCAAAAGGTAGAGCCCCAATAGTGTACAGACTCTTTCGACCATCATAAGCAGGTAGTCTCTTACCCAAAAGGGTCTCTCTATAAATGGAACATAGACATTAGTTCTTCAAAAATTTAGAAAACAACACATGCAACATACTATCCTATTCCAGGATAGAAGCAACCTGATGAACATCAGTTTCTCAAGCCTTTGATTCCCATGAGCCACAATAGTAGTACCAGATCCTGACATATGGTCTACAAGTAGTCCTAAATAAGTAGTAAGCAATCATTGTTCATGTTGCCTCAAAGTATATTGACCAACAGATAGCAAAACAACACATGCCTGCAATTGGAAAAAATATAAAGGAGATGATCCATGTTGGAGGGACTAGAAGTTAGGCCAAATAGTAATGTAATTTACAATTATACCACAAACAAGAACATAATAACAAGTCCACAGGCAAGTTTATCAAAAACATAAAAGATAAAAAAGACACACTTACAGGGTTTGTTCAATCCATCTACAATAGAACATGATAATTTCTTCTTATGCAAATGCAAAAACATGTCAAAGTTCTTCAAGCCTAAAAACAAATATCTTAAAATTCTGAAATTCTTTGCAAAATTAAATTCTTCTTGCTTCTCATCATTCCATCACCTTGTATGTAGCAGTAAATAAATTTCCATGCCACAAGGCATCCCTATAAAATACTCTCCAGGACTAATACCTTGTAGTGAGGACATAATGTATTAAGAATGAAATAAATATGAAGTTCCAAACAAAATGCAATAATATGCAACCGAATGATCATGACAATTAGTATCATATATCAAGACTAGGTAACCATATTTTCCTTACAGTGATCAAGAGAACACAAGGGCTATGAATGAGTCACTCATAAAGACAGATGTCAACAACTAAAAGAGGTAACATCAAATATAGAGTAGAAGTGATTTTATCCATAAATAGAATATAAACCCTTTTGAAAAGGGAAGAACAAAACACTAATAAACAACTACATAAACCAAAATCAACTACAAAAACACTCAGTTCAATGCAACCTTAAATGGACAACCTGAGCCCTCCATATAATGGGCAGATGTCTAAACACCCCTACCCACCCCAACCATCAGAGATGAGGTGAGAGGGTATCCTGAGACTTTCATCAGATACATAAATATCCATCTATACAAATCAAGTACTACTGCTAAGGACTAGGACTAAGAGTCAAACATGAAACATCAATTTCATAACTAACACACACTCAACACAACTTTATCAAATTACCAAATTACCTTCTTGTATCTGATTGGCCAACCTCATGCTCAGGATACCTACTCGCCTCACTCCTAGCTTGGTTGTCCATTAATTATCTACTAGCATTTTCTAAAAATAGAACAAAAAATGTAACATCAAATATAGAGTAGAAGTGATTTTATCCATAAATAGAATATAAACCCCTTTGAAAAGGGAAGAATAAAACACTAATAAACAACTACATAAACCAAAATCAACTACAAAAACACTCAGTTCAATGCAACCTTAAATGAAAATAAAATAACAGTTAATGCTACAACATGGCATAATTTATTTGTAAACAATATCTGCTATAGGCTAGGCAATGAAGGAGCCCACAACATCCTTCATTGTGGCCATTTCATCATTCCTTCTATACAATATTGTTTCCTCTTTATGGGCGACGTGCACATTGACTTTGCAAAAACCTTCACCCAAACGTTGACCATGTATAAGGTCTTCAGGGTTAGTACTGATCACCGTGCCTTCGACCACTACGTTATCATTATGGATCTGAGTCAAGTAGCATTCCCTTCTCTCAGTTTGAGTGATCGATGTCATTTTTAGTCCCTACATGGAAAATCAACAACCCAGATAAATTCACTGCATAGCGTACAATACAAACTAAGTCAACCATTTTATATTTGAAATAATAGTCATACCATTGATGACTCTGGCCTAGAAGGTATTGAGCAATTGCCTATACCTTGATCACCACCACCAATGTTGTGTCCACTTGTAGGGGTAGCATGTAGTGATGTTGCCTATGGAATTATATGCAAGGGATCATTACAACTTTAGGGGTGCAACATGTAAATATTTCAAATATGAAATCATGAAAAAACTAACACACCTCTATCTGTGCAAGCCATGTCAAAATCTCATCAATATTTTCTCTCTCTCTTACAAGCTTCTCTTCCATATTTTTTCTCTCTCTACAAGCTTCTCTTCCCACTTTTGCTCTTTCTCTATCGTATGCACTTGCATTTGGCACAACTTCTATAAATAATCCTTACCAGCAAAAATAACAATTGGTGATACTCCTTTGTTGACACCTCAAATCCATCTCGGTCTTTTGGGTCCTAAAACCTTGGCGAGGGCATCATCCTTAATAGATTGATTTATGGAGCTCGTAGATGATATTTCATCATCCAATTTTTTCTAGCAACATCACATGCATAGTTAACTGGTAACATGTTAAAAAAATAATCGATATAACAATGGTTTGAAGTTCAATGTATTGCTATTTCCAAGGGAATGTCACTTACGATTGTCTCTACAACTTCTGGTGAAATAGGAGCCCCATCCTTCTTTGTATGAGCTACCATCCACACAGTTGCCCTTGGTAGTGGAGTTTCCACATTTGGTTGGCTCTTCCTCTACAAGATATATAGTTGGAGAGACATGGGGATAAGTCATACATGACAAAACAATATAGCTATATATGTTTGTCACATAATGGATGAGTATGATAGAATACCATTTCATGCTCCAATCGAGCATATCCTATTCGACTACAAGTGTGCATGATGGATTGGTGAGATCTATTTTGTTTGTTCCTTTGCCTCACCACCTACAACACAATGAAGAAACCAATATATAATTAATTCATTAGGGAGAGCAAGGTCAAAAAAATTCACATGAACATAACAATGATATGAACTACCATAGCAGATTGGTTGGTACTTGCCTTAAACTCAGCACTGCTCCTACCATTCACAAAGGCTTCCCAATATTTTTGTGATACACGAGATGGGGGATTAGCAATTCTATCTTCATCATTATCATACTTATCATAGTGGTTTTTCACAAGTCGATGCTTATGTTCATGCCATTGCTTGTCCATGGTCATGAAGACCCATTTCTTCATTGTGTTTAAAATGATATATTTTTGTTGCATCAGACTAGTATCTTATTAGATGCAACATTTATATAAGTATTCAAAAAATGGACACTAGCTATGAACTGCATTGGCTAGAAAGTTACCATAATGAGTGTCCATAACTAGTTTTTAACTTCCACTGGGACTGCTCTCCAGTTTGTATGGGTGATAGGGACAATCTCCCTCACAATCACCCCCAAGTAAGATGAAAAATTAATAGAATTTGGACCTACGGGCTATCCATTTAGATTGCAAATGATCTCCACCCTATCTATGTTGCTTGACTCTACTGCACATCTTGTTGGACCTCTCTTTCTACGATATTCAGTGTTCGAAGTGTGTGATGACCTGGCATCAACACCTATAACATCGACACCATCCAAACATCATTATGCCATATAGTATGACAAAAATGAGTAACCCAACATCACGAGCAAATTTCTTATGTAGTCTACGTACCTTCTTCACTAGCCAAAGCATTGTCAACCTCATTTCAAGTATTCTCAACATTGAATTCATTTATGTTATGGGTCACCTCCTTATCTTCCTCATTATCAAAATGACATAGTTGGTATTGTCCAATTGTTGCTACAATACACCATAGTCGATGACAAAACCATGATCAATTCGAATATACCTAGGTCAACCACTATTGAACAACACTATCAAATTTCAAGTACTTACTAGCATGTGAGATGTGTGTCACTAACTCCTAATTTATTATGACAAACTCAACTACCTATGACCTCTTTCTTGGTCTATAAAAGAAAAATAAATAGAAAGCATGATTGTAAGAATGCTAAATGAATGGAAAATTCTTATTTCAAGTGCAATTCTTATTTACAGATATAGGTGAATGGACAACCTGAGCCCTCCATATAACGGGTAGATGTCTAAACATCCCTACCCACCCCAACCATCAGAGATGAGGTGAGAGGGTATCCAAAGACTTTTATTAGATACATAAATATCCATCTATACAAATCAAGTACTATTGCTAAGGACTAGGACTAAGTCAAACATGAAACATCAATTTCATAACTAACACACACTCAACACAATAAACCTTCATTTCAACACATTACAACATGCATGCATGATTAGACTCTTAATCCTATGCCCTAGCAGCACTTGTATTCTCTCTTTTTTATACCAAATTACCTTCTAGTATCTGATTGACCAACCTCATGCTCAGGATACCTACTCGCCTCACTCCTAGCTTGGCTACCCATTAATTATCTACTAGCATTTTCTAAAAATAGAACAAAAATGATTGGAACTCAACATCATTATCTCACAGTTCTTGTCCACTCTTTGAGCAATTGTCATTGAACAATCTATATGCATCATTGACCATTCCAACGATGTCATCTTGAACATATTTGATAATTGGACCCTCATCAGTGGTAGAGCACGTGTTCGATGCATATTTGTCATTCCAATGAGTTTTGCAAAAAAACTCATTTGCATAACCTAGTACATGTTTGTTCTGAAACCAATTCTTTTCTTTCAACTGACTCTTCTAAGACAAAAAGTAGAAGAACCCTCAACTAAACAAAAACTAGAAGAGTCAGTTGAAATAAAAGAACTAGTTTAAGAATAAAATAAAGAGCCATGGTTAAATCTATCTCCTTTAGCATCCATTGCTTAAACTAATCCTGGAAGTGATAAACACCATGGTTTGAAAATTATTATTATTTACTTTGCAATGTGACTTCCTCGAGCATTGTCATAATATTCTCTCTTTGCTCATCCTTTGCTAGTATTTTCACCTATGCTAGACTGTGGAAATGAGGCTATGTGTTAAGCCTCCAATCCTTATGAATTTGATCAAATGACCTTCTAAAATATTCATGCAAACAAATAGTAGAGGACTGATTGTGAAAAAGTACTATTTCTTGTCACACTAGGGTAAGGTAGCCTTAAAAAATTCACCAGGCACCATCATATACATAAGCCCCATCTAGGGTAAAGAATGCTCTGAAAAATTAAATGATAAATCAAATCTATGGAAATAATTTAATTCTCAGGAGATGAAAATGGTTCTGTTGGAAAATAATTCTGCAAGGCATCTTGATCCATGGACTACCTAGATGATAGCTAGATGTAAGGGTATGTAAAATATCTCGTAATTGTTCTAAATCTACATAAATCGTAGACCTAGAACTTAAACTAACAAAATGAATTTTACAGACAATTGAGATATAAGTGTTATATTGGTAGACCTAGAACTTAAACTAACAAGTTGTTGCCCCTTCATCGCAACTCATCAAAACTGATAATAAATCTTTTAAACATCCTAAAAACATATTACAATGTACAAAATCATGCAAAGTCTTATAGTTTGTTTTTCAAGACTCCATAACATGTTATACTTAAAGAAATATTATTTATAGCTTATTGTCATAAATAAGATTTTTTTTTGTAGTTGATATATTACTTGTATAAATTGTATATATTACTTGTATATCCATAGAGGATTACCAAACATGCATAAGCCTCAAAAAAATAACACAGGCACAGGACAACACAGGCACTCCAAGAGCTTGCTGATCTAAAAAAATAACTTCAACCAATAGATGGTGAATGGAGATATTTGCTCGTAGCACTAGAGTCATATTGGTTGAGGATTAGGTATACAATGCAACTATATTATTACAATTGTATCTGTCAATCTACTAGAAGTGTAATTTATTTAAGCAAGCAATAATTTTAGAGGTCTTCTAAAGGTCAAATATGCTACATAGGCCCTATACAAAAATATTGTTGTTTTGAGTGTCACACATCACTATCACAAATGTGTATTGTAGATCTATAGAGCATCTGGAGACAATAGTATGACTGATAAATGTCAACTATTATTTCTATGAATTTTCCCTCTATGGATACCTATGAATATTTTCTCTTTTTTACTTGCCACAAAATCCTTGCTTCTAAGGCAGATTTAGAAACCTAAATAATTTTGGCACTTATCTTGATCTTATTCACTTGTGTTGAGGTTAACCTTTTAGCATGAGATTATAATATAAAAGAACTATGGCTTCTTTCTCAAAAACTGAAGTTTGTGATGTTTTAAAGGTCCTAGTTAAAGAATAATTTTTGATAACATAACCAACTATAAAATGATTCATGCATGGCCTTTGTAAATTGTAGCAAGCAAAGAAAATTGATTTCCAACTACTGTGGTCTTTGCCTTATAATGCTACAAGAAGAGAGGTCATATACAATGGACAACTTAAATAATATACCACTACCAACAACAAAGCATATTGTATTGCTCTTGTGTAGGGATTGGAAGTAGTAAAATATATTGTTATTGTTTGAATTTGTGTATATAGCACCCTTCTTATTTATCATCAAACAAATAGAACATAGAAAATCGGTGCTTACCATCTGAAACAATGGATAAAATAGCAAAAGAACTTGCTAATTACTTAGTCCTGTGTCATTGACCACAGTAGACCAGGAGACTATAATCCCAAATCTATAATGATATGCGGGGATTTCTTGTATGGAGATAGTAAGTAGGTGATTTTTGTTTACACTTAAACCACAAAGAAGAATGTGTGTTTTTTTGCCCTACAATAATTAGTTTATTTTTGAGTTTGTTTTGTAAAGAAACAAGATTGGATGGAAATGGATACGATATCTGATACTGGTATGAAATCGGATATGGATACGACAAATTTTCTAGATCTAATATGGATACGACTAGATACAACATTAGAAAAAGCATATATGTTTAATATATGAAAAGAAAAAATATATGACACAAAAATATTTACAAACGTATACATTTTTAATAGGATATTTTCATTAACTAGGTAGCCTTAAAAAATTCACCAGGCACCATCATATACATAAGCCCCATCTAGGGTAAAGAATGCTCTAAAAAAATAAATGACAAATCAAATATGTGGAAATAATTTAATTCTCAGGAGATGAAAATGGTTATGTTGGAAAGTAATTCTGCAAGGCATCTTGATCCATGTACTACCAGATGATAACTAGATGTAAGGGTATGTAAAATATCTCGTAATTGTTCTAAATCTACATAAATTGTAGACCTAGAACTTAAACTAACAAAATGAATTTTACAGACAATTGAGATATAAGTGTTATATTGGTAGACCTAGAACTTAAACTAACAAGTTGTTGCCCCTTCATCGCAGCTCATCAAAACTGATAATAAATCTTTTAAACATCCTAAAAACATATTACAATGTACAAAATCATGCAAAGTCTTATAGTTTATTTTTCAAGACTCCATAACATGCTATACTTAAAGAAATATTATTTATAGCTTATTGTCATAAATAAGATTTATTTTTTGTAGTTGATATATTACTTGTATAAATTGTATATATTACTTGTATATCCAAAGAGGATTACCAAACATGCATAAGCCTCAAAAAAATAAATTGGTACCTTATTATTAAAAAGTCATTTCCAAAAATGGTGTATACCCAACCTTGATCATATTCAAATATCAGGTGTCTATATAGAAGTTGGCAAGTTGCCTCCTACTGAGATTCTAGCCCTTCCAATGTTTAAGAATTATACTCCTAGAATTCTAGCTCTTATTTTATATATTAAGAACTTGGCAAAAGATGTAATTGTGGATGACTTACACTTCGTATTTGGGTCCCTTTTTGAAAGCATGGAGGAAGCCAAATCTGGACTTGGCATAAAGTTAATGCAAGAGGGTCGGATGAGGGGCCAAGCATTTGTAACTTTCCCATCTACAAAACTTGTAGACCATGCATTGAAAACTGACACTATAATTCTCATTCAAAATCATAGGATCCACTACTTTTGCTATTAAAATGATAAAAAGGGTTACAAATTGATATCCTCTTTACAAATTTTGCCCTAAAGGCTACAATGGGGTCTTCCCTAAGGAAGCCCTTTTGGATGTGGTGCAAAGGCATAGGGATCTGTCTTCTTTGTGTTCCTCAGTGCAGGTGGGCTTCTTGCTCGTGTGCCACCATTGGTTGGATGTGTTCGTATACCTGTTGAACCTGCAAAATCTTGTTAGTGCATTGAGGGGTCTGCCTCAGTCAAACCCCATGGTTATGAAGACAAAAAGACTCTTAAATAAGCTTAAAACATGAAAATAACTAATAAAAATAACATAAAAGTACTAAACTAGCCCATACTTACTTGATTCGATGATTCTGGTGTCTGTAGCATAGGTTCACATGGGATCGTGCGAATCTATTGTGAATCGGGAGGTTCGCATGGGGTCGTGCAAACCTATATTTTTTGGACAGAATCTGCAAGATGAATTTTCTGGTTGTCTTGGAATAATTGCTTCTTTGATTTTTGCATGGGTCACCTTTAGAAAGTGTACTTTTTGGTGTTGTTGACCTATCTCAATCACAAGATATATCATGAAAGCAACTAATTACTATTGCAATGTATGATGGTTGTGTGATGGATGTATGATGGATGTGATGGTTGTAGTGATTTTGGTAGAGTTTCGATAAGCAAAAGTTGGTTGTTATGAAATGGTGAAAATGACCTTCTATTTATAGACTTGGCCAAGGTGAGAGGGAGGGGATGAGGTGTCCCCTATGAGGTGTCAATGGTGAGGTGTCCACCTAAGAGGTGTCCCCTAAGGTGTCCTAGTCCATAAATGAGGTTGGGTGAGAGAATCCCTCACCCATCCACAAATAATGATGACTTTGCTAAAAATATCCATTTGGCATTTATGAAGACCTTTTTGAAAATATCTTCAAATTAAAAATTGCTTCTTTTGTGCAAAAGTCTCCATCTTTCATTTATGACCCAGGGGAATGTGAGGTGGAGAAATATCTGGGGTGAGAGGTGGCAAGGCTAGGATAGGCTAGAATAGGTGAGGTGGAAGGCTAGGCTAGTCAAAGTAGACTAGGTGAGGTGGAAGGCTTAAATTAAATCAAGATTAGATTTAATTAAGCATGTGATTAGCCATAAAGCATATTTTGACCAAAATGTTGACTTTTTGACCATAAAGTGCTTTTTGACCATGGTGGAGAATTCAACCTTGGTTGAGTTGTGAATGAGGTCACATGAGGACCTAGGGTTAAGCGTAGGAAGGGGCTTAGCTAGCCCAAAGGGGCTAAGGATAATGAATAGTGAATTTGATGAATGAATAGTGTTTTTAGTCAATTTATGCAATTTTTGAGGGTTTTGCAAATTGATTGACCATGAAGATGAGGAAAGGGACAATGTGCGACTTTTGGGTGTCTACATTTTACCCCTTTTTGTACTAGATTGTGTGAAACATGGTTTAGTACAAAAATTGATGATGTGAATTGATGGAATGATTTGGAAGGCAAAGAATTTGCAATTGATGATTTATGGATGGTTGTGAGAGAGACACATTGATAAAAATGGTTTATGATTGATTGCTTTTGGAGGAAGGTGTAAGATTGCCTTGCATTGTGATCAACTTGAGATGTTTCAATTGTGGATGAAACAAATGCCTTTGCTAATTTTTGCTTTTGATTGATTGATGAGCTCGTTTGACAATATTTGACAAATCATTGGAGCCATGGGGTAGAACTTTCAGGAGCTTCATTCACAAGTGGTCTTACGACTACCACTATGAATATTGGAATCCATGAGGTGTCTACAGGTAGAGGCATTTTGAGATTTTATCAAACATTGATTTGTTTTGGATTGGGATTTTGGAGAGAAATTCCTTATTTTGGTCTTGAGATAATCTTTAGCAAAAAATTTCTTAGGCATATGTTGTATCCATGATTGGATTTTTGGTTGTTTGATCATGTGCAAGGTAGCTTTTGATTGGTTGGATGATGACTACCCCCTCAAGTGATGAATTGGCGATGGAGGAGATGAAAATCGGTGATGAAATGATTGATAATGATGAAGAAGAAAAAGGTAAAAATTTTGCATGAAATTCAGCAAAATAGAAGAATTGGGAGAAATCCCAAGGAAATTGGATGTAGGTGTGACAAATTTGAGCAGGGAGGATAGGTTCACATGGGGTCATGCAAACCAGGGTGGTTCGCATGAGGTCATGCGAACCTGTCGGTTCGCACGTGTGGGGTGTGAATCGGTAGAAAGAAGATTTTAAATTGGTAAAAATATGTTTTGATGTCATTTTCATGCGAAAGATGGAGTGGTGGGAGAGGAGAAAAATAGAATGGAGTGTTGCCAGATTATGGATCGAGTGATACGGGATGGTGAGTGCATCGGCAAGTACGAGCACGGGGGTGGTAACACTAGAGGTAAGTGGTTTATTCTTTCTTGATTAGTGTGTAAATTGGTTAGGGTAAATGGATGTTGAATTTTCTTAAAATATCATAAATTAGACATGCATGCATGGGATGGGTGAAATGTGTGCACTTTGTGTAAAAAGGGGTAAATGGGTATCCCGGGGTGGTTTTTGTTTTTGCATGTGATGATTGTTGCTTGTGGAAAAGCGTGCATTGGATGTGATGTGTGGGATGGGGTGTGAAAATTGAATGCATGTGAAAACTGACAAGTGGGGGCTCCTAATAAGCCAAATGGGTGTCCAAATTTACTTTCGTTTGATTGATTTGACTTCATTTTGACCACCTCATTTTGTGTGCATGTGTGAGGAGGGTTTCGACATTTTTTGCATTTTTTGGCATGTTTTTGTCATTTTTCATGTGCGTGAATGGTATGCATGGAATGTGGATGGGTGGGCAAACATGCATGCAAAAAAATGTATGCAATCGGGAGGTTCGCATAGGGTCGTGTGAACCTATCGGTTCGCACGGGGTCATGCAAATGCATATTTTTTATTTGAGCATATGCATATGTACATGTAAAAGAAAAATAAATGGATTGATTTTATGTATAGGATTTTTGACTCGTGACATGTGTTTTGTGGTAGGTGAAGAAGATATTTGTGTGACATCGACTACGAAAGTGTAGGAAGGCCTTGCAGGATGTATGGCGGGTGGAGGATGGGGAGTGGTTGTGGGCGGTGGGTTTATATGGTGTGTGGGAGATGCACGAGGTTCATGTGAACCATGCATACATTTTTACTCTATGTGAGAGGTGGGATCTAGATAGGAACACCTTTCACTTGCCTACAGGGGAGATGATAGTGACCCTAGAGGACATATACCACATCTATCGATTATCGATAGAAGGGATCATAATGATGATGATAGATAAGGATTTATAAGATGGCATCTTGGAGAGGGTATTTGGGCATCGATGGTAGAGGGTGGATGCCAAGGGTGGGGTGGATTATGTGAAGTATTGGTAGAAGAAGTTTCTATCAAATTGCCATGCGATGGTGATGCTACTGATAGCGAGCCATGTGCTACCAGATACTTCAGGGGTGAGATTCCCCTAGAATATGATGGGGATAGTATGTGATATGGTAGAGCAGAGGATAGTGTATGCATGGGCACCCGCATTGTTAGCATAGGTATACAGAGAGTTGCATGTGATGGTGAGGATAGATCGTATAGGCATCAGTGTGAGTCCACTACTATAGGTGTGGGCTTGGGAGCATATCTTAATTTTACATCCAATAGATTTGCCACATGAGGCACATACGATAGATGGGTGGGATGTGCCCTATGCGATGAGGTGGAGGGAAAACATGGAGAGTAAGAGGAAGAGGGTACAGGAGGGTGATTTGATGTATCACTAAGAGGAGTTGGGGGGATTGAGTATGGATCAGGTGAGGTGGAGACCATGGTGAGGAGCACCTGATTGGAGTGAGGATGTTGAGCAATTAGTGCATATCAGATGAGGGTGATGGGTTGTGGGGAAGTATCTATCATAGGTAGAGTACTTCCCATTCTCATGGGTGCTATGATAGTTTGGGTTGTGGTAGGGGTAACTAGATCCACCTGTGGTGATCTACAGAGTGGTAGGGGATATAGGGCTAGAGCCAGTAGTGCCACCATTGGATTTGACACCGAATGAGCCATTGGTTATCCTTGATATGGACAATGTAGGGACCACACCAGATTATGATGTATGGTGGTCTATGCAACGATGGGAGCTAGTGCTTAATGTGGTGGATGGATGGGTTGAGGTAGTAAGAGTGTTTCTAGATAGGGGCTTGCTAGGTGGGGTGAGGGTAGCATCACCAAGGCATGTGGGTGTGTAGAGGGATGAGGGATCACCCGAGTTGGGTGAGGAGGAGGAGGTAGAGCTAGACCGATTGGTTAGACATGTGAGGCCACATCATAATGAGCAGGATAGATTGGTGAGTGATAGCAGATGCAGGACCATCGACGAAGGTGGGTGAGGGGACCGAAGAGGGTACAGAGATGATGGAGGATGTCCCCATGATGGACATTGGTGATGATTCATTAGATGAGTCACCAGTGATTGGTGAGGATGTGTATGTGGAGTTGGATGACTTTGACTTTGGTGGAGGACTATAAGAGGCCATGGTAGTTGAGGATGAGGTACAATAGCTATGGGGGGAGGTGAAGAGGCTTAGGGATAAGCTTATGGATACTAAGATGGATTGGGTGAGTGATCACTCAACTTTGGAGGAGGAGAGGTGAGAGGTAGAGGTAGACCTAAGGGTCACCTTGGAGGAGAGGGATGAGGCCAGGGTTCACTTGTAGCGTGTGATAAAGGAGAGGGATGTACTCAGGAGTGAGAGGGATGCCCTAAGGGGTGAGCGAGATGCTACTCATAGGGAGAGGGATGAGATGATAGAGGTTGTTGAGCGACTTCAGGTGTTGTTGGATGAGGCATGGGCAGAGATAGAGGTTGTTAAGGCCAATCATATAGCGAGGGTCACTGAGCTAGAGTAGTGAGTATGGGAGATGGAGGCCATAAAGGAGTGGGTGGAGTAGGAGATTATAGGATTGGATATGATATTGTATATGGAGGAGGCACGAGTAGAGGTGGACCATTTGTAGTAGGAAAATAGGGGATTGATAGCCTCCAACATGAAGGAGGCTACGAAGAGGATGAAGTGTGAGGGGGAGTTGTTGATATGGGGGATACCTGTTCCTTCATACTCTAGTTCGATTTCATTATCCCAGGCATAGTCGCATTAGAATCAATGAATCTCACCATTGGTGGGAGGGAGGATGCAGCAGATGGCAATGCCTACGACATCACAAGCAGTTGGTATGGCACCACCAGTATGGGTAGAGGCACCTGCAACGATAGAGATGGAGGATGCACAGTCAGTGCAAGTAGCGATAGAGCGAGTTCCAATGGATGAGGGGAGTGGAGAGACTTCCATGAGGTAGCAAGGATGAGGGTGCTTGAGGGATCAGCCCATGATTTTGTATTTTGATAGTTGTACATGATGAGCTATTTTTGGTAGTTGTGTATCAACATGGATACATAACTCATTGTAGTCGTATGACATTTTTGATAGATGGATGTATAGACATGATATGATCATGTGGTGATGCACCCGTAAGGGCCTACACACACTTTATTGTAGCTTGATGGTGCTCTTTTTTATATATATAGATATATACATGATATTCTTTATACTTTTGTCTAATTGCATTTATGTGTTTGTTTGCTTCTTGTTTATGATGATTCATAAGTATGGATGATGTAGATGTGATAGTGGATAATTGCATATATACATGGAATAGTTCAATGCATAAATAAAATGGAAAATGAATATGCATGTAATGGAAATGCAGGGGTGAAGGAGTATTGCTTGGAGAAAGCATTTGCATCTTTGCAATAATTAGATGATGTAATCCATTCCATTTTTTTGAGGAAGTTGGATATGAATATTGTAGTAAAGGGATTCAAACATTACAGGTTTAAGTAATCAAACCCATTGAATAACTGAACAAAACTTTGTGAACAGGTTCTAGGCTATCTTGGTAAACAAGACCTCAATCCTGGATTAGTGTGTGTAAAGTGATGTTCATTTCACCATTTTGAAAAAGGGTGGTTTGTAGCTGCATGGTAACTTAGCCTGTAAGCTAGCTCATCGGTAAGGACCTGAGGAATGCAGGGATTCAAGATTTTTGATAATACTCTCGAGGCTTTTCCTTTTGTTTTCTGCCCCTGTATTGGAGTTGCTTTGTTTGTTTCTCTCTTCTTTTTTTTTGTGGGCGTTGGCTTTTGTTTTTTCCCTTTTTCTTTTGTGTTGTAGCTTGTCCTTTTGTCAATCCTCAGGTTTGAGATAAATCATGTGAATGATATGATGAGCATGGTGATTTTTTCTAGGCATCAGTATGCATACAGTGTAGCCAATCCTATTTTCAAAATTTTCTTAGTGTGTAGGACGTGCAATTTAATCCAAGAATGAGAGCAAGGTAACCAAGGGAAGTCTGGAAATACTTTTGAAGTATGCCAAATTTGGATGGTGGTTGATTACAGAACTGTACATGGGTGAAGCACTCAAAACATTTCAATAATCCTATCTCATGAAAATAGGTTTGGGCACCAAAACTGTTATGCTAGCATGTGCATGTTTAATTCTCCAAGCATGGTATTTACAATGATTATGTACAGATGCATGTATGAATGCAATTTATGAGAATGTTATAATGTATGGATGTGAAGCAAGGTATAAAATAAATAATGTGATGTTGCGAATGAATGAAAGTGGGAATTTATATGCAAGGTTGCCCTAGTATTATATACAATGAAATTGGGGCGATAAAATGAATGAGGGTTGGTGAAAAGGAAAATGACAAGAAAGAATGAGGTGAGAGAAGGAGGAAGAGAAGAGAGAAGAAACAGAATAAAAAAATAAAAGAAACCAAATCAATGGTATGTAGCCTCTCAAAGCATTACCATACAACATTAAGGAGGAAGAAGAAAATTCAAATAAAAGAAACCGATCAATGGTATGTAGTCGCTCAAAGCGTGACCATACAACATTGATAAGAAACTAGAAGAAAAGAGAAAATGAAGGAGGAGGAAATGAAGAAAAGAAGGATGATGAAAGATATGTAGACACTCTAAGCATGACCATACAACATTCATTATAGAAAAATGGAAGAAAAAGAATGAATTAAAGAAAAGTGTGGGAGAAGCCGATTTGGATTTAAATACAATTTGATCTAAGATCGCAGAATGCCAAAAATGGTGTTGTAGTTATTTTTGTGTTTTTGTTTTTTATTATAAACATATGTACAAGTGGTAATGAGCTGCAATGCCTACTCTTAGGCATAAAATGCTCGAAGATGAAGAATTTTAATGGGCTCAAGTTCAGCAATGCCTTCCAACGTAGCAAGGTGATATGCCCCGGATCCAAACTTTTGAGTAACCATGTAGGGGCCTAGCCAATTGGGTGTAAATTTGTCATGGAGATGATGTGGTTGGCTAGTAATTTGTTGGTTCTCTTTAAGGACTAAGTCTCCAACTTGAAATTCTTGTTGGTGTACCTTAGAGTTGTAGGCACATCGAAGATGATCTTGGTAAACACATGTATGTTCAATAGCATGAATATGATGTTCATCCAATAGGGTCAATTGGTCTAATCTGGCTTGACGAGTGGTATCATCATCAATGAATTCTTGCATAGAAACTCGTAAGGATGGGATTTTGAGCTCCAAGGGCATGATGGCTTTAGTGCCATATACAAGGGAAAATGGAGTTGCCCTAGTTGGAGTACGAATGCTTGTGTGATAGGCCCATAAGGCCAATGGCATTTGATTATGCCAATCGTGATGTGACTTGGCAATGATTTTGTGAAGAATGGTGCAAATGGTTTTGTTTGTAGCTTTTGCTTGGCCATTACCCTGTGGGTAGTATGGAGTAGAAAAGCTATGTTGGATGTTGAATTTCTCACATAATGCATGAACATTCTTGTTTTTGAATGGTGTACCATTGTCAGAGATGATCTTAGATGGGATGCCAAAATGATAAATGATGTGTTGTGTGATGAAATCAATAATTTTAGGACCAGGTCATTTGAACTAAAGGGATGGCCTCAACCCATTTTGTGAAGTATTTGATTGCGGTAATGATGAACTTGTGATTGCCAGATGAGGTGGGAGTGATTTTATCGATAAGATCCAAACCCCATTGTGAAAAGGGCCACATTGATTGAATAGGTTGAAGGGCCTGAGAAGGCAAATGTGTAAGATTGGCATGATGTTGGCATTTGACACACTTTTTGACATAGTCACAGTAGTCATGCTCCATTGTGGGCCAGTAATAGCCCATTCATAAGATGCATTTGGTAATGGCCATACCACTAAAGTGGCCACCACAAGTACCATCATGAGCCTCTTGGGTGATGCATTGGGCTTCAAAAGGTTCCAGACAGTGTAATAAGATGTCATCATAACTTCGCTTGTAAAGGATATCACCTAGCAATGTATAGTGAATGGCACATAGTTTGAAAGCTCATTTGTGAGTATGATTTAGATCAGGTGGGAGAATACCAAGCTTAATGTAATATTTGACCTGGGAAAACCATGGGTCATGTGGTTCAACTTTGATGATATTGATGCCATCATCACGAGAAGGTGGGTTGGTAGAAATAGTAAAATGGAAGAGGGTGTGAATGGACACATGAGTTGTGTCAAAAAGTGGGTTTTATGGAATGAGTGAACCTAGAGAAGCCATAGTATCTACAAAATGGTTCATGGAGTGAGGAGTAGCAGTGATGTCATACCACTCAAATTGGGCCAACAAGTGTTCGATGACCTATTTGTATTGTTGAAGGACTAGGCAACGACATTGTCATTCTCCCTTAACTTGATTTACAATGAGTAGGGAGTCACCATATATGTCCAGGCATCGAATATGCATTGATATTGCTTGTTTTAAGCCAAGGATAAGAGCTTCATACTCAACATTGTTATTGGTGCAAGGAAAGCCTAATTTGAAGGAAAAGGGGAGTGGCTCCCCCTATGGAGTGAAAAATACTATACCTGCACCCCCTCCATGCTCACAATGAGAGCCATCAAAAAAGAGGGTTAAGTCAATGATTGATTCAGGTTCCACCAATTCTTCAGCTTTGGTAGTATGAAATACAGAATCATCGGGAAGTTGGATGAGTAATGGGGCATCACTTGGTAGAGGGGCATCAACCAGCTGATCAACAATGACTTGGCCTTTGATGGATTTTTGACTAATGAATTCAAGATCGAATTCCATGAGAAGCATGATCCATTTGGTCATTCAACTATTGTGGTAGCTCTTACCCATCATGTAGCAAAGTGGGTTATCATGGGCAACTACATAGGTAGTATGGTTAATCATGTAATATCATAATTTTTGTGTGGCAAAGACAATGGCAAGGTAAATTTTCTCCATGTAGGCATACCATGTCTCATAATCAATCAATGTGCGACTGATATAGTATACGACATGTTCTTGGTTCATTTCATTCTTTTGAGCGAGGAGCGTGCCCAACGTGACATCAGTAGTGGAAATGTATAGATAGAAAGGTCGATCTAGATGGGGTGGTGATAGAATGGGTGGAGATGTTAGGTATGATTTGATGGCATCAAAGGTAGCTTGAAATTTATCATCCCATATGAAAGGGACCCCATTTTGGAGAAGATGGTTGAATGGATGACACTTATCGAAAATTTGGGTGATAAATCACCATATGGATTGAATTCTTCCTTGCAAGCTATGTAACTACTTAAGATTTGTAGGGGGAGGCATGTCAATGATAGCTTGGACTTTTTGGGGATCGACTTCGATGCCTCTTTGTGAAATGATAAAACCTAATATTTTTCTAGTGGTAACACCAAAGACACATTTCTTTGGATTTAACCAGACATTATGTTCCAAGAGGTGATCAAATATTTGATGTAGGTCCTCAAGATGTTGACCATGGGTTTTGGATTTGGTGATAAGATCATCAATATAGTCCTCGATAGTTTTGTGCATAAGATCATGAAAAATGTATGTCATGGCACATTGGTAAGTTGCCCTAGCATTCTTGAGGCCGAAGGGCATGACTTTGTAACAAAAATTCCCCTAGGGGGTAGTGAAAGAGGTCTTATGCTGGTCATCTAGATTGACACGAATTTGATTGTAACCTAAAAAACCATCCATGAGTGATAGTATTTCATGTCTGGTTGTAGCATCGACCAATGTATCAATATTAGGGAGTGGAAAATTATCCTTGGGACAAGCTTTGTTAAGATCCCTAAAATCAGTGCAAATACGGATACCCCCTTGGGTTTTTTGATAGGAACCATGTTTGAAACCCACTTAGGGTAATCGATAGGTTGTATGAAATCCACATCGAGGAGTTTATGTAACTCCTCTTTAACCATAAGAGCAATGATGGGGTGCATGCAATGCAACTTTTGTCTGACAGGTTTGGCATTGTCATCCAGGACAAGGTTGTGCACAACTAACGATGAGTCTAGGCCTAGCATATCCATGTAGGACCAGGAAAACACCTTGATGTAGTGCCTGAGAAAATTGGTAAAAAGGACATGTTCTTCATTAGAAAGGCTAGTGATGAGATAGACGATGTGAGGGTGATCAGGATCATTGCCAATGTCAACTTCAATAGTGTCCTCGACAAGCATGTGAGAACCATCATGAAGTTGGGCAGGTGTGGGGATGAGGTGAAGGTCATCGATGGCCTCGAGGAGCTAGAATTCATCATCTAGATAAACATATGTATGATTAATCCATGGGAGATGAGGTGGGATGGAAGGCAAAGGTGCATTAGCGGATCACAACAATTGAGGTGTTGGAAGGAATTCGATGGGTGAGGGTGTGGAGGAGATATCATCAAAATCGACGAAGTCGGTGATAGGAGGTGGAATGTAATTGGGATGGTTTGGATATCGGAGTGGAGCATATAAGTCAATAGAAATCATGTTGATAGAGGTGCTAGATATGGTGGAGGTAGGTGAGGAAGGTGGTGATGAATTAGAGGAGGATAGCAATGAATCTAAAAAGGGTTGGTGATGACCTGGGTGTAACACAATAGGTGGGGAAGGGGAATGAGAATGTGTGCCATGAGGTGGTGCTATCTCTTGAATGGGGAAAAATGGAATAGTTGGTGGGGGTGAGGAAGGTGGATCGACTGATAGGGTGGATCGAGTGATAGGTCAGTGAATTGATGAGCAAGGGCTTCAACTTCTAAAGAAGAGAGGGGTTCATGGGGTGGAGATGGAGGAAAGAATGCAGATGGAATATCGATTGTGGAATGAGGGGAAGAACTATCTATCAGAATATTAAGCTCAAATTCATCATCAGAAAGGACCTCGAGGGGATCAAGATCAAGATTATGTAAATCATTCTCGAGGGTATTGATTATTGGGGGATGGTAACCAATTCTTGATCGATCAGTAGGTTTGCATGAGGGAGGATTGATGTGGGTGTGACACCCCTATTCATATCTCCCTAGACCATAACCATACTAGTTATACATGTGAAGATAATGCCAGGAAAAATTAGGATTGGACATGTGGTTAAGGTTATCATAAAATCTGGTTTGTGATGGTGGAGGTGCTGGAGATTCTATGAATGAGTCAAGTCCCCCATATATGAAATTTGTGCAATTATTAGGTGGACCAAGAGGAACCACTACCCCAATAGTCAAGGGCACATCATGAGGTCGACCAAAGTCATGGGTGGATTGGATGGTGGAGGGAATAACTCGAGCATTGCTTATGTTATACTCACCAGGACCTGGTGTGGTCATGAGTATAGAAACATGAGGAGGGGTCGTATGCTCAAGTTGAGGGGAGGACCCCCTAGGTGGTGGAGAGGATGGTGGAATGGGTGTAGGTGGATTAGGGGGTGAAGGGGATGAATTAGGAGGATCTGATTGAGCTAATTGGTCATCAAGTCGAGTGGTACATTGTGTCCACTCATAGCACTCAATAGGTGTTCCAGTGATGGGATGATTAGCATGGATGAATTGAGAAGTGGGGATAGAGGATATGGTTGGTGAGCTAGAGATTACCTACACTCGCACATATCAAGGTACAAAGTGATAAGAATATGAAGGTGGTGTAGGAAGAATAGGAGGATTGTTGGATGAGGATGCTAAGGAGGGCATAGCAAAAAAGGTGAATGGGGGAAGTGGTGTGAAGGATGAAGAGGGGTGATGTGAAAATATGGGAATAGCTAGGGCACTAGGAGGCTGAGGTGGATTTGATGAGGTTGATGCAATGTTGCTCAGATCAGGTGTGGGATGTGATTGTGAAGATGATGGATAGGTGGTATCTAAAGAATGATATGGGGTGGGAGCGAACTATGTGGATGATAATGGTGGACTTGGTGGAAGGGTGATAATGTTACAAAATTCAAATGGGTCACCATCGATGGGGATGTAGTGTACTAAGCCATTATGAATATATTTGATATAGTGATGTAGCATGGAGGGGATACATTGCATGTCTTAAATCTAGGGGTATCCCAAAAGGATGTTATAATGCATCTCACCTTCGATAACATGGAAGAGAGTGGAGATGGTTTTGGCACCAACCTTGATAGGAAGGATGATGGTACCAATGGTAGGGTGCATAGAGCCATCAAAAGCTCGAAGGTCCATGGATGGAGTAGCAATATGAGAAGGAGGAAGGTGAAGGTGGCCAAGGGTAGTGGTAGAAATGATGTTGATGGAGGAACCAGTGTCAATGAGAACACGCTTATAGGTGATGGCATTGATGGAGGCTTGAATATGCAATGGGGGATCCACTCCCTCACCTACAACTTCAATAATTTCATGGTCATGGAAGCTGATAGAAGGTTGTAGGCATCTTTAAACATTACCAAAAAAGTTAGCAAATGCATATGTATCATGAGTCTCAAGATCGAGAGAGCAAAGGATAGAATCGAGGGCTTCACGATGAGGTTGGGATTGTTGCAAAAGGTCATAGATGGATAACCTTGTAGGGGCGGTGTGAAGTTGATGGGAAATACTACCATGGATAGTGATGATATTCCATGGTATAGGTGGAGGAATGGGTGGAGGATTTGATGGATTGGAAGCAGGCGATGGTTGAGAGGTTGAAGGATGTTGGGCTTCAGTAGGGGTGGATAGCATTGATTACGGGTTGCAATGTTGATCATACCCATAAATCCCTACTGAGAAGGACCTCGATTGACATGATTGACCTGGCATGGATCAGATTGAGGTGGATTACCCCCATGCTCAGGTAATGGATTTTGATAGATCCCCAAGTTTTGATTTTGTGGTGCGAGGGGATTAGAAACTTGAATGGTGCCTCGGTCGATAAGATCTTGCATGGTATGGAAAAAAATGTGGCACGAATCAAGAGTATGGCCATTTTGGTGATGGAAATCACAAAATGCCTATGGATTGTGGTCCCATGGGAGTGGATGGTTTGGATCAAGAGGTTGGATGTTAGGCAGAGTGATGAGGCCTCCATCATATAATCGGTGGAATAAGGTGGGCATGGGCTCAGACAAAGGTGTCCAATTGCATGGTGGACGAGGAGGGTGAGGATTACGACCTTGATATGGATTAGGAGGTGTAGGAGGGTTGACTTGGTAGGCATTGGGAGTTGGTGGAGGGTTGACTTGGTATGCATTTTGGGGAGGTCGCGATGGTGTGGATTGTGGAGGTTGAGATGGTGTGAGTTGAGGTGGTGGGGATGAAGAGGCAAGGAGCACCTGATTGGTCTGAGGTGGTTTGGAAGTGGGTGGTACATATGGATTGTGATTGTAGTGGTAATTGGATGGGTAGGACTACTTTGGATGGAGCTTGATTTTTCCCGTGTGGACCTTGATGTCCTCGATAACTTTGGCTTGGGCAATGGCTTCTTCAAATGTTTGACTTTGATGAATCTACAATGTTTGAGAGATTTTCTTGTGACAACTCTTGGAAAATAGTTTGATGAGCTCTGAAGGTGGGAGAGTAAAGGCAAGATCATGAATGACCACTCTCCAATGAGAGACAAAATTAGTAATAGGCTCATCATCAAACTGGTGTAGAGCATAGACATCGGACAAGGTAGTCTTGGTTTTGATATTGATCGAGAAATGCTCAAGAAAAATATTGGCCAATTGTTCGAATGTGAATAAGTTGTGGTGAGGTAAATGGTTGTACCAATCTAATGCTTGTCCCCCAAGAGAAAGTGTGAAAGTGTGGAGCATAAGGGGATCACTACCATGAAGTTGGTAACAAGTAAAATGGTAATTGTTAAGATGCTCTCTAGGATCTTCCTTACTTTTGAATTTTTTGAATTTTGGGATCTCAAATCGGTAAGGATAAGGATGGATGGGAACAGATGGGTGAATTGGTTCATTGCACAATTCATCATATGTGGGTTTTTGAGGCCCATAACTAGTCGTGCGCAAATCCAATGTACGAATATGCTCTTGCATGGCTTGAAATTCACTAGAGAGCACCGTAGTGGTATTTGGTGGAGTGGGAAATGGGGGTGAAGGTGTAGATGTAGGTAGTGGCTATGATGATGCCTATGAATAATCCAAATATGGTGGATATTGCAACTGTTGTTCCTCCCATTGATGATAGTAAGCAGCCTATTATGGATCAGGCATTGACATAGCTTGATATTGTGGGATAGGAACCTGAGATGGATGAGGTGAGATGTATGAAGATTGGACTACAGGTGGTGGTTGTTGTTGATCATAATACCCAAGAATCTATTGGCTAGGCATGGGCGCCTATTATTGCTACACATATGGGAAAGTCGGTTGTACCTGAGCAGTGGTGGTAGAGGACCATGTGGGTGGTGAGGTAAAGAAGGTGGGTGGTGTAGAATATGGGGGTGGAATAGATGAAGATGTGGTGAAAGAGAATTGGTTTGAGGATGGGGGTGCAACTGATGAGAACTGGGGTGGTATAGATGGAATGGCGAGCAAGGATTTAGGTTGAACCGAATAGTGAGGTGGATTAGCTTGATAGGTAGGATTCAATGGTGGAGGTCAAAATGAAGGTGGGGGTGGTAAGTGAAATGATGAGGAAGGTGTCGATGGGGGTCCATATGAAGAAAATGGTGGATAGCTAGTAGGTGTATGGGTAGAAAACTGGGGCATAAATGGAGGTGGCTATGAGGATGAAGATGCCTATTGCTGATGAAATTGCAATGAGGGATGTGATAAATGTGGTGATGAGAGCTGGTAGTACTAAGATGGATGTGAAAAGTACTATGGTGGGAGTGATGATGGTGGTTGGGATGAAGGCTGGGAGCTAGATGAGGCCTACTATGATAGTGGGATTTGGGAGGAGGATGTGGAAGTAGGTGGCATAGAAGAAGGAGGTGTAGAAATCATACCTACCATCTAGATAGTAGTAATGACATCAAGCATGATTTGGGAAATGACAACATCAAAGTCATCTCCCAAAAGTGGATGAGAGGAGTGCTCTAGGAAAGGGTGGGGGGAATATGGTGAAGGAGGTGGAGTGAACTCATCCACCACCATAACGGGTATGGGGTGACCAGGAGGGGTATAGATGACATATTGGCAATAAGTGGATGGGGGATTAGGAGAGGAGAGATCATCCAAAGGAGGGGTCTCCTCGAAGGTCTCATCCAGGAGGTGAGATGGAGTGAAAGATGTGACATGGGACATAGGACTAGTGCTAGGGGTCGAGGGCCCAATCAATAGATCAGGTGGAACAATGGAAGTAACCTTCTCAGACTCGAAAGGTGGATCAGTGGTCTAAGAAGAAGAGGCACCTACGGTCATGACAGTCCACTGAGCAGCCTCGATGGCATGATAAAGGGCTTCATGCATCTGACTATGCGTAACTGGCATGGTGATGTGTGCAGTAGTGCAGTAATAACCAAAATATGTGAAATCTAGAATCTAGGAATATTTATGGTTGAGTGGGACACTTTCTATTCTCAAAAATACAGGTTCACATGGGGTGGTGCGAACCTCTCCTAAAATCGAATATTCGCACGAGGTCATGTGAACCACAAAAATCAGAAATAGATGATGGATAAGTGCTCTAGAAGGTGTCTATGTGCTCTGTGAGAAATCTGTGACCTAAAAAATAGGTTTGCATGGGGTCGTGCGAACCACTCCTACAACCAGAGATTCACACGGGGTCATGCAAACCTCAAGAAATAGTGACAGAGGATGGATTTCTACTGTGGAGATCCTCTGTGTGTTGTGTGGACCTATTTTGTGAAGTTTTGTAGCCTGGAAGCTAGGTTTGCATGGGGTCGTGTGAATGTATCTGAGTGTAGGAAATTTGCACTAGGGGGTGCAAACCACCTAAAAATAGACTATGCAGTGCTTTGCATGGAAGTGAAACTGTGGAACAACTGGTGAGTGAGTTATAGCAAGTTTAATATGTTATTGTAACCACTTTCATGAGACTCAACAATAAGAAAATATTTTCTCTTTTGATTTTCATGTGTTTTGATGAGAGTACTATATCCGCCCTAAGAAAAAATCATGGGAAATGGGTGAATTCTACTTTGAATCAGGTATGTCGTAGCATAGAACCTCCTGCAACACCCAAAAGTGCATATAATAGAACTATGTTTCCAATGGGTGAATGGCTACCTAGATGGAATTAGGTACAGTAAAATGGTATCCAAAGGGGGAGACTCAAAATGCTCTGATGAGTCAATATACTCTCATGAAGAGAGGTCACACTGTCAATGTGGTGCTATCGGCATACCCATGCTTTCGCTTAACCCTCACGTTTAAGGCATCCACAGTAATGATCAGTTGTACCCACTAATTATTTTGAAAAGCCCTATGGTAAAGGGGATTTCTAAAACTACCCACTTCGAAGGTACCTTCCAATGATTAAATATGGATAACCAACACTCAAAATGGGAAGGACCGATCAGGTATTAATTTCATAATGATCCACCTGGGGGGATACTATGGTGACTAAAACTAGGGGTGAGCCAATGGAGAGTAAAACCCAGACCTCACCAAACTATGGTGTTGAATTGGTGATGAAATCCAATTCATACTGGAGATGAAAGCCAATCTTTACACCATTTAAAAATGGAACGTGAGTGTGTGGTGTTTGTTGTGCGAGACTATTTTAGAAGAAAATCTACCCTAAATACCTTTTCAAAGGAAATCTATGCTAAGATGCCTTTTCAAAATAAATCTAATTAATTGCATCCTCACAAAAATAAATTTAGTCTAATGGTTTTCGGAATGAAAATCTAATTAAGTGCTTTTGAAGGGAAATGACAAGAAATAAATCTAGTTAAATGCTTTTGGAAGGGAAATGACACGAAGGGAAATGACAGGAATGGAAACTAAGCTAGAAAGCAAGTGTAAACCTATCTAAAATAAACAAGTAAATGTGATTTTATGGAATGCAAGCCCAATAGGAAAGGTTAGCCTCAAAATGAAGGAAAAGCATAAATTTCACATAATACCTATGTCCAGGTGTATGTAAAACCTTCTGATTCACCTTTTGCTCCAAAGTTGTGTTGATTCTAGAGATTCGCACCCTGGGGTGTGAACCTGTCCTCTGGAAAGAGGTTCGCATGGGGTTGTACGAATCTATTTTTGAAGACTAGGCTGATTGGTTTTGGGGTCTTGATGATGATTTTGAAGCTCCTAGAGGGTTCTGAGATAGGTATCTACATAGAAAAGGTCCAAAAGTCAATTTTTAGTGTGACAAGATAGCATAAACCCTAAGATATTTTGCATATACTTGAAGAAAGTAAATTATAGGAAAATAAGCTAACTATTGCCACACAAAAATACAAGGATGCTTTAACCTTGCATACACCATGGTGAGAGATGATTGGTGGTCTAGGTATGGGGGCACACAATCCCTGGGAACATGAGGCTCTTAACCTCCCCTGACTTACCTTGCCGATGGTTGTGGGTGTCTGAAACCAATACCTGTGCTTCAGGTATCAATTTTGAGGTAGATTGGGGAATTCACATGCCCAAGTGTGTACTCTCTATCCTCTTTGGAGGCTCGTCGGTGCACCAATGAACCTTTTGCGGTTTGGCCTAAGATGGATTTCAGGGCATTTTGGTTTGGGGTTTCTTCAAAGATGACAATTACCTGCCATACAAAAATAGGCCACAATTTTTGTTAGAAGGTGATTAAGCTAGTGCTTGGTGGGGTCCCACCGGGTGTGCCAGAATGAAACCAAAAAAAATGACACTATAATTCTCATTCAAAATCATAGGATCCACTGCTTTTGCTATTAAAATGATAAAAAGGGTTACAAATTGATATCCTTTTACAAATTTTTCCCTGAAGGCTACAATGGGGTCTTCCCTAAGGAAGCCCTTTCGGATGTGGTGCAAAGGCAGCAAGATCTATCTTCTTTGTGTTCCTCAGTGCAGGTGGGCTTCTTGCTCGTGTGCCACCACTGGTTGGATGTGTTCTGTGTACCTATTGAACCTGCAAAATATTGTTAGTGCATTGAGGGGTCTGCCTCAGTCAAACCCCATGGTTATGAAGACAAAAAGACTCTTAAACAAGCTTAAAACATGAAAATAACTGATAAAAATAGCATAAAAACACTAAACTAGCCCATACTTACTTGATTCGGTGATTCTGGTGTCTGTAGCATAGGTTCGCATGGGGTCGTGCGAATCTGTTGTGAACCAGGAGGTTCGCACGGGGTCGTGCAAACCTATATTTTTTAGATCGAATCTGCAAGATGACTTTCCTGGTTGTCCTAGAGCAGTTGCTTCTTTGATTTTTGCATGGGTCACCTTCAGAAAGTGTACTTTTTGGTGTTGTTGACCTATCTCAATCACAAGGAATGTCAAGAAAGCAACTAATTACTATTGCAATGTATGATGGATGTGTGATGGATGTATGATGGATGTAATGGCTGTAGTGATTTTGGTAGAGTTTCGGTAAGTAAAAGTTGGTTGTTATGAAATGGTGAAAATGGCCTTCTATTTATAGACTTGGCCAAGGTGAGAGGGAGGGGATGAGGTGTCCCTTGTGAGGTGTCAATGGTGAGGTGTCCACCTAAGAGGTGTCCCTTGAGGTGTCTTGGTTCATAAATGAGGTTGGGTGAGAGAATCCCTCACCCATCCACAAATAATGATGACTTTGCCAAAAATATCCATTTGGCATTTATGAAGACCTTTTTGAAAATATCTTCAAATTAAAAATTGCTTCTTTTGTGCAAAAGTCTCCATCTTTCATTTATGACCCAGGGGAATGTGAGGTGGAGAAATATCTAGGGTGAGAGGTGGCAAGGCTAGGATAGGCTAGAATAGGTGAGGTGGAAGGCTAGGCTAGTCAAAGTAGACTAGGTGAGGTGGAAGGCTTAAATCAAATCAAGATTAGATTTAATTAAGCATGTGATTAGTCATAAAGCATGTTTTGACCAAAATGTTGACTTTTTGACCATAAAGTGCTTTTTGACCATGGTGGAGAATTCAACCTTGGTTGAGTTGTGAATGAGGTCACATGAGGACCTAGGGTTAAGCGTAGGAAGGGGCTTAGCTAGCCCAAAGGGGCTAAGGATGATGAATAGTGAATTTGATGAATGAATAGTGTTTTTAGCCAATTTATGCAATTTTCGAGGGTTTTGCAAATTGATTGACCATGAAGATGAGGAGAGGGACAATGTGCGACTTTTGGGTGTCTACAGGCACATCGATATGTGTTAAAAGGAAATCCAATGATAATCTAGTTTGGGAGAAATCCTTCAACTAGCAAAGTGAATTTAGTAAGAAATTTGAGGATAGCATAGGCACTCCAAGAGCTTACTAATATGAAAAAATAACTTCAACCAATAGATGGTGAATGGATATATTTGCTCATAGCACTGGAGTCATATTGGTTGAGGATTAGGTATACAATGTAGCTATATTATTATAATTGTATCTGTCAATCTACTGGAAGTGCTTATTTAAGCAAGCAATAATTTTAGAGGTCTTCTGAAGGTCAAATATGCTACGTAGACCCTATACAATTGATGTTTTGAATGTCACACATCACTGTCATAAATGTGTATCACAGATATATGGAGCATCTAGAGACAATAGTATGACTAATAAATGTCAACTATTATTTCTATGAATTTTCCCTCTATGGATACCTATGAATATTTTCTCTTTTTTACTTGCCACATAATCCTTGCTTCTAAGGCAGATTTAGAAACCTGAATAATTATGGCACTTATCTTGATCTTATTCACTTATGCTGAGTTTAACCTTTTAGCAAGAGATTATACTATAAAAGAACTATGGCTTCTTTCTCAAAAACCAAAGTTTATGATGTTTTAAAGGTCTTAGTTAAAGAATAATTTTTGATAACATAACCAACTATAAAATGATTCAATCTTGGCCTTTATAAATTATAACAAGTAAAGAAAATTGATTTCCAATTGTTATGGTATTTTCCTTATAATGCAACAAGAAGAGAGGTCATATACAATGGACAACTTAAATAATATACCACTACCAACAACAAAGCATATTGTATTGTTCTTGTGTAGGGATTGGAAGCAGTAAAATATTTTATTGTGTAGGTGAAAATGCAAGGGTTGTGTCTAACACATATTACTACTTTTTTGGAAGTTCTCTAGTGAAAACCATGAGTGCTAATAATTCCCCTATTGTCATTTTTTTTATGAAGGCACCTGGGAGTCTATTAGGATGGTTTGAGTTCATTGAGTATTTTAGCATGGAAAGAGAAATTTGAGCCTAAACTCCACAAACAATATCCATCAAAAGATGAGGGGAAGTGTCAATGTAGGAAGAGGAATCTGCTGGTCTAGAATATGATAGATTCAATTGAACCAAAATATAAATGATAAAATAGAGTAAGGTCCTATTTTATTTTTACTTATGTCTCACTCTTTATTTTCTCTGTCAGCATGTCATAAGTTTCTTCAAGTCTTTCTCATATCACAAGTCCTGGTAGGGTTGGATCAAATTACAAGAGTAGTGGTTTTGAAAATAATATGTGGATCCTACATGTAAAATGTCAGTGTGTTTACTATATATTACAATATGTATAATCTAATGGAAGGTTATCCCCATATGTTGAGGATGTATAATTGCAGGCTTTTGATCAAGGATATTGTAAATTTGTAAAGAGTGGGGGTGGTTGTGTTCCTGTATGGGAGTGTTTTGTTTTGGCTAGGTAGCAATGTTCCCCTAGAGGACTCTTGAGATATAAAGGTTCATTTCGGATCATTATCTACACCATAAAAAACCTCCCTACCTATTAAAATGTTGAGTACCAGTCCTTCCTCTGACTGGCCAACCAAGATCGGATATAGTTGGTTTTTCACAATGGTGTTTCCCTCCCCAACCCCATAGGATTTGTTTCAAAAAAATTTGTCTTGGAATAGTATAATGAGCAATATATATACCTTCATAGTAGTATGCCATCATGGCAAATTTTGGAAAAAACTTGAATGTAATATCCTTTGAATTTATTAGGGGTACACCCGAGTGGATAGCTCCATGTTTTATCAATCCCAAAAAAATATCAAGTGTTGTAGAGACCTCATGCGTAAACACAACATTAGGGTCTAAATTTTAATCTAGGGTTTAAATTTTACAAATCTCATGCATAAACACAACATTACAAACTAAAAAATTCCAAACCCTAATCGCAAAAATACCTAAAATAATGTAAAATTCATTGAACCTAACTAACCTCATCTTCGTCTTCATACCCCATTTTGTGCCTTCGACTTCAGCCCTCATCTCTTGCCATTTTGGTTAATTAGCAAAAATTTTAGAGAAATTTTAGGGTAAACCCCAACTAAAAAATGGATAGCATGAATCGAAGCCCAGGAGTCCTAGAAGTTTCAAGGCAAACCCCAGCCAAAAAATGAACAACACAAATCAAAGACCAAGAGCCCTATTTTGTGCATGTGGTGTGGAGGTTGTAGTAGTTAAGGTATGGTGTGGAGGTTATAGTAGTTAATACATGGCATGGAGGTTGTAGTAGCTAAGGCATTTCAGTTGCAGTAGCTAAGGCACAATGGTTACAACAGCTAAGGTCCGATAGTTATAGTAGCTAAGGTGAGGCATGGAGGTTAGAGTAGCTAAGGTGTGAAGTGGAGGTTGCTAAGGTATGATAGAATGGTTGTAGTAGCTAAGGTATGACAGTCCAAATACTATCTAAAGCTTTGAAGAAAAATGATGTCACTGCATAGGGTTTAAGCCCGTGTATTAAAAAAAATTAAACCACCTCTACGAAGGCGGTTTATAACCATCCTCTTAAGGATAAGAGGGTGGTTTATAACCACCCTCATAGGGACACCCAAAAAAATTTGGGTTCCCCTAAGATGGCGGATATAAACCACCCTCTTATCCCTAAGAGGGCGGTTATAAACCACCCTCTTAGATCACCCTAATATGGTGGTTTATAACCATCATATTAGTCCTACGAGGACGGTTTATAGCCTCCCTCTTAGGGTGACCCTAAGAGGGAGGTTATCCTAAGAGGGAAGTTATAAACCGCCCTCTTAGGATCTATTAGGGCTATTTTTTATTGCCATAAAAAACCGCCTTAATAGATCCTAAGAGGGTGGTTAAGTCGTTAAAGCCCTTTTTTGGTATAGTGATGGTAGGGTATGAGGTACTAAATAGACACAATTACAAGTCTACTAGAAATATTCTATTTGATGTTTATTTCTCTTCTACTTGGGATAGGAGACACCCATAGAGCACAAAAATGGCTAACACCATAAATTAAATAGTAGTTGGAACCTCAACCCCTTATAAGCTCAAATCCATGAAGAAGATGACACCAAAGATAACCCTTTTGGATGCATCAACAAATTTGGAAAAATCAATTCAATATTCAAACAAACAATAATAAAGGGCAAATAACTCAACTTGAGGGGGGAGGGGAAATCCCCCAAAGAGAGCCCCCTCTTGAGTTGGAATGACAAATTATGCAACCATATATGCACCCACTCCCACTTCTCTGTCACTATCCACCATTCTCTTTCTCTCTTTTTCCCTTCTTCTCCTTTTCTTGCTTCTTCTCCTTCTCATTTTTTTGTTACACTTATCTCATTCTCACCAATACAACACATTGTTCTCCAAGAGGCACCCTACATTAAATTGTCATAGTTTTGTATAAACCATACCCATCACATCCTTTCCATCTCCAATCATCCAAGTCTTGTCTCACAACTATTAGTCCCATGCATCATATCACCTCCCTCTTTCACCTTAGTCAAATTAGCGCCACATCCCACTCTTTCGACTTTCACTTCATTCTCCATCATTATCACACAATTTTCCCTATCACTCTACCATCCACTTCTACATGCCAAACATGCCCACCATTCCAAGCATGGAAACTTCTCTTATAGGCAATGATACCCACCATCCCAACTTAAGAAGTTGAGTCCATCAATGTGATTAGAAGGCCAAGTTGGACCTAGACAAAATGGACCCATACCAAATGGTCCAATTGGCTAAACAACTCATTCTTGGTGTGACAATGACCTATAGTAGCCTTATAGTTAAGGATGAAATAACACAAATTAAGAACAAATAACTTGAGTGATAATTTATCCAACTAAAAGCACATATGAACCATCTTCAAAAGGAAAATGAGGAGATAAAAAAGGACATGACCAATAAGTATCAGCTAAGGAAGAAATTTGATGATCTCAAAACATAACTTGTCATAATTGAGAAAATATATTAAGGATTTGAATACTTATGTAGGATCTAACAGAGGAATAGAGTTGACTCTTGGAGAACCTAAAAAGGAAAGATCGATATATTGTAGAGTTTATGGTCTCAAAGCCAATAGAGGTAGTTGTAGATCCAAAGGTAGATCAAGAAACACAAAGGGTCAATATCCTTTGGGACTAGATCAAGGAGGAGATGAATAACTCATATGAATACTTCTATTTAACTCCTTTATAGAATAAATTATATAATAGACCCATAAGATCATTAGACATGTAAAAGAGTAGCTATTTGCATGGAATGAATATTAGGAGGTACCAAAACTCATTGCACTAATAACCACAGTGTATGCACAATAAAAAGGGATAGACCATATATACTTGGTTTAAAAATTGAGGAAAATCTCAGATTTCCAAGGGAGTCGTCAGACCTACAAAGATAACCTAAAATTCATAAAAACCCAAATTTAAGAAATGGATAGAGAAATTTAGGGGGTTAATTGTTATAGGGATGCCTAATTAATTTTATGAATAGAGGTACATTTTGGATTATGTTATCATAAGTATCACATTTGAGGAAGAAAAGAGACAATTCGACCAAGGGGATGCAAGTAAAATCTATGAGAGGTTAAAACCAATTCATACCAAGTTGTAAGAGCTAGTTGCTAAGCAAGAAAAAATATCAAAAAAAGCATTTTGAGGACCTATTGGAGGAGGTGGAAGACCTTGGAGCACTGTAGTTACCACATGATAATGAGTGGTAGAAGTTGCTAGGATTATTTTTATAAAATAATGCGTGAGGATAATGAATAGTTTTGTTAATTTTGTCAAAAAGGTCCCAATTTTGTAGACTCCATGCCTAAGAATAAAGACAAATCTAGGATCTTACACCAATCAAGCTTGGTGTCCCATGAAGTTATAATAAATGTAGTACCTTGATAATAACTTTTTAGATTTTTATAAATCTTGAAGGTGAATTTAGCAATAGAGATCAAGTGGTAGATGCATCCCAAAACTCTTAATGCAGTAGTCTATCTTTTGGAGGGCATAACTTTTGATCCGACCATTGGATCGGCTTGAAATTTTATGGGGAGCTAGATAATGAGGTGGAAAATGTCATGGCAATATTCTCTAGAAGCTTTGAAGATTTTAGTGCATTATCGGGCCCTAATTCCTTCATCTAGTGCCCCAAAAATGGGATTTAATATTTTTTTGAAAATCTGGAAGAAAACATGTTTGGAATAACTTCTTATTTAGGCAATGGGTAGGTGTTTAGATTAGTGTAGGGGTAGGAGGTTTAATATAGATGATACAATGGTGTGTGTTAATTTAGGGGGCTATCCGAGATTTTTTTGGTTGGCACTAAATTACGAAATTGTCCAATAATAATAATAATAATAAAATTTATTGTAATTTCTTATTTTTAGGGCTTTAAGATTTAGAGTTTGTTTTAGGGTTTCTTTTGAAATATATATGTTTCCTTAGTATCGCATTGTAAGAGGGGATGAAATCTAGGAATGAGAAAATAAAGCATGTTTTAGTTTATTGTCATTGCAGCTCTTATGTGATTGGGAGATTTACCGCTTTGTTTCTATTTGTTACAATTTTTTATGTGATTGGAGGTTCTTGTTCTGACCTCTTGCAGTTGGATTTACACCAACTTTCAAAACTCGACTAACTATAAACAAAGAGTGATACACTTGTAAAAAATAGCCTATTTGCTTTAATAATTGGCTCACTTTCTAAAAATAATGGATTGGATCAAGGAATATATTTCCTTAGTATAATTGGTTGATTTACCTATAAATTCTAGTGATTCACTTACAAAATGTGAGTGACTCACTCGCCAAGCCAGAGTAAATCACACAAATAGACACAAGGGTAGATTGAATGTGTGGTTCATGAGGTAAATCTTCTAGAAATAAATATTTTGGCATGTAGTGGCACACCAAGCTATTTTGAAAGTCTTCTAAGCCAATTATGGGTATAGTTATAAGCATGTAACATTTAGGGGTACAACATTTTTCTAAAGTTACCCCTAAATATTTACTTTTGCTAGAAGTAATTGTTTCTCACTCTACATTACTTAGGGTAATTTTTTACTATAAATTAAGGCCTAGGTCCCTCATTGTATTCATCTTTTACCCATGATAATTCAAAGATACATTCCATTAAACCTATTTCCCTCATTGTATTAGTGTAGGGGTTTTATGGGAGGTCAATGGGAGTTGTCCTAAATCTAGAGATTAGAAGAATCCATTGGCAATTCCATACAACCTTGTTGAAACTTAGATTGGGGGGGAAAAACCTTAATTAGAAGTCAAGACAATTATCTAGTTCAAAAATCACTTACCCCCTTGGTAGTTTATGTAGGTATGTTAATATCTTTGTTTTGAATGAACCTTTTAGATGTGAGTGGTACCAAGTTGTATCTCTCTTTTTTTCATATTTTGAAATGATTTATAGAGGTGAAGAAGAAGATAAGCATATTCATTAAGGTGGTGTCTAACATCCTCTTAACAACCCATGTATACAAAGTGGTATCCTTGTGCTTACAAACTTTAGCAAACCTTGGAGGTCTCAATGTCTATCTCCTCCCACTTTGTTTTACATTTCATAAGTATGTGTGACAACATAGGATAGGATGAGTGTCTTCATCGAGGTGTTATATCTAGAGTCCTCCTAAAAGTCCATGTATGCAAACTTGCATTCCCATGGTTATTAAGTTCATTCATCCTAGGTGGTTATAGGGTTGATCTTCATCCCTATTTTGAAAACTAATTTCATGGTGGATCTTATTGATTGCCCCTCACTTATGAGATGGGGTACCATTTGGAGTTATAATCATAGGTGTAGAACCTGAGTTGGCTTATCTAGCCTAGAATGACCACTACATCCAAAGGGGCATAGGTTCAATACCTATTAGTCCTAATGTTTCATCCTTGCTTAATTTTGATTGACTTGGAGCCCATCATGTTGGTTAAAACAACAACTAACATGGCACCTCCATGGAATATTTAATAGTGATACTTGATGCAAGTAACATAACTTTGTACTAGAATATGGGATGAAGACAAAGTTTTTGGTTGGAAAATAGACTTGAAAATTTATTTTAAATAGATTCATTTGACTAGTTTTGAATTTTTTTGAAGGGAAATGTGGCTAACTTAATCCACCATTAATACTAGTCAAAAATATAGATCTTTCTAGTACCCCATATTTATTGACTCATAAATAATAATTCAAGCATCATATTAGTTTTTATTACAAAGTACTATATAGTATCTTTCACATCAACTACCGTTGAGTCCATTTTATGATATATTCATGTAAAAACATATACTTGATGTTTATTTTATCTTTAATATATTTAATTAGATTATTATTATTGTAATTTAGGACCAATCCTCTACAAAGAGGAGAGCAAATTGTGTACCTAGTCAAAATACTAAGATATGAAATATTAATTAAGCATTTATCCTAATAGAATTTTTATTAATTTATTAATAGGGTCTCAATTAATATTAGTATGCAATCCCTTTTTATCAATTTAGCAAGACACTCCATAGTAAAGAGCCATTAATGTTGAGAGTGGTTTTTTTAATTCTTTTGGATTCATAAGTGTGAGTTCACCTTGGGTAGGTAGGTTCCTCCATTTAGTTTTGTTCTCTATATTTTATTAATGATAGTATGCTAAAATATTAGGAGGAAACCTTATTCTTGCATAAAAAGAAAATGGGAAAAATATCCAAATATTTCTAGTCAAGACAATCTAATGTTCCAATTTCAAGGATGCATTATAATACTTATCATTTCATCAACATTGGATTGACTAGGCAATTATTTGTTAAAAAGAATATCACAAAAATGTAGGTATATGGTGAAAATATTTAAATTGTTTTAAGATTTCAAATTCACCATAGATAAGAATGTTTTGTGTCTTATTTTATAAATATATATACAAGGTTAGTTTCTATATTATTCTTGTATATTTTTAGTTAAAAAATATTAATATTGATGTGTAAACAATTTTATTAATTTTTGCTATAAGAGAGGAAATAAATTTACAAAGAAGTACATGAAATAGGAAACAAATTAAAGTCCATAAGGAAAATTTGTGTAGGATATTATCCCCTAAAATCAAGAATTTAAATAATAACATAAATAATATCTAAAAAGAACATACAAATAATTTGAAGAAGTGTATGAGAAGGATTTAGGCCCATATGTCAAAGGAAGATTAAACACTTCATCCATTATGTATATGCAAAATAAAAGGGACAATAACTAGGATATGCTCAATATTATAAAGTCAATAATTTTTAAAGTATATAGAATTATTTAAGAAACAAAACCAAAGAGTAACAATTATAAACAAAATGTCATAGAATACATTTACCTATATATATTATATATGAATGGATGAACAAGTAACCATAACATTATGGTGTATATTTGAACTATAGAATAATAAATTATGTGTGCCCCACATATTCCTATGTTAGTTAAATTGGGTCCAATTAGTAACTAAAAAATTAATTACTTGTTTAGGTCTAATGCTCATAAATTATATGGTAAACTTAGGTATATCAAAATATAAAGGTAAATTTTTAGGTCTTAACATAATTAACATGCCCATTGATATGATTCATGAAGAAATATCTCAATTTACTTCATATTTGTTGGTTAATATTATACCTTTTTGAGATTTAACCATCTGACTAAGTTCATGGTAAATTTGGCCTTATGAATTTGTGTAGGCTTAAAGAATACACAAATTAGAAATACAACTACAAGGATGGTAAGGTGATATATTGAGATACAATAGTTAGAATTGATTTTTAGAATAAGAGATCTTATGTATCGAACATTGTTTATAAGCTAAAGATATTTTTGTTTAGTTATTAAATATTTATATGTATAAGTACTCATCATTTATTTTTTGCATAATCCATTTATGTGGTAATTTTTATTTAGATTCTTAAAACATAAGAGCCCTTACATAATCCACTTCTGTAGTAGTTTTTATTTTGATTCTTAAAACATAAGAGCCCTTACTAGGTTTTTAATATGTTGAGGTACTACAAGCTATGGCCATGCGACACCCATGTTACATGGATCCCTCTCAAGTGTGTATACAACTTTCTTGATAGCTCTTAAGGTTCATTAGAAATCCATGAGCCATATTACACTTTTTGTTTCAAGCACAATAATAGACACTCTGTGATGATGGATAGTGGAAGACAAACAAATAAATATTTTCTAATGCCACTTCAAAAAACATGGATGGATCCTCCACTTGTGAAGGTTGACCTTCAAGTCATATTTTAAAATGGTTTCTACTAAAAGTGAAAAAAAACATTATGACATTTATACCTAGACCTATCACAAGTTCCTTAATTGGTTTTAGATAGATGAAACTTGATGAGCACCCATACCCATCAACTCCAAATCTATTGAGGGCTCAATGTTTTTCATACCCATTAAGTTTGTCATACTATTTTAAGGAAGAGTTATTTGTAAGCATCTAAACACCTATATGAGTTATACCATCATTAGGTATTGGATTTAAAATGGGTAATCCACAAATTTTCATTATTTATGGTAAACTAATTGTTTCACTACCTATTCCTAGGGTATGGGTAACAATCAACACATACTTTTCTATAAACTTATATGTATGGTTTTAACAAATTTGATAAACACAATTTAGAAAATATCATTATCTACATTTTATAGCAAGTTTATAATTTTTTTTATATACATAGATAAATCGACAACTACCTTTCCTTTTTAAACAACTGGTCAAAAGGTCAAGTAGAAATACCTCCGATCATAGTGTCAAATCATGGTGCTACCATTATAATCCCTATATTGCCTCAATAAACACGACCCAGAGTGAGGGAAACCCCCGGTGGCTTAGGGTTGGTACCACCATCATCAAGTTGGTGCACACTAAGTGGGCTCAAGTCAAAATACTACCTTTACCCTATATTGGGTATGCTTGCTAGGTTTGAACCTAGGTCTCCTCTTGGTAAGTGCCCAACTTCTTACCTGAAGAACATGTGCTTATACAGAGAGGGGGGTGAATAGTATAAGATAAATATTTTTGCTTTTTAATCCAAATAATAGCATCAAAAATATTAAAGCAATAAACATCACACAAAGCATAACATACATAAGAGACATGATTTTATGTGGTTCACCCAATGTGGGCTACTCCACGGAGAAAATATTTCTTATAAATTTTTCTCAAATAAATTCTCTTGGGAATCTTTTCCCTACAATTTTTATGGACCTATTTCCAAAGGAGACACCAATCCCCTTAATCAATTTAGTGGATATCTATCCACAGGAGACACCAATATCCTAACTCTGCTTCTACTGGTGATCCTCTAGAAGACATCTGCCTCCACTGCCCTTAGCAAATAGAACTCTATCCACATAATACACTTGTCCTCCCTACTTTGGTTGGACACCTCTATCCTCAACTTTGTCACCTCCAAATATCTATCTCAAATTTGTACTAAACATAGTCCTTCGGTCTAGCACAAATCTGTCCTCAATCTCTATCTCTAGTCTAGCACAAACCTATCCTAAAATCTACACCAAACTCTGTCCTCGAATTTGTCCTCGAGCCTTAACTCAAAGCTTGACTCAATCTCAAATAAACTATGTTGGATCTTCCCTAAACCTTAACTCAAGGTTTGAACAAATCAATCAATCAACTCTGCTGTCAAGTCTTCTCAAAGACTTATCTCAAATATACCTTGTAAGCTTCCACAAAATCTCACAGCGATCTCTCCTCAACTTCTCTCTAGAACTTGTCCAATCTGCTCAATAAGTTCTCACAATAACTTATCCAAATTTGCTCTCAATCTATATTGTAATATTCCACAAAATCTTACCCAAATCTATCCACAAGTCTTCTCAAAGACTTACCTCAAATATGCTCAACAAGTCCACACTAGAACTTGTCCAATCTCATAGAAACATAAAGAGAATTGTTAGACTCAATATTCACACTCATAAATACTCAATATCTTTCTCAAATCAATTTAGAATATAGAATAGTTCATTTTATAGAACTTGAACAATCACTTCATCCATCCACTTAACTAGGCTCAACCAACTCTACTCACCAATCACTCAATGAAACAATCATTGCTTACAATCCCTAGTCCAAGCATATGAACTATCACTCAAAATATTTTCAACAATGCTTATCAACCAATCTCACATAATGATGATACTCATGTTCTTTTCAAATCCTAGTTCAAGTTCTTCACACAACCAATGGCTTCAACAACAATGCTTATAAAACAAGGTTTTAACAACTATTTATTCCAGAAAACCTTGAAGCATTAACTCAACACACTCAATAAGGAGACCTACTTAAGTCCTTTTCACTCTAAACTTATTTTTCCAAAAAACCAACCAATCAACTCAACTATGGAAGAATGTGCCCATACCTTTTTCTTGATGATGAAGGAACCTCAAAAATCTGCCACAACCACAAACACTTCTTTGCCAATCTCAAAGAAGTTATAAGGTGATAAACCCTCTCAAAGATACAATGTAAATATCAAAACTTACATACACCTTATTACTCCATCTTAAAGAAATAATTGATTAACAATAATTGACCAAACACACCTTACTCTTCTCAATATTGCAATAATTTATTAAGTCACTTTACCAAATATATGCAATAAATCAATTTTTAATTCCCTAAGGTAAAAATAATATTACCCTAGTAAATTTCCATTTACCACCGAGGTAAATATCATAACCAATTTACCCCTTATCTCTCCCTAGCCTTAGCAAAGCAAAGAATAATTTTTATTTCTATTAACAACCCTTATCTCTCCATAACCTTGAAACTTAATTAAAAATTAAATCAAAAATATAAAAACCTTTTATATCTCTCGCTCCGTGTTTCACGGGATTCGATCTTGCACTCTCTCCCTTGCTAGCGTCTTGATCGCACCGTGTGAGCCAAGCGCTCACGTGCCCACTAAAATCACAGAAGGCAGGGTTATGCATAAGAGGTAGGACCCGAAAGGTACTTGTAAAAAAATGGCTAATCTATTGCGAAAACCCGATGAATCCTGTCAACCTGCATGTATGATGGCATGGCGAATGACCCTATTTTTTCAAAAAAATTGTCAAAAAATGGTGAATTTCAAAGTTTTGATCGGACCAGGTGAAAAACGAGTTTGGTGATGCAAAACACTTTTCAAAACTTGATCCGGTCTCGTACGGTTGCAAAATAAGATCCGATAACGGGCCGGGTGCATATTATAGTCCGAAAATGGATCGGATGCATAATATAGTCCGAAAATGGATCGGATGCATAATATGATCCGGTCAACCACTCGGATGCATACATGATCCGGTTTGGATCGAAAGCATAAAATGATCCATCCAACGATCGGATGCATACTATGATCCGGTCTTGGATCGGATGCATAATCTGATCCGGATATGGATCAGATGCAAAAATATGATCCAGTTTTGGATCGGATGCATAATATGATCCGACCACCAACCGGATGCATACTATGATCCAGTTTCGGACCAGTTACATACTAAGTTTCGATCACACACCGGGTGCATAATAGGACCCGATCTCGAACCGGGTGCACAATATGATCCGATCACCGATCGGATGTAGAATAGGATCCGATCCCGCATTGTAACGGATGCAAAAAATTCTGGTTCTAGGGTGGTGAGCATCATGCAGAATATGATCTAGTTCTTCTACCACGTGTCACACGTTCAATCATCAACACCGCATGTCCAATAGAATGGAGCCACGTGTCAACCTTGTTTCTTCAATCTATAAAAGGGCATCAAGTGTCATTTTTTCCATTTCATTTCTATGACTACTACAACTAGAGCGAACCTTTCCAGTCAACCTTTCGATTCCCAATCCTTTTCCTTCAACTTCCAACTTCTTGTGATGGTCGCCCCTTCCACCCCTGTACCAAAATTCAAGAATTCATCATGCACTTTGATTTTAGATCTGATGACAACCCCGGGGATGGACTTCAAGTGGCTCAATAACGCAAGTTTAACAACCCTCATTTCCATGCCACAATTTAGAATAGACAAAGTCCTCCTGCAACATATTATAGCTGGATATGACCACGACAGGGCTACAGTGAATATTAAAGTACAAAATAGAAATCTACTCTTCAACATCACCCCTAGAGATATTAACAGATTGACAGGTCTTCCATTCATTGGTTTTCCACAAGTGTCGACGAGGTTGCAACTATCTCTTGATGACAAAGCACACCTAGAAAGCAAGTACGGTCTCTCATCGGAATATTTGGTAGGTATAAATCTTGTTAATTATATTTTATTAATGTTCAATGTTTCAAATTTGTCAATTGACATCTAATTTTTTTATGCAGCTTCTACCGCCAAATCAAAAAGAGGTTTATCAATCGACGATGTCAACCATCAAACTCTGAAGGCCATTATCAAAATTTTCCAGGCCATACTAATTCTGATGGGAAGACCGGAAATTCTATTTTGGGCACTTGCTTATATTGTTCAGTCTGAGCACAATCAAAAGTACGATTGGTGCACTTATATTTCGGACCGAATCAGGTTCGAGTTGCACACGGTGCAAATGGCAACCAACAAGACACAACCCATTGTGGGAACTGTTAATTTTCTTTTAGCTCTTTATTATGAGTGTTTTCATAATTTATAGACTACTCATGTACCAACTGTAGTGCATGCAACACTACAGGCTATTGCTATGTCAACAGAGGAATTGAAGGTAATAACAACATCATTGACCTTGACATACTATTTTATAGTTTATCACATTCCCTTTTTTAATTTTTCTTTTCATATATATGCAGGGGAAGGTAGATGTTACAAGGAATAAACAAATTTCTGCCACAAGGGGTCACAGGCCAGAACAAACTGGTGATTCAGAAGACACGGGCTCTGAAGCAACACCTTTGCAGAGGCCACATAAACGTTCCAGGCAAGCAGCTACTCTTGGGGTTTCTCGTACACCTAGGTATGCACAAAATGTGCAAGCCGAATCTAGTGTGGCCAACCCCTCCCCCATTGCAACACAAATTCATCACGTTTCTTCATCTTTAGGTAAATCTATGTGTAATTAGTTTAAATTAAGATTTTTTTATTTCCAAAAGAATTAAAAAAAAAATGTTTTTGACTGTTTTTTAGTTGATTCTCAAAATCAACAAGTTACATCACAAGGTAGAGGCCAAATGCCACCACCGCCTCCATTGCAACAAACGGTTGCATCACGCTCACCGGTTCCACCACAACCACCACTTCCACCAAATCAGCGATAGGCACCGACACAACCTTCAACAATGCCTATGCGAGGGCAAATCGATGTTGGAAAAATATTATTTTCATAGAGATCACAGGGCACTGCTCAAAGTTTTGGGTGTGGGTTTTCACACCCATAGAGATCACACATGCCAACACCAAGTTCTGGGCATGGATGGTCTCAATTTACTTTTTCAACAAATTCATAGGCACCAGAAGTTTCTACAGAGGGATTGGATAATATTCCACTTGATGAGGATTTTCTTTTGCAGGGCAACATTGAAGGCTTCAAGGCAACATATGTGCTGAGATGTGAAGGAGATCAAGGAGAAGCCACTAACCCTGCAGCTCAAGAGACAACATTACCCTCAACTCAAGGAGTCGACCCTCCTCAGGGTCCTCAAACTGGGGATAATGTTGTAGATTTTAATGAAAATGTATTATTAGCTAAAACCATAGAAGCTACAATTAATCAATTTGTATTAAAATATTTGAAGGAATGGGAATATCGGGCAAAGGTCCTTTTAAGGGAAATCAATACCCGATATAAAAATTATGGAAAAAGAGATTCTCTTTATTCTTTGGTTCAATATGAACCAGAAAAGCTTGATGGCCTTTTAAAATAGGCCACATCAGGAACTGTTCAGTCTAATTTTGTTTATGATGATGATGTTTTGAATGTTGCTGTTAATAGATTGGAGAACATTAATGCCGAAGCCCAAGCATTTTATAACCAGTGGGCTTATGATAAGGATAAAGTTGTAGTTGTTGAGGCTGCAAGGGATATGGATGAGGTAAGAAAACTTTTAATGTTTCAATTTTGTATTGCAGTGAAATTTTTATATTTCTTGAAAATATTAAATAATTTCAATATAACCATTTTGAATTATGTTCTCAATTTGTTTTTGTAGTCAAATTTTGAACACTTAAAAACATAGGTTAAGAGCATGGACGTCAATCTTAAATGGGCGAAGACATTTTTGACTCATGCAATGGAAATGAAAAAGAAAATGCAATAAAAAATTTCAGAAAATAATCGTTTAAAAAAATACATCAAGGAGAAGCTCAAAGAAGATCCGAAATTGGTGCTTGAGAAAACAAAGGAAACGCTTCCAACAATACTTGAAGATCCGAACAAAGAAGAAGCACAATTGGTGTCAAGTATTGTGAAAGTACGTGATAACCTAGTTAGAGTTGGAGCACTACTAGAAGAGAGTGACACAGATGCCGACAAAGGAAAAGAAACGACAACTCCAACAGATATTGAAGCAACCAAGCACCAATCAAATGTTTAACTTTGAAATTTGAAAATGTAATATGCTCTAAAGTTGACTGTAGTCAACAATTTTGTACAATGTAATATGTTTCTTTTTGAACTAATGATAATGACATTATCTCAATTTGTGTTTTCCATCATTCATAGTTTGCTTGCATTTATAAATATGTGTTGCAATTTTAGTTTATTTCTAGCTAATATTGTTCACTATGGTCATCTCAACAACAAAAGCATTATAAATAACATTACAGATCAACAATAATATATCAATAATAAAATTTAAAACATGAAACATAGAGATTTATCAATGAGGAGAGTTGAGACATCATGACATAAACATACAATTGTAAAAACTGCAAAAAGATATGAGACATGTAATTTTTGAAACACTAATGTGATATAAAACAACAATTCTATAAAATCTTATAAATCTTGAACAATATTGTGAAATATTCTATGAAATTTGTGAAATCAAAACACTATTGTGTTTATCAATGTCAATGAAATCATGGAAAATTATCATTATGGAAGCTGAAACATTTCAGCTTGTCCAGAATCATTATGAAGCATAGCAAAAATCTGTGTCTCCACCATCTGATCACTAAAAGCATCATCATCGTAGTCATCGATCGTATTCGATGTTCCTCTTCTGTCTGCTAGGGAACTCCAGTGTGCCAAAGCTCTATCATACGGAAATGTATCCAACTGATATGAAGAGACATATATTCTTAAACAATTTTCTAAATTTTTGTCGAGTCCATTGCGGAGTTTAGATTTAACAAAAGAAAGTGCACGAAAACTCTTTCATCTTCGACTGACCCCAAAATCATTGTTTCACATAATTCATATAAACGAAAGTATTCACTTATTGTATCTTGTAAGATTGTGCTTGGATACAATTTTTGCCACAAACGTGTTGTGGAACCAATCTCATGGACAGTTGTCATAAGTGATGTTTGCACAACCATTGTTCTTCCAAAATGCGATGACTGTTCTTTTAAAATATCACTATTGAGTATACCTTTTATTTCAACACCATTGACTTCCACACTCTTACTGAAATGGTCAATTAGGTTACCCATATATTTAATAAACAACTCATTTGCAGAATTGTATTCAGTACAAGGTCCCCAAAACATGGGGTTAACCACACCCATGGCCTCGAGCAACTCATCTCTCTGAAATCGATCTCTTATCTCACTTGTCAAATATTTTGCTATTTTTGACAAATTACACTTTGTTTTCTGTATAATAACATGAAATCTACTATGTGTTATAGGAACTTCTTCAAAATATTCCACAACTATACTTGATTGCCTTTCAAAACAATAAACAAGTACCATATTTTCATGAACATTAATACAAATATGATCATTGATGTCAAACTTCAAAAAGCTTTTTGGATTGTTCACGTTTATCAATGTATTCCAACTATCAAACAAAGGTTCTATAAAATCAGCTTTAGACACATATAATGTATCTATAAGCATGCATATTTGTTTTCTCATCCTCATAAAATCAACGATATAGATGGATCTCTCTTGTGCAAGATTAATTAATCTGTTCATTTCTTTTAACATTGGAAGAATACCACATAAGGTCAAAAGTGTTTCCAAGTCAGTCAAACGAAAGAGCATATCTTTTGCCTTATCAACTATCCTGCGATTTGCATGCATAAACCCTATCAATGATTGATATTCTACAAAAACTCTCTGAGCAGGTTGATACAATGAAATCCATCTTGTATCCACATATTTTAACAATTTTTTCCCTTCTGTAACTCCTAGTGCAAACTTTTGAAACTCTGCAAACCTTTTTGGACTTAATGAGAAATAAGAATTAATTTCACGAATAAGGTTTTCCACTTTAGCAACATTTGAAAATGTGCTCACAATTTTATATGCAAGATTAACTCTATGAGCCATACAATGAATGGGAATCATATATGGAGCAACTGTAGTTTGGAGTCGAACACAAAGACCAGACATGTGACCTTGCATAATAGCAGCTCCATCAGCTCCAATGCAAATTAACTTTGTTGTTATGTCTATATCAGTCATTCCCACAATATTCTTTAAACTATTGACAACAACATTATAAATATTTTCAGCATTTGAACTTTCCAACATCTTATGTATTCCCAACAAAATAGGTCTTCTACTATGATTTTGAAATGTGTACACATGCATGCAAATCCAAGATGTGTTGTCCACAATTGTTACCTCATCAATAGAAAGTGAAATGAATCTGGAAAGTTTTACTTGCTCCCTTAGGTCTTCTTTCTCAACCAAAGATAAACATTTAGCCATTTCCCAACCACTTTGGTCTGACCAATGAGAACTAGGAAGGTTTTGCACATTAAATAGGCGTAATAGCTGCTTATAATCAATAAAATCGGACATTGGTCTACCTTTCTTGAGAATATTGTAAACAACGACAAACTCGCATACTTTTTGAAGCTAAAATAGTCTTATGTATTTTATGAAATTGGGCTGCAATTGTTCCACCTTTCTCAACAAGAGATTGTTGTTGCTTTAAGTGATTGTCATATTCTATAGCATATCTTAAATGCATACATTCTGATGCATCCTTCCACTTAACTTCTTTACTAACTTCACCATTACTTTTTATAACTTTTACATAAGCTTTGTCGACATGTTTTTCAATTGTATCAATCTTGTTTTGAAGCCTATGATCCTTACCAAGTCTCCAACTGCAAATTTTGCATCTACATTATTTTTCATCGATTTGGTTATCCTCAGTCATAACAGGCTCAAGCCAGGGAAATATTTTTGCCCATTCTTTCCTAAATCCCCTTCCTAGTATCTAGTTAGATGCTTTTCTTTTTTTGGAATTTTTTCTTGAAGATTCAAATGAAGCTTGTAATGATTTTGATTTATCACTTTCATTTTCAAATGTGATGTCATTTTGAGTGTTGTCTTCAAGTGTTTGTTGGATGTCATTTTCAAGGGATTTTCATTAAAAGGCATCTCTTGTTGGGGAATATCTTCAAGTGGAGGCATATCAGGATCGACAGGGTATTCTGCATAGTAGCATACCATAATATTTTTTATCATTCTTGCATAAAAAATTTACAAAAAAATATTCAAATCGTCAATCGAGCACATACAAGGAAGTCAAAAATCATTTGTACCTTGAATTTGCATAGATGTCGTTGGCTCGTTGCATTTCAAAGTTTGGCTAAAATATTTGAGGATACTCTTTTCAGTAGAAGATTTGGTGCCCTTATTTCCATCACTGGGTGACATTTTACTGGTTACGAAAAATATTTTCAATTTAGTAGAGTAATAAGATGTTGAAGAGGGTGTACTTTCTGGAGGCCTTAATATAATATTGTAAATAGAATAAACAATTGTTTGGGTGGTAGATTATACATACTTGTTTCCTACCATTCTTTATTGTGATTTTATCAGTTTATGCCATTGGTTCATTTTTTGGTGAAAGCACTTTAACTGACAAGAGCACAAAGATAAATAACATTCAAATTGAAATCAATTTAAGAAAAATATTCTTTAAGCACAAAATAATTGGTGATACGTATGTCAAAAAATATCATATTATAGCACAAAATGGTCTAGAAACAGAGAATCAAAATGTGTTCGGAGAAACAGAGCATCAATATGTCTTTAGAGAACCAAAGCATTTACTCATGTATAATCTTAGCAAGGAAAAAATATCTGAATTGAAACTAAGAATCAAAGAGTTTTAAAACATTCAGAACAGGGCAAAACAGAGAAAACATGGGAACAAAGCAATGACCATCCGGATGCAGAAGAGGGCTCGGATATAAGATTTTACAGAAATAGAGAAAATAGAAAGAGAGAAAATAGGGGATAACATGCAGAACATGGAAAAATAGAGAAAAACATGGCAAGCAGAGGAGTGACAGAGAACCTGGTGTAGAAAAACATACGGTGTAGAATATGTATCGGTTAAAATGTTCTGGTTGTAGAAATGGTTCCAATTGAATGCAGAACACATTTTTCTTACAAAATGGAACCGTTCGGTTGCAAAATAGGATCCGACAGCGAAAGTTGTTCCTTCTGGTTGCACAACAGGTTTCGAACATAAAATTGGTTCAGGATGGTTGCATAATAGGATACGACTGCAGAATTGGTTTCGTTCGGTTGTACACCAGGTTTCGGCCATATAATTGGTTCAGGACGGTTGCAGAACAAGACCCGATTTTGTTCGATTGCACACCAAATTATGTTCGGTTGCATAAGAGGTTTCGGTTGCAGAAGTGGTTTAGGATGGTTGCAAAATAGGACCCGATTGTAGAAGTGGTTTCGTCCGGTTGCAGGAGAGGTCCTGTAGAATAGGTTCGAACGGTTGCAAAATAAGTTCTAGACGGTTGCAGAAGAGGTATCATCTGAATGCAGAATTGGTGGTAGTCGATCGCAAAAAAGGTTTCGGTCTTGTGTAGAACTGTGTCAAAATATTCATCGGGTGTAGAACACATTCCAAAAATAAAAATGTATCCCTGGGGTGTTAATTATATATAGAGGTATACTTGGCGAGTTGGGTGGGATAATTTAGAAATTTTAAAATTTTAGGGCGAAAAGGGTACTCTATTTAGGCGGGATAGCTTACAAATTTTTAAAAATAACCATGATACTCTTATCAAAGCACGGTGAACCGACTCCTAAAATTTATTTTATTTGAAATTTTTTGGCTAAATGGCCGACGTCCGAGTCCCCCAAATTTTGCAAATTTGAATTTTCAAAAATCGTACTTTTCGCCCAAATGGCGAAGTTTCGCCGCTATGCATAACCCTAGCAGAATGCGCTTTAATATTTCATCGAATCCTTTAGAGCCCTTGGCTCCCTTCTCCTCTTGCCACGTAGCGTGCTTGATGCGTTCCTTTCTCACTGAATGCACAAGCCTTTTATTCGTTGCTCCTTTGCACTTTCTCCATGAATCTTAGCATGATTTTCGATGCAGAAATAATCAGAGGAAATTCGAATACTTGGTTTTGAACTTAGGCAAAGGTTTAAATACCTTTTGCCTTCCAAATCTTATTAAACTTGGACGTCGGTACCTTTATAATATGCATAATTAATTTATAAATCATTTAAATTCTATTTAGAATTTAAATTTTATAAATTAACTTTGTAACCTTTGGCTTTATAAAAATTAAAGCCTCCTTGGGGGTTAAATAAAAACTTTTTGTTGCTCATAATGATTTAATAAAAAATCATTTTGCCACCATGGTTTTAATAAAAACCCTTTATCTTTCCACCATGGTTTTAACAAAAACCCTTTATTTTTGCCTCACATAATATAAAAAATAATATTATGACATCTTTTCAATCAACCTCTCACATTATTCCTTTTGACATTCTGACATCAACTGTAGCTTATTCCTTGACATCAATGATAACTTCATTCCTTGACATCAATGACAACTTTGACTCAAAATGTCCAACATTACCAATCCACCAATAACAAGTTTATAATTGTAAAATATATTTCAAATAGCTTAAAACATCTAAATAAACACATAATTATAGACCTCATTTAAAATATTCAAGATGATAAATTATTTTTAATAAATTACATCTAAAATATATTCATTATTTTAGGTATATTGTGCAATTCGGGAGTGAGTGTGAGCCAGGAGAGAGTTCCACTAGGTAACATAGAAGGAAAGTCATTTGAAAGCCCTAATAGGAAGTCATAATACCTTAGATAGAAGTATGGTTGCCCAAATGGAGATAAGAAGGAGAACATATATATGACAAGTTCAATCCAAGGAGCATATGTTACATGAAAAGTGACTATCAAGGATATGATAATTAAGCATGATATAATGGTTTTTAAAAGTAGAGGGTTAACATATAACTTCTATGGATATTGGCTAGGGTTTTTAGATATTCAAAATTGGATCAATTAGAAGTGGAGATCAAATTGAAATTACTCTATTACTTTTATTTCTAAAGATTTTTTCTTCATCATATTTTCTAGTTTTGAAATCAGGGATAGAATAATGGGTGGTGGCCTATGGTTTAGGGGGAGATATACCCTTTATTTAAGATTGTGGAGTGAGACTTTTTTTTGTCAAGACAAAAACTATTAGAAATATTTTGATGTAGGTTAAGTTTATTAGACTTCCATATCAACTCATCAATAAGGATGTTTTGAAGAATATTGAAAATACCCTATGGGAATTCATCAAGGAGGGACCAACTACTAAGGAGTGAAAGCATGCTATATAAACCCAAATATATGTTGCTATGGATGTTTTTAATGGATGTTTTTAATCCTTTGCAAATATGCATTAATATTAATTTGAAATCAAGAGAATAGGATGAACAAGCGGATTATGAAAACATTGTATTTTGATGTTGCTATTATAATGAGAATAGACACATGAAAAGAGATATCAAAGTGAAAATGACGAAGAAAGAGACATAAAATTTTGGTCATGACATAAAATTCAAGGTGAAGCAAGTAGATTACATTGTAATAGAAGCCTGATTATAATAAGGATATTCCACTCCATACAAAGAGGCAAAGAAAGTCTATCTACAACAGCATATGGAAAAGGCCACCATAGTTCACCCGAGTCAACTATTAGAAGAAACAAAGAAGAATATAATGAATGAGAAAGTGTAAAGTATAAGTTCAAATTTAAATGAAATTAAAGGTGCAAGTGAAGTTGTGGAGGAAAATTTAAATTAAAGACGACAAAAGATGTGAAGTTTATTCTAGGTAAATTGTCTTCATATTCGTCAAGTAGTATGGAATCCTATCTTGGGAATATAAATAAAAGTAGTGTAGAGGTTATTCCTTACACTTTAGGATTTCAAGAGTATGCACTAAGGGAATGAGGATGGAGGAAATTCATAGCAATTTAGGGTTTTTACGGCAACATAAGAAGGTAATTTATAGTAGAGAGTCCTTGCACTTTAGGGTTTCTAGAGAAACATAGAGAAGAAAGTGTTTTTGAGGTTATTCCTTGCACTTTAAGTCCTTTAGAGTGAAAAAACCTGTAGATGATAAGTCTCACTATGAGTAGTGTGAAAAAACTAAAGAGATTGATGAGAATGAAAGTGTTGGTGGGAACGAAAAAGAGAGAGGAAGACCCAAGAAGCAAAAACAAACTCAAAGGGATATTGATTTAGGAAAACAAAAACAAATATCGTAAGTGTTAACAAGAAGTGAGGCTAAATCCACAAACACAAAGTGATGATAAAAATGATATCTTGGAATATTAGGGGGACTATTAAGACCCCTAAAAAATAGGTAATAGGGAATTGACAGGTCATTATAGATAACATATTTATAAATATGGAAATCAAATAACAAATATTTTAGCTATTTACGATGTTGATTTTAATCTTGGCAAATTCAAATATTAGAAGGCAATTGGATGAGTAAGGTTTTCTCTCTTAATAAAAATGATATAAGAAATTGATTGTAAAAATGTAACAGTTTGAAAAAAATGACAAATATCTTTAAAAAAAAGACAAATAAAGAATTTCTTTGATAAAAAAACAAGTTGAATATGATTTAACTAACCTTGATAGCAATATAGTAGTGAGAAATATAAAATGTTTTGTTATTTTAATAAAAGTGGTTATTAAAAAAAAAAAAAAAACTACATATAACTTATTTTATTAAAAATTGTATTTATTGTTTTACTATCATTTTTTTTAAATTATATTAAAATAAAAATAATGTTAAATTTACTTATACAATTAATATTAACAAAATAATTATAACTTTTTTTATTAGGTTAGTGTAAAAAAACCCTATAACTGACGTTTAGTGTTGAGCATCCCCATCTCAACCATAACCTTTTATAAGGGTGAAAGCTGAGCTTATTAGGGACCAAACACACAACCATACGTGCACCCACCCCCTTACATACTTGTCCACGTTGTGGTTGAAACCTTTGATCTCCTCAATAAAATTCAAACCCCAAAGCATTCAATAAAACCTTTGATCTCCTTAATAAAACCTTTGATTTTGTTTTTAGCATTCAAAGCATGTGTACTCACACCCATAAATATTCTCTATCCTCTCCCACCAAGATATCTTTTGAAATATTTAAAAATGTTTTATTAAAATTTTGACAAGCAATGAATTAGTATATCTTTTATATGTTTGTGTCGGAACACCCTAACAGTATGTCACGTCAACGTCGTTGACGTTTCATCTTAGTGACTTCTATTTGAATCGTTGTTGACATTTCATCTTAGTAATTACTTTCGAATCATGAGAGAAAGGGGAGAGAAGGAAGAGAGATCATCTGTTGCTATGCCCATGGGAAGAGAGGCCCCCTATTACTATACTCACGATGAGTGTGACCCTTTCCTCTCTTTTTTTATACATAAGGGTGTTGGTTACATACACACTATATTTAGTAACTTCCAAGTGCAGGGTTCAAACTACAGGGGTTGCTTCCAACAAATTTATACAATCTTATTATTGTTGACCCGATGTAAGGAGAACCATTGATCACTCGAAATTTGTATCGTCGTCAATCTAACGTACACTCAAAAGATTCAGATCAAATTACTACCTTTGCAACAAGCATACCCCTGAAATTTGAACCTAAATCTCTTCTTGATAAGTGTCTAACCAAACAATTACTAATACACCTAACCCTTGAAGAAGACCCTCTCCCTTATTACTATACCCAATTATATCACTAATTATACTCCTCTTACTTCACCTTCTTAAATAAAAGATCATCCATTTTAAGCAAAAGTCATCTCAATTTTCTATGCTTACAAAACATTACGTCTCAAAAGCCGGAAATTAGATGTGTTAATAACCTAATATTCTCCTTCACCTGCATCACTTTAAAATGCGCATGCACTTTGTAGGTCCTCAAAACCTACTATTAGTATGAAAAAATTAAACAAGTATAAAAAAAACATATTAAACGAGCTTAAACATTAAACATTACATTATTATGGGTGGAAAATTCCACACCAAAAAGTCCAAAAATAAATATTCCTAAACATATGCCTAGAATTAATTAGTGTTGGATCTAATATTACATCTTGTTCAAGTTTTAATCAATTAATAAGTAGATCAAAATTGAGTGTCATTAAGTGCCCTCCCGAGCTAACAATGATTTCTTTACGACAGGGTTAATAATAATAAGGGGATTAGGTTTGTTGGGCTTGTTAGTTACTAAAATAATGTAGTTGTGACCATCTCCTATATAACCAAAATAGAGGGAAAATTGATGAGGTAGGATGATTTTCATTTTACTAACACAATTTTTTTTTAATATACATGTGATATGTTGACTTTTAGGCCCCATTATTTAAATGTGTAGTAGTTTATGCACAGCTTCTGTGCCACTTACTTTGCACTACCTGGTGGTTTCTCCATTAAAATGTAAAAAAAAGAAAACAGGTAATGGGCTCGTAATTAATTTACACCTTTAAAAGCCATCTACCATAGATTGCTTTAATAAAACAATTATTCACTTGTGGTCAACGCTTATTTTTCCTGGTTTTAATTGATGGTGATGAATGGGAGTCACACCACTTGTACACAATATTCAAAATCCCTAACGTCATGCTCAACCAAATGGATGTATTCTACTTTATGGCAAATGTAACCTTGATGGCTTTTTATTTAATCATTTCATACTGTTATTGAAATTGAGATCCATAAATGCATATTATAACCAAGTGTGCATCCAAAATATGATGTGCTTGATGACCTTGGTATTGGGGATAAAATATTATGTCAAACCAACTATGCTTTTATTTAACTAATTAGATGGAAAATTTCATTATTTTCCTTGGAACTGAGAGTCTAGTGTTTGTTTCGTGATGGACATCATTCACGTCATCATCATTTTAGTCAAATATGACAAATCGTGTACCATGAGGAGAGTTTGACTTGTAAACTGGCGCACTTTTAACATCACTGTTGAAAATAATGGGATTGGTGGGGTTACCAATGTTAGTTAATTTTGAAATTTAATGCCCATCTAACCTTCTCCTACTGTTATTCCTACCCTTTTAAATTTGACTTCATTCATCTGGAGTTAAAAATAAAAATAAAAATAAAATATTGACCTAAGCTTTCCTTTTCTTGTTTATCGTTGTCAAGGCATTGGTTTGCTTGTCTTCTGCGAACGTCCGCTTGTGTAGGTATGACATTCGAAATGAAGTTGACTTGAAGGGTCATCTGTGAGTTGTGTTCATACAACTTGAAGTTACGGGTTGCTTGTAATCTAGGGTTGTGTGAAGTATAGAATCTTCTCATGTCAACTAAGGATCACAAGTAAGTAAGGTTAGTTAAAAATATAACCTCCAACGAAAATTTGGTACTTACTAAGAAGAAATTTGGGTTTAAATTTGAAGAAGTCAACCTTTTGCAAACGTAGTAGTTTGCTCTAAATCCTCTCAGTGTGCGCTAGATTTAGATCGAAGAAGACAGTACGAACCCTGAGCAATCAGTGGTCCCTATCTCACACTGGGTCAACAAGAACGATACAAATAGGTTTGTTAGGAGCATTTCCTGTGGTTTGAACCATGTGCTTGTTAGTTACTAAAAATAATGAAAATTGAGCACTTACCAAGAAGAAACTTAGGTTCAAACTTGGGGAAGCCAACCCTTTGCAAAGGTTGTAGTCTACGCCAAAACCTCTAAGTGTGTGTTAGACCGACGAAGACAATAGAAACCTCGAGGGTGGTCCCTATTTCACACCGGGTTAACAAGGACGAAACATATAGGTTTGTTAGGAGCAGTCTATGTGGTTTGAATCATATGCCTGCCGGGTATTAAAATAGTGATTGTAACCAACTCTACTATATAACCAAAAAAAATGTAAGAAGAAAAATGAGTAAGGAGATTATGACACACCCAAAAACATATGATAGGCTATGATAGTCTAGCGTGTTGACATATATGTGTGTTTTGACTTATTGGACACATGATGAATTTCAATGAGAGAGCTTCTTAGCTAGCCTTAGCTTTGTGCATGTGAGTCCACCCTAACAATATGGTGAATTTGCATTTCAGCTATGTCCAGAATAAACAAATAAATAATGCAAGAGTCAAAGCTTTATCACATGTGACGACGGCATCCAAATTTTTGCCATAATTCTTTCACGTATGCCATCATCCTTGAAAATGATAACACCGTTTTTTATGATTATTAAAATCAATGAAAATTTTAATGTTTTTAATTAAAAATATTAGAGTGTCACATTAATTTTAAAAACTAACTACCCTACAGATACCAATTAAGTATAGAATAGACTACTCTAGGGATGCCGCTCCATCAAACTGTTATTTAAAACTGCTATTTCATTGTGGTCCTTTGAATAGAAAGTTAAGGATAAAGATATTTGTAGTCCTGGCAATGGAAGGTGAAAAGATATTTGTAGTCCTTGCAATGGAAGGTGAAAGATATTTGTGGTCCTTGCAACCGGAAGGTTAAAGATGTTTTTGTGTCGAAGGATGTCTTGTATCATGCAGCAACCGTAGATAGTCAGATTATTCGACTACCTCGATAGCGTGTAAATTTAGTATAATGTTTTATCAAATTAAATTGAGATTAATTAGGTGGGATTTTAAGAAACAACAAAAATAATCGAGACTTTATATTTCGTACTTTTTTTTATAAAGATGTGTTAAGAAACTATCAACCCCATGTGAAAGAACATTAGCTCCGTAGCACATACTTCATGTTTTTATTTATTAGAAGTCAAAACACTTAAGAATAAAGATAAAAGAACGTATCTATGTAATAAATATAAATTATTATTAATTTTAAATATAACACAGCATGAGTGTTTGAGAAGATGGTTGTGTGATGGCTGTGTGTTTGATCTTTATTGATAACTTCAGCAATATATATATATATAAATAATATTATATATTATTATTATCCTTTGTAACGCAAGTGGTGAGGAGAAGGCAAGCTTAATATTAGAATTTTTTTTTTCAAACCGTGGCGTGGGTGAGTGGGTGTCTCCCTGGTGGAGTTGTTGTAACAGTTAGGGGATTCCTCATCAAAACCCTCATTTTTTAATATTAGATTTTTTTTTTCAAACCGTGGCGTGGGTGAGTGTGTGAGGGGCGGGTGTGTGTCTCCCTCGTGGAGTTGTTGTAATAGATTGGGGATTCTTGGTCAAAACCCCTACTTTTTAATATTAGAATTTTTTTTCAAACCGTGTGGGTGAGTGTGTGAGGGGGTGAGTGTGTGTCTCCCTGATGGAGTTGTTGTAACAGGTGGGGGATTCCTCGTCAAAACCCCATATCTTAATATTACCTTAAATAAATAAATAAATAAATAAATAAATATATATATATATATATATATATATATATATATATATATATATATATTTTTTTTTTTTTTTTTTAAATTGATAAGAAAATGATTGAAATGAGTTTTATTTATATTATATTATAAGTGACCACACATATAATATTTTTATAATTATGTATGTATTGGTTAATAAAATTTAAATCTCAATTTCCTTCTAAAAATTCAAAAATAATAATAAATGAAGTTATAACAAGGTTGGGTGATTGCTCGTCAAAACCTCCATATCTTAATATTACCCAAATAAATAAATAAATAAATATATATATATATATATATATATATATATATATATATATATATATATTATTTTTAAATTGATAATATAAGATTGAAATGAGTTTTATTTATATTATATTATAAGTGACCACATAGCAATATTATAATATTTTTAATAATTATGTATGTATTGTTTAATAAATTTTGAATCTCGGTTTCCTTCTAAAAATTAAAAAATAATAATAATTGAATAAAAATTAAAAAATAATAATAATTGAACCGATACCATTGAGTAAATAAATTATATATTATTATAATATAATTATATTAGAAGTTTATTAAAAAATGTATTAAAATTTTGTAACTAATTACGTTTTAAGTTTTAAAATTTATATGTGTTATTATTTTTTAGATTTTAACATTTTAATTTCACTTTTATTTTTTATAAAAGTTATTGAAATATCAAACATTTTAAAAATATTAAATATAAATTTAATATTATTATTATTTTTAATTTTAAAGTTTCTAAAAAAATTATAAAATAAGTATTTTATTTCTTTATATAGGCCTTATTAAACAATCCTATTAAGAGTTGTTCTAAAATCTCAAATTTCTTTAAAAAGTCTATCTAATACATTAAACTTTTATATTTTTATAAAAGTTATTGAAATATCAAAAACTTTAACAAATACTAAATATAAATTTATTATTATTATTATTATTTTGTATTTCAGTGTTTCAAAATATTACAATGAGATGAGTATTTTATATCCTCATATAGGCCTTACAAAACAACCCCTTTAAGAGTTGTTCTAAAAGCTCAAATTTCTTTGGAAAGTTTATCTCATACATTAAAAAACTATGAATAACCTAGTGCCAACCTTCAACCTTCAGGGTCATTTTGTGGGCCATGTCATTTTACACATATGACTAGAGGTTCAAAAAGAACACAAAAAATGTCATAAACCACATCTTCTATCAAATAGAAACAAGTATCAAAATGGGGTAGATTATGGTGGAATCATGGTCCCACATGCTACTTCTTTTAACCAATTATCAACTAAAATATCCAAGGTAGCTTTTGATAGACCATCTGCTTCCTCATTTAATTCTTTATAAATATGATTATAAGAGTTCTATGCAAATGATGCTCCCAAGAATTTCATAATACTTAGATTAATCTAAGTATTAATCTAATTGCTCATAATACTTAGATTAATTTGATTATTAATTTAAGATATAATGTACACCTAACCTATTACTTAATTTGTTTTTATGTTTTGTATTTTGGAAAAAAATAAAAATGAAAGTATAAATTATAATGTTTGACATTTTTATATTGTACAATAAATATACATGCAAATTGTTTTCTTTTGTATAATTATAAATTGAAAAAGCAAATTATCATAAATTTATATATAAAAATGTCACTCTTAACATAGATTATGTTTCTTATTATATATTTTAAATTAGTCATATAAGATTGAAATATGAGCATATTTTTTTAATATTTCAACACATAATATTTGTATACTAATTAATTAAAATATAAAATTAAAACCTCTTAACATATTTAAATTTTAAATATTATAATTTTTTTTTTAATGTGGGAGTGAAACCATCCACTATATAACATCATTCTTAACCACTCAAACTTATACTAATAAATTAAAATATTAAAATTTAAATATGAAATTAAAACCTCAACACATAATATATTAACATATTTAAAATTTAAACATTAAAATTATTCATTTGTAAGTAGGATTGAAACCATCCACTATATTACATCATGAATATATATAATAATTTAAACATTACTTTAAAATTAATATCTAGCATTAATAATTTTAATACTATTTACTGTACTATAATTTTTTTTTATTATAAATATATAATGAAAACCATCCAACCTCTTGCTCTGAATATGCAAATGATGTTACATTGATTTTTTCACTCAACCTTAATCTCCAATGGTTTCCAAAATAAAAATAAAAGAAGAGAGAAGAGGTGAGTGGTGGGAAAGAGAGTGAGTGGGTTGCATATCTTAATGGAAATCTCTCATCCATATGCTTTGACTTTATCATTCCATATGGGTTTGCCTTTTATAAATTAAGATGGCATTTCCTCCGTATGGCAGACAACAATTGATCCCAAGATATAAACCCAACTTTAAAACTCCAAAGGAAGTTGCCTCTAATTAGTCCATTACGAAGACAATGACACCGCACACTCGCACATTCCACAATGGGCACAAACCAAAAAAAAAAATTAAAATTCTAATTGGTTGACCTTACTATTTAAAATTTCTTTCTCTCACCCTGGCGACTACAAAGTCTTTACCATCATGATGGTCAATGAAAATATTGATGAACACAACTTCCCCGGATTTAATCTTCTTCATCATTGAAAGACACTCGTATCAAACCGTTCATCATCACTCCGGTCATGGTCACATCAAAGCTTGCCCATTTTTCTCGGCCATGATTAACGACGTCTTCACATCATAATCTTTGGCATTGCCTTACCACCTTCGTGGGAGGAGAGGGCACATGCCCCGTAGGCATATCATTATGTATGCAATCAAAGATTCCACAATCAGGTTTCCGAGCTGTATTATATGCAGCGAAGACGTAGTATAGCAAATCCTACTACTATTATTATGATGTTGCTTTTAATTAAATTTTAATTAATTATTAATATTGAAAATATAAGTAATAATTTTTTATTTAAATTTAATCAATGTTTTAACTAATATTTTTTAATAAATTATGTGGGTGAGACCAATTTTATTAAAATATTATTATAATTTTTATTAATTAAGATCAATAGGTTATATATGCGGAGACCAATTTTTTTTTATAAATATACTAAAATAAATAAAACTAAATATTATTATTATTTTTATTAATTAAAAATAATTGAACAAAATATTTTATACTAGAATGAAAATATAAAAAACTTGGTTAATATTTTTAGATGTTAAACTAAATTATAATTAATAATTTTACACATATGAATTATGAACTATTTTTTTTAAGTAAAATTTAATTAATTGTTAATATTGAAAATATAAGTAATAGTTTTTATTTAAATTTAATCAAAGTTTTAATTATATGTGGAGGCCACTTTTATTAAAATATTAAAACATTATATTTATTATAAGGTTACTTAAACTAATGGAATTTATCTTCTTTTTTTTTAATATTTTTAATTTAATTTTATGAACTAAACTAATGGAATTATGAACTATTTTTTTTTAAGTAAATTTTAATTAATTGTTAATATTGAAAATATAGGTAATAATTTTTTATTCAAATTTAATCAAAGTTTTAATTATATGTGGAGACCACTCTTATTAAAATATTAAAACATTATATTTATTATAAGGTTACTTAAACTAATGGAATTTATCTTTTTTTCAAAAATATTTTTAATTTTCTTTTATTAAATATATTTTTTATCTTCCTCAAACTATTATAATTAAAATTAATTTTAATTTATAATATAATAAATTTATTTTAATAAATATAAAATATTTTAATGCTAATATGATAATAATGTTTATATAATTTAAAATAAAATAAAGTATATTAAATACAATTATTTAAATGTTAATGTTGAAACAAAAATATTAACATTTAAACAATTATATTATAATATACTTATTTTACTTTTGATCATCTAATAGGTAAGGGAATCTTTGGTCCATGTGAATGTGTTTTATGCTACAAGAGCAAGGAAACATATGACTACTTAATGTTTGAGTGCCCATTTACACGCGATATTTGGAAGCGATGATTTTTATCTTATAAAATTCGACTTAATGGTGATTTGAATCGAATAATATTTGGGAAAGATGGAAGAGGGATAGATTTAAATCTAAAGCTCATTGTATTGGTTGGAAGCTTGGATTAAACTTTATTTGGTGGCAAGTGTGATCGGAAAAAAATGGTAGAATTTTTAGAGAAACCTTTTCATCATTAGATGACATTTAGTAGGTTATTTGGAACAAAGTCACAAAAACTATGGTAATGTATGCTAAAGTGAAAACTCAAGCTTATATAGGGACTATTGAGAAGGAAGTTGAAGTGCAAGAGGGGTAGGACAGAGGTAGTTGGAAACCACCCTTAGAAGGTTGGATTAAAATTAATACTGATGGAGTTGTAAAAGGTAATCCGAGTAGAGCTAGTGGTCTGCAAGAATTATGTTGGGACAATGCTCTATTAGGAACTGCAAGGTCTGGGAAGGGTTACATACAATGAAGCAAAAGCCTTAGCTATCAAATATGCTTTTATCTGGGCGGTAACACAAGGAGGATAATCCTATAATCAGATTCTCAAATATTAGTAGGAGCTCTAGATTGCATAGGAACATTGCTTTGAAAACATGGAGGTTGAGGATTCTTGTCACCCAAATTAAGGAATTATGGAGGGAATTAGATGATGTGATTCGAGTTTATGTGAGTAGAGATTTAAATAAAGTGGCAAATTTCTTGGAGAAGATAGGTATTGAGAAGGAAGTAAGGGTTTAGTGGCAGAGTGATATGGCTATTGAAGATAAGAGGATTAGGTAGGTTAGTGAGCAAATCCAAGGTTGAGCTAATTTGAACAACCATTGTAAAAATATGATTTAGGAGATTTGGCCCCAATATAGATCTTTTAGTGTTGTAAACATGTATTCTTGTCAGTTAAGACTAAGAGGAGTCTCATCCCAACTTGTAAATGATCTTTGTTTTAATATAAAAAATTTAATTTAATTTTTTTTAAATATTGAAAACAAAATAATAAGTAAATAATATATTTATCAAATATTTTTATATTATTTATTATAAAGTTAATTTTTAATTAAAACACTATTTTAAAAGTAATTATTATTTCCTCTTCATTGTTAACAAGGTTAATATTATTCTATTAAATTTTTGAAATCATTATTATCATTTTTAATGGGTTATATAGATTGAAATGGTTCCACACATAATTATAACTACTTAGTCGTACGACAATAAATTAACAATTATGTACTTGAAAAGATCCAAATGTTTCTTTTTTTAAAAGTTGAAGAATATATTGGTTTTTAAATTTATAAATATAATTATTAATAATTTTTTTTGAACAATTTGAAGTTAAATTTAATTAAATTTTCATGTAAAATAATAATTATTTAATGTTAACGAGGGGACCACCATCTCTCATAAAAAAACCTGTGTAAATTCGTTGAAAATAATATCCTTATCAAAAATATTAAATCTTCATACAAAATAAATATTATTTAATGTTTAAATTTTAAATTTTAAAGATTAAAAATTTCACCCAAGTGTTCTAGGTGAGTTGGAGAGGGTAGGACAATCTTCCAAGGAAGGTCCTGTTTCGAATCTCCATCCTAATTCCATTCTACCAAACGCATCCTACCAAACACACATCGGGTACCCCAAAATCTAGTTGATAATGTTGGTACAGTTAGGACCGAGAGCATGATTTTGATAGATCGTGGTTTCTCAAACCAAAACGACTCGGCAAGAGTTTTTTTTAGCTAAGTTAAAAAAATATATTAACAATTTTACATTTTATTTAATTTTAATATATTTTTATTTAAATTTAAATAATAATTAAATATACTACTTAATTATTAAATAAGGAAAGTTCAATCAATTAGATTCTCCAATTTTTGAGTAGAAATATAGATTTAAACTTGTCAAACTATATACATAATTACCAAACTATTATATATACTCAATATAATCATCACGACGTAAAATACATATAAGACATATATTTCAATTCCATATATATCCTTTAATAAACCTATTAAGTTAAAAAGCATATTATTCTTCAATTAAAAAAGTCATTTATTTATCGAACTTGCAACCAATTAAATTTCATGCCGGGTTGAATTTCATTAATCTGTGGTAATAAATGAAATGGTAATTATTGAAGTCCAGAAATCTCTCCGAACTCCGCGTAAGGTCGGATCTCTACAGCTATTACGATCAAATCCCCGGTTTCACCCGTATGCGAAATGATTGAGTTTCCCAGTAATTTTATTTAATCGAGCTAAAAAACTTGCGAAACCTCGAAAAACTCCATTTCCAGCTTTAAGCTCTGTAAGGATCTGTACCACGGGTGAAACCTGAAATAAAATCCCAATAACTTTGAATTCATGGGTTTGGGTGGGTGGTTGGATGGTGCAGGCGCTGACACGCACAAAATGACATTTGGTGATATATTTGTTTTCTAGTCTAGACGATAATAAAAGATCAGAGCACAGCACTGGGGTTGAGGTGAGTAGTAGTAAGTGGTGGAGGGAGAGAGAGAGAGGGACCGAGCACAAAAGGTCAACGCTCCAGAGATAGGGCCGCCCAGGCCGGGGCACTCAATGTCAACGGAATCTTCTTCTTTGCAGAAAGACGAAGAATAGTAGCAATTAAAGGGCCCCGATTAAGTCGTCCTGAAAACTTCATACCACAACAAAGCAAAAGACATTCCCCCCAAATAAAAAAAATGGTTTTTAAAGTCCACCCCATTTACGTTAGCTATTTGTTTAGAATAGAATAAACAAATGGATTTTATTGTCCAGTTGACTATCGTTACCCGTTCTCCTCCCGCCCCGGTGCGGGCGAGTACATCGTAAAAGAAAAGAAATAAAGAAAAAAATAAAAAATAAAAAAATTGTTCGCTTCTCACGTTAACTATGCTTAAAGTAAACCCAAGCCTGGGAGGCAAACTTCGACTTTGCTCTCGTAGTAAATAGAAGAAGAAATGTCCACACCAGGGAAACGAGGAGGCAGGAGGTGTTGACTGTTGAAACTCCGGGTTGCTGTTGGAAGAAGAGGAAGATAGATAGATAGATGTAGAACTAGAAGTAGAACTAGGACTAGGATTTGTTTTAATAAGGGGAGGGGCAAAGGAAAAGGAAAAGGAGAAATCCTTTGGGGAATTAGCAGAGATCGGAGGAGGAAGAGGGAGAGGGAGAGATATGCGATGGGCAACGGCTACGGGAAGATAAGCACTTGCTTCGGGGGTAGCAGACGGCAGCGGCGGCGCCACGACATTGCGTTGCTCATCTCGGAGCCGCTGGACGAGGGGCTGGGCCACTCATTCTGCTACATCCGCCCGGCGGAGGATGAGCGCGGCGGCGGCGGGGGGGACCAGGAGAATCACCATCTGGGGTCTCTGAAGCTGAACATACCCAAGGAGGAGCAGAGGAGGAGCATCAGCTGTGGAGTAGCGGTGGCGCCTGAGACAACCACGTTCAAGTCGATCTCGGGGGCGTCCGTGAGCGCCAACACCTCGACGCCGCTCACGACGGCGGCCACCGATCAATACAATTCGTTGGCATTATACGACCGGCCGGCGGCATTCGAGAGCAGCACGTCGTTCAGCGCCATACCGCTGCAGCCGGTGCCGCGGAGGCTGTTCAACTCGGGGCCGCTGCCGACGGGGGGCGGCGGATTCCTCTCGGGGCCTCTGGAGCGGAGTGGGTTTTTGTCGGGGCCCCTGGAGCGGGGGTTCCTCTCGGGCCCCCTGGAGCGGGGATTTGCGTCGGGGCCCCTGGACCGGGGCTACAAGTCCGGCCCCATGGAGTCCATAGAACTGGGATTCTGCTCCGGGCCGCTTGGAGGCAGGCGGAGGTTCAAGGGGGACTCTGTGTCCAGAGTCCTGAGGACCGTGAGCCTTCCCCTGAAGAAGGTTTTAACGAGAACTAGGACCATATCCAAGAGCGCAATGTTGACGGTGTCGCGGAGCCACAGGGGGTCCCTGGTGGCCCCTATCAAGACCCCTTCTCCTAAGGGCAGGGACGGGGACTGGGTCGGGAACGACAGGAGCGGTGATCTCTGCAGCAGCGATCTTAGCTTGGAAGATGCAACCTCCGATTCCATCGAGAGTCAGAACCTGCAATGGGCTCATGGTAAGGCAGGGGAGGACAGGGTTCATATTGTCATATCGGAGGAACACGGATGGCTTTTTGTGGGAATTTATGATGGATTCAATGGCCCCGACGCCCCGGATTACCTCCTCAGCAATCTGTATAATTCAATTCAGAAGGAATTGAAAGGACTCATCTGGGATCGCGAGAAAGCCAACAAGGAAGATGATAATTTGAGGCAAGAGGAAAGGGAATCTGCGGCAAAGTCGCACAGCTGCTGCAATGAGGAGCCCGAATTCAGAAGTGGTGCCGCAGAACCAGCCCTGCCCTTTGACTCAGAGGAGGCCCTGAATTATAACATTGGAGGTAACCAAAGGAAAATTTGTATTTTAAAATCAAAGTTTTTGATTTCGAATATGGAAATACTTTATCGACTTCGTTATTTCATAGAAAAAATTGGTAGAGTATATATAGGAATCGAGGCAGATTTTCGTTTTCAAATGAGGAAAGTTTTTTTTTTTTGGAAAACTGAGTATAAAATAGCCAATTGGGGAATACTTTTTTCCTTATCCGATTCTGGTGCGGTTGCTGGTTTATCAGATGACAAGAGCCATCAAATGCAGGGATCAGACAGAGAAAGCAGCCACCTTGATGGCTTTGGATTTGATGGAGGATCTGTTCCTGCCGAAGAAAGGGACTGCGATGCACAAGGAGAAGGTGATGACAAAATGGCCTGCAAGAGGAAACCGAAGCCGAAGCAGGGGAAGGGCAGGCTTAAAGGGATGTCTAGAAAATGGAGGGAGAGCCAGAGGAAGTGGAAGCACGATTGGGTTCAGGAAAGGCTCGAGCTCGACCGGCGTTTGAAGGAGGAGTTCAAGCAGGAGAAGGATCAAGACAGGCAATTGGACAATTGTGAGGTTTTGACGGCATTGTCTCGGGCGCTGAGTAAAACAGAGGAAGCATATTTAGAGATGGCTGACAAGGCGGTTGCGGAGAATCCGGAGCTAGCTCTGATGGGATCTTGTGTGCTTGTCATGCTGATGATGGGGGAAGATGTATATGTTATGAATGTTGGAGACAGTCGGGCAATCCTGGCACAGAAACTAAAGCCTGACCTGGGCAATCCCCTTTCTGGGTCTCAGGGAATGGGAGAATCTATTCCCTGTAGAGACTTGGAACGGATTAGTGAAGAAACATCCAACGATTTGGAAGATTTCGACGATGACAGCATGGATCAGCCAAGAAAGAGACCAACCTTAGGTGCCGTTCAGCTCTCATTGGATCACAGTACTAGTGTTGAAGAGGCAAGAATCAAGACCCTAAGCTTTTCTTTCTTTCTCTGGTCTGTGATGCTCTTTTAGATTTAAAAACATCACAAAGTGCATAAATATGGCCACTTATAAATAAATCTGCCGTTATCCTTTGTGGTTTCTATTTTCTCTCTTTGTATCAAATCTGTCAAAATGACATCCAGTTGAGCCTTTTTACTGTCAGACTGCATGAACATTGTTCAAGATTGACTTTTGGGTGGTATTTCTTCAGGAGGTTCAGAGGATCAAGGCTGAACATGTAGATGATATGTTGTCCGTCACAAATGATCGTGTAAAGGGAACACTGAAAGTAACACGTGCATTTGGTGCAGGCTTTCTTAAGCAGGTAAGAGATAGTTCAAAGTGCAGTGGAAGAGCAATATATGCTTCTTTGATTTGTGCCAAGACTTTTGATGGTTTGATTTGCTATAATCTCATAATCAAAGAATTGTGGATAAACACCTTTGCTTGGAGTTTATATAATTTGCATGTTTAGATTTTGAAAACTTATTAGTTTGTCAAGACTACTAGAGTTTCAAACACTGTTATTGATTATTAAGGCTTTTTGGTTTCCTAGGTCTGTTTTCACCCTATTCATTCATTCAGTTTAAGGGTCTTGATATAGCCATGGGAATGAATTTACAACATCCTGCTGTTGGATTGATGGATCCTTGTCTTCTTGTGATTGCAGCCTAAATGGAATGATGCGCTTCTTGAGATGTTCAGAATTGATTATGTGGGCAGTGCTCCATATATAACCTGCACCCCGGCTCTTTATCATCACAGATTGGGTCCTGAAGACCACTTTCTGATACTTTCATCAGATGGACTTTATCAATATTTTACAAACGAAGAAGTGGTTAACCATGTTGAATGGTTTATGTCAGCTGTTCCTGGTGGAGATCCTGCCCAACATCTTGTTGAGGAGGTCCTTTTACGCGCAGCGAAGAAAGCAGGTAATGAGGGTTTGTATTAGATATTACTGTTTGCTTTGTATTTTTTTATCTTTGCTTTAGAATGTCTATAATTCAACACTACTAAACTAGTATCTGAATGCAGGGATGGACTTCCATGAGCTTTTAGACATACCTCAGGGAGATCGCCGTAAATATCATGATGATGTTTCTGTGATGGTTGTTTCGTTGGAAGGAAGAATATGGAGATCTTCGGCCAAGGAAGGATATGGAGATCTTCAGTGTAAATAATCTAAACTATCTCTGGGAGTGAGGTGCTCTCATGTGAGAGTTCATTCTTTCTGCTGTTTTCCACTTTTCCTGTGTACAATATTTTGAAGAAGAGATTACGCGTGCAGAGGCCCCTACTTTTGTATTTAATAGAAATGGAAAGCTACAAGTATTTGTGTCGGTTAAATTTTGCCCCCACCTTCCAATCTTGCAAAAGATAAATTGGTTTTGTTTCATTTGAGGATACTACAGAGCATGTTCAAGTGATTCAAGTGCATCCTTTTCCATTCACTCACGAAAACATTCACTACTGGTGTAACTGCCAGTGCCCCGGCTCTTTCAGCTGTTCATGAAATAGACAGGCATCAAAGTGAGTGTTATTACCTCTCCTGTCAAATATACATTGGAAGTTGGGTGCCTGTTGCAGTGGAATACAACTGAATGTATCTCTTGAACTTCTTATTTCGGAGGATTATATACTTGAATCAGATACATTGAACTAAATAACTCTTGTAAGTATTCCTACTTACGTGATCTAGCAAGGATCTGTGTAATATGATGGCATCATGCATAGCCTCTTCCTTTGTATCTATGGAATTTGCGTAGAACTATTCACTGAGTTTTACTCAGTAGAACAAATTGCAGTGAAAGAGCTGAAAGTTCTGCAAACTATATCAGTGTCCTCGTTGAGTTCAAATCAAGCACTGGAGGGTGGATATCAATTACAATTCAAGCAATTTCTTTTTCTTTTTCTTGTTTATATAACCTCTCTTTGGATAGGTGACCATTATAGAGTGCTACAAATATCAGGTGTTCTGCCTACATAGTCGACTGCTGAGTTGACACAAAATAGATGAACTAACAGCCTAATATCTGTTTTGTGAATCTCTGATTATTTGCCTGGTCATATGAAGTGCAAGGTAGTTTTTTGGATACACAGGAATTTATTTTGTCATCTGTCTACTTCAGATGAATTGCATGAATAGTTTACAATTGCTTAGTATCAAATTATTATGGCGATTGTGTCTATTGTGCTAATCAGCTATAGATTAGCTGACAACAGCCAATGAGAGGTCACACTCGTAGTAATCCAGTGGGGTTTTCAATCGATGTTGTCATCTCAAACATGATGATGCAGAATGGTGCCGAAGGCCTTAAATAAAAAAGTACCTTTTAAATCATAGTGAATTAGCCACTGAAAACTGCTGATGGAGGGTGACTTTGGTCAGCACTTGACATTTCAAGATTTTTTTCATATACTTATCCAGTGAACAACCATTGAACAAGTATATCTGTGCATTTTTTTTTATGACGGTATTAATATGTGGGAAAACAATCTAACTGAATGTGTTAGTGAATCTCTGTTGACACTTCTCTAGTATTAAATTAAATGTTGCATATTGGTCATGACTCCCACAAAAAGGTACAGATGTCTTCTAAGCAGTGTTTAGTTGGCCAAACATAAATGGAACTATTAGATACTGAAAGGCAGCTTGCAATCTGTCCAAGTGCTCAAGGATCCAGAAGAGTTTGCTCTCCGTCAAATTGTTGCTTCTAGCTGAAGCCAAACAAAATCCTACATTTTCATCTTCCTGGCATTTATTGAATAAAAGTTTGGTGCTATATTGTTCGTAGTCATAGCCCCACATCTTATGCTTGGGTTGTTCCAGGCTCTAATGTGAAACCAGTGGTTAGAGGACTAACCTAAATAAACTAAGTCATTTTTATAATAGGAAGTAATCTGTAAACGGGTTAAAATCAAGGAGAATCTGATTGGAAAGAGTTTGCAATTTTCAAAAGAATTGAATAATCAATATGCTAAATTGATTCCATATGGTTTCAAATTATACTTCAAAAGTTCCTTTCCTAGTTCCGATAAAAAACTGTTCATCAGAGATAACAGGAATTTCAAGACAGGCTTTGGACTATGACCAAACTTGGCGGACATATACCTTTGACAGAATGCAAAAGATAGATTGTACATCTCGATTAGATTGCATCTTTGCAGCATATTTTCACAAATAAGTCAACAAATTCAGTACTTTCGTGCATTTCTTAATTTTGCAGTACAGACTACAAAAGGTTTTATTATTTGTAAAATTTCTTACTTCACCCATTCTAAATAATATGAGCATTGATAGAATTTTTGTATCAGTATCCTCTGGGATAAATCTAAGTTGACAATTGTCAATCGTTCCAAATGACATAAATATTGATAGAACTTCCCTGAAGCCGTACAATGAAAATATATTGAGATGTAACAAAACTTAGCTACAAACAGTCATTTAAGTTGAAGAAGATTTGGAACAACTTGAAAGATGCCACTAACGGCCATTTTGGAGATAAGATGGCGTTGGATTAACGTGGTATCTTTAACCCTTTGTGGATTTCTTCCCCATTCATAAGATAACCCGCCGTTGCATTTATAAAAATATTAATGTTTGGTGGAATTTAACGTGGTATCTTTAACCCTTTGTGGATTTCTTCCCCATTCATAAGATAACCCGCCGTTGCATTTATAAAAATATTAATGTTTGGTGGAATTTAGAACATCCCTATAACTGAAGCTTTAGGTACAAAGTAAGCTGCTTTTTAAACAGTGGCATTTTTACACTTAACAATGCCACTTATGCATTAAGACTAGGGTCACCGTACAGAGAATGAGCGAAATGGTTACAAAGTAAGAAACCCTGGTCATTTTTCAGTTGATAAGGAGAGTGACTGGTTGATACCTGTAAAAATGATAAACTACATTGCATGTGTCAAGTTGTGGGTAGAGGTGTCATGATATTTGTTCAAAGTTTCTGTACATGTAATAATTAGTTGCATAAGAAAAAGCATTCTGGGTGCTTATTGTGCATAATAAAAGGGAGCCTACAATGTCAAAGACCTTATCAATTTGCTCTTTCACTAGATAATTCTGTGCATCATGATTCAACACAGGGCCGTTCAACCCAAATAATGCCATGAATGAAAGCAGCCTTAGACTTTCCCATTTTGCATAAATTTTCTCAAGTCTCATAAAAGAGGATGTATCTTTCGTTTAGGAGTTGGATGTTAATGGCTACCAATGAGGTGGTGCTAAGTACGTGGATGGGCTTGAAGTCAAGTACTTATCTTTGGTTAGCAAGACCTTGTAGAAGACTAGTAACCTTTCCATGAAAATTTTCAGTCCTCTTTTAATGTGACCATAAGGGGGAAAAAAGAAAATGCAGAGCTTTTTAATAATCTTCTTGTTAGGTCTGAGGTGTAGACCAATTGGTGCTAGGTCTGAGGTGTAGACCAACGTGTAGACCAATTGGTGCAGCGACCGTAAGGGGATGGACGATCAGCTTCGAATTTTGGGCACTCCGTAAGGGATGGATGCTCAGGCTTTGAAATTTGGGCTTTGTCGGACTGAACCTACCTAGTGCTTTCAGTAGTGTAAAAGGTTTAAAATAAATGAATGAGACATAGCGGTTATAAGGGTGAACTGTGCGGTGACAGCTTCTAAGATGGACAGCACACCCAGATGATTGTGACAGCTACCAATTCCACCATATAAATAAAAAAATAACACTGGACAATTTTTCTTTATGATTTACCTTGTTACCTTTTAACAAGCATAATTTAGATTGTACCTGCAAATTCTTGTGTACCACATATATAAAGATTATATATGAAATCTGTAAGTGAATAACTGTGTCTTGAAATGACATGTAGATTCGGTAAATAGTATTTGACATGGAAAAGCCTGGTAAGGTGAGGCTTATGTTGACGTAAAATCCAGTTAATTGGATCGAGTGGCTAATGTTTCTTTAGACCTGTCCATCCTTAAGAGGCTTCAAGGAAAACTATTAGGAGAGAGCTTTGGATTAGGAAGAGAAAGACTTCTACTCAGCACCCCAATCAACTGTTACCCTTCACATTCTAGATTTTATTAGGAAAAGGGCACTGAGACTTTCCTATTTGACTTATTAATTGGTTGAGACAAAAAGAAAAAGAGGTGGGTGGCTTGAAAGTTCGAGGAACAATCGATTGATATTTAAATATTCTTAAACAATGAGCCATCATTTGAATTTTTTTTTTTTAAATTTGCATGAGTATGTAATAGTGGAATAAATGAGCGATTTTAATATAATGTTTAAATAGTAAGCGTTATAAGTCTACCCAGATTTGCTAAGTGCTTGTAGCCTGTGAGTAGGACTCTCGGGTCCATTTAAATTGTGAAAAGGCTGTAGGTATTAAGAAGGAATAAGCTTTTCCAAATATCCAAGCTTTGGACTTAAGAAAATGAATCAGTGACAAAGGGTTTAATTTTTTTTCATGGATTAAAAACATCATAGTTTGCTGGGGTTCCTAGATGCTAGAGGATTAAAGAGAAACTAATGGAAGCCTTAAGGTGCTGAATACAATTAAAATGTACCAACCGGAAAATTTGTTTGATTGCATAATTAATGACCCCATAGGCTAGATGATGATTCTAATTCCTTTAGAAAAAGGATAGCAGGCCTTTATTTTAAACTGTAGTGAACATGTTAACCTTTAAAGGCAGCCTTGGATTTTAAAATAAGGTTGGTAGTCTCTAAATATTCTATTTATTTTTTACCTTATGCAATTTTTTACATTATATTATTAAAAGCATTATGTTAGAATACAAATATAAAAGAGATGGCCTTTTTTATTGGTTAAGGTGCAAGGTGGAATCACACCATCATTATTGTTTATGGAGATAAAAATTTCCATCTTTTACTTAAGGCTAGGTGTCTGATTTTTAAAAAAGATTTCAGGAAAACACTATTACTTGTATGGATTAAATATGTATAACTCCACGAGAGTTGCATGGCTTTTCGCTTTTCTCTTAATGAAGTTAAATTAGTTTTAAATATAAATATAGAACATTATAAGGTGGTTTTTTTTTTGGTAAATAAAAGTTTTCATTAATTACCAGGTTTTGTAGGTTAACCCAAAACCTATTATAATATCCAGCACAATATCCAGCCTTCTGTTGAGATTGTAGATCCTAGTCATCCTTGAAACTTTTTTACCAAAAATTGTGTTGAATCCCCTACAACACCTTACTGACAAAGCACACCCATACCTAAACATAACTGTAAACATTACTTACATTGACAGGAATTGAAGTTTGAAACTTTGCACTTGTGAAACCTGTTGCTTGCCCATTTCCTATTCTCTGTCGGAATCTTCCAAAGCTTACACCCTGTTACCTTCATTTCCAATTTGGTATGATTTAGAGGGAAACCCCATAGTTATTACCAGCTCCATGGGGAAAGAACACCCATTCATCTTTCTCCTCAACGGGTAGGTTTCTTTTCATGACTAATAATGTTTTCCACTTCACGTGGCACACCTTGTGTCCATGTCACCAAACTACCAACATCAACACCTATGTTGGCTAATTTGTCAGCTAACCTGTTGGCCTCACGGTACACGTGACGAGCCCTCCTGTTTTGTCTTGCCGCAAAAAGGATCCTCACTTCATGGATGACTCCCTCGATTCTCCATGGAGGTTTTTTGCCATTGGTTAACAAGTTGATGATGTTCATAGAATCACCTTCAATCATCAAGTTACCTTGAGTTGCTTGGGCTACTTGCAACCCTCGCCAAAGGGCTCTAGCTTCTGCTTCGTTATTAGTTCTGATTCCCAATGGTTCAGTGAAGGCCTTGACCAGATTTTCTTGATGATCCCCGATTATTCCTCTACCTCCGGCTCTTCCCGGGTTCTCCTTGGCCGCACCATCAAAATTTAGTTTAAACCAACCCCGGGGGTGGCTCCCAAAAAATCCCATTTCTGGGATTGGGCAAAGGAATGGAAGGTTTGTCCTCAATACCTAAGGCCCGAGCTAATTGTTTTTCTTGGGGAAGAATTGAGTGGTTCTCATCCACTAAGGTGCTAAGGTTTTCTTTCGCAAAGACAATAATCCTGTTGAGGATGGTTTTTGGGTTGTGAATGGTATCCTTAAAGGCTCTATGGTTCCTTTCTAGCTAAATCTGCTAGAGAAAATGATGCCAACAAATTTTCCATAGGTACTTAAGTTTTAGGCTAACAAAGGGTTGAGGCCATTGATGGAACACTTCGGATATAAGAGCAGGCTTAACCCACGAGATCCTAAAGGCTTGGAAAAGTTCATCCAGGATGGACTCCGCTACCGGACACTCCGAAAACAAGTGTTGGGTAGTCTTCCATCCCCCGCCTCGCAAATGTAGCAATGGTTAGCAATAACCATACCTTTGGATAACATATTGTCCATAGTGAGGATTTTTCCTTGAATCGCCAACCATGAAAAAAAGGATATTTTAGGAATTAAGCCTTTGATCCAAACCAAACTCGGTTGAAATTGTTGACCTTCCACATTGAGAAGCAAATTATAGGCGAGACTTAACCGTGAAGTCACCACTTTCGGTCTCGACCCAAACAATGTGATCTTCATCCTCTCCGGAGGGAATAATTTGCTTGAGTTAAAATGTTATAAAGCTCTTCAGACTCCGCTTCAAAACCCTGTACTCTGATGTGTTTCCACCTGTTGATATTTATATCCTGCCACATATAATTTGCAATCGTCTTACCAATATGCTGCTCCATATGCTCTTGAATCCTAGCCAAACGAGGATTCTGGGATAACTCCTCGACTCTCACCCACCGATCCTTCCAAAAGTCTATTGTTTGCCCATTTCCTAGAATCCATCTAAGACCTTTCTTGACAAGATCCTTGCTCGTGAGGATTGCCTTCCAAAAAGCGGACCCCTTGCTTGCTAAGTTGTCATTAAGGAAGTTCACACCTTGGAGGTATTTCCTCCTAACTATGGCGGTCCATTCATTATCGACCTTAGTCAATAACCGCCACGCTTGTTTGGCTAACGAAGCTGTATTGAGATGAGCAACTCTCCTCAATCCTAACCCCCCATCGGCTTTAGGTTTGCAAACCTTGTTCCAACCTACTAAATGGATCCTTTTCTTATCCTCGATCCCCGACCGGAGAATTTTTTTTGAAGTCTGCTCAATTTTGTGATACACCTTGCTCGGGAGCTCGAAGACCGATAGGAAGTAAACGAGTATTACTTTGAAGTGAAGCCATAGTTAAAACTGCTTTGCTCGCTTGAGATAACGGATGTCCTTTCCAACCTTGCTAGCTTTTTTTGGATCCTCTCCAGAACTATGTTCCACATTGATCCTTCAGGTTTCCCCATAAATAGGGGAAGACCTAAATAGGAGGTGGGAAAGGATGCAATCTGACATTCCATGATCCTTGCTATGTTGTTTTGCCTAGGAATGAGGGTATTGATGAAATAAAGTTTGCTCTTATCAAAATTCACTTTCTGTCCATCCGCTTCTTCATACATTATGAGAATATTTTTAATCCTTCTTACCTCAACCAAAAAAGCCAAAGTCAGTAGCAATGTATCATCAACAAATTGCTGATGTGTCACCGGGGTAGTTAGCGACGTGGCCTTGATACCTGAAATGAGTCCAGATACCGCTGCTGCCTTAATGGTTCTTCCCAAGGCCTCAACTACAATGATGAACAACATAGGACTTATGGGATCTCCTTGTCTTAGACCACATTTGCTTTGATAAAAACCTGCAGTAGACCCATTTCATGTTGAAGCCAAATTTTAATAAATCTGCCTCTAGGAATTCCCAATTTATCCTGTCATAAGCTTTGTTCATGTCTAAATTTAAAGCCATGACTGCTTTTTTGGTCTGAGCGGCTGTATGAAGAGCCTCATGAACAAGTAATAACTCCATCTAAGATTGATCTTCCTTGTAAATAACTTCCTTGACTTGGATCAATGATAACCGGTAGAACTTTCTTCAAACGGTTGGCTAAAACTTTGGACAGAATTTTATAGGATATATTACATAGGCTAACCGGCCTAAAGTCAGCCATAGTCTTGGGGTTGGGGCCTTTAGGGATCAAAGCAATGAAAGTTGAATTGAAACCCCTTGGAATATGATTTGAACTTTGGAACTCCTTGATTACAGCAATAACTTCTACTCCAACAATATCCCAACAAACTTGGAAAAACCGCGATGAAAACCCATCCGACCTAGGAGCTTTGTCAGGATCCATGTTAAACAAAGCCTCCTTGATCTCTTCGTCTGAAAAAGTTGTTGTAAGAGACTCGTTAATCGTTTCATCAATGAGTTGTGGAATGAATTGAAGGAGAGAGTCCTTTGCTTGGGCATTACAGGTCCGTTCTTCACCCAATAATGAACTGAAAAAATTAACAGCCTCGTCCCCGATCTCCTGAATGTTTTGAGTTGAGGATCCATCCACCTTAGTTAAATTTCTAATATTATTGTTGCTTCTATTGCTCAATGTGGTAACATGGAAATTTTTTGAATTAGAGTCCCCTTTAGCCATAATGCCCTTGATTTTTGCCACCAATACATCTCTTCACAAGCTAAAATATTATAAAACTCACAAAGGGTTTCCTTCTCTTCAGTCCTTTTCGCCTCATCATAGGTTCCATTTTGGATTTTGCTTTCTATTATTCTCAGTTTTCCCCCACTGCTCTCTTATTCTCAAAAATATTTTCAAAGACTTCTTTATTCCATATTCTAAGGTTGTTTTTCACCATCTTAAGTTTTTGAGCTAGTTTGAAGGAAACACTTCCCTGGATAGGCTGCTGCCACCATTCCTCTATTCGTCTCTTGAAGTCCGGATGTTTAACCCACATTGATAGAAATCTGAATGGATTTTTAAAGGAGTTAGCCTGAAATGCCTCCCATAGAATAAGATTATGGTCTGAAGTGCATTTAGGAAGGGCTTGTAACGTTGAATCACCAAACATTGTTGTAGCTTCCTTGGATAAAAAAAAACTTGTCCAACCTTTCTTGAATCAGCTGACTTCCTATCCTCTTGTTACTCCATGTAAATTTGGCTCCTTTTAGTCTTACATCCATCAATTCATTTGTGTTAATGAATTCATTGATGTCCTCCATGCTCCTTGAGGGTAACCCAGATCCTCCCTTCTTATCAGATGGGTAAAGGGGGGTATTGAAATCTCCCCCAATCACCTAAGGAATGTCTTTAAAAGCTTGGCTCAAATGCCCCAAAAACTCCCACAGTTCAAACCGCCCTTGGACAGAGGTGGGGGCATAAACATTTGACATAATCCAATTCTTATTAGTATCAAAATCATGAAATAATACGCTTAAGACTCTTTCATTTGCTTGAATAATACTTCCTTCTATTTTAATAGGATCCCATAAGATCATGAGGCCCCTAGATGCTCCTCTCGCCTATTGAAAGGCCACTTCCCCTTGCTTCCAAATCCTTCTAGCTATAAGTGCTGATTGTGCCGCATCTGTTTTGGTTTCTTGAAGAAAAATGATAGTAGGATTCCAATACTTCCTTATAGACTTCACCATCCTTTGTTTTGGTGGGTCGTTTAGGCCTCTCACATTCCATGAGAGAACCTTCATTTAGACTATTTGATATTTTTTCCCTGCCCCCTTCCCTGATCCAAAGGGGGTTTGTCAATTTTGCAATTATCCTGGCTAGAAATAGCTTGCTGTAACAATGTTCTTTGCTTTCCGTTTGCAATTTCTTCATTGATTCTCATTCTATAGTGCTCTGTTGTAGATATTCTCCCTTTCTTTCTTTCACTTCCATAATCTATTAGAGGCTTGGTAGTGCTTCTAGTCCTGTTTTGGACTGAAATGAGGGGGCATATACTGTGATAGTCTAGGGCTTGAACCTTCTTCCTCATTTTGGGGGTTTTCAATTCCCTCTTCATCCTCAGCCTTTTTTTGGTTCACCTCTCCTATCTGGTTCCTAAACAGGGGGTTTACCGTTGGGCTCATCTGATAAGGGATAATTTGCTCCACTACCGGATTAGGAGCTACATTCCTGGCTCTTGTTTCCACAAATTCGACTCTTGACTCTATTTTTCCATGTTTAAACTGAAATGACCTGGCAATTTTTCTTCATTTTGAGCATAGCATTTGGGTATTTTTGTCATAGCTGTGGATGGTCCCGATTTGGATGGGGAGTCTAGGGTTTCAGGAAACTTGACATTGATGGTATCATCCTTACTGTTTTCTTTTTCAACTTCTAGATTTGCTAGGATATCAAACATGTTCAAGTTGGGATCTTTATTACATACCTTATGATTTTTGCCTCCCTCATTATGTTGCTTTCCTTTCTCCTGGATTTTTTCTAGTTCTGTGTTGGCTTGGTCAGCCTAGTTATTCTTAACTTATTTGTATCCTTCCAAGTTAAGACGTGGTCCTTGAAACTTTGGGATCCCTCTCCCATTAGCTTTCCCCAGAAAACCTTCGCTCGTGGCTTCCTTGTTTGTAGTTCTTGTCAGACATTGGGCTTGAAGGTGGCCCTAGGTTTTGCACATGCTACAAAATGTCGGCTTGTTCTCATACTCCATAGGCTGAATCCTTAGAAACTCTCCATATGCTAGTTCCACCTGAGAAGGTAGATCAGAATCCAAGTTTGCATTTACACAGATCTTGGCATGCATCAGTCTAGTCCTTGCCCGGGTTGAATGGTCTATTGCCACGAGCTCTCCTATCGTATTTGCTATGCCACTAAGCCAATACTCATTAACAAACTGGGCTGGGAGGTTTGGTAAGCGAACCCAAATGGGTGCTATATTAATGTTTTGCTTCTTAGGGTTGAAATCCTCCCCCCACTTCCTTAGAAAGAGGCTACGCCTTCCTAGAAACCAGGGTCCTCCTGTCAAGATGCGCTCTGCATCATATTTGTTATTGAGTCTTATCATAAAAAAACCTCTTGACATGGCTACGATTTCTAAGCTTCCTGAAGTTTTCCACTTTGCCGCGGCCCATGAGCGAATAGTTTCAATGTCCGACGTTCCTCCCAAAAACTTGCCAACTATGGATGATGCCTCCATAGCCAAGAATCTTTCCATAATATCCACTGGCGCAGTTAACCTGTTATTGTTTGGTATTAGGGGTGGTAGTTCACTGACTGGCTCCTTCTTTTTCCCTTTCAAACATTTCCAAAAAGGTTGGGCCCTTGTTGCCGGATCCCGAACCCCGGTGGGACCCTTTGTATGAGGTTTTATCTAGAGGATCTGTACCTTTAGCCTTTTTGAACTGAGCTGACAGGGAATCCTTTTCCTTTCCAGCTACAACATTCTGCCCTGCCTCTAGATCTTCTCCTTTCGTTGGTTCAAAAATCCTGCCTGCAGTTTTTGCTTCTCCTCCGCTTCCTCTGCTTCCTCCACCGCTCCTCATCTTCTACCTCATAAGGTGATTTTTTTTAATATCATGTTTATATTTTCTTTTGGAGTTGCATGGCTTTTCACTTTTTTCTCATTGAAGTTAATTAGTTTTAAATATAAATATAGAACATTATAAGGTGTCTTTTTTAATATCAAGTTTATATTTTTTTTATGTTGAGATATTATAATTATTTATTTTAATGAGATTGGTTATATTTTTTTGTCTTTAACTTGGTTATATGAAATTGAAGTGAACTCCATCCATATTACATCTTAATTACAAAGTGATATTGCATGACAACTATGTATGTATAGCTTAGTAAGATTGAGTATTCTCGTTGAAAATTAAGGAATTTAATCAAATGAGATAATACCATTTAATGTGATGTTAAATGATTATTTCCTCCTTCACATTTGAGGTTTTTACTTTGATGAGTCTATTAAGGTAATGTTCCTCTCCATGTATGGTGTTAAATTTTTCAAAATATTTTGTTCATGTATTATGCATTGTGTTTTTGCCTTTTACATTGAATATCTTATAATTTAGATGATCCATAGGGTTAGTTTTCATAAATTATTGGTAGGATATGATCACCATGTCTCATAAAGATAGGATTTGACAACTTTCTTCCATCTATGAGAAAGAGATTGAAGATAATTATATGTTTAAATGCTTATTAATTATGAGTTATTGGGTAAGTTTTGTTGTTTTTGTGGAGATTTAGGTGCTTCATTGTTCACTTTCTTTTAATAACTTTAGTTGGTCACTTTTAAATATAAGCATCTTTTATAGTTCCTCAAGATAATTATCGTAGTTAAGCTTTCTTATCGTAGTTAAGCTTTCTTTAGATGTGGAAGGTATTAAGCATCCTTTAAATGTTACAAATATTTACTTTGGAGAGGTCAGGGGCAAAGCTTGTTCATTGGTCATGTTTGGTTAGAGCTTAAAATAACACATGTGATTGGTTGGTTAACATTTCAATGAGTTGTCTATTTTTGTTGTGGGGAAGAATTTGAACATTAGTTTGATCAAAACAATGATTAGTTTCAAAAGCATGTCACCACATATTTCTTTCGAAGAAAGTGCCTAATATGAGAAATAATGGACTATGAGATCAAATCTTGTCAAGTGAGAAACTAAACAATGTTTAGTTTTAACCTATAAAACAACACATTAATCCAATTTGATTAGTGATGTGAGTAAATTTTACATACAACAAAGGTTTCTTAGGTTAGATGGTGGACTCTTTTGCAATTGGACATTGTAAGCTTTCTTTATAGTGATTTAAGCAATGGTAGATAATGTCTTCTTCTATGTGTGGCAATTAAGATCTTCCAATCCTCTTCTCTACCCACCATGTATCACACTTTTGACTCCATATAAAAGAAAGAATCTATTAAAGAAAAATCATATGATGTATTCCTCCATGTATTCTAGCTACACTCTTCCAACCCTCTTGTTCATGCACCAACAATGTTATTTGTCTCTATGTTACATCAAAGACAGTCTAGATGTCCCATAATGTGGTGGTTAAGGCCAAAATATCACAACTTATTTCTTAAAAGCCAATCAAAAGTTTATCAACCTTCAATGTTAGAAGTCATCTTTCCAAGAAGTCCATAGCAGAGTTTACAACACATTTTATTAACCCTTTTGATGCAATTGCTAATAATAGATCTTCATCTTCAAATAATAACTTTAGAAAAGGACAATAACTATTTTTATGCTATATACACTAGTTTTAAATCAGGGTTATGCATAGTGGCAAATTTTCGTCATTGGGGCGAAAATTGACATTTTCAAAAATTCAAATTTGCGAATTTGGGGGACTTGGGTGTCGGCCATTTAGCCAAAAAAATTCAGGACACAAATTTTTTAGGTGTCGGTTCGTCGTGCGTTGATAATAGTATCACGAATATTTTTAAAAATTCGCCAGCAATCCCGCCTAAATAGAGGACCCTTTTCGCCATAAAATTTTAAAATTTCTAAATTATCCCGCCCAATTAGCCAAGTATACCACTATATATAACTAACACCCCATCAATACTTTTTCATTTCTAGACCTTGTTCTACACTAGACAAATATCTTGACCCAGTTTTGCACTAGATCGGACCCATTTTTGCACCAAACAAGATCGAAACCATTTTTGCACCAGATTGGACCTTGTTTTGCATCCAGACAGACTATCGAACCCTGTTCTGCACAAGCCCTATATCCGAACCCTGTTTTGCATCCGAAAGGACTACTAGACCTTGTTTTGCATCCGAACGGACTACCGAACCCTTTTCTGGACAAGGTCGATATCCGAACTCTATTTGCATTTGAACGGACTACCGGACCCTGTTCTGCACAAGGTCGATATTCGGACCTTGTTCTGCACAAGGTCGATACCTGGACCCTGTTCTGCATTCGGATGGACTACCGAACCCTTTTATGGACAAGGTTGATATTCAGACCCTGTTTTGCATCTGGACGTACTACCAGACCCTTTTCTGCACAAGGTCGATATCCAAACATTGTTTTGCATCCGAACGGACTATCGAACCCTTTTCTGCACAAGGTCGATATTCGGACCCTGTTTTGCATCTGGACGGACTACCGAACCTTGTTTTACAAAGGGAAAATAAATCTAATTTTGGCTTCGGGGGCGCTGCCCCCAAAACCCTGGACCCCCTTGGCGACGTAGTAGGGGGGCATTGCCCCCTACACCCCCCTTCGTGGAGTGGGTCCAAGTGTGGTTGAAAACAAGACCTCCAAATTAGAGAGAATCAGGCTCCACAACCAATACCATGTTCTGTACCTGGTTTGAGATCGAACCTTTTTCTACACCTGGTTCAAGGTCGAACCATTTTTTGCATTAACCCATGGTTGGATCTCATTTTCCACCCGATTCAACCATAACTTTCAAATTCGCCAATATTTTATAATTTTTTTTGAAAAAATAAGGTAATTTGCCATGTCCTCCTACATGAATTTGGTTGGGATTCGCCAGGGTTTCGCAACAGATTCACCATTTTTTTACAAGTACATTTTAGGTCCGACCCCTTATGCATAACCCTATTTTAAATATATTTTCATATCTTTTATGAATTGGGTATTTATAGCTAATGGATACATGGATAATCGTTTTAAGAGATACTTTCATTAGACTATCTCATTCTAATTTTAATGGAGTATGGAAGTTGATAATATTTTTGTCTTTAATACTTCTCTACCTTGATTTAATATTTTGAAGTTTATTTTATTTATAATATTTAATTTTACTAAGAATTTATCTCAAAAAAAAATTGGTAGGTAAAAAGTTTTATTTATTGATCAGGTTGAAGGGACCCGTCCCTGTTACATAGGGTATAAATAGTGCCGATATTACAAAAACAAACTAGTTTTGGACACACAATCCAACCCTTCTATTCAAGGGAAAAAACAAAAGAGAAGTCAACCAGTACAAAGCTAAACAAACGCTAATACAATCACCGACAATCCACCAGTCTGAAACTACCTTCCCAGGGCTACTATGATGCCTCTTTTCCATCCTGGTGATCAACCTCTTTCTGGTTAGGACTGAGGAGGACCTCGAACACGCCAGGGAGCTCATGAACTTCATTGATGGCATTGGTCAGGCTGGTGCCAGCCTCCCTGATGATATTGACTCCTGAACTTGTGACATTCCTTAGATTTGTTCTGGTGTTGAAAAAACACCTTAGGTGTTAGTGAAACATCATTGTGGCAGCTAGTGCTACTTCTTACGAATGCATATTGCATCATGATTGGCTGTCGTGCTAATTTTCTGGGGGAAGACATATTCCCAAATGATCAGGCTGGCTTGATTGGTCGCTATGTTGGCCAAGAGATCTGCCACCTTATTCGCTTCTCTGAACACATGACTGGTCATGATTTGGGGACGCTACCGAAGGGAAACCTGACAGTCTTGGATTATGTTGTGGATGTTCCAACCCCCATTACTATTGTTGATGATATGGTTAACCACAATGAGTGAATCATCCTCGAAGATGATTGGATTGGCCATGGATTTGCTAACCTGAATACATCTCCAGAGAGCTCGAGCTTTCGCGTAGTTGTTAGTTTGAATCTCAATATTTTCTACAAAGGCCAAAATGATGTTGCCCATATGGTCTCTGATGACTCCTCCGATCGTCGCATCTCCCGGGTTACCTTTGGAGGATTCATCAAAATTGACCTTGAGCCACCCTGGGGGGAATCCATTTGACTTTACTTCGGGAGCTGGGGGATTATGAGGTCTTGAACACTCAATGGATATTCCTAGGCTCTTGATCACTAAGGACTCCCTTCCGTAAGAAGGGGAGTCTGTGCACGGGATGATGTTAGCTTTCCAGAGCAAAAGTCAATGCTTTGTTAGTAACAGCTTCAGGGTTCTTGGTCTTGTCATTGAAGATTCGGTTGTTTTGCTCTAGCCAAATTTTCCAAAAGACATGGTACAACAAGGCTTTCTAGATAAACCTAAGTCTTGGGTTACTGAAGACGTTGGGCCATTGGGTGACCAATTCAGGGATGAACTTGGGCCAAGCCCAGCTTACTTGGAACTTGCTTATCAGGGAGGAAAAAAACTCAATGGATAAGGGACAATCAATGAATAAGTGTTGAGTGGACTCCCAGGCCTGGGTGCAGAGGTGACATCTGTTAGGGATGATGACGCCCCTCTTGATCAGGTTGTTTATGTTCAAAATTCTATTGTAGACCGCGAGCCAACAAAAGTGAGCGATTTTTGAGACCAGATGCTTAAGCCAAATGGACCTTGCAATGGTGGGGTTGTTGGTGGAGTTGGGTCGCTTGGGAGGGGTGTCAATCAGCTGGTAGGCTGAATTCATAGAGAACTGCCCGTCACTGGTGCCTTTCCAATAGAGCTTGTCAGCCGTCTAGGTTTGAGGAATGAAATTCACCCTGAGAATAGACTGGAGGGAAAACTTGGCTCTGTCTAACATGGTATTTCTAACTCTGAACTGTATTACCTTCCATCAACGGTTGTCTTGAGTGGTTGTTATAAAATCAATGACTCTGTGACCAAATTTGTTGTCGATGAGGTGTTTAATTACTGCAATATCGAGGTCTTTGATGAGAGGCTCATCCCTAGACCATGGTTTGTGCCAAAAGTTGATGTCCACTCCATTCCCAAGTAGCCACCTTATTCCCTGTTGAATAAGGTGCTTTGTTTAGGAAATTGATCGCCAGAAGTGGGACCCAATGCTAGGAGTCCCTTCATCCTTGAAAGAGTGTTGTTGAAGGTATTTCCTTTGGATGATAGAGACCCATTCTAAATTGGCATTGGTGGCCACCTTCCACTCCTGTTTGGCCAAGAGGGGCTGGTTCATGAGGTTGATTCTATGCAAGTCGAGCCCACCTCTATCTTTCAGGGTGCACACTTTTTCCCAAGCCTCCAGATGAAACTTCCGCTAATTATCCGTCCCTATCCACAGAAAGTGCTTTTGGATTTTTTCTATGCTTTCTCCCACAACATTTGGTATTTTGAAAATAGAAAGAAAAAACACTGGGATACTTGGAGAATAAACTTAACTAAGGTGGCTTTACCTGCTTGTGAGAGGAGGGCCCCTTTCCACCCTGCCAACTTCTTGTGTATTCTCTCAGTGACACTGTTCCACATGGTCTTGGCTAGCCTCCCTTGAAACATTGGGAGCCCAAGATAGGTGGTTGGTAGATTGGTGATTTTGCAACCCAAAATGCCTATAATTTTTACTTGTCGCCTTGTAGGGGTGTTGATGAAGTAGAGCTTGCTTTAGCTGTAATTAACTTTTTGGCCAACAGCTTCCTCATACAGGTTTAGGATAGACTTAATGACCTTGGATTCAGAGATAGAGGTTGATGTGGCCAGCAGGGTGTCATCCACAAATTGCTGATGGGTCGAGGGCTAAAGGTTGGAAGCAGCCTTGATACCAAAAATTAATCTTCTTGAGAAGGCAGATTTGATAGGTCTTCCTAGGCTTTCAGCCAAGATGATGAATAGGATGGGGGAGAGGGGGTCCCCTTGTCTCAATTCTCTGGAACTAGGGAAGTATCCTGCTGATGAACCATTGACCAGTACAAATAACTAGGGAGAGGAGATGCAATTTGAAATTAGCTTGACCCAATTCTCATGGAACCTGAACTTGAGGAGGATTCTGGTCAGAAACTCTCGGTCCACTCTGTCGAAGGCCTTGTTCATGTCAAAGCTTAAGGAAGAAGGCTAACTTGTTGGACTTTTGGACTGAATGGATGAGTTCGTGGATAGTGATGACTCCATCAATAATATTTTAACCTTTGATAGTACTACCTTGGCAGGGTTCAATTATGGATGGGATAATGTTGGTCAGTCTATTAGCCATGGCTTTGGACAGGATTTTGTAAATGACGTTACAAAGGCTAATGGGGAGATAATTGGACAGGGACTGGGATTTGGGCCCCTTGGGAATGATATCTAGGAAAGAGGAGTTTACATCCTTAGGAATGAATCTGGAAGCTTGCATTTTGGAAATGGCTAGGCAAAGGTCAAACCCCATGATGTCCCAGTGGGTTTGGAAGAACCTAGGAGAAAACCCATCAGGGCCTGGAGCTTTGTCTAGCTGCATGGAAAAGAGGGCCTGGTGGATCTCTTTAGGGGTGAGAGGGCTAAGAATATGGATATTCATGGTCTCAAGGATGGATATGGGAATGTTCTCAAGGAGGGTGTCCATAGCCTAGCTAGGGGGGAGGAGGGGACACCGAGGAGGGTTTTGAAATGGTTAACAGATTCATCCCAAATTTGGTAGATATCAGAGGTGCACGAACCATCTTTCTTGGTGAGGGTCTTTATCCTGTTGGCTCCTCTGTGCCTAAGGGTGGAGATGTGAAAAAATTTGGAGTTGGAATCTCCTTCCTTAAGCCACAACTGTCTTGATTTATGGCACCATAACATTTCTTCCTTTTGTAGAGTGTTATGGTATTCTGCAAGCAAAATCCTCTCCTTTACTCTGAGATTGTCATCCCCCTGCCCCTATTGGAACCTGTCCTCAATCTATTTGAATCTATTTTTTATTATATTTTTGTTTTCAAAGATGTTTATGAAATTCTCTTTGTTCCAAACCCTCAGCTTGCCCTTGATTGATCGGAGTTTCTACATTACCTGGTTTATGACAGTCCTAGGGAACTTTTCCCCCACCACTCAATAATCTTATTTTTGAGATTTGGGTGTTGCGTTCACATAGATTCAAAATGGAAAGGGGTTTTGAACTGGGATCTGTTGGTTGTTTCAAAAATTAGGGGGCTGTGATCAGACCTAATTTTTGAGAGCGTCTACATATTAGCATCCCCAAAGAGGGGGAGTGCTTCTTGGGACAGCAGGAAATGGTCTAGTCTCTCTTGAATAAGGTCTCTACATACCCTTCTATTGCTCCAAATGAATTGGGACCCTTTTAATTGGACATCCATAAGTTCGCTTGAGTCTACAAAGTGATCAAAGTCATATGTGGCTTTACAAGTAATGGCATTCCCACCTCTCTTCTTAGAAGGATGTAGGGGAGTATTGAAGTCCCCTACTAAGATCTAGGGGATACCACTAAAGGCTTGTCTCAACTAGGAAAGGTTTTTCCACAACATTATTCTATCCTATGGGGTGTTGGGAGCATACACATTGGTCAAGACCCAAGAGAGTTGGGTGTTAGAGTCATGAAAGAGGATGTTGGCTAGGTGCCCATCGCCTGAAATAACTCACCCTTCAACTTTTACTGGATCCCAAAGGCAAAGGAGTCTACCTGAGGTACCTTGTACTAGGGTGTAGACAAACTCACACTTCCTCTAGATGGTTTTGGTAACTCTTGGTGACTCGTGCTCACCTAATTTGGTTTCTTGGATGAAGAAAATAGTAGGATTTGTTTCTTTTCGTATGGTAGCAGCCAGTCTTTGTTTGGCTACCCCATTTAGTCCTCTCATGTTATAGGAGAGAAATTTAATTTGGAAATTTTGGATGGTTTTTGCCCCCTTTGCCTTGCTACGCGGGGGTTTTGGATCTCTTAATTTCTTCCTTGTTTTTATCCCTAGATCCTAAACAAAGTTTTTTGAGTGCCATTGGCTATATATTCAGCTACATCTATGTTTCTCAGATCTGCCCCTGAGGGCCTTCCCTTTCTGTCGCCTCCCACATCAATATGGGTCTTTTTGAAACTTTGAGTCTATTTTGGGCTCCATGGTTCCAAGGACTCTTGGGAAGAATCATCGTTGTCAGCCTTGGCTTTGGGGGATATGGACGGGGATCAGGGTGTCCTAGTATTTCTGTGAGGGGAAGACGATGGTGGGGGAATGGGGGGTTGGCGGGGTTTGGGGGGGATTTGAGGAGTCACAACGGTTGACGAAAATTGGTGATGGGCATCGGGGTAGGGATAGGAGGGGGTTTTTCTGGGGGATGAAATCAATTGCGTTTGGTTGAACGATAGGGTTTGGATCAGGGGTTTCCTCACAAGGGATTTCCTCAAATTGGAATTTATCATTACGACCATAATTGCTAAGTAAATCAAATTTGTTGGATATGGTGAACAAATTACTTACCTTTTGTTTGTCACCGCTTAGAGGAGGAAAATCATGTTGTTTGCCCTTATGGTTCTGGTTCTGTCTCATTCCAGCCTTCATCTTTTGATTTTCCCTCTAAAATGGGTGGGCCACAATCTGTGACTCTGTCTGCGTGTTTTTGCGGTTTAGGCACTAGGACGAAAGGTGCCCTTGCAGTTGACATTCGAAGAAAAAATGGGTTTGTTTTCATATTCCAACGACTGGCTTCACCTGTAGTTTTCATAAATTAGGTTAACCTGGCTAGGGAGCTATGTTTCCAGGTTGACATTGACGCATATGCGAGCTTACATCAGGCGAGTCCATGCGTGAGTTGCTGGATCAATGGTTACCAGTTCCCCTATTGCTTGGGCTATCTCATGGACTGCATCTTCATAGAAGAAATGTGGTGGCAAGTTTGGGAGCCGCACCCAAATGGGGACGTAATTTATGCTCTGCAACTCTAGATCAAAGTCCTCTCCCCACTTTCGGAGGAAGAGACTTCTCCTCCCAAAAAACCATGGGCCTCCTGATAAGATCCAGTCAGCGTCTTCCTGTGTATTGAGGTGGACCATGAAGAACCCTTTGGACATGGCTGATAGCTCTAGGTACCCTCTGGTTTTCCACTTGAGCACCGCCCAATGCCAAAGTGAGTCCATGTTCGGTATCCCTCCAACAAATTTCTCTACCAGGGAAAATGAGTCTCGATTAGCGTATTCTGTCATGACTTGATCAAGACAGAGGACATTATAGCCGTGGGTTATGAAGGTGTTCACCATCGAGGACCTAGGTTTAGTCTTTCCTTGAAGCGCTTATTCGAAAGACGATTGATTGGTCTTCTTGCAGACTGTTTCATTTTTATCTGGTGGGTATTTGCCTCTGTGTCCTTCTTTCCCATCCCCTCCTGTGCCTGGGTTATTCTCATTCATTGAATCATCCTCTGCCTGGTGGGAGTTAGATTCATCTTACGATCGCAAGCTGGTCCCAAGGTTTCTATTCTCACCTCTCTGCTTCCCATTTGTTGTCGCATCACCCCTCGAGTGATCGCTTTTACTCTCGTCCCTCTGCCTCCCGCTAGCCAATGACTCGGTCGTTGCACATTCGCAGCCTCTGCTTGCCTTTTGCTCGCCATCATTCTAAAAAAAAGAGGACATTTCACCATCAAAATTCAAATCTATCTCAAAATTTATTACTATATAAAAAACCCATTGTTGTAAGCAATATATATATAATTTTAATTTTGTTTTGTAATTTTTTTAATAAGCTATATGTGGATTCTATTGGGGCCACTCCCATAAAAATACCAAAATATTGCATTTGCTATTAGATCAATTAAACCATATCCAACTTGTCTTTTTTATCATAGACATTTTTCATTTTTTCTATTAAATATATTCTTCATCTTCCTCAAAGTGCTATGTTCCCACAATGATGCAGGAGCATCCAGGGCAGCACAACAAGCTTGCATCACCGAAAAAGACAAACAAAAGAAACAAGCAAAAAAAGTTCTAAGTTCAAAAAAATATTCTAAGTGTTACAATGTGTCGCGATATCGTGACACAAAAGTTGTCACGATATCGCGACGTATTTCGAACCACGGCGAGCGCAAACGCAGTGTCGCGATATCGCGACATGAAAGTCGTCGCGATATCGCGACGAACTCAGAGTGCAACGGAAGCCAATCTCAAGTGTCGCGATATCGCGACATACAAGTTGTCGCGATATCGCGACAAACTTTGAACGTAGGGAAGAGCCAACGGAAGTGTCGCGATATCGCGACCTATGAATTTTTCACAGAACGTTATAGCCCGACTTTGGTAGTTACCAGAAGTCGTTACAGCAGTTCCAGGGGGTCGTTGTGGCGGTTACAGGGACAGTTAAGAACGGCGATTGCAGCAAGAACATGTGAGGATAAAAAGAGATTATTTCGAAGGATTGCGCAGGCTGGAAAGACGTAGATGGAGACTGCAAATGTATTTTCTTTCTGTACTTTGTAATCTTTCCAGGTTCTCTGAATAAAAATTAAGTTTTCTCTTGTTGTTGAATTTGGCTTCCCATCAAGTGGTATCAGAGCAAGAAGATTCTGAGTGTGTGAGCAGAGCATCGAACGTGAGGCAGCTTGCACCAAGATCTGGGGTTACGGGTTCTGAGAAAAAATGAAGCAGAATGCCGCTGCGAAGAAATCGTGGTGCTGGAAGGAACGTGGTTCCTGAAGGAGACTTTCGAGCATTACAGAGGCAAGTGTAGGCCCTGCAGGAAGAATTGCGTAGAGGAGTAGAGCCAAGAGGAGAAGACCAAAGCGATGATGACGCTTGCGGAGTTGAAGACCCGTCTGAAGAAGAAGAAGAAGCGACGAGTGCTGCAGAGTCTCGAATGATTAAAGCTATTTCTCAAATTGGGAAAAGGCTGAAGATGGATGTATCCACATATTCTGGAAATTTAAATCCATAAGAATTAATTGACTGGATTAATGACATGGAGGAATATTTCGAATATGAGGAAGTTGAAGATCCAAATTGAATTAAATTTGCCAGAACAAAGTTGAAAGGCCATGTTGGCATATGGTGGAAAGGAGTGCAACTGGAAAGAAATCGAAGAGGAAAAGAAAAGATCACCAGGTGGGATCGAATGGTTGAAAAACTGAAACGGTAGTTTATTTCGGCAGATTACGAATTAGATCTGCTGAGAAAAATGCAGAGTTTGCGATAGTCCAGCAAATCTGTTAAAGAATATACAGAGAAATTTTTTAAAATTTCTATCAAAACCGGCCATACAAAAGCAAATAAAGAGAGAGTAGCCCGTTACATTAATGGGTTGAGAACCAGCATGCAAGAAGAATTGAGTCTGGTTCGAATGAACAACATTGAAGATGCTTACCAGTTTGCTCTGAAAGTGGAAGAGAAACTGAACTGCAGATTTGACAGTAAACAAAGAGGAAGAGGTCATGGTGGCAGAACTGGTGGAAGAACTAGTGGAGGTAAATATGATGACCAAAAGCAGACTAGTGAAACCAGCAATCACCAGGAACAGAAGGAGGAGAATGTTTACCGACCCCGTAATCAGAACAATGATTATCAAAGGGGACGAGGTAGAGGTGGACGCGGATATGGTAGAGGCAGATTTCGTGGAACCTGTTTCAATTGCGAAGAAGAGGGGCATCGATCATTTGAGTGTCCCAAGCACCAAGAAACACCGAATAGAAGGCCTGAAGGTAATGCTAGAGCTACAGTTGTTGAGGATGGTGTTGAATCTGATCACTCTGAAGAAGCAGAGCACGAAGAAGTGATGATCACAAGGAGAACCTTGTTGAATGAAGAGAGGGAACCAGATCAGCGAAAAAGCCTGTTCTGCACGAGGTGCAAATGTTTAGGTAAAATCTGTAATATTATTATTGATAATGGTAGTATAGATAATTTGGTTTCTGAGGAAATGGTAGCTAAGTTAAAGCTAGAAAGAAGACAGCACCCACATCCATACCGGATTGCATGGTTGCAAAAGGACCATAGAGCATTGGTCAGTGAACAATGCTTGGTCAAGTTTCAAATCGGAAGATACCAGGATGAGGTCCTGTGTGATATTTTGTCGATGGATGCTTGCCATTTGTTGCTGGGAAGACCATGGCAATTTGACAAACATGCAGTGCATGATGGGCATGCAAATACCTATTCCTTGACAAAATACGGAGTACGCCACAAACTGAAGCCATTGAAGGAGGTTGAGGAAAAGGTATGCAATAATGCTAGAATTTTTTTAGTAGATGGCAAAAAAAAATTGGATGGTCTAAAGAGGGATTCAATGTGTTATGCATTAATTCCTGCTGTAAAAAGAAAAGAAACTACTAACATTCCAGCAGAAGTTACATAGTTGTTAGCAGAATTTCTTGATATTATATCAGACAATGTGCCTGAGGGTTTGCCACCAATGAGGAAGATTAGTCATCAGATTGACTTAATGCCAGGATCTGGCTTACCCAATAAGGCTGCCCATAGAATGTCTCCTGTAGAAAATGAAGAATTGAACCGCCAGGTTCAGGAATTGTTGAGGAAGGGTTTGATTTGAGCAAGTTTGAGCCCTTGTGCAGTGCCAGCAGTACTTGCACCAAAGAAGAATGGCGAATGGCGAATGTGCATAGATTCCCGAGCCATTAATAAAATTACCATTAAATATCGCTTTCCATTACCCAGAATGGACAATATAATGGATTGCTTGAGTGGAGCTAAATACTTCACTAAGATTGATTTGAAGAGCGGATATCACCAGATACGTGTTCGAGAGGGTGACGAATGGAAGACAACTTTTAAAACCAGGGAGGGTTTGTATGAGTGGTTAGTTATGCCATTTGGATTGACTAATGCACCCAGTACGTTTATGAGGCTAATGAATGAGGTATTGTGTGACTTCCTGGAAAAGTTCGTGATAGTTTATCTGGATTATATTTTAATTTTCAGTAAAACATTAGAAGAGCATTTGATGCATGTTCGAACAGTTTTTGAAAAACTGCGTGAGGAGTAGTTATTAATTAATATACAGAAGTGCAGTTTTGTGCATAAAGAGTTGATTTACCCGGGATTTGTCATCTCGGAGGAGGGTCCGAAAATGGATCCCGAAAAAGTGAAGGCTATCATTGAATGGCCCGCCCCACGAAATGTAACAAGAGGTAAGATCGTTTCATGGTCTTGCAAGTTTCTATCAAAAATTTATTAGAGACTTTAGCAAGATTTGTGCGCCCCTAACGTAAACTATGAGAGGGGATAAGAGAGAATTTAAGTGGATTGCCAAGGCAGGTACCAGTATGGACATATTGAAAAAGAAAGTGACAGAACGGCCCATTCTAGCACTTCCGGATTTTAATAAAGTGTTTCAGAGTTGATCTGTGATGCTAGTGGCGAGTGCCATTGGAGCCGTATTGAGCCAAGAAGGTAAACCTCGTTGCATATTTTAGTGAAAAATTAAATGATGCTCGCAAGAAATATTTTGTTTATGATCAAGAATTCTATGCTATAATTCAGGCTCTTAAGAAATGGAGACATTATTTGCTAACCAAAGAGTTTGTTTTATATATTGACCATCAAGATTTGCAGTATATAAATAGTCAAGGTAAACTTAACCAGCGGCATTTGAAGTGGGTTGAATTCCTGCAGAGTTATACCTTTGTACTGAAGCATAGAAGTGGCAAATCTAATAGAGTTGTAGATGCCTTGAGTAGAAGGCACAATTTGTTGATGGAAATGAGAGTGCAAGTTGTTGGGTTTGATGAACTCAAGAGTTTATACCCAGTAGATCCAGATTTTGCAGAGGCATGGATGACATGTGTGTCTCCTACTACTGTGGATCGCACTAAGTGGTTGGATTTCATGATCCAATATGGGATCCTATTTCTACAGAACCAGTTGTGCATTCCACGCAGTTCCATGAGGGAAAATTTGATCAAAGAGAAACATAGCAGAGGACTAGCAGGGCGTTTTGGTCGAGATAAGACCATTGCTATCGTTAGTGAGAATTACCATTGCCCGTAATTACAGCCGAATGTGACCAAATTTGTGCAGGGTTGTAGAGTGTGCCAGATGGCAAAAGGAGTCAGCCAGAATATAGGAATGTATCAGCCATTGCCTGTACCAAAGAGACCGTGGGAGGACATCAGTATGGATTTTGTTCTTGGACTGCCAAGAACACAACGTGGAAATGACACCATTTTTTTTGTTGTTGACAGGTTTTCGAAGATGGCTCATTTTATTCCATGTCAGAAGACAAGTGATGTTGTTCATATTGCAGGCTTGTTTTTCAGGGAGGTTGTGCGCCTTCATGGTCTACCCCAAAGCATTGTCTCGGACAGAGATACCAAATTTGTGGGTTATTTCTGGCAAACCCTGTGGAAGAAGCTGAAAACATAATTGAAATTCAGTTTTGCGTACCACCCGCAAACTGATGGACAGACCGAAGTAGTCAACAAAAATTTGGGTAATCTTCTACGATGTCTGGTAGGAGATAAACCCAAGGGATGGGATCTGATTTTACCATAGGTAGAGTTTGCTTACAATAATTCAGTCAATCGCAGTACTGGTAAATCCCCATTCCATGTAGTGCATGGGAATAGCCCGAGAAACGCTTCTGAGTTGAGGTCGATGGATAAGGATGACAAGCATAGTGCTGAAGCTGAAGACTTTGCAGCACACATGAAGAATTTACATGAAGAAGTATAGTAGCATATCAGTAAAATGAATGCTACTTACAAAGCCCGAGCAGATCAGAAGCGACGTTTCAAGGAATTCCAGTTAGGAGATGAAGTCATGGTTCATTTGCGCAAGGAACATTTTCCTACCAAAACCTACAATAATCTAAAAATGAAGAAGTTTGGACCATGCCGGATCATAGGTAAACGAGATTCAGGCAATGCCTATGAAGTAGATCTATCGAGTGAGATGAATATTTCACCCATCTTCAATATTTTTGATTTGGTTGAATATCATGAGGGTAGTTGTAGCGAACCATTCAGTCCGGATCTGTGGAAAATTCCAGCATCCACTCCAGACAAAGAAGAAATTGAAGACATACTCGACACTCGCGAAGGCAAAAGTACTCGAAACAGGCAATATTCAGATTATTTGGTCAAGTGGAAGAACCGACCTATCGAAGATGCCACATGGTTGTCCAAATCAGAGGTTGATCGTCTAGGTTTTCCTCTGACCGTCCAGAAGTAAGGATCACTTCTAAACATCTACCCCGGGTGTCTGATGTAGGAGCATCCAGGGCAGCACATCAATCTTACATCACCGAAAAAGACAAACAAAAGAAACAAGCAAAAAAATTTCTAAGTTTGAAAAAATATTCTAAGTGTTATAATGTGTCACGATATCGCGACACAAAATTTGTCGCGATATCGCGACGTATTTCGAACCACGACGAGCGCAAAATGCAGTGTCGCGATATCACGACATAAAATTTGTCGCGATATCGCGACGAACTCAGAGCGCAGCGAAAGCCAATCTCAAGTGTCGCGATATCACGACATACAAGTTGTCGCGATATCGTGACAAACTTTGAACGCAGGGAAGAGCCAACGAAAGTGTCGCGATATCGCGACATACAGGATGTCGCGATATCGCGACCTGTGACTTTTTCACAGAACGTTACAGCCCGACTTTGGCAGTTACCAGAAGTCGTTACAGCAGTTCCAGGGGGTCGTTGTGATGGTTACAGGGACGGTTAAGAACGACGGTTGTAGCAAGAACATGTGAGGATAAAAATAGATTATTTCGAAGGATTGTGCAGGCTGGAAAGACGTAGATGGAGACTGCAAATGTATTTTCTTTCTGTACTTTGTAATATTTCCAGGTTCTCTGAATAAAAATTAAGTTTTCTCTTGTTGTTGAATTTGGCTCCCCATCACACAATCAACTCCTAGCATAATTTTCATTAAGAGATAACATCTCACTTGACAAGTTGCCTTCTAAAATTTGAATTTTGCCAAGAAAAAGATCAACATTGCTATCAGCTAAATTATCTGCTACCTAATTTCCTTTTCTATAGATATGCTCACATTTCCAAGATATTGCCTCCCTTAATCGATGATGAACATAAAAAATAATATTATTTTTCATCAAATCCCCACGTCCTTTTTTTTTAATAGCATTAATGATAATTTGTGAATCCCCCTCAATTGAAATATATTTCCATCCTTTTTCAATTGCAATTTGTATCCTTGTAAGAAGTGCCCTAGCCTTTGTATAGTTGTTAGTTGAAGTTCTATATGATTCTAAGTAAGCGAGGAGAATTTTACCTTTATTATTTTCAAAAACACCACCTCCACTGGCTTTTTTCAGATTTCCTTTGGAAGCACCATCAAAATTAATTTTGTTAAACCAAATTTCTAGATGTTTCCATTTTATCCTAGATCGAAGAAAATTATTTATTTTAATGTCATTGTCACATATGATTCTTCCATGTACGTTCAAATATTGTAACCAAGTTGTTGTCGCCTCTTTTCTACACTTGAGACTGAAAATTCTACAAGAGAGATAATAAATATTGTTCCAAAATTGGACATGATTTTGAGATTTATATTTTAAATATTCTATTATTCCTTTCAAAACATAAATTCCAACAAATAGTGGTGGGACTAGTCCTCAAAGTATACATAATGCTTTAGCTTTGAAATAATTAATCCAATATTTCCTCAACTCTTTCAATTTTTATAAAGCAAACTTGGACATGATTTTGAGATTTATATTTTAAAAATCCTAATATTCGTTTAAAGCCATAAATTCTAAAAAATAATGGTAGGACCAATCCTCAAAGAATACATAATGCTTTAGCTCTAAAATAATTAATCCAATATTTCATCTACTCTTTCAATTTTGATGGAGCTACTCAATATATTTTCATATATTTAAAAAAATAACCCCAAATGGTGTGAGCAAAGAGGTAACAAATAAGTAAATGATCTAATGTTTCTAAATGCTTCTCACACAAGGCATATATTAAAGGTGCATGATATCATCTTCTTTGTAGAATCTCCCCTATAAACATCTTACTTTGAATTTCTAAACAAAAGAATGTTGAGGTCTTGGGAGAGCCTCTAGTGACCAAACATTCATCCAAGGGAAATATTCACAAGTAGGAAATTTGGATTGCTCTAAATCATCATATTCCAATTTGACCAAATATCCACCATCTTTTGATAGATTCCAAACCAACTCATCCTTTCATGTAAAAATCAATAAATAGAACTCTTGAAGCATCTTTTGAAGCTCATTTATAATTTGTTTGACTTCCTCTTCTTTAACTAGATTACTAATAGAAATTCATGATCTAGAGTTGTTGCTCCCATTAATATAATCTTTGACCTTTGGACCTTTACAAGCTAAGCATGCTCAAGTCAATGGTTGCCATTTTAAATAGGAGATATGAGGACAAGGTTTCAACCAGACATCAAATAAGAAATTTGCATAATTCCCCTCATTGATTAACCATCTAATATTTTTTAAAATCAATTGCATACCATTTGATATGAAGTTCCATGTTAGCGATCCTTTGGGTAGGGTTATTTTCATTAAGAATTTTATTGTAGAGAACCTATATATTTTTGAAGTAGTATTTTTTCCCAATTCTTTCCTTGATATCTGAATAATCTTCACCCAAGTTTTTTTGCGAAGGCCAAACTAATAATTCTACAATTCTACAAGCCTCCATTCCTTTGCAAAGCCTATCCCACTTATAAAGAGAAAACATAATTTTTTCTTGCATCCTTTCCAAAGAAATTCTCCTTAAATTTTATTAGTTTATGATGCTAAACCTACTGAAAAACTTGGATTTTGTAGTATTAACCAACTATCTAGGACCCTTCTCATAGCATGATAATATTAATTTAAACTCCATGGATTGATTGACTAAGGGATGATCCAAAAGAAAGTATCATCAACAAATTGAAAATGTGATTCAAAAGGGCTATTTTTTGCAACCTAAATATATTTTATTTTTACTTCCATTTTTTCTTTTGAGAAATCTCTCCCTAATGCCTTCTCAAGAATAATGAATAAACAAGGAGGTACTAGATCACCTTGGTAGAGTCCACAAGATGACTTAAAGTAACCAGTAGGAGAACCATTGATCAAAATATAATATTTTGAAGTGATATAACAACATTTAATCCATTCATACCAACTACGATCAAAACCTAACTTTTTTAGAATGTCGTGTAGAAAGTTCTAGGAAAGCCTATCATATGCTTTGTTCATATCTAACTTCATAAGCATACTGATTTTTCATGGGAATGAAGATAATGCATGACCTCTTGTGTAATGATTACACCAGCAAGAATTTGTTTACCGTAAACAAAACCACCTTATTCCTATGAGATAACACAATCTAGAATACCTTTCAACTTGATTGCCATAATTTTTGAAATGATCTTATAAATCATATTACAAAGGTTTATTGGATGAAAATTATCAACATTTTTTTTTTTTTTTCTTGGAAACCAATGTAATAAAAGTAGCATTGATCTCACTTACTCTACACTTTCTTTTTGAGTCCTCTTCAACTTTAACCAACATATCACTTTTTAATAAATCCCCAAAATTTTGAAAGAAAATTCAGGAAATTCATCAGGGCTAGTGTCTTGTTAGGATGGAAAAATAAAATTGTTTCATGTAGATCCTCCATAATAATCTTCTTCATCAAGTTTTCATTTTGTCCTTGTGTGATAATTTATGGAATATTTTGCAAAAACTTATCTTGTTTCTCCTTATCTTGTCTAATATTTGAAAAATAATTTTGAAACAATTAATTGCTTCCTAGTATCTTCTTCTTCCTCAATATTTCTTCCATCTGGAGTTAAAATATTTTTGATGTGAAGAAAATAAAAAATTGTTATTGTTGTAGCATGAATTATTTTAATATTTGTATCTCCTTTCTTGAGCCATTTCTCCCTAAATTTTTGGAACTAATATGACTTCTTCTTCAATGCATTATGGTATTAAAAAAGTAATTTTTTTCTTTCGCATATGAATCCTAGTCCATCCCATTAATTTTAATGATCATTTGTAAATTTTAACATTGGATTCAATTTTTTTATTTTCTTTAAAGATGTTACCTAATATTTGGCATTCTATATCTTCATTTGCTCCTTTAGATATTTTAGCTTTTGAACAAACTATACATATATGATCCATAAAAAATTGCTTCATCCTACCATAACATAATCATATGGAAGAAATCAGGGTCTTGAAGCCACAAAGACCAAAGAAAAATGGCTTTGGATGACCATTATTGGGTAAATCACAAGTTAAAATAATACGTTTGTAATCTGATCCTACTCACAATTAAATATATAAAGAGATTGTATATTTTATTTGTAACTATATGTTAGACAACAAAAATTTATCCAACTCCTTGAGTATGTCAAAGGTGGTAGGCCAGGTCCGATTCCTGGGCATTTTTGGCGGAATGGATACCCCTGCCTCCTTGGGTCTTACCCGAAAGTGGCATCCCTTTTGGGATGTTTTCCACAAATAAAAAAAAAAAAAAAAAAAAATTATCCAATATTTTTGTTATATGATTTTTCTCAATGTGTCTATTATCCCATGTATATTGAAAACTTGAAGGAATAACATCCTAAAGACCATTTGAATTGATAAATTAAGTAAAATATTACATTGATTTAAACCATTCTAGAGTACCACCCTTCTTTTATAAAGGAGATAAATCTGTGTTGAAGTCACCCCTAAGAATCCATTGATCATAATTATGAATCATCGTTGTGTTTAAAAAAATATGCTAAGGTCCTTCCAACATCTTTCACAATGAGTAACTATTGTTGCAACATATACATTTATAACCCAAACTTTGATGTTTTTTTCTTTCTCTCAAAATAGCCTAATAACCTAATTAGTTTTTGTATCTAACTTGACATATGACCAAGTTCCACATTGTATGATTTAATCTTGTATAGGCCTATAGACAATCATTGTACAATTGTATTTAATTTATTGTAATATTTTATTATGTAAGTTCTATGGGCCACAATTAACCTTGTTATGGTTAAACATACATTATAATTTGTAACTAACCTTTAAGACCTCTTATACATAGGCTTAGGTTAAACTCATTTATGTAATTGAGGTTTTTGTATTGGTATAAATATTTCCCACCACTCCATCCATTTTATTGGAGTGTTGTGATTCTTATCTATGGATAATATAGTGATTATTTATGGTTCCTATAGGTTCCCACTATATATTTCTCTCTTTAATTTTTTTTACACTTTCTATATAAGATTTTAGTTGATAGATTAGTTTTGTTCTATTATGGAAAGAGATGTGAAATCCAACATGATATTAGAGTGGGTATGGAACAACATGACTTGGTCATGCAAAAATTTAGCTTTGAGCCTCCCACCATTATTCTAAGATTCAAAATTAATTATTCTCTAATCTTTCATAAGCATATTAGTCATAGCAATAGATAGGATATATTATTCTAACTTATTGTTCATTTTTTCAAGTCATTAAAAAACTTGGTTACTTTTTTTATCAAGGTAATTGTGATCTGGTGTTTGCAATTTTCTTAGTTTCTTATCGATGTATCAATACCTTAATTCACCATTGGTTGTTTTTGGTTTTACCTTAAGGTTTAAATTTAAATTTATCTATTTCTTGCAGTTGTCGAGCTGAAGATATCGATCTGTTACCACTCGTTTGAAGAATACACCTAAGGTTGAATTAGGTTTAAAAAAATAATAATTTGAATTTTCTTTTACCGTCCTGCATCGTTGTCGAAGCACCACCATTGTACGATTGCGTTGCACACGGGAGAAACTTTGGAATTTACCCTCACCTTTATCCCACATGTGGGAGGTGAGAGGAAATGCACCCCTTTAAGTGGCTTATATCATGCACAGTGATTTGCTCTAAAATTGTAACCCTCATTTTATAAGAGGATGTACAACATTGGAGATATGAGCAAGAAGAGAGACTGTAATTGTGATATCGAAGCGAAAGTACAATGGATTTGTTGTAGGTTGTATCCCTTCGAGATTTGTTGGATAGAATAATAAATCCTGGTTATTTTCTTTGTGGATGTAGCCCACATTGGGTGAACCACATATATTTGTGTCTTGAGAATTGCTTTTATTCTTTTGTGTTTTATTTTCATTTTTATTTATTGCTCGTGTTTTTATTTTTAATCCTAACAACTGGTATCAGAGCCTAGGGTTTGAAAAATGCACTTGAAAGGAGGGTTTTTAGTTCAAGTGGGAGCAATGGCAGAAGAATGCAGGTTTAGGGTTGAGAAGTTTAATGGCCAAAAATTCTAGCTATAGAAGATGCAAATGGAGGACTGTCTTTATCAGAAGGATCTTTACCTACCATTAGGTAGAATATCAAAGAAGCAAATGAAGCTATCAGACGAAGAATGGGAAGTTCTTAATATAAAGGAATTAGGAACAATATGAATGTGCCTAGTAGCGTCAATGGCCTTCAACATTTCAAAAGAAAAGACAACGGAGGGTTTAATGAATGCGTTGGCTAAATTGTATGAAAAATCCTCAAATTTAAACAAGGTGTTTCTTATGAAGCATTTATTTAATATGCAGATGTTAGAAAGTGGGTCTGTTATTGATCACTTAAATGAGTTTAATGTGGTTGCCAATCAATTAAATTTTATTGGAGTAAATTTTGATGATGAGGTTAGGGTTCTTTTGATCTTATGCTCATTGCTAGAAAGTTGGAATAGCTTGGTCATGGTTGTGAGTAATTATATTTTTGGTACAAATACTTTTAAATTTGATGATGTTATTGGTGTTATCCTTAGCGAGGAAATACGATGAAAAAGCACAGGTGAGACATCGGATAATGCGTTGACTATGGAAAACAAGGGAAGACAAAAGGAGAGAGGAAAGAATCTAGGAAAACATATAAAATCAAAGAAAGACATATCCAAATGCAAAGGAAAGCAGTTGGAATGCTAGCATTACGAGAAGAAATGACACCTAAAAAGTCTTTGTTGGACTCGAAAATAAAAATAGGGAGAAGAAAAATAGGGTAATCAGGAAGCAAACGTAGTAGGTGATGTATCACAAGATGCTTTAATCCTTTGACTAGATAATATTAATGATTGTTGGGTGCTAGACTCAAGGGCTTCATATCATGCCACACCCCATAAGAAATATTTTCTATATTATGTTCAAGGTGATTTTGGACAGGTGTATTTGGGTGATGATAGACCATGTAAAATTATTGGAAAAGGTAAGATACAGATAAAATTACCAAATGGAAACCAATGGTTGTTGAAAGAGGTAAGACATATTCCTGATTTGAGAAGAAATATAATTTCCATAAGGCAGTTGGATAGTGAAGGATGTATAGTTACATTCTCAACAAATTCGTGGAATGTTGCTAAAGGATCACTATTATTAGCAAAAGGAAATAAGGAAGGTATGTTGTATGTATGTACTAGTAATATTGATCTTTCTATTGCTTTAGCTTCGACCGGATACAGTTTTGTGGTATCATAGGCTTGGACACATGAGTGAGAAGGGGATGTAGATTCTCCACTCAAGGAATTTGTTACTAGGTTTGAAGTAGGTTGATTTAGACTTTTGTGAGCACTACGTTTATGAAAAATAGAAAAGAGTCAGATTTCTCAGAGTTGGAAAAGAAAAGAAGAGTGAAAATCTAGAGCTTGTACATACAGACATATGGGGACCAACTTAGGTATCATCTCTTGGTGGCTCTTATTATTATGTTACATTTATTGATGATGCAACTAGAAAAACTTGGGTTTATTATATTCGAAAGAAATCAGATGTATTTGATACTTTTAAGAAATGGAAATATTTGGTTGAGAATGAGATAGAAAATAAGTTGAAGTGTCTTAGATCAGATAATGGAGGTGAGTACTGCAACAAAGAGTTTGATAGTTACATTTTGTACCATGGGATTCGTAGAGTGAAGACGGTTCCAGAAACTCCATAAGAAAATGGTGTGTCAGAAAGGATGAACAGGACTATCATGGAACATGCTAGGTGTATGAGATTACATGCAAGATTACCCTTACAATTTTGGATAGATTTTGTGGATATTATTGTTTATTTAATAAACATAGGATCTTCAAGTTCCCTGGATGGTGGGATTCCAGAAGAGAAATGGACAAGTAAGCCTATTAACTACTCATTTCTAAAGACTTTCGGTTGTGAAGTATTCGTGCATATTGATAAAGAAAATAGAACTAAAATTGATGCAAAATCTAAGTGCACTTTCATTGGATATGGAGTTAATGATTTTGGAGTAGAGATGTGTTATTAAATGAGAAGGTTATGTACAAAGACCAGTTGCAACAAAATAAATAGGAAAAGGTAAACATAGAATACACAGTGCTTGATGAAATTAAAACTCCAAAGGTGCTAGAAAATCAACAACAACAACAGCAAGCACCTCAAACTCTTGCAAGTGTTGTTATAAAATCTACCAGGATAAGTAGACCCCTTAATCATTACTCTCCTTCATTATATTGTGTATTATTGTCTTAAATTTGGTGAACCAAAAACATATGAAGAAGTGATACAGGTAGAAACCATGAAGAAATGGGAGCAAGGCATGAAAAAGAAGATGGACTCCTTGGTACACAATCAGACTTACGATCTGGTTTGGTTACCTATAAGAAAAAGAGCATTGCAGAATAAATTGGTTTACAAGGTGAAAGAAGAAGATGGAGGTAAAAAGAGGTATAATACTAGACTGGTTGTAAAGGAGTTTACATAGAAGAAAGGTATTGATTATGATGAAATTTCTTCTCCCGTTGTTAAAATGACTTCAATTAGAACAGTTTTAAGCCTAGTGGTTGTAGAGGATTTGCATATTGAACAGTTAGATGTAAAAAGAGTTTTTCTCCATGGGGATTTGGAGGAAGAGATTTATATGTAGTAGTAAGGGTATGAGGTCAAAGGGAACGAGGAATTAGTATGTAGGTTGAAAAAGAGCTTGTATGGCCTAAATCAAGCTCTAAGGTAGTGGTATATGAAATTTGATAAATTTATGTTAGAACAAGGTTATAGTAGATGTTATTCTGACCACTGTTTTTATTTTAAGAGATTGGATAATGGTAACTATATTATCCTATTATTGTATGTCGATGACATGCTTGTTGTAGAGTCTAACATGCAGGATATAATTATGCTCAAAAGAAAATTGGCAGATTCATTTACAATGAAATATTTTGGTGTTGCAAAGAAAATCCTTGGTATGATAATAACAAGAGATAGGAAAAATCGTAAATTAACATTATCTTAAGGTGAGTACATTTAATATGCAGGATGCAAAACCTGTTAGTACACCTTTGGCCAATCATTTTAAACTAACCAAAGAGATGTGTCCCAAGATACAGCAAGAAATTAACTATATGTCCAAGGTTCCTTATTCATCAACAATTGAGAGTTTGATGTATGCGATAGTGTGCATAAGGCTAGATATTGCACATGCAGTGGGAGTTGTGAGCAGGTTTATGAACAATCCAGAAAATCATAATTGGGAGGTAGTGAAGTGGATTCTCATGTATTTAAGAGGTACTTTCACTCATATATTATGCTTTGGAGGTTCTAACACTGCTTTACAAGGATATGTTGATTCATATATGGCAGGTGATATAGACAGCAGTAGGAGTACCACGGGGTATATTTTTACTGTAGGTGGAACTGCAGTAAGTTGGATTTCAAAATTATAGAAGGTTGTTGCACTTTCAACAACGAAAGTAGAGTATGTTGTTACAAAGGCTAGTAAGGAGATGATTTGGTTACAAAGGTTTATGGAGGAGTTGGGAAAGAAGCAGGAGAATAACATATTATATAGTGACAGTTAGAGTGCCATTCATCTTGCAAAGAATTCAACCTTCCATTTCAGGACTAAACATATATAGACCAAGTACCATTTCATACGCTTAGTGTTGGAAGATGGACAGTTAAAACTAGAGAAGATACACACTAGCCATAATCATGTAGATATGTTCACAAAGGCAATAACTAGGGAGAAACTAAGTTCTTGCTCAGTTTTAGTTGATCTTCAAAAATGACAGTAAAAGGTAAAATAATTTTTAGGTCCAAAGTTGAAGCATAGTCCAACAGGTGCAGTAGTAGTGGAGTTACTGTGATCAGTCTCCAATTGGGAGATTGTTGGTTGTGGAGCCTGATTCTAACTTTGAGGCCCTATTTTAGACACAATTGGACCCACTCTACGAAAATATGTGGGCATTATGTAATTGTGTGTCAAATTGCATGTCAATCCGAGTTATTTTGTGAATTATAATTTTTGGAATTTTTTTGACGAAAAATATTTTTTTTGAAAATAGTAATTACTAAAAACGGAAATTTTTGGACAAAAAATAATTTGCTGAAAATAGTAATTACTAAAAATGAAAATTTGTGACGAAAAATAATTTTCCTAAAATAGTAATTACTAAAAATGGCAAATTTTGTTAGAAAATATAATTTGCCGAAAATAGTAATTTTTAAATTTTGGGGTCTTAATGATTTGCTCTAAAATTGTAACCCTCGTTTTATAAGAGGATGTTGTACAACATTGGAGATGTGAGAAGGAAGAGAGACTGTAATTGTGAGATCAAATATGAAGTACAATGGATTTGTTGTAGATTGTATCCCTTCGAGATTTGATGGACGAAATAATAAATCCTGGTTATTTTCTCTATGGATGTAGGCCACATTAGGTGAACCACGTAAATATGTGTTTTGAGTATTGCTTTATTCTTCTATGTTTTATTTCTGCATTTATTTATTGCTCATGTTTTTATTTTTAATACTAACAAAAATGCACCCCTTTAAGTGGCTTATATTGCACATAGTCAGATAGCCAAGCACCCAGGGTTGGGCACTTGGTTGTGATGCACCAATTGCTCAATTATGGACCACGTGGCTCCCTTCACTTGATTTGCTTGCTCGATATTGGTTACTGGCCCAGTTTGATTTGTGACCACATGACCTGTGCGCACTGTGTGGCATATCGTGAATTGTTGGAGTCCCACCGATTGATTGGGCGATATAGTCTATCCCATATTTATTAAATATAGTATGCACTGACATATGCCAATTGTCACACCAAAGGGCTGGTTGACGCTTTGAAAGGTTTATTGTTGAATAAATAATGAAAATGGTTCATATGAGTTAGTCCACCCTTTTGAATAATGAATTTGATTTTAAAATGTTAATCGGGCCAAGATATATTTTATGCTTGGGATTAATTGTTTAAAATACCTTGGGGGCCCCATATCGTGGGTGGAACCTTTTTATAAATTGACTTTAAATAAATGGACGAGGTGTATATTTTTAATAACCCTTTGAATGTGTAATTTAAGGGACGACCATAGGTTTAAAAGAAATGCCCAGTTAATTAAAGAAAGGCTGCCATGGGATTTATACTATTGTTAATTAAATAAAAGGCCATGGTCTAATGTTTATAAATATGCTTTATTTATATGCTTCAAATGACCATGGGGTAAATGTTTTTATAAATTCTTTTTAGCTACATTGAAAATGGGGCTATTCTTTGGTTAAATCCCAAGGAGGGATTATTAGACCCTTGACATAGTCTATTTAAAGGAGGTTCAATTGTTTGTTTTATAAAAACCATGTTGAAGGATTAAGAGGGTAGGGTTTATTTGATTAAGTGAAAGGATTTTTCTTATTAAAAACAAACCTTAAAGGATGAATAAGGATCAATTTTGTGGAGAAACTGAGAGGCTCTTGGGATAAATTTCATGGAGAAATTGATTGATTGTTGGAATCAATTTTACGAAGAAATTGAGATTTTAATTAGGATCGATTTCGTAAAGAAATTAATTGATTGTTAGAATCAATTTTGCGAAGAAATTGAGAATTTAATTGGGATCAATTTCATGGAGAGACTAAGTGTTTGTTGGAATTAATTTTGTGGGGAAACTTAGAGTTTTGGTTTCTAACTTTGATTTAATGGAAGGATATGTATTGATGCTAAATCTTAGTTAAATGAAAGGTTATATTTGGATCTTATGAGTTGTAAAATACATTAGTGGTTAATGTATTTCATTTGATTTGATGAATTGAAAACATGTTAGTAGATAATATACTTCATGTGTTAGAAAATACATTAGTGGATAATGTATTTTATTGTTTTAATGAGTTGAAGCATGTTAGTGGATAATATGTTTCATGGGATGGAAATATACATTAGTGGATAAGGTGTTTCATTTGATTCGATGAGTTGAATTATGTTAGTGGATAATATATTCGACAAAATAGAGAGCTACATTAATGAATAATGTATATATTTGGGCTAGATGTGATAAAAATGTAGTAGTGATGATATATTTCATTGTGGTTACTTATTGTTTGCTAGAATAATCCATTCTAAGATGTATTATTGAATGAGTAGTACTTTAATTAAGTAGGAGAAGGTTTTCTCCTTCATGGTGTACTTGTGTAGGAACTCATTAGGAGGATTATGGGATCCTCTCTAATGAGTTGATGTGTGCAATGTGATAGTTGATGTGCTTACATTAGACTCTTAGGAAGGAGATGTTCCTTTGAGCTTGGACCAAGGGAAGGAGATATCCTTGGAGGATGAACGTGGAGTTCATCCAAGGGAATTATGGGGTTCCCTCATAGCTTTGTAACATGAATTAAATGACCTATTCATGTATTTGGGACATGGAAATCATGGGAATTCTTATGTATTTATCTTGATATTGATGTTTGGAAAAGAAAGAATGAATGTGGAATTCATTCGAGGGAGTTATGGGGCTACCTCAATGTGATGTGTTATTAATTAAGTGAACTATTCATGTATTTGTAACATAGAACTTTGGGGTTCTTATGTTCCTACACTGATCGATGTAACAAAATAAATTATGGGATTATTATTGGAGGTAATTAATTTAATGAAATGGAAAAGGAAATTTTATGGCTAGGTTTTTTCCTTAGATGTTTTCCTAGGATATATGATGTGTCATATGTATTGTGATTATTATTCTCTTATGTTCTTGTCTTATGGCTTCCAATAGATAGCTTGATATGACTTATTACTCCAATTTATGAATATGTTCATGGTTAAAAATCTATTAAGAAACACATGTGAATGGTATTTATATTCCTTGATAAACATAAATGTTTATACTTATGGTTTATTAGTTTAGAAGGAATTGTATAGAGAGAAAAATAGATGACCTATCTGCAATATGCTTAGTGCACCTACATAGACGGACTTATGTATGGTGTAGGGATAAGCGTACCCTCTTGACATACTAAGAGAGATACACTAGCTCATCGTGGATATGAGATAAATAGATTTATTACATTACGCTTAGCGCATATACATAGACGAGCTTACATATGATGTAGATATGGGCATACCCCTTTGATGGATTAAAAGAGGATAAGTTTTCTCATTGTGAAGATGAGATAGACAACTTAATCATAGGGCTTGACGTCGATAGACACCTGCATGGAACGACTAATGCAAGGTGGGGATATATGGATCCTTAACGAATGTAGAAAAAAAAATTCTCTCTAAAATGGATTGGATTTTTGGTGGATTGTTACACTAGGTCTTATAATAATGGGATCTTCACATCCTTAGTATAGCTATCTAGATCATCCAACTTATCACTCCTAATGAGATATCCTATACCATAATGCCTCCTTAGGAATAGTTTATACCATGTTAAATTATCTAGTAACTCAATCTATACATTGTAGCTCTCGCTTCCCTCTTGGTTTGCATAGCTATATAACATGTTGCACCCAATCCAAGTGATACCCATCATATGCCAATATAAGGTGTAATTGATAAGGTTTCCATATAACCTGGTATGGTTGAAGCTCATCCAATGCCCTCTTCACACCCAAAAGATATTATTTCATAGAAGTTATATCCCTAGTATCAAAGTGTTATACCGAATGAAAATCCATAGGTACCTCCTAGTCATCCACTACACTAGGAAATCCTAATGGTCACAATATTAGGATATGCTCCCATGTACAAACTTGAAGTAATATGCAACACACTAGACTACAACCATCTCTATATACTATCTAATGTAATGTATGGTAGAGGTATGTCAATACTACCAGCCCCCATGAAAATATATTATGATCATCTCTCATATATACAAGCACACCAAACCAACCCTAGTGGATCACCCACCTACTAGTGTCACCCATAAGGATACCTAATACTAGTGCACATAGTAGCATGCTCAGTTTGTTTAAATGTTTACCTATGAAGGTAGCATTGATGTCAATGTTGGACTACACAATCAAAAAATTATAATATCGTATCAATATTTTTAGGCACCATTCTTGATTCTACCCCATCTCTACTTTGTCACCCTTGATAGGGATTCAAAGGATATCTCACACATCCTCCAATGTAACTATAATATCCACTATAGAAATATGAAATATACTTGCCTCTAAGTATCATTACTCTGCTAGTGTTGTTAGCAATGACCAATCAAATCTAACTTTCAATATACAAACAAGATAACACAAGCCCATAGTAGCTAATCCATAGTCTATCTCATCTAGTAAATCTAGATGAACTTTAATATATGAGACCTCCTCTCTCAACACTCTAGAATATATGAATAATCCTACATCCATAAGAAAAAAGGGATAAACATCATCATCTAGTACATAAACCAGTATTTGAGACACCCAAAATTACATTAATACATCACAAATTCTTACAAGAACCATGCCATTGAAAATATCTTGGAAAGTTCTTTTCAATGGATATAAAGAACCCTATAGTTACCTTAAAATTACTGCCTTAAAATATTGATGAACAACACTCAAAGTAGCACCATTGGGGCAAGAATACATCTTGACATTTTATCCTTATAAAACCATCTCAAATCATTAAAAAATGAATACCATTAGAAATATTTTGAAAAGATATTTCCAAAAAGGATAAACTCAACTATGTTTGCTCAAAAATTGACCTCCCATAATAGCTCCAAACAAAATTTCCCTAACCTGATGATAGCATCATATAGTCCATATAGCACTTATGTCAAAAGTGATAGTGTCATATGGTAGCATTGTACAAACAAACCTAAGCATTTGCCATGTGTTAACACTGAACATAAGCATCGTTTGATGATAGAAGCATCATATACTGACATAAGTGTTGTATGGATACTTGAATGTCATATGACAAAAGCATCATATGGTTAGGGAAGTGTTGAATGGAAACAACAACATTGTATAGCTATAGTAGCACCATATAGCAACAAAAATGTGTATAGTTGACCATTAAACTGTATGAATGCATTTTCTAACCTAAAATTTCTCCTAGAAAACATGAATTGATGACACATATTCCCCTCTAAAAAAAGCAAAAAAACATAAAAACAAGTAAAATCAAATAAATAAAAAATGAATGTTGTCACTGCTCACCTCTATTGGCACATCCTCTCCTCACTCTATGGCCCATATAACTTCTTCTTAGCATCTTGGTCATCCCTAAACAATTTTTGCAACTAATTCTCTCGTCTCCCTCTACTTTGACTTTACATGGTGAAAATTAGGTTCTTATTCACCCACCTACCCCTTTATACCACTTTCCCCTTATTTTCCTTCCAAAATATTTTTCCTTCCTTTCTCAAATTTCAAACGCTTTTTTCCTCCAACTTTAATCAAGCAGTTATATCAAATATTTTCTATAATTTTGAATATATTTAATCAAACCTTTACAATTAAAAGCTTTATTTCTTCATCCAATTCATGAATCATCCACCACTTTTTTTAGTTCCACAAAGCTATTTCCCCTTCAAAACTCAAGGGGACATGCTAGGGCATCAAATTGTATCAACCATAGGCCTGATCCTAGGAAATAGATGCCCCTTTTATCATAAAATTGGGGTATCTATGATGGTTTTTGACATGTTTATCATACAATAAATATATCAAAAAGAGGAAAATATAGACACTCAATTTTTCTTGCCTTCCATAATTGCATCACTAAATCAACTCTTTTCATGAATTAAGTAGAATTTAGCCCTTCTATACTTGAATTCAAGGTCAAAAGTGACATAAAATTTGGTGATCACAAGACTTTGTTAAACATTCACAAAATTGGTACCATTAGAAAGATATCTAAAATATATTTCCAAAAATTATAAAATTGATTATGTTTGGTCAATGTTAGACCATTCAAAACCCTAGAAATGATAACGTTATATGCCTATAGTAGTTTCATATGACCTGTATGGCACTTTTGTCACAAACAGTAGCATTGTACAAACCATGTAGCCCCTCTAGTGCTAACGGTAGTGCCATACAATCCATCTAGCACTTATGTCATTAACAGTAGCACTATACAACCCATTTTAACACTTCTATATAGACACCAACATGACTCAAGTCTTATTAGTCTAATTGTGTGTCATCACTCTTGTGGATATCATCATTTACTTTATACAACACATGATTAAGCCTCAACTTCTAATCAATGTAGTTAACTACCTCTAACTAGACATGCAACTAACAATCAGGCTAGTTAACTTATTGAAACTCACCTTGATTGTTGAGTCATCCCCTATGACCCTTGCAAACCTACCATACCTTATTGATAAATTAGACACCTCATTGCACTTCTCTGTTGAAATATACATACCTTCTTGATAAATTGGACACCTCACCACACTTCTCTACTAAACTAGACATAGAACTTGACACATCACCTTGCTAAAGTGCCATCTCTCTTTGCAAACTCAAATAGCTCATCCTCTTGTGTGTTCTAATAATGGATTCCACAAGGGAGAAGGGTAATATATAAAATCACCCTTAGAGGAGGTACAAAGGGTTAAAGGAATGAATAAATCTTGGATCGATCGATCAATCTTGGATTTTTTTTCAATTTTTTATTTTTATAGGCTCTTTAATATGTAGCTTTGATCTTTAGCCTTGGAATTTTGGGATTTCAATCTCACTTGGCATTATTTATTTTATTTTTGTTGATATGTACATGTTGTTGGACTAGATAAAGCATCAAAGGCACATTGAAATATGACCATAAACCTTGAACCAAGCAGAGACTTCTTGGAAGAAAATTTGACAACCTTCATTCATCATAGATCTACCAACAAGTTGTGGTAAATCTGTAGATCTAAAGAGGGATCTACTCTCTTACCTTCGTTTTTGTTCACTTTGTTCTTTTTCTGCATACTCTAAGCATTCACATGTTATTGTTTATCTACATATTTTTTATATTATTTTTATCATATCACCATAAAAGGATCATAGGGTTCGATCCCTTAACCAAGAATAGCAACTGCTTGATAGAGATCAAGACATGTCCCTAAACACTAACCGTTATTTCAAGCTATATTTATTTTTTAGACTCAATGTTTGCAGGTATAAAATAATAGCATTGTTTACTGTAGAAGCATGATTTGGCTCCCATCTAATGCTTTTGTCTAGTGTGGCACTTCTATCTAGTGTGACACTTTTGCTTGGTGTGGTGCTTCTATCCTTTATGACACTTTTGTTTAGAGTGGCACTTCTATATGTCTGTATCTTTTGTCTATCTAGAATTTTTGTTTGGTCATTAATTAGTTAAGTGTTCTTTGTTTTCTGTTTAGTTTAGGTTCTATCTCGCAGTATGTATTTTGTTCCAAAATAGCAGGTTTAAGTATTTTTAGGTATTTTTTGTAGTCATTAAATATTTTGCAAAATTTATCCTAAAATAAATCAGATCCATGTCCTGGTTATAAAACCATTGATAGCCTCATATATTATTACATTTTGGGTTGAAAATTGAAAATCAAGTATCAAGGTTTTGTGAATCTTATTTTCTATAAACTAGCTTTTGTAAAGCAAATTTATGATTCTAAGGCTTTTGTGAAATTGTGTCTTTTTCTACATTCCTAGGCACTAAAAGAAAAAAAAACATATAGTAGCACCTTAGGGTAACTTTGTCTTATCTTGTGTGTCTTATTCAAGCCTTGCATAAAGAAAAAATATATATTTCATGGAATCTCCTTAGTTTTGGAATCAAAAGAAAAGGAAATTTTTATTTCTTGCAAATGTTGAAAACAAAAGAGCATATAGATTTAGACTTGTTTCATGCACCATATGATCCATTTGTAAGCATTAAGATTTCTTTAAAAGTTATTATATCTTGTTTTTCTCCCTTGCAAAATCTTAGGCATTAATACACAATACATGTAGTTTTCATCCTAGGTTAGTTTCACTTGTTTTACATGCATTGTTTTTTGACCTCTTGTTGGAAAAAATAAAAGAATATTTACTTTTCTCACAAGCATTGAAAATGAAAATGAATTTAGACTTAGGCCTTGTATTATTGCATTCTTTGTATATATTTACATTGCATTTATCATCATAGCATGCATTATGGATAGAATAGGAGTTTTTTTTAGTGAAAAGGTTAAAATTCTATTAATGGAACTTAGAATAGATTAAAAGGTAAAGAATTCTCCCTTTTTTAGCCAAACCCAGATTAAAAATAAGATTTCTTTTTGCATACACACTATTACCAAAGAGCCTTATAGCTAGGAGAGGATTCCTTTTAGCTTTCTCTTTCCATATTCTTGTTATCTCATTTTTATCCGTAAAAAATACTAAAATGTTTGATCATCTCCATTGATGCCCTATTATCTATGGTATCTTGTTTACCTTGGATATGAGTCACTTGTGTTGCTCCTCTCTTTAGAGTGTTCCATATTGCTTCCTCCTCTTTAAGCATCTAAGATTCTTCTAATATTTTTGCCTCCATGATTTCTGTTAGCTTCCTTGTTAAGTTGTTCCAAGTTATGTCTGTTGGTTTATAGTCTTCTCTAAAAGTTCTTCCATTCTCTCCAACTACAATTGCCACCATATAAAACCAATACCTAGATTTCAAGCACATTTTATGTTTATAGATGTGAATTTTTTGGCTTTCTAGTAGTTCCAGAAGGTTTCCATGGTTAGGAGTGAGGTCCCCTATTGGTTGAAAATTTCAAACCATTGGTGCCAAATCATTTGGGTAATGTAAAGAGTAGTTGGGGTATCCTCTTCACTGTTATACATGATGCATCAATACAAACCTCTAAAGCCTCTCTTAAATAGGTTATATTGAGTTAGGATACCATTGTGGACCACCTACCAAGATAAATAATTGATCTTTTTCCATTCTTTGGGTTGCCACAACTTTGATCAAGGCAAAGGATTGGGGGATTGAGGGATAGAAGAGATGGATCTATAACCCTATTATACTAAGTAAATTTCAAGGGTGAAAAAACCCCATGCTATTTTATCCTATTATATTTTCCTCACCCAAGTTCTTATGATAAGGATTTCCTATAGTTCTACCTTCTCTGCATCTCATCCTTCACATGGCCATTCCTCTAGAGGGCACCATAGGAGGTGTCCTAGGGATTTGTTGTTCAAATGTTTTAGGTAGTGGCCCACATTGACCCATCCATGTTTATAGAATACCAATTTTAGGATAATTATATGGGGATATTGGACATCCATGGGGGGGTAGCATTCCAAAGAGTCATCCCAAAATCTGGCTTTGCTCCCATATTCAATTCTCTAGAATAAGCTCTTCTTAATGATAGGAGCTCCTTTCTTTAGTGCTTTCCAGATTTTTGAATCTTCCTCTATTAATTGAGAATCAAGGAAGGTCATCTCCTATGTAATATGGGTAATATTGTGATAGGAGAACCTTGGAGATAGAATAAGAGTTTTGAAACTTTAGATGTATTTTAAATAAATGCATCATACCTAGATTGGCATGTTACACACCATAAGCCTCCCAAAGCATGAGTATGGGGTAGGTATAATTTTTTTATACCCCCACATGCCTATACTCTCATAGTGATCATTTCATTAAACTACAAGAAATCTGTAAAGTGTCATTAAGCAAAAAATCATGTGTAGGGGATTGAGGTCATTTCCCTCCAACTTGAATTCTTCAAGGAATATTCGTTCAACATTCCAAAATAATAAGATAATGGTATCATTATCTCATCACACATGCAGTCGATGCAGATCATTAAATCGCCAATATTTAAATTATTAATTGTACCAATGGTCATATTAAGCAATGGTCATGTTGACCAAATTTGAGTGTCAATTGACCTATAGAAATAACATATGCATGTAGATGATAGGAAACTTCTCTTCATGTCTCTTTGACTCTCTCTTTGATGGTGCTTATTTTAGAACAGCTCGAAGAATAATTCCATAATCCATATGGGATAAACAAAAAGCCTTTGTACCTTCAAAATAATGTGTATGCATATGATTCCTTGTGGACAGAAATTGCATAGTCAACATTTTTACTCAAACTTATCTCCACCTAGATGGTAGGTTTTTTCAATAAACTTTACATGTAGCTCTGAATGTAATTCCAATTCCACCTTTGAAACAAACGGCAATTCTAGCTTTGACATGAATGGATAAGATTTTAAAACTCTTTAAATAGTGTTATATGTTGGAAATTTATTGAAACACTCCTCTAGATGGTCCATACATAGTATGTTTGAACAAAAATGGATAAAGCACGCATAGGGTATTTTCACCATTAACCTCATATTCAATGGCTCTGATAATGACGTAAATTGCACATGGATGGTGATAATTTTATAGTAGGTTTCAAGTACCTCTCCACTTAACTCGTAGATGCCAAGAATATTGATCAACATATCTAGTCAAACTAGAATTGGATGACCATAATTGCCAATCAAAAAATTAATCATCATTGTTTAGATCTAGGTTATAATATGTATATTTTCTAGGGTTTCAAACATTTTTTTGGCACCTCACAAGACATCTTAGGTCCTCTACGTGAACTATATCCATTTAGGCATTACAATAGCATGAACAACATAGTGACTTGGACTCCTCTGGTGATGACTATAGTACCTCTACTATATGGTAGTGAGTTCTTTGAAAAAACTTGGTAACTCTCCATATTAGTCAATGGAATGGCTCACTCTATCTATGTACTTGAATGTTATGCATTTGGATGACATGAAGGGTTTGATAAATTCCATATGGCACATCACTAATGGACAGTACGATTGATAATAATGAAAATATGATCAAACTATGTTAGAATAGTTAGCACCTTTATCTTATCTAGAATATTTTTTTAACATACACAATACCATTCACCTCCATCTCACATTTCTCTAGTACATTCTCACAATAGTTCCTTTTAAAATCTTTTTTCTAGTTTGTATATGATTTGTAAATCTTCTCTTGTCTAAACAACATGTAAATCTACATATCTCCATCTTTAGCAGTTCCTCTTCTCTCATCTTAGGTTAACATGACAACATGTTCACAACTAGTAAAATCCCTCGACAACCTTCATGATTGTCTCATGAATAACTTGAATAAGCTTTCACTCCATGCAACAGAACTTCAAATTTCATGTTCAACTACAAAAATAAAAACATAAACAAATTAGCAATGTATTATTTCAAACAAACATAAAATCCCATATAATCCATGTTAGATGACTTCTCTCCTTGGGACAATAGGTGAAATTTAAACTTTAGACATCCCATTTAGCAAATTTTAAATAGACATTCTCAAACATTCTAGCATGGTCCTTTCCAATGCAACTCTAGCATGGATACAACAAGAAAAATGAGGATGAATGCTCCAAACATATTTTTTTCAAACTTGCAAAAACAACTAGCAACAAGAAAATAACTCTTCTACAACTGAATCTATACAATCTCCTCCTCGAACAAATGCAAAGTACTTGTGTTATCATTAGACTAATCTAGCATAGTATTTCATACGTAGCCTTATCATGTTTTTTCTTCTCCTCCATGAAATGATCATGTTATAATATCAAATATTGTAGGAAATCAATGGCAAACCTTTATTCATTGATGTAATAGATTATATAAGAGAGGATAGTTGTCATTAGTAAACATATCGGTTACAACTACATCTAACTACTTGTACCAAACATAAAAAATTCAGAAAACAACTAGTTATATCATAATATGAGTATCCTTTATAATGATTCAATTATCATATCAATGGTCTCATTTATATTATAGATCGAGTTTTCTTCATCATTTAATCATAGCTTGGTGTAGAAATTAAGTGTACTTTTTATATCTAATTTGTAGAAATGAATCATCATTTACCAAATTTTCCATATGTTGCTTTACACTTCATAATTGTATGTGCATATTTTTTCTAGTAGGATTACTTGCACTCTTCATAAGAACCATGCCCATATCCTATCATGCTTTTCTTGTCATATATTCCTATATTATTTTATAAACTTTATGATACATTTGTTTTGCTTGATAAAAATGTGTTGTACTTGGGTCCCCCACCCTTAAAAAATTACATCTCTCTTCTTTAGAGCTAGATATTTTACAAATATATACACTTCTCATGTCAATTGAGATGCTATAGATAGAAACTTACATCATTTTACATAAAATGTTTGAAATATTGATATTCATTTTCTGTATCTTTTCAAATCTTTGTATGAATACAATTACTCTAAAATTTGGCATCTTTCTTGACATTTTTCTATAACAGCCTTCGCAATGCCAAAACTTCACCTCTACTATCTATGCCTTGCATCTTAGTATAGTAATATTTCCAAAACATCGCACTAACATAGTCCACTTTACCAAATTTGGATTGTTAGTTTCCTTCTTGAAACACAAGTGTAACCACAAATATTATAATAAATAGTCTAAATGAACACACATTATTGTTACAAAATAAAACAGATAATACCAACGAAAAATATTAAAGTAAATCTTAATCATTAATTGATTTAGTCAAACAATAATTTTTGTCAGCTTCAACTAAACTTTCTAATTCCTCTAACCATGGAAAGGAGATGTTAACTTCACGATCCTCAATCAAAACCCCTCTATTGGCTAGCTTATATGCACATTTGTTTCCTTCCCTTAATATGTGTGTAAACCTGATTTCTTCAAACTCTTTAGAAAGATATTGAATTTCCACAATTATCTCTTGTATGTTCCATGGAGCCTTTGCTTTCCTCAAAATTATATTTATTACTATGATAGAATCACATTCCATCCAAAATCTATTCCATTTCATTTGTTTACATATTTTTAACCCTTCTAAAGTTACCCAAGCTTTAGCTTCATTATTTGTCTTAAATCCACAATTGAAAGCATAATGAGACAAAATATCTCCTCTAATATTTCTAATTATTCCTCCTCCTCTTGCTGGTCCTGGGTTTCCTTTAGATACTCCATAAAAATTCAATTTAACTCACTCCACATTTGGTGGTTTCCACTTTATATTATTCACCTTATTTTTGCTTCTCTTGTACCCAACATCATAATTCCATTTAATAACTTGACTCCATATATCAAGACTCTCTACTTCAAAATTAGGGATTGGGTGAGTTGATAGGGTTGGTTTAGACTCCTCTATGGCTAAACATATATTCCTTTTCATTACCTCTAAACCGCTTTCCTTTCCTTTAAATATTCTTCTATTCCTTTCTAGCCATATAGTCCAAAGTATTGTATCTTTTAATATATCCCATATTGTTTGTAAAGCCTCACTTTTATAAGTGCTCTGCCATTGCTTTAACCAATCTTCAATTCTGCTATTCATCACCATGAATTTACCAAACATATTAATAATCCATTTCCATAGATTCCAGACTATTGAGCAATGTCCCAAGAGATGGTCAATACTCTCCTTCCTCTTATTACAAAAAATACATTTAGAGGGCCCATGAAAACTCCTTTTCATAAGGTTATCCCAAGATAAAATTCTTCTATGACCTACTAGCCAAACAAACATTTTAACTTTAGGAATGCTTGGGCTATCCCAAATATCTCTCCAAATTCTAGTGATATTATTATTATGTTGGTGTTGAACATTATATAAAATTATTGTATCTATTCGCCTTAATCTATTCGCCATCACTTTGGAAATAATATTATAAGCCATATTACATAGGCTTATGGGTCTAAAATAATCAAACAATTCAACATCCTTCTTTTTTGGAATTAGGGTAAGATAAGTTGCATTTATTTTATAAGGAATGTATTATTTTACCCTAGACTATTCCACTGCCACCAATAAAGAATCCTTCACTATATCCCAATTATGTTGGTAAAAAGTTGTAGATATCCCATCTAGACCAGGGGATTTATCCTTATTAAAAGAGAAAAGAGCTAAATGAACTTCTTCTAGAATAATAGGCTCCATTAGTTTCCTATTGTCTTCATTTGTTATAACTGAAGGAACATCTTGAAGAATTTTATCATTAAGAACTTCGGTCTCCTTTGAACCTAGAATATTCTAATAAAATGACTTAGTCTCTTTTCTAATTTCACTCTGATCTTCAATCCAAACCCCTTCTATTGATTTAATTCTACCAATTCTAGAAGATCTTTGTACTATAGCCATCCTATAAAAAAACTTTGTATTTTTATCTCCTTTTAACCAAGTTTATCTTGATTTTAATCTCCAGAATTTCTCTTCCTTACTCAAAATATTATGATATTCATGAAGAAACTCCCTTTCCTCTGAGCTTGTATTATTTTCATCACATTTTTGGAATTTTGAAATTTTATCTTTTAGTTCTTCTTTCTTCTAAAAAATATTTCCAAAGGTGTTCTTGTTCCATTCTTTTAATCTATATGTCATAGCTTTAATTTGGTTTGGAAGAGCATACAACCCACCATTACTTAAAGAATTCCATGTTTGAGCTATCATATCAACAAATTGAGAATGGTCTTCCCACATATGCTCATATTTAAAATATAATGTTTTTTTGAATTCACTAACCACCATTTTAACTCTTATTGGCAAGTGATCAGAACCAATCCTTGTTAAGATATTAATTTTAGTACAATTTCCTTCATCTAACCAATGATCTGAGAGAATTTATCTATCTAATTTTTCTGTTATTAGGTTTTGGCCTCTCCTGTTGTTGGTCCAAGTATAGTTGTCTTCTTCAAACTCAACTTCCCATAGATGTTGTTTTGAATAAAAACTGAGAAATATTTCATACTTTGGGTCAATTTCCTAATTCCCCCAAATTTTTCATTCAGCTTGGTAATGGCATTAAAATCTCCAATGATCATGAAAAACAGGTTTCTTGATCTTTAATTCTCATAAAGGCCTCAATCCCACTCCAAACTTCTAATCTGCCTTATTGAGTTGTAGGACCATACACATTGATAAGGATGAAGCAAATATCAACAAAGTAGCAAGTGACTAAAGAGGCTATCCAATGCCTAGTTTTATGAATGGTTACACAAGAGGTTCTAGAAGGATTTCAATAAGTTAGAATTCACCCTATTGCTCCTTCAGAATCCATAGCATCCCATTCACATATTTCCCAAACTGCTTTCATAGTTTTTGAAACTTCTTCTTTAGTCATTTTAGTTTCCTGGATACAGAGAATATCGGGTTTATTACTTAAACATAGGTCCCTAATACACCTATGCTTTGAGGAGGTATTAGCACCCCTTATATTCTATGAGATTATAATCATGTCTCATTAGGGGCTTTTGGCCCCTCTTGCATATTACCAATATCATTTTGTTTTTTGGTAAAGAGAAGTTCAACCAACTTAGTTTGTGTTCCTTTCTCTATGTTAGCTCTTGCTTCCCTGGATCTTGCTTGATAATTTGAGGGTTTTCCTATTTTTGCCTTGCCTATATCAGGAGTAGATCTTATTATTCTATTCCTCAATATTCTTTCACCATTTTATTTTTCAACGTATTTATCCTCTCCTGGATCTATTATAAAATATTTTGACTTATCCTGCTCATTTTTTGGTATTTCCTTATTAATGGCAGAGGTGTTAACTTCTAAAACTGCATTTTATTTACCAATTAATTTCTACTGAATGGTACATGGTACTTCAATATATTCTTCAAAATCTGATGAAACACATTCCTTGGATTCATCGAGAACGTTCTTCCTTCAATTATGATCATATTGAATAGATTGTTCCTTGCTAAAATATTGAAATTGTTGTCCTGTGTCCTCTAAGTTTTGATCTACTTTTTCTTAATAGGCTAAAGCCTCAAAAGAATTGGAATTTTTTCTAGTATCCTTTCTTATTGGTCTCCACTCTTCATTTTCTTTTATTTTTCTAGATCTATTTTTGGAAGTTGAAAACCATTTTTATCCATAACCATTTGTAAATTTCTCTTACAATTTTCTACAAATGATCTGTTGGGCTCTTCGTAGGGCATGATCTCTCAATATGCCTCACCTCATTACATCTTCTACATATAAAGGATATGTTTTCATAATATATAGTTTGGATTCACATCTTATCCCCATACTTAAGAATGATTGATTCTGGTAAAGCTTTACTTATATCAATCATGACCAATATTCGAGCATAAATAACCAAAAATCCATCTTTTGTTGTATTTAAAATCTCAAGGAATTATCCTAGAGTGTTGCCTATTACCTTGAAGATATCTATTTCCCAAAATTCAATGGGCAATCCAAACATCCTAACCTAGACTGGTACTAGGGATAGATTTACATTTTTAAGAGAAAATTTTTCATACCAACGGGTAAGAAAGAGCCCTGCTCTTGCCATAAACCAAGAACCCCCTTTTAGGATTCTTTCTCTTTCTTCCCTAAAATAAAAAATGGCTAAGAAGAAACCTTTGGGAAGAAATGATAGAATCAATCTTGGAGACTTCCAACTCATATCAATCCATTTTATCAAGGCTGAAACCCTTGGACAATACCCATTAAATTTACCAAAAATTGCTATATCTTGGAGCAATGAGGATCTCTCTGAGGTGCACTCACTAACCTCTACCACTAGAGATGATTCTAAGGATTTAACTATAAATTGATCCATTGAAAGAAAATTAAAACTCAAAATGTAATGAAATTTATCAGAAAGTTCTATAACAAATATAATATTTGATAAAAACTTTATAAAGTTTAAATGCACAATTTCTAAGATAAAGAAAGGGAAAAAAGAACTTAACTGAAATTTTTTTTTTCTAAATAGAATGTCTTACCTCGCTGAAGTCCTAGCCCTTCATTGCTCTTCCTATCGTTCGAACTGCAGTTTCATTTTTCACAACTTGAAAAATCGTCACTACCCTTGTTTCGAATGGTTGACTTCATAGGGTTGTATCTCCCTAAATATTACTCTGATTTTTGTATATGACCACTCATTTTAAATCTATTCAAATTATGCACAAGTTGGTCCAAGAATCAGCTAAATCGGATAACTCTTCACGAAGATATGGCTCCTAAAAGATGAGATGTTTTTTAGGAAAAAATCCTAATCCTTCGCACTTTGCAATTTTATTTTTCACGTTTTGAAAAATCGTCACTGCCCTTGTTCCAAATGGTTGACTTCACAGGGTTGTATCTCCCTCAATATTGCTCGGAGTTTTGCATATGACCACTCATTTTAAAGTTATTCAAATGCTGCACAAGTTGGTCCAAGAATCAGCTGAATCGGATAACTCTTCACGAAGATATGGCTCCTAAAAGATGAGATATTTTTCAAGAAAAAACCTTAATCATTAGCACTTTGCAATTTCATTTTTCGTGATTTGAAAAATTGAAATGAACTATTCAAAGGAGAATGATACATTATTTATGGAAGAAGATGTGTCATTAATTCTATTGATGCAAAGGAACTTATGCAAAACCATTTAATATTTTTCCACTTAAAAAAAGAAAACCAAAATAGGATGAAAAAAGTGGAATAAGATCAATGGTGAAAAATACCATGGAATAATTAGATGGTTTTTGTTAACCATGATACTAGTGGACACATCCTTTCAAAAAACAAAAAATGAAGTGGAAGAAAACATGTCATGGTTATTCCATACAAATATTTCTTCATATTTTGGGTTTTAGAGTGTCATGATGGGACCAAAGATATAATTGTTAGAGAGAGAAAAATGCATGTGTTATCATTCTTTTCTTATACTATATAGTTATTTTTTGTTTCATATGTTTGTTACAACCGAAAGAAATATAGAAGACTTGAAAGTTGTAGATATGTTTTAGCTTTATTAAACTAGGAAGATTTCTTCAATATCTCATAGATCTATTTTAAAGTTACTTTGCAAGATGTATCATGATGATTTTTCTACCTATAGTGTTGATAATTATCAACATCCATGAATGATAAATTTATCTATATTTTACATTTGCACTCAGTATTTCAATTTTGGAAAGTTTTTTTATCTTGCTAAAAATCAAGATAGTCCACCTACTTTATGTGACTTTCAACACACTTCAAAAGCAAAATTTTGTATGCCTCAAAATGATAACACATATATTAAATTTGAATGCATCTTTGTCTAAAAACACCAACAAAATTTAAAGAAAATAAAAATAATAATAATTCATTAGACTAACAAATTACAAATAAAATCTAATGATGTGTTCCTTTAAAAAATCATAGTGGCTTATTTGGATACAAGTACATATATAAAGTAAATATATTCATGAACAATGAAAATATTTGAAGGCTATGGATTCTTAGTAATAAATTACATAGTGAATTCAAAAAAATAAAGAGGTGCCACAACAAGCAAATAATATATCTTTTGCATTGCTAAAAGGACCAACAACACCTTTAAGAGGGATAAAACTATGAAATCCAAAAATAACATGTTTCTAGTATCATTATACAAAGTCACAAATTGCATAATCTAATTATATATTGTAATTTTAGTCTAATTTATAAATGTTGTATAACTTTAAAAATAAAGTGTATGTTTTAAAAAAATGAAATAGAATAAGAGAGTTATTATAGGTCCTTGAAGTTGTTACATGAAGCCTCAAGAAAAATATAAATATGATCCAGGCATGTGACCTTTTTGCAACATGGTATTATGCTCAAAAATACCTGAAAACCTATCTTTTTTATCCTAATTGCACTATTAGGGGCATAATTTTTTGCTTCGGACTCTATTTTTATCCATTCCAAAAGCATTGGAAAGGTTCGAGAGAACGATAACTTTTGAAAGCAACTCTTTCATAGAAACAATTGCCAATATGTTTGTGGAAAAAATACTCTAGAGGCCCTCAAAAATACAAAATACTTACTACAAAATAGTAATCTTCTGTTTTTAGATTTTCATAGCCAGTATGCATCTCTGGATATGTTGATACATCAATAGAAGACAAAACACAAAATAAAAAGTCACATGTATGTAAATTTCATCTAATATGCACTTTGTAACTCATGGAAGGTGACTCACCAATTTTTTCATGGATGACGTTCTAACTCATAGGTGAACCACCATATTTCCATATACCAAATTAAATACACCAATTATTGTATAAATAGAGATGCACCCCTAACTATAAAATGCATGAGTAATAGATGCAATATTATAGCCTCACATCTCTTCTCAGATATTTGCTAACATTGTACTCTTATTTTAAGCAATAAAATCATTATGCTATTTTTCTTGTATACTCTTATGTTATGGTTTGCTACACTATTATTTTATAATTAAAATCTTTCTTGATCTTCCTTAATTTGCAATTTTCAGTTTTGAATCAGTTAAAATTCTAAGTTTTAGACAATGGTATCAAAATGGTCTATATTTTGAGTGTATGTCCATATAAACATGAGACCAAGATATTGTAAGTTTGGTTATCAAACACAAGATCCCTTTGAATACCTTCCTTGTTGTTCCAAACAATCTCAGCTAAGAAATAGAATGGACAATACCAAGTGTAGACACCAAAAATGTATCATTTTGTATGCCCTAAAATCATTTTAATTAATTTTGCTAAATTCTCCAATTTCCCCTAAAATCCCAATTTTTTATCTAATTTGCCTAATTTCCTCTAAATTTTCCCTATTCTACCTCCAATTCTTCCTATTTCTCTAAATTCCTTTAAATTCTTTCTAATTTATAATTAATTTCTTCAATTTCCTCTAGTTTCCTTCTAATCCTAATTTCGCCTATTTTCCCCTAATTTTCCTCCAACTAGCTTTAATTATCTCTAATTCTTTTCTTATTTCTTTAATTTCTTATAAAATATCCTTAAAGCCTTCTAATTCTCCTTTAATTTATTTTTATTCCCCTAATTCCTCTCATTTTCCCCTAATCTCCCTAATTTCCCCCTACTCCTATTTAATTCTTCTAATCCCCTCTTAGCCTCCCTAATCCTCTAATTTCCATCTAATCCCTCATTTATTCCACCCAATTTCCTCAAAATTCCCATAATCTAGCTTACCCCTCTAATCCCCCTAATCTAGCCCCTCATCAATCCTTAATCCCATCTTAAGCCATAGCCAATCCCTAGGAGATTTGCATTACTAATTTAAAAATCTTAAGCAAGTCCCTAGATATCCCCAAAATCCTCCTTGAATTCCTCATAATCTTATTTAACTCTTAATATTCCAATTAAGTCCCTAATTAAGTCCTAGTCATACCCACATCCCTAGTCAAATCCCCTCATCAAATCCCAAAAGGAATTTTTAATTCCTAAACCCAATCCCTAGAAATCCTAACCCTTCCTCAAATTTCACAAAATCCTAGTTAACCCTTAAATCCCCTAATCTAACCCTTAATTAAATCGTGACCCTTCTTCTAAACCCCATGTAAAATTTTAAGAAATGTGCACATTAAATTGATCAAATCCCCAAATCAGCCCTCAATCCCTAGGAAATCCCATGGAAATTCCCCCCATTTAATTCCTAAATCCTCCTACACTCTCCCATGCACTCCCTTAAGAATTAAAAATTCCCCAAAAAGCCCCAATTCAAAGCAAATCTAATATGCACAATAAATTGGTAAGTCCTTTTTATCCTCCTTGGCACATTTTATAAATTTTAAATTCTATCCACATCACCCAATGCACACATGCCCCTATGCACCCCTCACATCCTCCTAAGCCAATTTATGGCACTTGGGTGGGTGAGGATTCACCCCACCCAAGGCTAATAAATATAGAGGGTGCACATTCCTCCATGTGTCCTCTCTAAATTTTTCTTAGGCTTCTCACATGCCACTAGATGTCAAATCACCTCCACCTCACCTCCATGTCATCCCTCCTCCCCCCACTAAAATTATATAAATCTCCCCTCTCCTTTCCTCATTAGAAGAATTCATGATTTCCATACCCTTATGCTGCCAAAATTTCTCTAGGATATCCTTATGATTTGTAATTAAATGCTTTAGTATGCTTTTTAAATTATTCTAAGTTTTGGCCCAACTTTTCATTAATGCTTTTTATTTTGTAAAACATGTGCTACTAACTTGTTTTGTGGGCTTGTGTGTAGGTACTTGGAGTAGCTCAAGGCCAAGGGTGGTCACTAAAAACCCACCCACAATTGTTTGTAGCAAGAGGAAACTTGGAGAACACCATTTGTTTTATTTCTCTCTTATTGTATAAAAACAACTCTTGTTGTAAGCCCCTTTTGTGGGCATGTTGTAAAGGTAAAATCAAGATTTTGTAACCAAAGTTCATCTTTTTTTCATTTATGTATGGTGTTGCTTTCTCTATACTACACCAAGACATTCAATCCTTTCAAGGAGATGTTGAATGAAACCCTTATGAAACAAAGGAATGAGATGACGGATCAATTTATTCAAATTCTTCAATGGATTCCGACTACAAATTTTACAACCTCCTCTACACAACCTCTCACTACCCTAGCATTATTCAATGCTCCCATACCTTTTAAGGTGTAAGTGAATTTTGATATTCCTACTTTTAAAGGAAAAATTAATGTTGATGCCCTAAAAAATTGGTTGGATCAGTTATCTTCATACTTCTCTGTAAATAAATTGACAATGAGAAAATCTCTTTTTCACTCTTGACAATTTCATTACCTATTTAAAATTGGTGGGAAGCATACTATAACATGGTCACATAAGAGAATGAAGATGAATTAGTGTTCACATGGGATAATTTCATGGAGGTCATCAAGGAAGAATATTATCCCATGGGAGCCTATGAAGACCAATACATGTGATGGCAACAATTACATCAAGGTAAAGACCAATATGTTCAATATTATAATGATGCTTTCCACTCAATGGTAGCAAAGCTAAGTATTCAAGATATCAAAAGACATAAAATCCTCAAGTATCATGTTAGAAATTTGAGGTATTTTATGTTGTCATTGATGTCACATGGATCACATTGAGTTTTGGTGGCCAAAGTATTTCACAAATAAGCATTTATGATATTTTAGAAGGCATGGATATATATAGGGTTTTTGTGAAAACCAAGGCAGGAAAAATAAAAGGTTTTTTATTTAAAACCATGGATGGCAGATTTGAAATGGGTTTTTCTTAAAACCCAGGTTGGCTTTTCGTTTCGTCGAAAAAGGTGTCGCGGTGATGGAGATATTTAATTTTAAATATTTAGTTTAAATTTTAATTATTTAAAATTTAAATTTAAATTTTAAAATTAAAATTAAATTCATCGTCGACGTCATAAAAACCATGCTCCATCAAAAGGAAATTAATAATTAAAGGTGTCGACGTATGTGAAATTAAAGGAAGGTTGCATATATATATATATATGCAAAGGCTTTCGATTCAAAAGACTAAGTATCGAACGAAGAGAACAAAAAAGCCGAAGCCCCGAAATCCTTCGATCTAACAACGTGGTCCAATGGTGAGCTTGGGAAGCGTGGGGTTTTTTTGGTTGCGAAAGGGCATGTGTTTGATTCCCGTCGGGTTCGATTTTCGTAGAGTGTGGAAGAAGAGCATTTGGCGCACGTTTTTGGCATGAGCAAGGGCAACAAAATATAGGGAGCATTTTTGCTCTCTGTCCTATGTGAGCAGATAGCTCACGTGGTCTTTGGCGTCGCGGTTGTGGTGTTGAGTGGGCAGTGATGAGGGTTTGATTCCCTCTAAGAGGCAAGTAAACATTTTATTGAATATTTTTTTTTATTATTGCCTAATGTTGGAGGAATAAGGTGATGCTAAGGGAATAATGTTTGATTAAATTTTTATTTACTTGGAAGGCAAGATATAAGGGTTGAAATGCACTTTTAGAAAAAGAGAATTTTTTGGTGTTTTCCTCTTTTAGAAGTATACCATATTATATATCGTTGGAAAGCTTATTTTGAGGGCTATTTGATTAACTTGATTAGATGGAGAAATAAGGTGTATGTAAAGAGATATTTCTATTTTTGTAAAGGGGCTCAAAGTGAAGGTTGTTTTGTTATTTTTCAAAGTGTGTTGAGTGTGGGGGATTTCCAAAGGGGTTTCTTCATCTTCATAAAAGGTATGGGCACATTCTCCTATTGATTGATTATGGTGGTTGATTTCTGAAATATCATTGGAGAGAAAAGGATTGATTGTGGTTTCCTTTTTGAAAGTGGTTGGTTGAATGCTTCAAGGTTTTCTAGTTTGAGAGTTGTGGTTAAACCTTGTTTTATAAGCATAGTTTTTAAAGCCCATTGGTTATGCAAAGAAATTGAAAAGAACGTGAGTATCATTGTTATGTGAATAATGTTTTATTAGCATTGTTGTTGAAGCCCATTGGTTATGCAAAGAACTTGAACTTGAGAAGAACATGAGTATCATTGTTATGTGAGATTTGTGGTTGAGCATTGTTGGAAACATTTGAGTTGGTTGATACATGCTTGAACTAGGGTTTGTAAGAAAGAGTTGTTCCTTGTGGTAGTTGGTTGAGAAGAGTTGTTTGAGCCTAGTCAAGTGATTGTATGAAGTGGCCGTTCAAGTTCTATGAAACAAACTATTCTATATTCTGGATTTAAGTTGAGATTGAGATTTGAGGATAGAACATATTGAGTCTCTAACAATTCTCTTTATGCTTCTATGAGATTGCCTTGAGTTGAGAAAGATATTGGATTTGAGTATAGAACATATTGAGTCTCTAACAATTCTCTTTATGCTTCTATGAGATTGATTTGAGTTGATATCATTGTGGATCATAGTTGTCATCCTTTGAAGAGTGTATTACCATTCATTGTTGAGTTCATATTTAAGCCTTGCCTTCATAAGATTTGTGGATGAGATTTGAGTACTACTTGATTTTGATTGATTGAGTCTTTGAGAAGGCTTTTGGGATAGATTTCTGGACAACTTTGTGGATAGTTTTTGGGACAGATCTGGACAAGTTCTATGTGAGCTTGTTAAGCAGATTTGGACAAGTTATGTGTGAGCTTGTTGAGTAGATTTGGACAAGTTCTGTGTGAGCTTGTTGAGCAGATTTGGACAAGTTCTGTGTGAGCTTGTTGAGAAGATTTGGTCAAGTTCTGTGTGAGCTTGTTGAGCATATTTTGACAAGTTCTGTGTGAGCTTGTTGAGTATATTTGAACAAGTTCTATGTGAGCTTGTTGAGTAGATCAATGGATTACCTACCTGAGCAGATCAATGGATTACCTACCTGAGCAGATCAGTGTGTTGCCTAGCTGAGCAGATCAATGTGTTGCCTAGCTGAGCAAATCAGTGGATTGCCTACCTGAGCAGATCAATGTGTTGCTTAGCTGAGCAGATCAGTGGATTGCCTACCTGAGAAGATCAACATGTTGCCTAGCTGAGCAGATCAATGGATTGCCTACTTGAGCAGATTCATGTATTGCCTAGCTTTGAGCAGATCAAAGTAATCATTGTATTGGATAAGGATCCTTATTTTTGTGTGAAATATTATAAGGAGATTATCTTGTGGAGTAACCCACATTGGGGGAACCACGTTAAATCTTGTGTCTCAATTGTGTGTGGTGACTTGTGCTCTTGCTTACTATTGCTATCTGAGTTATTAATGCACACTGCTATATTTGGTTGTTGCAATTCAGGGCATTAATTGATGTTGGTTTGGAAAGAGTAAAAAGTGGACGCTATACTGTTCACCTCCCCTCTCAGTATAAGCTTGTGTTCTTCATATCATAGTGGGTCTTCTTGTCCTCTCCAATTGTCTCAACCATTAGACGTGGTGTGGACCAACGAATGGGGCAGATCGACCCTCGTGTGGAGCAATACAACAAGGCCAATCCTAAGAGCATAGGGTTCAACTCAATTGGAGGCATCTTGTTAAGATGTGATTTTTAGGCACACTTTCCTAATCTAACAGTTTGGAGGGAAAGGGCTAGGGAAAACCAAGAAAAGCAAAGATAACATAAAGGAATAAAAATCCCTATGCTAACAAAGTGATGATACACCAAAGATCATATAAGATCCCCATGCACAATAGCTCTAGTCATAATGTGTCAGCATGAACACTTCCTCTTCTCAACATATATGAGCCCAGAAGATATCCATAGGCATACATGCACATAAAGAGACGGGTCAGGGTATGAGAACCACATATAGCTACTCAAAGTAGATGTGTAGGCCTCTAGTATACACACATGCAAGTGAAACTCATAAAAAGGTAAAGATTACAAACATACACACAAAAAATATAGGTTAGAGCATGAGAACCATAGATGGCTACTCAAAATAGACATGTAGACCTCTAGTATATATATAGCTAGATTACAAAGATTATGCTAGGAGTGGCGGTTAAATTTTCTGTAAGGCCACCTAGAGATACGTGTATTGCTAAACAAAGAAAAATGAAAGGAAAGCTTTACAAACTTATTTATGCTTTACAATGCCTAAACTACTACTATTTATAAAGAGGAGATTTTCCCTCCAAAACTATGTAGAAATTTTAGATATGGTTGCTTCTTCTATGTATTGGGTCATGTCTTTGTTCAAGTTGTTATGTCCTTCTAATTTCTCTAGATCTAGAATCAATAATGTTGGTTTTTTGAGCCCTTGGATGCTCAATTGCCTCAATTACTATTATCTACTCTTTCAAGGGATTCCCATAGTTTAAGCATGGGAAATTAATGGCATTTGGCTCGAGTATTTTCTCTTATTATGGCTCCCATCACTTCTACATTTAACGTGTCACCTACTTCCCTGGGTTGCCACATCTTTCTTATAGAAAAAGGATTGTTTAATCTTGAAATACTACACACCTCAGCATAATGTGTGAGATCCAAGGTCACAACCCCAGATGAGGGGTATGGGAGGGCAACGGTCCTCCATGTGGGGGTTCAAGGATGGGATCCTCCCAAGCAAATTTTGGATCCTTAAAATTTTGGAGCATGGGTAGTTTTGACCTTTAGAATTTTAATCACCATCTAGCTCTGATGCACTTATCATTTTTCAATCTTGGAAATTTTCTCTTAATCACCATTTGACTCCAATTTCAATCTTGAAACTTTTCTCTGGCCTTGGAATTTATTGCATTGAAAATTTTGTTTTGTATCTTTGATCAAAAGTTCCATTCCAATTTTTGGATACTCTACTTGCTTGTGCCTTTTTGGATGTTTTCGATTCTTGGATCTTGTTGATCGAAACTTTGGTTCACACTTTATACTATACTTTATTTTTTGCTTTCTGCTTTTTTCCCTTTGCTTAATATTTTTGTAAGGCAACATTTTCATGTAGTGAGAATTCACTACAGGTCTCAATGGTAAATTCCATAGGACATACCTCTTCGAATTTAATCCATTGGAAGAGTCATATAAACTTATCAAATTGGAGCAAAAGTACAAAAACAAAAATAGATAATGAGGAGGTGCAAATAACAAAAACCAGAACACTAAGTAGCAACTAAAGAAAGGCAAGAGTAACTTTCCAAAGAATAAAAAAAAAGGGGATCATCCCCAAAATTAGAAATGGAAGTAGAAAAAATACTCCCGAGAAAAGAATCTCCCAAATGCAAGAGTAAAAAATGGTGTGATTATTACAGGAGCAACTTATATTCGAGGAACAAGTGTCAAGAAATTCAATCATTGTTTGGTAAGTTGCAACCCTCTACATCCATTGCACTACCGCCTCCACACCCATTGCACCACCATCTCCACATCCACTGGTTGAGAATAGAGAGAAGTGAATCATGGAAGCTAAACCATATGTCACCATTGCCACCACACATATTGCACCAAAGGAGTCACAAGAGGAGAAACGCTTGTTTCACTCACAAATGTGGATCAAGGGTAAGATATTACATTTCATTGTTGATAGTGTGGAGTCAAAAGAATTTGATTTATACTTAGATGGTAAAGGATTTGAATCTTCTTGTCAAACCACACCCACAACCATATAATGTTGGATGGTTACAACAAGGGAGAGATATTTGCATCACTCAACAATGTCTCTTATCTTATGTTATCAAGCCCCTCAAAGATGAATTTTTATGTGATGTTATGCCCTTGGATGTTTATGATGTGATTTTGGGTCAACTATTTATGTGGAAGATGCATGGTATATATGAGTCTAGGCCTAAAGTGTCATCATCACTATTGAAGGTTAGTGCTATAGGATCCTAGAGATATCTCCTCCTACCTTTGTTTTCTTAATCATTGCTAAACATGCACAAATATGATAGCCAAAACAATAAAATTCATTCTATTGATGATCAAGCCACAAACTAGGAGGATTATCACTACATCAATTATAGGCCTTGCATAGCAAAAGCAAATGGACCTAATTTTAGCAAAATATGATGACTTGTTCAAGTCACCAAATTTGGTTCCACTTCATTACAAGGTAAAGCATTCCATTGATTTACTTCTTGGTTCTCCTTTCCCTAATGCACATGTTTATCATAGATCAATCTTTGAAAATGATGAAACCAAGACACAGATCTAAGAATGTATTCAAAAGGGGTATATGAGACTAAGTGCTTCACCACGTGGTAATCCAATTGTCTTGGCTACAAATAAAAATGGAACATGGATAATTTGTATTGACTATAGAGATTTGAATTAAATCATTATAAAGAATTGTTATTTGCTCCCTCAAATAGATGACTTACTAGACTAGTTTCATGGTGTAAAGTTCTTTACCAAAATTGATCTCAAATCTAGTTATCGTCGAATACCCATAAATCCCATTGATGTATGGAGATTGTTTTCAAATCCAAGGATATTTTATTTGAGTGGCTAATTATACCTTTTGGTTTGACCAATGCACCTACCACATTCATGAGGATAATGGATGGCATCTTGTGTCCCTATACCAACTCATTTGTGTTAGTTTACGTAGGTGACATTCTCATCTATAGTAGGACATGGAATGAACATATGAAACATGTTTGACAAGTGCTTTAGATTCTTTGAATACATAGATGATATGCTAATTTCGAGAAGTGCTCATTTGACATGACGAAGATTCCTTAGGTATATTACTAACAAAGAGGGAGTCCATGTTTATCCTAAGAAGATTTAGATAATTTGATATTGCCCTACCCCTAAGACTCTAATAAATAGTAGCTCTTAAGGTCTTGCCAATTTCTATTGAAGACTTGTATTGGGGCTCTCACATATAGCTTGGCCACTACATCAAGTGACCAAAGAAGACGTCAAATCCAAGTTCCCATGGGGAAATACACAACAAAGGGTATTTGAGAGATTGAAGAACCAATTGTGCTCAACTCCTTCACTTTCCCTACCTTATCTGCATCAACCTTTTGAGGTAATGATTAATGCATCAGAGTATGCATTAGGAGTCATTCTCACATAGCATGGGCATCCAATTGTCTATCACAAAAAAAAATTCAATGAAACAATTGAAAAATATCCCACATATGACAAAGAGCTCTATGCCATTGTCTAAGCATGTAAACAATGGAAGCACTACATCTTGGGAAAGGAAACAATCATCCCCATAGATCACAAACTTTTGGAGTTCATTCAAATATAGAGTAAGCCAAGGAATAAAAGACACCAAAAGTGGGCCACATATCTATAGCAATTTTATTTGATCATCAAGCATAAGAAAGGGAGTGTCAATTCAACAACAAATTGTTTGAGCCAACCTCCAATCACAGCACTCACCACCATTCTTGATTATTGTGGGCATTATACTTCTAATTGGTCCACTTTGTATGAAATAGATTCTAACTTTGTAAATACATATAGAGCTCTTCACATGGATAATCATGTTTTTTATTTTTTTTTGCAAGATAACCTCCTCTATCACATGGGACATATTTGTGTAACAAGTAGTGAACACTCAAAGATGATTTGGGAAGCACATTTTAGCAAAGTAGCAAATCACTTTGGAGTACAAAAAACATTGGCATTACTTCAAAAGTACTTCTACTAGCCCAAGATGAGGAATGATGTCAAGAGGTACATCAAGTCATGTACCCCAAGCGTTGTCACCAAACCAACCAACAAGAAGCAAGGACTATATACACCATTGTCAGTGTTATCCAAGCCTTGGGAATATGTCTCCATAGATTTTCTCTTAGGTTTACTCATATCTAAACATGGTAATGATTGTGTTTTTGTAGTATTTGATTTTTTTAATAGCAATCATCATTCCTTGTAAAAAATCCATTTCAATTGAGAATACTGCTATGTTTTATTTTAGTCATGTGTGGATCAAATTTGGCTTTTCAAAGTTCATTGTATTTGATAGGAATATCATATTTCTAAGCATTTTATGGTCCACCCTATGGAGCATGATGAACATCAAGTTGACCATATCCATAGCATTCCATCCTCAAACTAATGGCCAAACAAAAGTTGTGAATTGATTGATTGTACATCTTCTTCAAATATACAATTCCAAGTATCCATGCACATGGGATGAGAGCCTCCCCTACATTTAGCATGGGTACAATCAAGCTCTGCATATCTCTACCAAACATATCTCATTTCATGTATGTTTTGGGTTCCAACCCTTGGCACCCATTGACGTAGCTCTCCCCATGCAACCCATAGAGTATTCACCTAATGTACAAAACGAAGTAGAAAAAGCATATGGAATATATTCAGAACATATAACAACAGGTCCATGTCCTCTTGGAAAAGACAAGCAATGTCATGACCAACATCAAGTCTCATATCAATTCAATGTTAGAGATAAGGTACGGTTATATCTTCAAAAAGAGAGATTTATAGGACCCCATAGAAATATCGGACCTCTTTGTTGTGGACCATAAAATCACGAAGAAGATGGGAGAAAATGCCTTTGAATTGAATCTTTGTCTTACCTTAGTTTGCATCCAATCTTCAAAGTTGAACTTCTTTGGCCCTATCATCCACCTCCATTGGACACTTCCATAGTAGCAGATTGGACATTGAAGAACTCAATCCAAAAAGCTTAGCGCTAGTTGAGGATGATCATATTGTTGACACATGGACCAAGACCACTAGAAGGTAGTCCACTTAAATGTACAAAGTGGTCAAGGTAGTACAACTTGGTCACCAAAGGAAATGGCTCATGAAAAATCGGATAAAGAAACAATTTTGCACTTGATGTCAAAAGTTGACGCAATGAGGACCATTCGTTTTTAAGGGGGGACAAATGATCTAGGCATGTGATCTTTCTGCAACATGGCTTTCTACTCAAAAATACCCGAAAAAACTATTTTTTAATCTTAACTACATTGTTAGGGACAACTTTTTGTTCAAGGTTTTGTTTTGATCTATTCTAAAAGCATTGCTCAAAAATGCAAAACAAAATACTTTCTATGTAAATTTCATTTAATATGCACTTTGTAACTCATGGAAGGTGAATTTCCATATTTCCATATGGGTGACCTTCTAACTCATAAGTAGTATCTTATAAGCTCATTGCATCAAATGTGAATTATTACTACAAATAATGTCAACATATCAAAGAAAGATCATGGTAATGTTTTATACGCTCATTTCATTTATATTAATTATTACTACAAACAATCTCAATACTCGTTAAACAATATTTATTCAGGAAAAGATGGTGATGTTATACAAGTTCATTGTATATATATATATATATATATATATATATATATATATATATATATATATATTTATTTATTTATTTATTGGTTATATGGGATTATAATGGGTCCCATTTATATCACATAGTGACCATAGAGTAATATTATAACAGTATGATAATTATGCATATATTACTTGGCTAGTGACCATAGAGTATACTATAATAGTTTGACAATTATGCATATGTTACTTGGCTAGTGACCATATAGTAATACTATAACAGTTTGACAATTATGTATATATTACTTGGCAAGTTTGAAAATTGAAATATTTATTTGATGCATTTAAATTAATCATTGCTCAGATAAATGTTAATATTTTTTAATTGATTATCTGAGATTGGATATCATGACCACATAGTATTATTAAATCATGATCACATAGTATTATTGTAAGTACATTTTTTTAGGACTATGTAGATGTCACCTATAAATATTACTTGGGTCTTCTTCAAGCTCAAGGTATTTAAGCAAATGAACTCATAGCATTTAATTTGTGTTATAGTTTTAGTATAAGGTGAAAGTCATTACTTTCTTTTATTGCATTATTTATGATTATATCTTTGCATAAAACCTCAAGCATGGAGCATTAATAAATGAGATGTAATCATAAGAACATGGTTAATCAAATGACATTAGCTCAATAAATTTTTTTATATACATAGGGGAATCGGTTATGATAATGATGGGGTCATTTCAATCCCATATAACCATTAATTTTATATATATATATATATATATATATATATATATATATATATAAACTTTGATGTAAATGACATACAAATTGTAATAAGTTTTTGTAGGTTGATCCTAGAAGATTTTGAAGTAGTGGGTGTTTTTTTTCCTTCTTTTCACTTAAAGTATTGAATCAAAAATGTTTTCAAACATTATTAAACATTAAACATTATTAAAAATTATTTTATTAATATAATGGCTTTTTCATCAAAAAATATATATATATATATATATATATATATATATATATATTTTCAAACTATGTTGTCTATTTTGTTAAAATATATTTATTTGCATTCATGCAAATGAATGTATTTTTTACACTTACAACACTTCTAATCTTATTAAATAACAAGAGCTCAACCGGCCAAGTTCCTCAACCTTTAAGGAGTGGACCTAAGTTTAAATCTTGCCAAGTTTTTGTAACATCACTATGTGATGATGATATAATACAAGTAGTCAATCCCATATAATCAATTAAAAAATAAATAAAATAAAAAACACTTCTGGTAATCCACGTAAGTGTGGTCTACCAAGTGTGGTCTACCGGCAAGGACGCTACTTGCATTATCGGTGATGTGATCTAGGTTCAATCCCCACTGCGAATGTTTATAAGAAGTATTATTAAAAAATATATATAGTTTTAAGTCCGAGGTGTAGACCAATTGGTTCGACCAAACCCCGTAAGGGGGCAGAAGGTTCAAGGTTCAAATCTCGGGCTTTGTCGAACTGAACGCTTGTCTCTTTGCTGCTTTCAACAGCGTAAAAAGTTTAAAATGATTGTGACATGGTAGTTATAAAGACGGGTTGCGCGAAGATCTGTGTGACGACTTTTGGGGTGGACAACACAAAATACTGGGGCGGCCATAAAAGCCGGACAACCTGCGACTACGATTCTACCATGTAAATTCAAAAAAAAAAAAAACTTATGGTATTAAGTGATACATCCTTAATGATCCAACATAGCAACCTTCATTTAATCGTAATCCCTTCGAACTTTTATATATATATATATATATATAGTAAAAGGAATATTAGTTCAATTCATTATATTATATTCTTTTAAGAAAAAACCTAAATTTGAATCTTGTCAATATATACATGCATATAATACAAATAAAATCCATTAAAATTCTATATAACAAATAGATATATATACAGGGTTTCTCACAATAACCAAATAAATATATATATATATATATATATATATATATATATTTTCGGTTATTGTGAGAAACCCTCTTGAGCAGTAGTCTCCTCCCAACCATGAACCCTCCTAAAGTTGAGAGCTATACTTATCAATAGGGAATTTAACACAAAGTCATGACACACCCACCGCCTCACACACTCGCCTACGCTGCGGTTTGGACCTCCGACCTCCCGAAAAATAACCAAAACCCTAATAGTTAGGGTGCGCGGTTTGGACCCAAAGAGTTACACTGCACCCAAGTACAATATATAATTAATTAAAAACTTTACTATATCTTCTTCCATACTTCAAAAACTTTACTATATCTTCTTCCATACTTTGTAGCTCTAGTATATTTAAATTTAAATTACTATTCTTTTAAATTATGTGTTAATTTACGTAATAAAGTACACAAGTTCCTTTTTAAATGCCTAAATTTTGAAGGAGCAACACAATGTACCTTTATTTATTTCATTTACATACCTCTGCATCCTTGCACTCGCATACCCCACTGTTAAGGGCTTGCATTGAATGTTCCATACCGCACCACGCACTACACCAATACAATAACCTAACCTTCATGGTTTCTGAGCTTGCATTGAATATTCTATACCGCACCTTGTATATCCCTGCAACCATGCACTATACAAATACAATTACAGCGGTAATATAACTGGAACAAGATTTTCCTTCTCCACCATTCAAACTGAGGTAACTGAAATAAAACCCCATCGCAAATAAAATTAACCTTCATTTTAAACTAAATCATTAAAAAGCTTAAATCCAACTAGAACTCAATGCTTCACAACTATTGTTCCAATTTGTGTTAATCTTATGTTTTAAGATTATAAATGTTATTATAACATATACAGGTCTATAATTAAGCACCTAAATTCTGAAAGTGCAACCCTATGCACCATTACCTCGTCGACATACCTTTGCATCCTTGCAGTAGCATACCCCAGTTTTGGGGGCCTTCGCAATTCTCATGCTTAAATATAGTTTACTGTTCTTCTAACTTATGTTAATCTTATATTTTAAATTTATAAATTTTATTATAACACACAAGTTTATAATTAAACACCTACATTTTTTAGCCTTACCTCGTTTACATACCTTTAGATCCTTGCACTTACATACCCCAGTTTTTCTCTCCCTGCACCTTGTGCCCTTGCACATATTTTTTTTTAATTAATACATTTTAATGTATTCTATGCCTACATATATTGATTTTTTGGTTTTTTATTTTATTATAAAAAGGGTAATTTGACTAATGTCCTATTTATTATATCTTCCAATCTCTAGTTTAATTTTAGCTGTTATAATTATAACCCCGTCACTTTCAGGTGAACACTCATTTATTATAACCTTCCATTCTCAAGTTCAATTTTAGCTGCTATGATTATAAACCCCACCATTCCCAGGTAAACACGGCATCTAGTCGCCATACAGGCATGAGGTGGGCCACCTACTCCCATTGACTTAAACTGTGGTTGCACACTGGCTAAATTCAGGCTACTTCCAATCCTTCTTACCCAACAGACTCACACATCTTGATGTTGTAACCATTCGATACTTAAATTTAAGGATTTAGGTTGCTTTGCTTACTGTGCGACTTTAATGTTTGGTCCTCGGCTTGCTACAAGATTAAGGTTGTGCTTCTCAACATACGACTTTCATAGTTAAGGCCATGGTACAAATTACTTTGTATGAATCAAATTAATTTTTCTTTTATAAGGAGTTTTTGGACTTCCCACTTCTTATGATAAAAGTGTCTTTCTAGATAGAATGTAAATGTAATATATACTAGAATTTAACCCATCGGTGGAGTTTCAAAAATAGATTCTTTTGTGTGGCGTGCTTTTTTTTTATTTAACTTATGACAACGAATGTACTTCTATTTGTAACTGACATCAGTGTAGAAATATGATTTGAACCACAGATCATGAATTTAAACTTTTTTTTATTAATGAGATATTAGATATTACAGAATTTGGGAGCAACAAGGTTCAGAATTTGTTTGATGTGCATGTCCCTCTGCGATCACCCTTTTGTAGTTGCATTTGGGAGTTGACAACTGTTGTTTTCCAATGTATGATTTTAGTGCAATTTGTTGATAAAATTTATATAAAGAAAACCAGAATCTAGGAGCTATTTTGATTGCATTGATGAACTCGACAAACTCAAAAAACTATACTTTCAGTAATTTAGAATTGGCATGGCCTAAATTGTTATTTCATAACTACAATGCTGGTTTTATTAGATTTCGTGAGCTTACTATGTTTTCTGCTTGATGTTCAAATTTTTTGTGCTATTATTGTTGTTGTATAGTTTAGTAGGAGTAATTAACAATAAAAAAGAGTAAACAAATCATATGTTGTGTAAGGATAGACAATGAAATAATCACTCTTAAGAAAATAACTATGTAATTTGATTCTTATCTTGTCAATTTACTTATCTGTTCAATCTAAGTTGAATGGAAATTGTAGTAGTAAAAATGGACTATGTAGAATCCAATTACAAGACAAAAGAAAAGGCCTGAGGTGCAAAATAAATGGTTTAAGGAGAGAACATAGGATCTAATAGTATGGGCAGATTATTTATTGCTAAACTCTTAACATTGTGATTGGTTTGATCGATAGAAAATATTTTCTTCATGATAAGAACGGTTCAGATCAAATCCTAGATGGATCTGATATGATGGACTACAATGCATTTAGTAAAACAGGTCTTTTTAAATGTTCAAATGAAAATCCTATCATGTTGCTTAGAGCGGTTGAGAAAGGTAGGATATAATATCTACATGAAATATGTCAAGGATACCATGCCAATTTAGCTGAAAGTGCCAAATTGGAGAAATAGAAAACCGTCTGTTCCCTCTTGAAATGTAAGTCCACTCAACTTCAATATTTTGGGGCCTGATAGTTGCTAATATTGAGGCGACCAAAGGCAAGAAGAAAACAAATGAAGAACTTGTTTGGACAGATTTTGCAAGATTAGGATGTGTTTCCCTCTAGAGTAACAAAAAATAAGTTGTACTTTATATTAATTGCTAATTTTTCCATTTATACAAGTAATTTGGAAAATTTCAGAACAAAGATGAGTTCTGCTGTTACTGGACTAGCTAAGTTAAAGCTAGTATGTACCCCAAAATCAAGTTCATCAGCATAGAAACTTCAACCGCTTCTGTTTTTAATATAATCTTTTAGGAATGGATTTACATAAAAGAAACTAAGTTGTTTTTAACTTAAATGAAAAACTGTTGTTGTAATTAATGTTTTGCAAAGAAGACCAAGAAATGATCTGAAAAGGGGCTTCTACTATGGATAAAACACAGGTGGATATGCTAGTTCCCATCTATGAGAAGGTCAAAAAATAAAATCCATTCAACAAAAATTTTGCGATAAAGTTTTACTCTTACCAGCCAAGCAAAGATAAGTTAACAGGCATGGGAAGTTTGGTTTGATGGGATCAGAGGTTCATTATTTTCAAAAAAGTTTGGTTCAGTTCAAAAAGATGTAAGCAATTAAACTTTGGTATGTGCATTGATATATTAGTGTTTTTAAGAATAAATACACATTCTTCCAGGGCATTTGTCCAGACAGTATTGGGGCATAATGGTAATATTACATATAAGCATCAATGCTAATAGTTAGCAAATATTTTAATAAACCAGATTGCAAGCATAAACAATTATTTCTTTTATCTATTTTTTTTTGTTTTTTCTTATTTTGATAAACCAGATTGCAAACATAATTTTAAACTTAAAAGGGGGTCAAACCAAATGATCCGGTTTGGTCCACTTGAAACAGTTCAAACTGAACATGGGACAGGTTCAGTTAAACCTGGTAAATATAAGTAGTTAACATGGCTAACCCCAAATTCACTCTTCTTTGTAACAGCCCCAGGATGCCCAATAATTGATAGTTCTTGACGTTTGCAAAAGTTAATAAGGGGAAAAAACATCAATATCAGACAAAAAGCTGATGAAGCTAGGTAGTTGCATTTGGTTTTCAACCAGATTCCATTTATTGGCCCACATATTGAAAATTACAAGCATGACAAGGACTGTTAAAAGCAAATCAAGCAGTTCAAAACAAAATCAAAAAAATTAAAAACAAAAGACTCCAGGAAACTGCAAGCTTGGATCACTGGTAAAAACAGTTGGGGAGAGACATAATTGTTATGTAAATAACACATCAAATCATATTTAAAACTGGAGCCGAAGGAAAAATTTGATGCCAAATAGCAAAAATCAAGATTCTCAAGACTAATATCCATGCTAATCCATCTCACCCAAAAGAGTATGTATAACAGGAAAATATATTATAACTCAGACAAGCAGGAGCAGGCAATCAAGAATTGAAGTGTACAACATCAAAACATTAGATGTGGAGGTTATATTAGGATGTTGATTCTTTGTAAACTGGTGAAAAAGCATAGACACTTGCTCTCCTGCCTTTGTGACGAGAGGATCTCTTAACCATTACTTACCTCTCTAACTTTTCTGCATTGTCATGGTACTCGGTCTTAAGAAATTAAACAAAAATATAAATTTTGAGTGCTAAACGAGGGTAATATGCCTGCTCTCAATGCAATTGTGAGACGATCTCTTAAACATTACCCACCTCTGTAACTTTTCTGCATTTGATTTGTTTAAGTTATGCATGATCATTTTTTAAAACAATAAAAATAAAGTTGATTACTACACTAGGTGGAGTAACGGTGGCTTTTACTAGACACTTTGGAATGTAACTATTTTGATACCGGGTTCTGGTCTTGTGGAAATGAAGCTCTTACTGCTACAATGGCCTAGGCTGAAATCCAGCAGGCTTCCTACCCATTCTCTAAAAATGATGATGTTTTGAGTGTTACACACGGGGAAGATGTTTCCTCTCACTGCCTTTGTGAAGAGAGGATCTTGAACACAATCCACCTATGTAATTTTTCTGCATTAATTTATTTAAGCTCTATAGGATTATTGGGTGAAACAATTAAAATAAGATATAAACTTCAGACGCTACAATAAAATGGAATAACAACGATTTTCTAATAGACACAACGTAGAAAGCATGGCTGTTTTCATGTGGGGTTGTGGTTTTGCACTTGCTGCCACAATGGTCCAGTCTGAAATCCAGCATGCTTGGTAACTGATCTCTAAAAATGATAGTTACATAGAAAGAAAGGGTATTTTTTAGACAAAGGTGGGGAAGGAGGCAATTTGATTCAAGATTGCGGAATGCTCATAATTTAACAAGAAATAGTTCTATTGTTTGCAAACGCAGAAGCAAATCAATAATTGAATCCTCCATGACCTCGTATAAAGGGTAAATAAATTGAAGCCATTTCTGGTCATTCTTTGTGAGTATGACAGATGTAGATCGAACATATTCATGTGACATTTGAGACGAATTAATGAGCATTACTCATAATTATTAAATTAAAAAAAATGGTTATATGGGATTGAAAAGGGCCCCCACCCCTATTACATCATGACTGCGTTACCTCAGTATTTCAACCAACCACATAGTGTTATTTTTTTTTTGAAAAAATTGAAAAAACTTGTATTAAAACAAAGATCAGTTACAATTGGGAGTAGACACATCCCAGCCGAAAACAAAGAAAGCACATGATTACAAGGCGCGAAAACGCGACACTTTTCACCTCAGACCGCAAAAAGTCAACATGCCGCGAAATCGCGACGCGATCTTTCCCCAATAGATCTAAGCGATCTTTTCGGAATAAAATGAAGCGATCTTTTCGAAATAAATCTAAGCGAATTTTTCATAAACGTTTGGAAATCGCGACATGTTGCGATATCGCTACAACAATCCATCCTTGGCCGCACCAGAGCAACAAGTCGCGAAATCGCGACATGTTGCGAAATCGCGACAACTAACCATCCGTGGTCGCGACGGAGCAACATGCCGCGAAATCGCGACAACAATCCATCCTTGGCCGCGCCAGAGCAACATGTCGTGAAATCGCGACAACTAACCATCCTTGGCCGCGACGGAGCAACATGTCGCAAAATCGCGACAACTTTCCTCCCTTGGCCGCGACGGCGCAACATGTCGCGATATCGCGACAACTTTCCACCAGGGGCCGCGACGGCGCAACATGTCGCGAAATCGCGACAACTTTCCAACGGCGGCCGCGACGGCGCAACATGTCGCGAAATCGCGACAACTTTCCTCCAGGGGCCGCGACGGCGCAACATGTCGCGAAATCGCGATAACTTTCCAACGGCGACCGCGACGGCGCAACATGTCGCGATATCGCGACAACTTTCCTCCCGGCACTCGCGACGTCCCAACATGTCGCGATATCGCGACAAAAACCACCCTTAGCTTTTTCTTTGATCATTGACTCAAGGATCTTGCAAGACCCTGCCTAATCACCTCATCCTCAATAGGCATGTCACTATGCAGCTGCACCCCTACCTCTTTCTCAGAACCCATCTTAGCCAGGAAATCTGCCGCTTTGTTTAAATTTCTACTCACATAAACTGGAATCACATCATCTAGTTCCCTCCATAATTCCTTGATTTGAGAGACCAGAATCCTCAACCGCCAAGCTTTCAAAGCAAAGTTCCTCATGCAATCAAGAGCTCCAACCATTACTTGAGAATCAGATTCAATAATGATCCTCCTGTGGCCTTGTTGCACAACCCACATAGAAGCGGATTTGATAGCAACGACTTCAACTTCATTGTTTGTGGCTCTTCCCAAGCCTTGCAGTTCCCAATAGAGCACTGATCCATCATGAGTCCGGCAAACCACTCCAATTTCGGCACTACCCGGATTACCCTTTGCAACTCCATCAGTGTTAATTTTAATCCAGCCTTACGGTGGTGGTTTCCAACTAGCTCTGACCTGTCTCTCTTGCTCTTCAACTCCCTCTTCCATTGGCCTAGAAACAGCCCGAGTTTCTTCAACAGCATAGAGAGCTACAGTTTTTGTGACTTTACTCCAGATGACCTGCCAAACTCCATCTAACGAGGAAAAAACTTCTCTAAAGATTCTAGCATTTCTCTCCAACCACACTTGCCACCAAATGAAATTTAATCCAAGCTCCCAGCCAATTCGAAGAGCTTTAGATTTAAATCGACCACTCTTCCATCTTTTCCAGATATTAGTCCGATTCAAGTCACCATTAACTTGAATTTTATAGCAAGAAAGCCATCGCTTCCAAATCTGCCGCGTGAAAGGGCACTCAAACATCAGGTGGTCAGCTGTTTCCTCGTTCTTGTAGCATAAAACACATCGAGAAGGACCGATGATTCCTCTACACCTGAGATTGTCAAAAGAGAGAACTCCGTTGTGCATAAACTGCCAGGCAAAAAAGTTTACTTTCGGCCAGCCCTTGGAGTGCCAAATCTTTTTCCAATCCTCAACCGGGAATGAGTGGGGGGGAGGCTCAGGGAGGATCTTCTCATAACCGTCCTTCACTGTATAAACACCAAGGCTCCCATAGCCCCAAGCTAATTCATCCTCCTCATCTCTACCAGTAAGGAATCTGTCTGACAAGATTTTAGTCATGATGGGTGCCAACACCGGAGGGATTGGAATTGGCCACTCCTACAACTTCTTAAACTGCTTAAACTTATACTCCCCCAGCTGCCTAGTGTTGAAATAACTTTCAATGAGGACCCATCCCTTGGTTTCAATGACAGTTTTAATTGGTTGCAATTCAGGAAATTCAACAATGATGGGTGGGTATTGATCCCATGAATCAGTCCAAAAACGTGCCTTCTCCCCTCTCCCCACTTTCCAAAACAATCGATCTTTAACCACCTGAGAACCTATCTTGAGAGCCTGCCACACTAGGGACCCAGGACCATCCAAAGGAAAACGGGCCACCTCATTGGGGTTAACATGACCCAAATATTTACTAGATAGGATTCTGCTGAATAAGGATGTTGGTTGGGAAATCCATCGCCAGTACAGCTTTCCAACCAGAGCTATATTATTTAGTTTGGATCTTCTACCACATAGTGTTATTACAACTGACAATTATGCATATATTGCCTAGCAAGATTTGAACCTGCATCTCCACATTGCAAGTTCACGTGTTTAACCACTTAAACTCATCTCATTTGATATGAGCATTACTTTTATATATATATTCTCTGACCATTCTAAAACATATTAAGACAGCAGTGTATTTCTCTTGTGCTTTTATGTTACTAAAATTTGGTATAAGAAGAGGTTGAATTTGACCTTTGTAGAAAACCTCGTAGTGTACTTGGATGCAAATGTAACAATACCACAAATGAATCAGAATGGATGGTACTACAATTCTAAAATATAAAGGAATAACTTCTTCCAGTACTTTTAAATGAGAGAAAAAATCATATCATCTGATTGATAGGAAATAGGAGATGAATACAAGGTAAACCCCTTTATTTATAGCAAGTGTTGCTTGTTCCTTATACTACCATCCTATGTGTAGATAAATTGAACATAGAATAAGAATATCACTGTAATAAGCCCAAATACTGCATAGTGGTTCATAAGAAGATTATAACAAAGTACAGCTAAAAGAGGACATAGTAAGAAAAACTTAGAGAATAGAGCAATTGCAGTTGGACAATAACGCAAGTTCAGCCGGAAAAAATATATAGTTAGTGCAGTTAAAGAATAAAGCAAGTGCAGCTGAAAAAAATATATAGTTAGTGCAGATGGAAAATATAAGAAGTACCGCTGGGAGAATAAAGCAAGCATAGCTGAGGGAAGAAAAAGGAAGGATTGAATAAAGCACTCGCTCATCTGTAAGTGTAAAAGACTTCATGAATGAGTCGTCTTTTGTTGAACTAAAAATTGATATTTATACAGACGAAGAGAGAAGATTGATTATCTTTCCCAATCGGGAGTGGCACACCTCCAAGCTCAAGCTATTCCATCTAGTGGTTGCAAACAAAATAGAATTCTATCATTTTTTTCTATTAGAATTTTACTTCCACATTGTCTTTATCAGATATTTCAGAATCTATAAGAAGATTTCTGTTCCAATTTTTTTTCTTTTTTTAACAATTTCAATCTTCCACATCGTCTTTATCGGATATTTCAGAATCTATAAGAAGATTTTTGTTCCAGTTTTTTTTTTCTTTTTCTTTTTTTAACAGTTTCAATCCAAATTTCAGATTTTTAAGACTTCATCAGTTTAAGTTGCAATTTAAGATCTACTTAGGTTCATAATCATGGTATCAAATTCATTTATCTTATCAACATCTCCAGCTGATATGATGAAGAACAGCAAGAGGAAGCCGATGCAATATAATTAATGGCTAAAGAGCACACAACCAATGATAGAAAGTGCAAATGAGATGCCTCAAGCAACTCAAGAATTGATCATATCACATAGCTATTCTTCCTGTGGAGCTGAATCATGTCATAGAGTTTGACCCTCACCTCCTCCCTCTCTACACCAACGGCTACAAAGGCTAGCCCATGATGCATTGCCTCTTCCACATTTGAATGAAGCATGAGACTTCAATGATGATCCTATTAGAAAGCTCTAGAGGGCTTATACAACCAATGATACAGACTTCCGCTCAATGTATGATCCCAATGCCTTTAGGGAAAAGAGAGATGATACTACTGGACAAGATAATATCAGGTTGGGACAAATAACGTAACATGCCAAAGGTTGATGTTCCGTATTAAAATGATACACTGAAGTATAGTTGCTTAAATTAGAAGTGTATTTTACTATTTTCAAATGCACCCCATGAATGATGTGGAGAAAATTCAATTTGAATTGCTTCATCTTGAGGAAGATTCCTATGAATGGTGACATCATTATGACCTGGATGTGCAGGATGGTGCACGTGATGTGATATTCACATGGTAGGAAATTAATAAGCTGATTACAGTTATTTTCAATAAAAAGATAGCTAATGAGAAATTTTTGGAAGTCCATATCTTACATCAGAGATAGGAATCTGTATATGAATACAGTAGAAAGTGTTGAAGACTATGCATGCGAGTTTGAGGTAGGTCCACCACTCATCAGGGGTACTTGTTTGTTGATGAACTACAGGACAGAGTAAAAGGTCACTTTGAAGCTCTTCGACCAACGGACCTTGGCAAAGCCATCTCACAAATACAACCTTATGAAAGATGCTCAAAAATTGAAGCAAAGGGAAAGCCCTCCTGGTTTGTACAAAAGGATAATCCTTTCAAGGAAGCAAATCTCAAATTAGATTAAATGTTCCATAGAGAGCAACCTTAACTCAAATAAATTAACTTGAGAAAAGCTCTATAAGCAAGGGCGTTGCTTCTCTATATAATGAGTTTTGGTCCCAAAACCATAACCGTGTTCATAAAAACTTGATTCAATTGATTGAGGTGGTTGTTGATTCCCCACACTCTGAAGATGAGAAGAATCAATGGATTCCAATATACCACCACTGGAAACTATACTTAGAAAGCCCACCACATTATTGGCAGCTATAAGGTGTATTCGTTCATTCTATCTTATGTGTCGAAGGAAGAAAGGTCATAGTTTTAATTGATTTTAAGATTATTCATATTTTTCTAGATTCAAGATTATATCCTACATCGAGTTTATCGAGTGTCTAATGTCCTCCCATTTACATTCTTATGGCTGACGGATTCCCAACTCCCATGTCATCTATGTGTTAGAGTACTCACCCTTTGCATGGGAACTTATTTTGTAGAATATGATTTTTATGTTGTGCCATTTAAAGATGCTATTGTAATATTTGAGATCCACTGGTTAAAACTACTTGGAGATATTTGCATGAATTTTCAAGAGTTGGTCATGAAGTTCATGCAAGACTCACACAGCACCGAATTCATAGATTCAAATTTCTAGAAAGTGAGCTGAATTCAGCATATAAATTGCAGAAAGGAATTAGAAAAGGGGGCATATAAATTGCAGAAAGGAATTAGAAAAGGGGGCCTTGGTTATGTGGTTATTACTATGCATGATTGGGAACCAATCAAATTCAAAGGACAAACTTGTAATGAGACCAAATACTGCATAGGAGAATAAGAATTAGTTTTTACGAAAAGAATAAAGAAAGTACAGCTAAAAGATGATATAAGAAGTATAGCTAAGAGGATAAAGCAAATGCAGTTAGAGAATGACAAGAACGTGGAAAGATATAGCAAGTTCACTTAAGAGAATAAAACAAGTGCAGCTGAAAAAACTATAACAAGTAGAGCTGGGAAAAATAAGAATAAAAAAAAGCACCTTCTCATCTATACGTATGAAAGACTTTATGAATGAGGATTATTTGTTGAACTAAAAATTGATATTCATACAGGAGAGGAGAGGAGAGAAGATTGGTCATCTTATTAAATCGGGAGTGGCCCACTTGCAAACTTGGGCTATTTTGTTTATTGGCTGTAAGCAGAATAGAATTATATCACTTTTTCAATTAAAAGTTTACTTCAAAATCTGCTTTGTTGTATGCTCTCAATTTCATATTTTAGTAACTATAAGAAAAATTCTGTTCCAGTATTTTTTGATTTCAGTCTAGATTTTAAATTTTAGATTTCTGAGTTTTTATCATGTTAAGTGAGTTTCAATTTTAAATATACTTCAGTTTATAACAACCACATACGGAAACCATGGGATTGAAGACAACATAGCTCCACATACAAAACTATGGACTTAGATAGATAATGCTCCTACAAACATAAATATAACATGCTGTGTTTTAGTATGCAATATGCCCTCCCCCTTTGAAAAGCCGTTTCATCGAACCATGTGAAGAAAGCAATCAGTAAAACCTGAAAGCTCCAAACAATTTGGTGATTCCTAGAGTCTCCTATGATGTCAAGCATTGGATTTGGGCTCCGTTGTTGCCTTTTGTGTGTGATCCATCTGTCTTCTATTTTGCTTAACTCTTAAATAACAATATGATTATGGATTTCAATAAGGTTCCACCTTTGGAGGGGTCTTCACTTTCACTCTCTCTGCCTTATATATAATGGAATCTTTTATAGTTGGTTCTATTTGGATCCCAATAGATATTTTTTGCAATTGATAGTGGACTTGAGTTTGCACCTTTCTAAACCTTCCTTCTTCAATTGTTTGACTTCGGATAATAATATTTGATTATGATCTCGAAGTCATTCAATTTCCTTAGTTCTCCCTTAACTTCTCTTTAAGTATTACAACTGCAACATTAATAAATCTACTTGTTCTGTTTCTCTCTAGAGAAATCCAGTTCTAGCCTTTGCAAGGCTCTTTCACCAATTCTATATCACTTCTTCGAGGTAAAATCACTAGAGTTGAACACTTGAATAAAGAAATTCATTTTGAATTTTCAAAATCATTTTCTAACATCTTCCTTTATTGAGAATGCTTTTACACCTTTTCTATGATCGCTTTTGATTACCTATCAATAGGAAAATCTATTGGTTTTTTCTACATACGAGGCTTTTATGCTTGAAAATAAACCATTATTCTACAATAATATGTCATATGAATTTAGCTCATTTGAAGCTATTGAAATTTGCTTTTCAATTAAAAAAGGCATCTTAATGTGACTTTGAGCTGAAAGTTATGTGCTATTAAAGTCAAGGTACCTAAATTCACTTTTGGGGGTCACAAATAGCAAATGTGGCAGCAAACTCTTCCTCTATAGGGCTCCAACAATGATGACATTTTGCTTGTTGGAAGTGCATTAAAGTCTATTCCTCTCCCCCCAGTCCCCCACCCAAATAATAATAAAAAAAACAAATAAGTTTCGTTTCCGTCTAACATCCCAAAGTGAACTTATACCAATTGCAATAATTCGCCCTATTTGTACCCTACAAATCTAAAACCTGTTTTGACACCACCCGTAATATTCCTGGATACAACTGGAACACTATTACAAATGAAATAAGAATGGGATGTACTACAATCCCAAAAAATAAAGGAATACCCTCTTCCTATTCTCTCAAATGAAAGATAAAGTCATCTTATGATTGATAGAAAATAGGGGAGGAATAGAAAGAGGGGTAAAGCCCTTCATTTATAGAAATGGGATGTCTAGATACATTCAATCTAGAATGAGAATACCACCTACAAAAACGATGGGCTTAAGACAAAATAACCCCCTATACATAACTATTGTTGGAATTTACAATACTTTCCAGTAATTACATGAAGCGTAACATTCACCACAAGCATAAGCAAGAGAATAGAGAAGCGAAATAGAAAGATCAAGAACACAAAATAGGATGGGTGGGTGCCCAAGGTGGGCATCCACAATAATAGCTCACATAAGAATATTACACTTCACACTGATACAATGGATCAGTGGTTGGGGGGTATTTATAGTGAATACCTAATCCCTAAATTACAATTACAATTACATTAACCAAGGCCGACATAAGGCTCAAGGTTAAGTCAAGTTACTAAACCTCTAATTAAAGGTTTAGTTAAGGTTAACCATCAAGGTGGTTTAACCAATCCCACAAGGGGTGAATACATAACCATTCAGGTGCGGTCTAACAAATGCCATAAGGGGCGAAGCCAACAATATTGCCTGTAGGCTTACATGATCACAGGATTTCCCTTAGGCATACATGAAAGGTTGTCCATAGGCTTACATCATCATCTATTGAACTTGGTTGATAAAGTCAAATTACCATATCTTCCAACACTCCCCATAATCTGATATTGGGGATAAGGAGATAAGACATTAGAGATGATGTCATAGCCTCCCCCCGGCCTCCCCCATAGCGAATGTTTGATTGGGCCAAAGAGTATCAAAATCGCTAAGCCCCCCGCATCATCTAGAAGACTATCAAGTCGCCAAGTAAAGAGTCACCATCACCATCTGGAAGACTATCAAGATGTGAACAAGTGAGCCTCCCTCTCCATCTGAAAGACTGCCAAATACCCCACAAGGAATATACTATCAAGTCCAAGATGCTTTTACAATCGCTCTCATGGCACCTCAAGCATGATCTAGATTAACGTTACCCACTAATTAGGGCAAATGAATCTTTGCTATCTCCTCTTGTAAAATGTACATGAATTGGATCAACCACCCCTTGGATATGAAGCCATGACTCCACCTTTGATCCAACGTGTTGAGCTTCAAGTGAGAAGATCTTCAACATGCAATATGGTGACCACAATTTGTCCTCTAATCTCAAAAAAGAAAAACGGTTGAATCATCAAGTAAAAGGTAGGTTTTTGAATAATAAACCCCCATGGTTAGAAAGGGACCAATAGGAACAAGGCATACCCTGCACTAACCATCCAAAACCTACTCCTCTTGCATCCAAAGGAACCTCTAAAAAACAGGTTCTCGAATGCGGCATAAATAGTCCTTAGTTCTCATGCAAAATTGCCAAATTCTACTAGCAAAAAAAAACAACTAAACTACAACCTTTGCAAAGAGCTTGAAAAATCATGCAATTTTACGAAGAGCAATAATTGCTATGTGATCATCATTTGCTCACCACTATTGAGTTACGAAGAGCAAATGGAAACAATATAACATGTGCATGCTACCTAAAAGGAAAAATAAAACAAAAAATGCACCAGTTAGGTTTGAACCTAGAACCTCTTTAGCAAGCGTCTTCACACAAAGCCTACATGTCATTCCACCACAACAAGCCTTTTAACAAAAAAGATACCTGCGCCACTATGAACCACTACTAATTGTCCGCAACCAAAAATATCAACCCCTAAAAAGGGCAAAAGAGGGAGAATAATAGCGATAGTGAAACTTGATCCACAAACCTCTTACATGCCATTTGGGCACTTTACCATTCCACTACCTCTACAACTATGAGCATAAGAATGCTCCAACATTACATATTTTGCCATGCACCCTTGAAAAAAATTGATACGAAGTTTGTGCCCAACAAAATATGTTTGTGCAAGGTCTCAATCTCATGACCTTTCAAAGGCAAACAACATACCTTACCATCACACTACATTCCATCGTTTGTTGTATAAGTGCTTAGTGTTATTTCTTTGATTGAAAACGCTCAAATACTGCTTTGGCAAAAAGTTTCTACACCTGAGATTTGATACTTGGACCTCCCAACCGCAAACAGATGACCTTACCACTACAATGGAGCTAGAAGATGAAAAACATTGCTTGTCCTAGTGATTAAAAAATAATCAACTCATAGCGCCAAACTCGGCGAACCTGTACTAAATTTAAAGACTATGCCCCCAAAGCTTTCAACTTGGGACCTCTAGTAGTTTTGGTGTAGACCAAATGTCTCCACAAAGGAAAAAATTTGCATTGGCACCTTTTAACTTCTGCTACAAGCTTCACTATTACCAATGTGCTACCATGGCTGCCAGGAACAAAGGACGCATGCACAATAACAATGCCTTCGATGCAAAATATGAAAGGACCGATGCTAGGATTTGACACTAAAACATCATGCCAAGAGTCAACGCTACAGACAACTATGCCGCTTGCAACAGCTAGAGAACTTTTTCGGCAAATAATGCCTAACACAAAAAAATGCACCACAACAAGCCAACAACCAACAACACCACGCGTACTCGCAAGGCACACAATATGATGTCGAGATCTTAAGAGCTCTGCTTTGCAAGCAAAGCATGTTACCACTGCACCACTACAAGTAGACTCTTTGTCATTGACCTTTCATTTCCTCAATATCCAAAAGCCAGGGTTTCCAAACAATGAAAAATAACCAGTTTCCACTAATGGCTTTCATCTGATGCAAAAAGTAGAGTTACATGCTGCCAACAAACAGTCCACCAGTTTTGAATAGCGTTGACAGTACTGCTGGTCATCCACCTTGCCACTGTGTCATGCAAGAAGTGTGCACAACATTAGTCCCTACAATAAAATTTCTTCACTATGCCAAAGACATCAAATTTTGCCTATGCACACCTTTCGTGCCAAAAATTTGCACGGATCTTCAAAACCAAAAAACAACTCACGGCCATCGTGATTTGAACTTAGGACCTCACAGGTAATAGTCCTCAACCTTATCACAGCGCCATTCTTAGTGGAATCAACATTTCTCTCCTCGCAATAACTGAAGTGTGCATTGTGGTTGCACCAATAGGCAAAAGACACACACTTGTCAATAGCCCCAATATACCATATTATGATCCTCTGATAAGCTAAAAAGCAAGCATACCACGAATTGAACCTAAGTTTTCTCGACTGAGATCTATGTGCCTTATTGTTATTTTTATATATATAGGGGAGTTGACTACATCCACATTATTTTTAGTAACTGCCAAAGGCAGGGTTCAAATAACAAGGGATGCCCCCGACAAGCCTATACCTCCTCGTTATTTTATAGCTTAGCGTGAAGAGGACCGCCAATTTGTTACAAATATTTGTTCTTATTAACATAAATCATTCACCAATATGCAGAAATATCAAATCATTCATCCACAAGTAATTATCCATAATAACATCCACAAATGAGAGAGATAGATAATACCCTTAAGATAGGCAGACACCAATAATAATCCTTAAGGAAGGAATCACTCCACAAGATCTCCCAAGATGAGAGAGCCATTTAAGGAGGGAAAAGTCCCATAAGCCACTTCGTGGGCAAAGACGATTACATATGATTGATCTCCATGATGATTACAATGACAAATATCTCTTCTTTATATATCCATCTTCTTATTCTACTTTGGGGAGCCTACTACTAATATAATATTATATTATAGTACTAGCTTAGATATAAAGGATATATATCTAAAAACGCCGAGAGTTATCAATCTCGAGGCGCCTATCTCATTTCTTGGGGGTGTGATCTCCAAGATAGGCGCCTCGGGATTGATAACTCTCGACTAGTTTAAATGTTTTTGTTAATGTCGGCTTTTTTAATAAAAAAAAAAATTGTTTACGACATGGCATGTATGACCTCTTTGCCTCCCACCCCCGTCTGCCATTGTAGGAACACCTATTGATGTAATAATATAATATTATAATACAATCAACCTTGGGTTATGTGTGGCCCATGCCAACCCTTATACAATAAAATAATATATCCCCAAATATCTATTCCTAGGTACCCTAACATGCCACCCTTCTTACAAATGTTTCGTCCTCAAAACATGTGAAGAAACAAGATAATATGATTTGCTAAGCAATGTTAGCAACTGGTACCAATCTCGATCATCCATCCATCCAAGTGAAACACGTTGATGTTGGTATGCCATTTTATTACTTGAGTATCCAAATCTGCTTCGTTGGCTCCACGCTTCTGCTGCTGTATTTTAATAACTTGAATGATGGGTCCACTTGTTCCTTGATGCTAATGAACCGCTCTGAAAACCAGGATCACTATGCTTTCTCTGCCAAACACTGCTATACTTGGTGCCCTTCTGATTCCATGTAGAACCATAATATTGTTGCCTTGAGCCATGCCTCCAAGATTGTTGCCGCTCATGGTGGTGTGGATGGCGATAAGCTGCTACCTTCTTTGAGTCCTCAACATTTGGCTCCACTGTTTTAAAATCTTCTACACATTGTTCTTTCATGTTCCCTTTGTTTGGTATGTCCTTATGCTCTTCTAACAAAGTTTCCTTAGACTTTGCTACTGTTATTTCCATGGATTTAGTTGATGCTACTGCCTTCTTGGATTTTGTTTCAGGTTCTTCTATTTGTTCTTCAATTTGTTTCTCTACAACCACTTCTTGTTTTTCCTTGGATCTTTGCTCCTTAAGCTGAGAAATATCTTGCAATGTTATCTTCTTTTTCCTGTACCATAACTTCATAAACTTCTTTTGCACATTAATGTTAACAGTACCCAAAGAATCTAAGGATAACCAAGAACAATATCCTCATCATCCATCTCAATAGCATGAAAATATGAATGTAAAATGGTGATCTTCAAATCTTCAAAAATCTGAAACTTCTCACCCTCCAACAGTATGTCCTTAATTTTTGTTGCTTGAACCTGCAACCTCTTAGCCAAAGCAATATTAACTAGCTGAGATATAAAGGATATATATCTAAAAACACCGAGAGTTATCAATCTCGAGGCGCCTATCTCATTTCTTGGGGGTGTGATCTCCAAGATAGGCGCCTCGGGATTGATAACTCTCGGCGTTTTTAGATATATATCCTTTATATCTAAGCTAGTTTAAATGTTTTTGTTAATGTCGGCTTTTTTAATAAAAAAAAAAAAATTGTTTACGACGTGACATGTATGACCTCTTTGCCTCCCATCCCCCTGTCTGCCATTGTAGGAACGCCTCTCGGCATAATAAAATTATATCTGCTACTAGGGTCAATGGAAATAATAACCTGTTCCTTTTGAATGCTTCCATGAACCTGCAAAATAGAACTTTTATATGAATTTAAACCTTTTTTATCCTTCGCTTGCTTTTGAAAATCCAAATATGTGGCTTCATTCTTCTCACTATTTTCCTTAACATTTTCTTCTTTCTCCTTTTTGAGTAATTTTATTTCTTTTTCATAATCTTCATTCTGTTTCTTGAAAACTTCCCATTCTCCTTTCATTTCATTTCGCTCATTTTGAATCCCCTGTACTTTCTTTTCAAGGTCTTTGATGTCATCCATTAGGCTATCTATCGTTTTATCCCTTCCTTCAAGATCTCTCTTACAAATATCTAACTTTCTTTGTAATTGAATAGGTACCCATGTGCTCAAGAATGTCGGTTCAATTTGATCCCAAGTGCACAAGAATTTACCCCTAACAAAGTTGTCTACCCATTGTAAAGCTTCCCCCGCAAAAAATTTACGAAAGCAAAAGTTTAATATGTTTTCATTATTTTGAGATTTTACTATTTTCAACCACTCTCACATCAATATCATTTTCTCCATTAAGCTTTGGCAGTGCCATAGTTGATGCCCTAAAGCAAAATAGGATTTAATGGAAATAAATATCTTTCCACTGAGTTGAAGCTAAAATTCCATAGAGACAACTAGATCTGCAATTTTTCTTTCAAACAAAATAAATTGCAACTGATTTGCTTACCCGAACTAAACAAATTTCATCTTTCGAAAATATTGCGAATTGAAAATCCGTCACTGCCCTTGTTCCATGTGGTTGACTTCAAAAAATCGTATCTCCCTCAATACTGCTCGGATTCCTTTATATGACCACTCATTTTAAAGCTCTTCAAATTCTGCACAAACTGATCCAAGAATCGTCTAAATCGGATAAACTTTCGTAGAGATATGGATCCTAAAAGATGAGATGTTTTTCCCAAAAAAAAAATTGCCCTAATTCTGCAATTCCACAAAAAAATTCCCCACTTTGCCAAAATCGTTGCTCTGATACCTCTTTTGGCATAACTATACTCTCATTAACAGAATTCATTCACCAATATGCAGAAATATCAAATCATTCATCCACAAATAATTATCCACAATAACAATCCACAAATGAGAGAGAGATACATAATACCCTTAAGGTAGAGAAACACCAACAATACTCCTTAAAGAAGGAATCACTCCACAAGATCTCCCAAGATGAGAGAGCCACTTAAGGAGGGCAAAGTCCCATAAGCCACTTCGTGGGCAAAGACAATTACATATGATTGATCTCCATGATCCTTACAATGACAAATATCTCTTCTTTATATATCCATCTTCTTATTCTACTTTGGGGAGCCTACTACTAATATAATATTATAATACAATCAACCTTGGGTTATGTGTGGCCCATGCCAACCCTTATACAATATAATAATATATCTCCAAATATCTATTCCTAGGTACCCTAACAGGATCGTTTAGGATTCGTACCGTCGTCATCGATTTGGCGCGCACTCAGAGCATTCGGAGCAGACTACAACCTTTGCAAACAGGTATGCCCCCAAGGTTTGAACCTAGGTCTCTTATTGGTAAGTTCTTGGCCAGATAGACAATTACCAATCCACCTAGCCCTTGGGGGCTAAAAAAACTTTTAGGTTAGAAAGAAACCTCGAGAGCCGCCCTTAGGTGGCCGACAATGTCGTCCCATCCGAATATACCACTATCTAGAGGGAAGCCACAAGAGATTTTTTTGTGCCCCCCTTCACATCGTAGAGGTTCGAACCATGGACCTCTCGTTCAAAGGGGCCAGGCTCACCTTATTGTTGCAGTGTTGCTCTCTAGTGAGCACAAAGTAATCCTAAAAAATTGGATTGTTGGATTCTTGAAAAATCACCATCCAAACTCCACCCATCACTTGTGCTTTTTTTTTTTTTTTAAATTACACCCACCCTTGTGCAATTCGTCGCCAACGAAGGGAATATTTGGTGAAATATTCCTATTCAAATTTTCAAATTTTAGAGGCAAACTGTAAGAATATTTGTAAGCAAAAACAAACATCAAAACAACAAAATCACTAAAAAAGCTAAACTGGGAACCCCCCAAAATTTTGCAAAGAATCCAAAAAAGTTGCCAGTTCATCCATATTTGTCATGGTTTGATTGTATAACCTTATTTTGGAACAAAACCTGTCAAGCAATCCTCTCCACCACTGCAACATAAAAGGTTGTTGGACCAATCAAGCAACCTGTCAAGTGGCTCGAAGGTCCATGCCATGAATTGGAGCTTACCCATGGCTCATTTGGCAATTGTCTGTGATATGTCCAATGTTTAGACTGGTCTTCTCAATCTTCGAAAACTATACAGACTGTCGTCTCATTTATGCTACACTAGTGCCCAAAAAAATCCGAAGAGAATGAAGTGGATTTTTTATAAGAATCTATAAAAGACAACTAGGATTTTCAAAAAGACCTCAAAAAGTTCAATCCACCAATTCACGTAGAAAATTGCTTCTTCAAGGCATCATTGAAATCATCCATCAAATATAATCAACCAACAAAATGGATTGAATGTCAATAGATAGAAACATGGTGAACATGTCGGTGAATATCTCTCGAGCCAATCAGCCGCCACTGCACAAGAGATCCTTGCAATCCAAGCTCCCACTAGGGTTTTTAAGTATAAAACCCTAAAATCTTCAGAACAAGAACTTCCTCAAAATTGCTTCAGAAACAAGCTCTCCACATAGCCAGATGAAGTCGCTTCATATTGACTCTGATACCATATTGGAATTTGCAATACTTTCTAGTAATCACATGAAGCATAACATTCACCAGAAGCATAGGTAAGAGAATAAGGAAGCGAAATAGAAAGATCAAGACAATAATAGTTCACGTAAAAATATTACACTTCACACTACTACAATGGATCAATGGTTGGGAGGCCAAAATACAATTACAATTACATTAACCAAGGCCAACATAAGGCTCAAGGTTAAGTCAAGTTACTAAACCTTTAATTAAAGGTTTAGTTAAGGTTAACCATCAAGGTGGTTTAACCAATCCCACAAGGGGTGAATACATAACTATCCAGGTGGATTAACCAATCCCATAAGGGATGAATCCAACAATATTGCCCGTAGTTTTACATGGTCACAAGTTTGGCCTTAGTCTTACATCAAAGGTTTGTCTATAGGCTTACATCATCATCTGTCAAACTTGGTCGATAAGGTCGGATTACCATATCTTCCAACAACTATGGGGTATTGCCCGTAGTTTTACATGGTCACAAGTTTGGCCTTAGGCTTACATCAAAGGTTTGTCTATAGGCTTACATCATCATCTGTCAAACTTGGTCGATAAGGTCAGATTACCATATCTTCCAACAACTATGGGCTTTAATACAAACTAGCCCCACAAACATGTGTGCATGTATATATTTAGCATTTGCTATGGTTGCAACACCTTCAACATGTAATTTTCATAATAGTGCTATTCATAAGTTATTGAAAATAGATAAAGTATCATGTTAATTTCATGTGGAAAAGCATATCTTGTAGAGGGTATTATGAATATCCACCTTTTCAAAGTTCTTTTTGCAAAATCATATTAAGGCTAAATCTACCACTCATCTGCCTACGGGGATTGGAGCAAGAGATGGGAAGCAAGGAGATTCACACTATAAGCCAAGATTCCAATCTCATGGATGGACTTCACATTTCTATCAAATGGCATGAGTTCAAGTGCTTAAAAATGTGGATTTCCAAGGCGGAGACCCAGGTTCAAATCCTGCCAGGAGTTATATGCACAAATGCCAAATACCACTATGTGTTTTGATGATGTAATACAAGTAGGCCTGTTTCAATCCCATATTAAAAAATTAAATTAATAAAATTAAAATATAAAATACTACTCTTCTAGGGTGTCCCACTAGTTTAACGAGAATCTTAACTTGGAGCATGTGTAACTGTAATATAATATAACAATTGTTGAGTGCAACATTCCAAAAATATCTCATTTAGAAAACCATCTGCCCTTGCAAAACAGTGACAACACACGGTTCTTTGCAGAAGAATGAAGACATTTCATACTCTAGAAGCAGAATATACTTGGCTGAGAAGAAAGGGTGACTTACCAACATAGTCCAATAGATGTCCAAGGAAAAAAGCAGAATCCCTAGCTGACAGATTTATCTTGTTTGCAGATCACAAATAACCAGGAAGTTGAAATGGAAGCATATGGTGGGAGAGAGACCCTCCAAAGCATTATCTACCTACAAGGGTTCATTTGTAGTTCCCAAAAACTTCTGTCCAGACTGCATGTTTTTGGCTTCCAATGTCTCTATGAATCCTCCATTTTTCTGGCTTTGATAAGTTCAAGACTTCTCTCCCTTGTTCCATATACTGGAAAGCTTCCTTTGTTTATTGTCATGCATACCAGATCAGAATGAAACTACAAATACAAAACTTCTCAGCGATGAGACAAAACTAATGATGCCTAGAAAATATCAAACCTGGTAGAAAGCTAGTTAAACTACAAAGAAAAGTACATTTGGTAGATATTGTAGCTATCTATATCCCAGTTAAAGGATGAAAGAAAATGTATGCTATATCTTATTATACGTAAAAGTTACGTATATCATCTTCTCAGTAAGTAAAGCTGAGACCTTTAATATTCAAATTAAACCAGACATAAGAAAAGAGCTTGCTTACTACCTATGCAATTTTCTCTTCTAATTTATTTTTAAGAAGAGAATGTGATTTAAATAACTGATAAGGAATTTTTAATTATTATTCAACCATGCACCTTGTTTTATATAAACAAAGAACAAAGAAGTTACATAAGCATCTCCTTATTGATAAACCTTCCCCGATAAAGGTTGCGAAAGCCCTCATCTATGATTTAGAACCAAACTGCATGGAATCAACATCTTTCATCTTTCCTAAAAGCATTATATATATATATATTTAAAATATGTTTGGCTAAGTCATCATTAAAAGAACGAATCTCTCCAAATTGCATAAGAGATTCCCCTGCCTCTTCTCCCTAGAAAAAAGGGACTTTGATATGAAACTGCAGCAAAATTATGACACCACACTGATATGCAAATAGCAGAAATCACAAACAGATATGCTTATGAGAAAAGAACGTCATCAAATTGATGATGTACACTCCTCATTTGTGAGGTATAAATACATTCACAGACATAGAACTAGGCATACATAGACACCTCAAATACTCTAGCTTACATGTAATTAGTAATCTTTACATGTACATGGAAACCTCATCAGGTCCAACTAAGATGAACTGGACATGCAAACTAAGACTCTAGTTTCTAACAAAGATAATTACAAGGATGAAAGAACTGATTAAGAATGGAGACCATAATAAATCTCATCATCACTTTAGCTGGCTCAGATTGACAACATAATATATGTCATTGCACTAGGAAATTCTAAACAAAAAGCAATGAGCCCCATTGCTTGGAGAATTGTACAAGGCTCATATTTGATGGAATTCAACTTGTGATGGCGATGGTTGCATAAAGTTTGCTTGTCCAAGTGAAACCAAACATAATTACCAACTTCAAAACAATAAGGTAATCGATGGCAATCATGGAGTGCCTTGAATTTAAGTTGGGTTTGCTGAAGAATATCCTGAACTTTGGCATGAATCTTAAACAGATTCTACACTAAGGAACAAACTTTGTCTTGCTTGTTATGTTTATCAGGCAAATGAGGAGCTGGAAGAGAAACTAGAATCTCATTAAAGGCTAAGTATTGGAAGCCATAACAGACTTCAAAAGGAGAATGTCCTATGGAGATGTAAGTAGCCTAGTTGTAACTTGTAGCCATGATGAAGGATACGCAGATAATTGTCCCATTGCTTGTTCTGTTTATAATAGATGTTTAAAGCATAGACTAAGGGTGCGAAAGTCAAATGGCATACAGAAAAGCCTCAAAATGATATACTACTAGATGTCCTTTTTTCTTAAGAACCACATCTATGGCATACAGAGAAGTGTTGGCCTCAAGCTTGAATGGTTATTGTAGGTTAGGAGGATCAAGCACAAGGGCATATTCTTGAAGGATACACAAAACTAAATTGACTCGTGTCATGGCAGGCCTATGAGGCAACAAAGAACTAATAAAAGAAGTGAATTAATATGATTCATCATCCTTTTGCAGCTAGTAGATCTTGTGAAAGTTGTCAAAAATTGCCTTACGATCATATTTATATATGCTTTAAAGTAACAGACTGCAACAATCCAATGAAGCGGCATTGCATACTATTGTGGCCTAGAATGGCTCAATGGCAAATGCCACAAAACATTTGTGAGTGACAAGTGTAGATTACTCGTCCTTCTTGACCCATTCCAACTAGTAAGGGTGTGGTATGTTGTGTTGTTGGCAAACAAAGATCATTCACCAACTTCTGTGAAGTCAGGTTCTTTTGACTTCCATTCTCAAGGATCTGCTCCACCAATTTGTCCTTGATTTCAATTATGTTTCCAATATTTTGTGTTACAATAATTGACCATAAGTATGAACTAAGGATTGAAGAGTTGGGATTGGGTACCTTAATTGTCAAATCTTCAAGGGGTGGTTGCAACTATGGCTCAACCAAAAGAGCCTTGGCCTTCTTGGATTTCAAGACACGATATTCTTTTGTAGAATGACTGGTGCACTTATAAGCATGAAAATTATTTTTCCCCTTGCCAAAAATCTTAGCAGATCCATCTTTGAAAGAATTCCCATTCTTGAATAGGTGGGCGAGATTTGAGTTGGTTGGGATAGACGTGCTCTTTTTCTAACATGTGATTGGTCTTCTTTTGTTGCCTAGCTTCTACCTTTAAGTTGGTGAGCATACTCTAAGGAAGTAATAGGGATAAGCTCTATCTCCACTTTAAGATGAGAAAACAATGGAGGCAAATTTTATACAAAGGACATTGTCGGATTGAACCACATCCAACTTGATATAAAGTCGGTTGAAGTCTTCGACAAATTGCTTGACTAATTGGCTAGAATTTAATGAAGATGAAGACAAACAACTAATAGTTCCTTTGCAAACATAAGGGGTAAGCACATCCCAAGAGTTGTTTTGAATTCCAAATATCAATTTTTGGCTGCTTTGTTGCTTGTAGAAGTTTGAACATGGAATTGCCACCAAATACGGGCCTAATCATCCATATGGACCTTTGTGAGCTTTTGTGGCGTCTTGAAATATGCCTACAAATTACAGATCCAAGCATCCACTTTATCGATTATGCCATCAAAATAAGGAATTAATATCTTGGTGTCCAACTTGAACATATGTTGGGCAATTGGAACGGTCGTAGAAGTGGTGGATTGTTGTCCAATAAGAAGTTGGAATGTATTTATCATTTCATTCATGAGTTCCGGCCCATGGGTTCAACTGAATCAATTCTAAGTTTACTGGATTTGCTTCTCAAACAAGAACTGGAGCCCAAGGTTTTATGGGTTTGCTTCTCCAGCGAGAACCAGAGCCAAGGTTTATGGATTTGCTTCTTCACAAGAACCAAAGCCAGGGTTTTTTGGGTTTGCTTCTCCAACTGGAACCAGAGCTAGGGTTTTCTAGGTTTGCTTCTCCGACAAGAACCAAAGCCAGGGTTTTTTGGGTTTGCTTCTCCAATAGGAACTAAGGCCAGGGTTTTTTGGGGTTTGCTTCTCAAAAGAGAACCAAAGCAAGGGGTTTTTCAATTTGCTTTTCAAGCAAAAACCGAATCCAAGGTTTTCTAGGTATCTTTCTCCAATAGAAACCAGAGCCAAGGTTTTTTGGGTTTGCTTCTCTAGCAGAAACCAAAGCCTGGGTTTTCTAGGTTTGCTTCTCTAGTGGAAACTAAAGCTAAGGTTTTAAGGGTTTGTTTCTCCAGTGGAAACCGAAGCTAGGGTTTTCTAAGTTTGCTTCTCCAACAAAAATTGGATCCAGGGTTTAACTAGAGTTGGGGTTTCCGATCTAACATGGAAACTCCACCTTTGCATGCTCTCCAAATAGTGTTAACTCCCAAACTCAAGTACAATCGCCTCACCAAATGGATTGCAGAAGTCGAGCATTTTGGCATTGAGCTTCAATGACAAATATCACAACTCCAAAACCAACTTCGCATGAAGGACACTACCATTGAGGCCCTACAATGTCAAGTCTAGGAACAAGGTGAAAATATTGTCAAAATAGAAAAATCTAAATGAACTCATGCATCTCCAACTGATGATCTTCACCATCTTCAAGAGGTCATTTATGATATACAACATAAACAAACATTCATTTCTAAATTCTTATGCTTTTTACAAGTATTTTACATGATATTTGAGTGCATCTACTGACCTAGGTTTTGCTGATTTTCTTGTTCAGTTTTTACTGAGTCTAAGTCAAAATTGTGGGCTGCCGAGTTTTAGCAGAGTCTGTTTTTTTAAACTATGGTCAAAACAAGTAGGATTTGTTTCCATGACATCTATTTGCTACAAAGAGGTGACATGTTATTCTTGGAATAAAGATCATGAAAAGGTGCTTGGTGGGTCCCAATGTAGGCATTGAAGTGGATCCTTTTGAGCAGCTATCACTTTCACATGTGCTTTTTGTAGTTCCTCCATCCAAAGATGTGTGAGGCCCTCATCCAAGTAAATTTTTGTGGACACAGTAAAAAGTTTCTTCTTGGCTGTTAAAAGAATCAGATCAGAAGTGTGCCATCAAGGGCTCCCCAAGCCCGATCAAGGATAACATCCTTGATAATCCAATGTGTTATGCAAAAAATCATAAGCTGCCTTTAAGGGATCAGTAGGCTTTGGAAGACCTCAAACTTGAAGGTTCAGTTCCTTGGCTTGACATGACCTTTCCTCATCAGATTTAGCTTGCACTACTAACTCCACAATGGGAGAAGTCTTTTTCCCCTTAACCACTTGAACCCACAAATTATGTTCTTCAACCTGTTTTCTAAGAGACTGTTGATGAGCATTTGTCTCGTTTTTGAGATTTTCATGTTGGACAAAGATCTCTGTTTGCTTACTTTGTATATCACGAACGACTTCTAAAGACTTGACTTGGTGAGTCGCATGCAAGTTACTCTTCAACTTGACTTGGTTTTGACCAATAATGCTACAAAATTGTCTCCACTTTGCACAAGTAAATTGTTCTTCCATTGTAACTTGTGCACTTTTATATTTTTTTAGTCCAAACTTGGAAATAGCAAAAAAAGAATACAAAAGCACCCAAACAAATTCAAGCATAATGACTGAGTTGTTAATTGTCTCATATATAACAAGAATAAATTCCTTCATACTGCCCACTAATAAAATAGTTTAAACTGTAGATCATAGTATCAAGACCACATGTCTTGGACTCAGCCAGATTGTTTTTTGGTTTTTTGTTTTTTTTTTTTCCTTCTTGGGAAAAATCTCAGCAATAACTCTGACAAATAAGAAAAAATATAAAATATAGTAGATTTTACAAAACAAAATAATTACCTGTGACCAAAATTACTCGCCCATGGTTACCCAGCTTGCAGACCTGCAAATACCTGTGGGACTTGCAAGAGTCTCATGACCATAATTTAGATAAAGATTACTCTATTCTACAACAGACACTTAACAGCAAGGTTGGGAACCTATGCTGTCTAGGTGCACATACCTGAACATTTTTGGTTGACACCTAAGACGCACCCGTACAGGGTTCTTAGGTATGAGTGAAAAATGCACCTTGTCCTGAAGTGGATACATTTTCAGAGTGAGCTGCCAAACAGGGTACACTGACCCTCATTTAAGTGTGCTCCTGAACCTTGCAATTAAAAAAAGGAAGAAAAAGGAAAAAAATGGAGACAAAAGGAAAACCCTCATTTACTCTTCTTTTGCTTACTAAAAAATTTTACTCTAACTCAACACCTTTACAACTCTCATATTTGAAGTTTATTTACTGATTTACTAAGTTTTGTATTGCATCTTATGTTTCAACATTAGGATTTTATTAGAATATACTCAAGTTCATGTTTCCTCTTTATAATGTCATACAACTTGCCCAAGTTTCTAGCATCTGAATCCTCCGTACCCTCTCACACTTGCACCTTGCACCCACATACCCCACTCTTGGTGCTTTGCACCATGTACTCCCTACCCAGAGCTTGCGTACTGCCTCATCCATGCACCAGCACCACCTTGTTCAGAACTAAACCAGCTAGTACCAAACAAGAGGGGCAGCCATAGTACAAAGGAGCATTTATGATATCCATTGAAAAAGTACTAATACAACTATTTTAAAATCAAAAGGATCTTTATGCTTCAAATTCCTCTAAAACCAGAAAATTATCAATGAATGTACTGCTCAACCTGTACAGGTTCTTGAAAGCTCAGAATATAGAAGTCACAGATGAGCATGTATGTGTTTGTATGCATGATTGACTTCTGAGGGGAGCACATATGACATAATAGCAGCTGGTCATGTATTCCCGGTCTCTTGTTTCTGCCAGATACCAGTCCTAATCAATATGATTAGTATTATAAGATAGACCTAATTCTTTGTTATTACAGAACCCTTGTCAATAGAACAGGGAATATCTTTTCAACTTAATCAGAGAATCACAACGAATGATTCACATCTTTTCAATCCAAAAGCTGTAAATTGACCAAATGGTCCTGGGAATTCTCCCAATTAGATTGTTATCACTGACTAATCATTCAACTGTATCCTTTCAACACACTGATCATCCTTGACATGTTGTGGCATAGTTTCAGAGGACTAAGATTTTCCCTTATTATCTGGCACATTACCAATATAGCAAATAGCAGGCCAATAATATCCATCAAAAATTGCAAATTCAAAATCAACAGTATATCTTCCTCCTAATTACTTTCAATTACTGCAATTTTATTATTATACCCTTGGATGTTCCATGCCAACTATCAGGATTATTATGCATATCAGTAAATTTCTTATCATATATGGCATACCACTCTCCTAGGGAAAATATGTGCACGTCTTTTGTCATCCTGTGTCCACATGAAATAGATCTTGGGGCTTGCATTGACATAAAAGCTCATAAATGTGCAATATTTAGCCATCATGTCAGATTCATAAAATCTTACAATAACAATAAAATTCAGAAATTTTTTAATGTGTTTATCAGTACCTTCAGTCTCCAATCTCATTCCTAACTCCAACCAAGTTCAGAAGATTTTTTGCTGATGGCTTCCCCAATCTGGCATCTGCTATAACATGAATTTATTTATGCTACCTATACAGATTATGTCAACAGTAGGTGTGTGGCATATTTAGACACTCTACATGTGCCAAGAGTTGTTGATAACCTCCTACAGTAATCTGCTAGTCTGCTCCATTTCCAAGCAAGTTGGCCAGCCAGATATACAATATGCTCTTGTTAAAGGCAGCTTGACCCCTCCTAAAGCAGGTTTTATCAGGTTCGAATCAGATAAATCAGACTTAACGGCGACAGGAAGACACAATGATAAAATGAGAAGGGCAGCATTGGCACTCTATTATATAGCTCATTCTGTGGTCCTGCATTGTGTAGATGCTGATATGACACACAGCAAGTGTTGCCACATCGACATCAAATTTAAATACAGTTTTTATGACTAAATCCAATTCAATAGTTGTTCCTTTTCCTCGGCATTATTTCTCACCCCATTTTCATAGTTCCCACCAGAAAACTTTTTCAAAATTATTCTAGACAAATAGGTTCATTTAAATATCATGTTACATAATTTCAAGTTTAATAGATAGATATAAGCAGCCCTATTGCATTCTTAGTTATAGAATGAATTGTTCTATGCCCCAATGAATGACAAGTAGAAACTGCCCCTTAGATTTCATGTGACGGTTGATCTTTTCACAGCCATCTTTACACAGAATAACATGTAGAAGGATTCTGAAAGTCTTAAACAAAACAAATAGCCCGGCTTGTCGATCTAAATACATTGGTCAGAGACAACACATATGAAAAATTTGCTTAAACTTGGTGGTTGTGCATAGGGCACTGCAACTGCAAAAGGATAGGTTATGCCACAGATAGAGGCAAAAGGATCTATTTAATCATACTGGAAGATAGTCAATCTGTTCCGAACAGATATAATCAACTAATGTTCTTGAAAACACTGCATGAAGTACAACCAGCTAACAGAGAATCTCTTTAAATATTTGATACCATCAAAACAGTTTTGACTAGACTATCTCGTTAATGAAGTGCACAGGACCAGAACCACAAGACATTCTGCCTAACATGAAGATTGGATTTCACAGATATTATCTCTCAGTCCAACAGCATACTGATGATGCCAAAAATTGATTTAAATTCTTCACAAAACTTTAAAGGCTTTATAGTACACATTCAGAACGAAGCTTAATATGTTTCTAAAAGTCTAACCTTATGTAAGCGATGCTTGAAATCATTATTGAAACTTAAGTGCCAAGTGGATACCGTTTGAAGATGCAATTAGCACGAAATCCTCGAGCACATACGAGACAAAGTATTTCCAAAAAATAAGTCAGGTGCTTCAATTTGGGAGGTTTTAAAAGGAATATACCCTCCAGGTACCTAGTTTGAATACTAAACTGGCACTGAACAAGAAATCTTCTCTATAGAAATAAGTATCTGCAGAAGGATTTGGAAAATGACCTGATATCACATCGAAAGAGTTACTTTATACTTTTAACAGATAAAGGTTACTCCTTTGTTGCTTCTGTGCCTCTTCCTTTCCAAACCAAAAACTGAAAATAACTGTGGAAGGAAAGAAAAAGAAATACCATGACAAACAAATAATCACCTTACTATTGAAGAAGAGCAGGACCATTTTATTACCAATTGTAATACAATTTGAATGAATCAAAAGAATGCATCCTCCTTGGTTGAACCATCTATACAATATGGGTACATAAAGCGTACATTTAACAATCTGGTCTTCAGACTGGATGAACCTGAACAAGAGGAGAAAGCAACAATCTTGAAAGCAAGGAAGCATGTATTTGCTTTAACAAGTTCCACTGCCACCCAATCTGTCATTTACAAAATTAAAATTGCTTTACTATTCAGCCGGAGCTATAAATAGGAGAATGATTTGCACTCTAAATCCCGATGGATTGATAGAGACTCTCTTTACTGAACTCGAAATTGGCTGATTTGACGAGCAATTTGTTTTTCTTGCTCTTTTATGTGGGGCAAAATGCCCTTATTTCTAAACGGCTCTGTGGCTTAGTCTAATTGTAAATCAGCCATTTTATGACATCAATTCTATTACTGATATTAAAATCTTCAATTTTTGTCCCTGCAAAAATGCTTTTTTTTTCCTCCCAAATTCAATGCAATCAAGGATAGACAATGTAGATGAGACAAATGCATTGGATAGTGAAAATAAAATGACCTGCAGCCAAAATGGTCAGGGTACTGCTGCTTGTTTCATGGTCAGGTGAAGGGGCCAGCGAATTTGGTTCCCCTGCCAGCCCACCGATGGAAGGAGAAGAAGACGGGGGAGGATCCAAGGGTAGAACTGCAGAAGGTGGTGTGGTTGAGGATGGCGGGTTAGGAACCACATTGGGTGGGGTCGGTGGAATTGCAAAGCGAGGAGATGATTCTGGTGCAGGTGTAGGAACAAATACCTTAGGGGAAGGAGAATTCTCTGGAGGACGGACAGGAGATTGATTGCCAAACATTTCACGAGGCAAAAGCACCTTGGGCACTGCAAAGACTGCAAGTGGTTTTTGATCAAACACGGTCTGTGTTATAGAAGCTTGAACGATACCTGTGTTCACTGTTACTGAACCATTAACCCTTGTAATGTTTAGGGTAAACCTTCCTGCACCCTTGGCTTCTGTAGCCAATGTAGGTTGCACTGGATTCACTATAGATTCCAAAGATCCAAGAGGGTAATACGAATGCAAAACATGGTACTTGAGAACCACAGCCTTGCTCTCCGCCGTGAGTCCCTGCAATGTATCAGGAGGAAGAGCTGAAAATGCATCATCTGTCGGAGCAAAGAAGGTAATGCCAGCACCTGCCTGGTCAGACTCCAAATCTGAAGTGACCCCAGAAGCTACCATCATAGACACCACAAAATTGAAGTTCTTGGCATTCTCAAGAACATCTGTGACATTGATTGCACCATCATTAGGTTCGGATGAAGTTGAGAGATCAAAACCATAAGGTATGAGTATGGAATCAATGCTAAAAATGCTGATAATGTAAGGAAATGCCTTGACAAGGTGAATGACAGTTGCACTCATACTACCAGAAGGGGTCCTGATTCTGACTTGCCCATTTTGGTCACAAGTTACATTAACTGCCCCAGAGTTTTTGGGTGCCTTTCCTGTTGTCTGATAAAGAGTGGTTTCCAACCTGCCCCCACTGGGCATCTGCCTGAGCTTGTTCCAATCCAGATACTCCAGAAGCACATGGTACTGAAGAACAAATTGGATCTTACTTGCGGGAAGGTTTCCTCCATAGCTGGAAACGAAGTTATCCATGAGAGAATTAGATAATGCAAGTACTGTAAGAGAAGTCCTGTTGTTTATATCTTTGGCCACATTGGTTTCTGTTAGCAACTTATTGAAGGTCCCAAACTCCGGGTATCCCCACAAGATCCTTGTAATGTTAAAACGAGATGATGCAGCACAAACTACAGAGCCTGAAACCACACACATCAAACACAAGCACCAAAAGCAGCCCAAATGCTCCCCCATTGTTTTCTTAGATCCTTCTGCACTTCTATGCCCAAAACCAACTTATGGGCAATCAATCTGACCACTTGGGCGTCCAATCTGACCACTTGGGTATTCAATCTGACAACTTGCAGATCCACCAACAACAAAAGCAATAATACACACAATTTTCTAACTCTGATTTAATTTAACTCACACTGTAATACACTAGTACAACAAAATGCACGGCAATGTAGCATCTTTCGGTACACAAAAAGAACAAAAGAGTCCCGCATGGTTTCCAACCTTTGTCTTCAAACGACGACTCATTCCTGAGAAATCCGTATATTGTTGAAGTTGTATAGCTGTAAGCAGCCGCTTTCTATCCTTCTCTCTCTCCTTCATTCCGGAAGCAACTACTATTCATCCAACACAACAGCCACAAGCTGCCAATAAAATAGTTGTCAGCCCTTAAGACAACTCAATTCCAAAACATATAGTATTCCCATTACAGGTTAACTGAAATGAGTGAAAAAACTATTCTCACCCCTGCCATTATAACGGTCTCATTTACAGTTTCAAATCGTGTCTTTACCTGTTTTTATTTACCATTGTGTCTTCACAGGATCCCCTCTTCTGCTGCTCCTAATTCTCATCAATGGACCAACTTCATGACAAGCTTGCCCCTCCTATTTGCAGCCGGTCCCACAATACATAATTACCTTATTATTCCTTCTTCTTATGATCTAAGACATCTGCGCTAGGAGCCTTGAAATTAGCTTCATTCAAAACTCGGTCTCCAAATTTCCTGCCTTGGCTTCTCCAACACTCTATAAAAAATCTAGTGGGGTCATGTATCGATTGAATAATCCGAGGTAAGCCACAGTAAGATTGATAATTTTAAGACTCTTGGGGGCCCTTTGATGTAACAAAATCAAGGATAGTAACTACCAAAGTAAGTTAACATTAAATGCAGTGAGCTAGAAATATGTTTTTACAGGCACAAATTTTTATTGCTCTCTCCACTCTACCGAGAATGGGCGTGAAACCGTACCAAAAAATTTTGTGTTAATCGAAACCTTTTAAGTTTTTGCACTCACCTCCAAACATCTCGATATGGATGCCAAACTGTACCAAGTGGGCGGATCCTTGAATGTTTTTTTGGGATTTTATGTCACATTTATGACCCCATCCTTGCCAAATCAACTTAAAAAAGAGGCTTGGTAGTTAACCTTAATTATTACTATGTTATTAAAATGAGACCGTAATGTTACCCTGAAATAAAATGATGTGAAAAGAGGTAAATTTAATGGATTTTTTTCTATGTTAGTAATGATTGCAGGTATGGTTTGTCTATCTATAAGGTATAATATTCGCGTTACCATTTTTTACTCGTTAAAAAAATATTTATATTATAATAATTTTTTGATTTTTTATTTAATAATTTTAAATTAAATGGTATGGGTTTGACAAATGTTTTTGGCAAGCAATATAATATTATTAAAGTTACTGTAAACATATAATAAAATTCTCTAAAATTTGACTTTAAATTTAAAATATATTATTTTTATGTAGTTTTTATAGGGATCACTTTTATTAAATATGTCAAAATATTATATTTATAATCACACCAATTCCATCAAATTATTTTGTTTTTTTAATCAAAGATATTCTTAGTTGTCTTTTTATGAGTTTTTGGACTATCTTTTGGAAAATCTAGGTTCAAACCATGACAAGATGTGTATTTTTGTGTAAGTGAACTGGTTACCACAGAATATATATTTATTCTTAGTTTTTTCTATCAAATATATTCTTCATTAGTATTATATTTTCACAATAAAAAATAAAATTATTTTGCATTTTAAAATTTGAATTTTATTAATAAGTATTCAAACCATGCCCAAGTGTGTATGTTTGTGTAAGTGAGCTTGTTATCCCAAAATATATATTCATTTTTAATTTTTTTATCAAATATATTTTTCATAAGTATTATATTTTTACAATCAATTATTTTAATGAAATTATTTTTATGTTAAAAGATCAAAATCTCACTTGCCAATTACATTTTAAAATTTGAATTTTATTAATAATTTACTCATATAAATACACTCATATTTTCAAAAAATTGTCTCATAATAATAATTGATTATATTATAATCAAATGTCTAACTCAAACAATTAAAAAACTAGATCATAAATTAAAAATTTACAATTACAGTTGCTTTTTAAACAAATTATATATATATATATATATTATAAGATTAAGACGACCCTGCTCATGTTATTATAATCGTGTTATTACATAGCTTAACAATTAAGATTTCAACCTGTCTAAACCTGCATAATGGATCCTCATTATTGTTTGGATTTTTTTTGTTGTTGCTCTGTGGAGGGATTGTTCTTGTTGGGACGTTTAGTTGTCTTTTTTAAATGTAATCATTTTGTTCTGGTACTAAGTTGGTTGTGTTAATCCTCAATTTTAAAAGGTGGTTTTAATTTGGTTATCAATTGTATTTTTGGTTTTTCATTTTGTTTTGAGGGGAGTGGTTTTTTTTTGTTGTTTTATTTACAAAAATGTATTTTATTAATTCTTTAATATAATATTTTTTACATAAATAATAAATATTTATTGATTTTTATTTGTTAATTTGAATAATGTAATAAATCCCTATGCCACTGGTGCATAAGCTTGAACATTCTCCTCCTAATTATTTCTTTATAAGACCGAAAACTACACTTATCAATAAAAAATTAACACATAACTTCATACCACCCTTTAAAACTTGAACCTTTTAGAAAAAAAAACCATATCATTAATTTAAAAAATATTAATCTCATATCTTTTCCTTCGAGCACACATGCTTTCATTCAACCCTTGAGAAAACGTTCACATTGCCACATATAAATTATTATAATAATAATAACAACAACGATACCCTAATCATTCAATGGATGCATAAGCATTTAGATTATACCTATGAACTGACCAATCCTTATCTCTTGCACCCGACAAAGATCATACTAGCGATACTAAATATCATCTGATGATGAGGCCTGGATTTATTTTAGATGTAAGGAGACAAAGATTTTTGCAAAGAGAATTTATAGCATCATATAAGGTTTGGTTAAATTATAAACTTTAATCTAATAAATAAAAACTAAATCAAAAATACTGATCATGACAATCAATATTTTAAACATTTTAAACATTTAAAAAGGTACTGGAAATTTAACAATAAACACAAACGTTATCAATATCAACTTGAAATATTCCTAGGCATATAAAATTTAAATCAATATAAACCTTTACTTTTATTAATATGTTAAAAGCAGCCAACCCCCTCACAAAGATTCCGGGGAACCACTAAATTGGTGGTGGCCTTTTTTTGACCTTTTATTTTGCCCCCTAGGGTACAACAAGGATTTTGTCCAGCTCAGCAGGTTCAGGTGCACTGCACTCTCATTGTGAGCTGGCTTCAACTCACGATAAGGTGAAGTCCGTGAGATGGGGCACAATCATGTGTGGGCACCCGTGTGTACTTGAAATGTCTAGATTGCATAAAGTTATTTCATGACCCGGCCCTTTTGGAACAGAGCAAAAGCAATCAATGTTCCTTTCATATATATTTTTTATTTTATTTATTTTATTTATATTTTTGATTTGGTTATGGTAAAAAATCTTACAATAATTTTCTCTTGACCATGACCTTTCTTAGAGTTGAGAGTCCTATTTATCAATAGGGAATTTAACATAAAGTTATCACACACCCACCCCCTTACACACTCGCTTACGTCATAGTTTGAACCTTGGATCTTCTAAAGAAGAGTCAAAGCTCGTACCATTGCACTGCACCTCAAATACAAAAATTGTTGAAATGGTGTCGCTTAGGTTCGAAATGGAGACCTTCATTGTTAAAATATAATTAAAATAAACAAATAAATAAAAAATAAGGCCAAAGAATTTCTAAAAAAAAATAAGGTTTATTTTATTTTATAACAAAAGTGGCCTTGTAAATGCATGCCTTTGAGATAATAAGTTAATGTTCCTTTCATATATTAATGTTTTAAAGGCCAAGGAATTTCTAAAAAATAAGGCTTATTTTATTTTATAACAAAAGTGGCATTGTAAATGCATGCCTATGAGTTAAAAGATTAAAGGAGGATTATGGTGGCTTTCTTTTGGATAAGATTGTGCCTTGATTTTGAAAATAAAAATGAGTTGTATGTGAAAGTTTTGATTTATTGTATGCGAAAGTTGTGGTTTATGAGAGATATGGGTGGATGGTCTACTTCAACAACCTAAGTTGGATTATGTTTTTGAGGCGTGAGATAAAAGATTAAAAGGAGGATTATGGTGGCTTTCTTTCGATAAGATTGTGCCTCCACATTGCCTTGATTTTGAAAATAAAAATGAGTTTGTATGTGAAAGTTGTGATTTATTGTATGTGACAGGTGTGGTTTGTGAGAGAGATGGGTGGATGGTTTACTTCAACAACCTAAGTTGGATTATGTCTGTATGTCTTGTGGTTGGTGTTCCCCACTTGGCTAAGAATGTCCTTTTTTTTTCTTTTTTAGGGTATGGATATGATTGATATGCAAGGTGGTAGGGTGGTGTAGTGTTCTTATAGGAAAGAGGGAGGTGGCTTTGTTCTCTAGTGCTTCTAAAGTTATTGTAGTGCGAAGGTGGCCTTGTTCTTGAGTGCTTCTAAGGTTATTCCTAGTTTTTAAGGAGCTGTATTAAAAACATTTATCTATTATGTTTTTTTATAGATTAATATTTAGATTATTTTTATTTATTAGGTTAATTTATTAGAAGTTGTTTGATTGTTAAGTAGTAAAGTTTACAAAAGATCCATGGATTACTTTACATCTATATGATTGTTTATTATTGTATTTATTTTAGAGTAACAGGGTTATAGTAGTAGCTAGAATTGAACACGAGATTGGAAGGATATACTAATGGGAAGTTACTATTTTCTTTTATAACCATTAATATATATAATATAATTTTTGTTATTAATTTTTTATTCATAAAAGTTTTTCTTTCAATGGGTTACATGGGATTGAAATGAGTTTCACTCGTATCATCATGATCACATAGTGGTATTACTGTTGTGTTTAACAAGATTCAAATTTTTATCTCCTTGTTGAAAGTCAAGGAATTTGTCTAGTTGAATTAAAATCATTTCATTATTCATGTATGATTATTAAAAATATGGAGGTTTGACTTTTTTTTGCAAAGTTTATTTATATAAAAGTATTAAATCTAGATACCCTTGTCTCCTTAGGTCTTATTTGAAAGTGGCACCCTGAAAGGGGTGTTTTCTACAACCAAACAAAAAATAAAAATTATTAAATCTAGGAAAGTTGATATTTTTTGTGTAGAGTTGAAAGTAGAGAGATATATAGTATGATAAAAAAAGGTATACTACTTCAATGATATAGAGAGACAAAAGAGGGAGATGAACGGATTAGTGGTTCGTGCACATGTTGATAAGAGGATGCTTTGGTAATTCAAATAGAGAGGTAATGTGGTGGTGGTTCTTTACCTCTTTGAGGGGCAGTTGAGGTAAGTGTGGGCATATGGGTTATTTGAAGGGGATGAGGTAGAGAGAGAAGAAAGAGGACACCTAACAAAGAGAGAGATCTAAGTCTTTCAAAGTTCATTATTAAAGCATGGTTAAGGAGAACATGTAGATAGGGTATAGATGGGAAAGCAACAAAAGGGACCTCTAACACAACGGTTGAATTCTATCATCATTGGATGAGTTACCTTGAGCAATAGATTCACACTTCCTTATATAAATGTTGGTTGAAGGAGATGATGGGTCTTTTTTTGTGGTGGAGAAGAAATACAATGAAAGGATGAGTATTGGTAGTTGGACACAATATTATAGTAGGATCTTATATGGTGAAGGCATAGGGTTTCAAGCCCACTCAAATGTATTAAATCCTCCTCCCGAATTGTTTGAGTCGGAGGATGTTGGCTAGGTAATGGTAAGGTGAATGGTAGAAAAATTAATATTTGTATAGGATTTTGATTATTTTATGAGAATAGGAATAATTACTAAAAGAATGATAAGAGAATTAAGCGAAAGTGGTAATACACTAACATATTCATGGAAAGTAGGGGATAATTGATAACAATGAAAGGATAGATGCCAAGGAGAATAATGATTTCAAATCAAAAGATTTGCAAGTGTAGGATTTGAGGCGTATTAATGGAGCACTTGAGCTTGCATAGAGTCTATTCTTAGGTTATAATGAGAGAAGTATTTTTGTATTTTAATAATGATTATAAGTAAAAGAATTTTAGTATAAAATTGGTCTTGGGTAAAAGACTAGATGCACTTCATTCCATTAGACTTATGAAATCAAAATTTCTACACTAATTATCTCTACTAAATCCAAAGTGCTTGCATGTAGTTTTGAATATTATTTGAAGAAATCCAAAGGGGGGTTAGGTGAAAAGACCATGGTGGATGTTGAAGACTTGTTAGGATTTGTTGATTATTTGGATGAATCATTTGACACCTTTAAGAAGTAAGACAAGGAAGATGTCTCCATAAGAATGGTGACAACTTTTTATTGTTTATTTGCTCCTTTGAACATAAATCACAAAATGATGGATGATTTCTCATTAACTTGATTTTTAAAGTAAGGAGGATAGAGTTGGTTTTGGATGATGGAGGGAGCAAAAAAGTAACAATGACTAACCTTGTGGGAGAAACAATGATAAAGTGCACATACGCTAGAATGAACGGGTGTGGTGCACTAGGAGAAAAAGTATGGTGATGACTAGTAGTTTGATTGGCTAGCATGACATTGCATGTCATGGAGTTTGTCTCAACCAATAGCTATAGGATATGATTGGAAGTATTGTGTGTTTGAAAGAGGGAGTGATGAAGTTGAGTACGAAGGTAGTTGATTTGAAGGTGACATTGAGAAACATCATAGTGGATGTAGTTTCAAAAGTGATCTTTGAAATTGTAACTTAAGATTTTTGTGGGAAAATACCCTCATAATATGTGTTCACAATATGATGGAAAATATAGTCTTTCATTAACACAAGAAAGAGTTGTTCTTGTCATTTATATGCTTTAGAAATATTGCTTGTTGTATTTATTCTCAATAGTTTAAACAATTACTCTATGTTGTTGTAAGTGCGACAGGTGTCAAAGTTAAATATGAGGTATCGTATATGCAACCATTTTGTAAGTACTATTTTTAAGAGTATTTAGTTTTTCTAGTTAGAAAATTAGTTTTGGGTTTCATCTAATCGAACCCTTCAAATTAGGTGGATAGTATATATAATCATTTTTAATCTTTTCAAATTAAAAAAAGAAAAGAAAAAACACTGGTGTGATATCTACATAAGTAAAAATATTTTTGTGTTCAGCATATGCATAATTCAAATTATAACATATGTAGCATGTCTTAGTTTTTAAATGAAGATTAGATAGACTAGTTAGGTAGCACACCATTGCATCCAAAATGGATCCTCCATACTTACCCACCACTAGCAACCTACTATTATCAAAAAAATTCCAAACCTTTCACTGGTATCAATGATACTTAGGGTAAGTAATCAAATCCTTAATGCTCACTCGTTTATCATTTCTCTAGAATCATTATTCAACTAAACACTAATCAATAATGCACCTACTCATTCCGTAAGTGGTCAATCCACTTTCCAAAGGATGAGTGGGTGGGGCAATAGGTACAAGGAAAATTAGGGATCTCTCCATCTATAGTTAGATGGGTCTTGAATAGACTAAGACAAGATATTTTCATATTTTTGGTGCTCATATTAACCAATGCTATAGTCAAGAATTTTTACATGTGTTTTTATAGATACCACATAAGTCTATCAACATTAATAATGATAGCATCAGGTCTTGCCTTTCCCTACACTTGAGAAGGAACCTAAAGGATTGGCGCCTTGGCCAATGTGCTTGGCCATTCCACAAACCTCCTTACAACCCTCAAACCGCTCATTTGCGAGCATTAAATAATGAGGTAGGCCTTGATAACATAATCATTAACATAGCCATGGTTTTAATTAGACTTGTTAAGGGATCATTCAACATGGGAGAATTCCAAGGGAACTTGAAAGTATTATTTGAGGTTGTCCCAATATGAATGGGAATATTTGTCAAGGAAACATACCTATAATTTCCATGATATCTCTTTCTTAAAAATACAAGTGATCAATTACATTGTAAATAGTCTTGATAATATTACTTTTTATAGTAAGCTATATGTGGAATTCTGATGTCAAGTCGTGCACACCTCTTTTGTAAGCACTGTATTGTTATGATCATTTTTTATTTGTAATATTATATAGATCTAAGTAATAATATAAATGATTTAAATTTTTTTTTGAATTTGGTTAGTGTAAGAAATAATGAACAACAAAAATAGTATTATATTTTGTCCAGTCTCCATATCCATTTTTTTTTATAGCATTGATGATAATTTGTGAGTCTCCCAAAATTAAAATATATTTCCATCCCTTTTCTACTGCAATTTTAATCCCTATAAGAAGTGTCCTAGCCTCTACATAGTTGTTAGATGAAGTTTCATATGATTCTGAATAAGTGAGGAGAATTTCACCTTCACTATTTCTAAAAACACCACCTCCACCAACTTTTCCTAGATTTCCTTTAGAAGCACTTGTAACAAGAGAAAGATACCATGCACATGTATGAAATTAAGTCTTTACTACAAACTTTTTCTTTTTATAAAATACCCTCTAAGGGCTTACAAATGATGTCCTCAAAGTGAGGAAATTTTTCTTCTTGTCACACACAAGTGTTGAGTGGGTTTTTAGTGACCACCCTCGGTTGAATGTACCTTCAAGAACCCTACACACAACCAACAACAAAAAGATTAGTAGCACCTGTTTTCACAAGAAAATTCAATAATGAAAACTTAGTCTACTACATAAAACCAAACTTAAAATAAGTTAAAGAGCATATAAAAAGCCACATTTGTACTCACAAATGCATACAAGTAGATCCTAGCATAATTTTGACAGATTTTTCCCAAGGTCATCTCACTTTCTCATGCAAAATGAAGAAATGAGGGGGGATTTATAGATTTTTGGCAAAGGAGAGGGGGTGGTGACTAGACAATGACTTGGCATGATGTGGCAGCTAGGTGGCAAGGGGAGAGGACATGGAAAATCTAGAAAATTCTCCTTAGGATAATGTGCACCATCCCCATTAATGGCCTTGGGTGATGAGAATCCTCACCCACCCAAGGGCCATAAATGGGCATGGGGATATGGGGGGCCTAGGGGTATGTGGAGGATTTTAAAATTCTTAAAAAGGTGCATGGGGGGATGTGGTTGAATTTAAAATTCATAAAAAGTGCAATGGAGGTTGGAGAGGACTTAAGATGATTTGATGGGGGGTTTGACCTTGGGATTAGAGGAATTTTTAATTCCTAGGAAAGTGCATGGGAGAATGTAGGAGGATTTGAGGGGACATGAGGATTAAATGGGGATATTCTCTAGAAGATTTAGTGGGGATTTGGGGAAGGGTTAGGACATTTTGGGGATTTGGTTAGGACTTAAAATTTCATTTTGGGATTTGGGAAGGGATTAGGATTCCTAGGGATTTGCTTAGGATTTTTGAATTTATGATGCAATCTCCTTGGTATTTGGCTAAGGATTAAGGGGTGTGATTAGGGCATGGTTAGGGGATTTGGGGGATAAACAAGATAATGTGATTTTTGAGGGGGATTTGGGAAATAAAAAGGAATTAGAATATTTTAAAAGAATTAAGAGGGGATTAGAGGAATTAAATAGGATTAGGGGGAAATTAGGAAGATTAGGAGAGAATTATGAAGAATTTAAGAAGTTAGGAGAAATAAAAAGAAATTAAAGAGGAATTAGAAAGGTTAGGAAGAAATTAGAAGGAATGAAAAAAATTGGAGAAGAATTAAGACTTAAAGAGGATTAAAGATATTTGGAGAGAAATTAGAACTTAGAAAGAATATGGGAAAATTAGAATAAATTAAAAAAACTAGCAAGGAATTAGAAGAATTTAGAGGAATTTGGAGAATTTAGAGAAATTGGAAGAACTAGAGGTAGAATAGGGGAATTGTAGAGGAAATTAGGCGAATTAGATGGGAAATTGAGATTTTGAAGGAATTTGGATGAATTTGGAGGGGAAAATGAGGATTTTGGAGGATTTTACACAATTAGACAAAATTGCTTTAGGTGATTATAAAATCAACACATTTTGGGTGTCTACAGATGCCTCTTTTTATACCGCATTATGTGTAAATATAGTGTGGTGCAAAAATAGATGATACCGATTGTTGGGTTGATGATGGATTACGATGGTTGGTAAGTGATGAGACTAAATTTTGGATTGGATAGGGTGACATAATATTTCCTCAAATTAAGAGCAATGTAGGATGCTCCAATTATGGAATGGATAAATACCCTTGAATCTTTACCTTCAATGGATTGAGATAATTTGATGTGGTAAGCTAACCAACCATGGGTAGGTGTTCTCATGATGCTCCAATAAATTAGAAGTGGTCTTATGTTTGCCACCTTGATGTAGCATAGGCATGTGAAACCATACTATAGATGCAAAGGCGAAACACCAAAATATATATGACAAGATAGATTGAAATCAAGACTCAATATTGCACAAAAAGAGATGTTTTTATTAATGTGGGGGAGCCTCAAATATCCAATGTTACAATGAAATAATTGATTTCTTTGATACACATATTTACAATAACTAGGGTTCTTCGAAGCCCTAGTAAATAGCACTAGTGGTATCTTCAATCTCGCTTCTAATCCCAACAGGGATGAGTGGGCTTCGTGCTTATCCAATATTTGGCCACTATAGCTTAAATAGTTGCACAACGCTTATGTATCTTTCCAAACCTATAGACAGACAACAACAACAAAATATTAGTAGCAACTATGAGGGCTCCACTATGTGAGACCCTCAGACATGAAACAACAAACCCTAGTTGTGCAATAGAAATATTGTAAGCAGATATGAGAGGATTAAAATGAATATAACAATAAAATATTTACCTTGTTGAACTTATCATTTTATGACATGTAATGGTTGTTGTAGGAACTTGGCACGACGATGCCCTAGCATCACCCAAGGGCTTCACTAGTCTTCAATAGTAAGTTTTGAGATACTCGTAGGTGCTTGATAGTAGCAGGAAATGCCCATGGGCACTTGGGGATGGTGGGGATTGCCCAACGATGCTTGGCGATGGAATGAAGCACCCGAAGGTATTTTGTGGCAATAGGGAACACCCGAAGGAATTTGAGAGAAGAGGTGAAGATTTGTAGAAGCAAATCAGGTTGAGCAAGAATGGCAACAATGGATGTGGAGGTGAGGGCGAGTGAGGATGGATAGCGAGGATGCTTAGATGAACTCAGACTCAAGATACTAAGGCCAGAGACTTAGGATGCTTACTTAGAAAACTCAGGGGTTGAGCCATCAAAATGACCTCTATTAATAATCCACACTAGGGTATGTTAGGGTTTGAATGACACAAATTGTGTGGCTCAGATTAAAACACATTGGAGGGTGGATATTAATTGTAGGTGTGTAACATGGATTGATGTAGATGGATGACTAAGATTAAGTCAAATCAGATGGTTGGAATTTATTTACATATATAATATTTATATTTATTAAATATATGTAAAATATAATATTAAAATATTAATATTAAACATACATTTAACAAATATGCCTAAATATATAAATAAATGGGTAAAGTGGTAGGAAGATCTGGATAAACGACAAGTGGCTAGGTTTTGGTGTCTACACATATAGACATTGGCACGGTGCGTATAAAATTGGTTGAAATAGAGTTTTGATTTAAGGGAAGAAATTATGCTATTTGCCCCAATAAAAGGGGGTTAATGATAGCCTCGAGAAAATATTATTGGACCTAAGAGACTATAAAATTGAATGTTAGGTATTGTAATTGATTGAGATAGAATTTTGTAGATATTGTCTACCCCCTCAAATGATGAGTTAATGGAGGAAGAAACATACAACAACAATGAAGTGCTTGAGAAAATGTGGAATCGAAAATAGAAGAATACATATGGGATGGTCAAAGGGTGAAACTTGGTATGAAATGAGGGAGTTTTTTTGTTTAACTATGAGTGTACTTATGGTAATTTTCTCATCCTATCGAATTGCATGGATAACCAATTGTTGCAACCTCTAGGTATACTAGAGTAGATCACTACTTATGAGATTCACTTGAAAAGCAAGAAAATGACGTGAAAAGAAACCTAATCTATGAAAGTGATTAAAATGACATGAAATGAAAATCTATGCTACGAAAGCAATAAATAACATGAGATGAAAATCTATTCTAAGAAAGCAATAAAAGACATGAAAGGAAACCTAAACTAAGAAAGCGATAAAGGACATGAAAGTAAACCTAAACTAAGAAAGTGATAAAGGACATGAAAGGAAAAATAAACTAGGAAAGAGGTAAAGGACATGAAAGGAAACCTAAACTAGGAAAGCGGTAAAGGACATGAAAGGAAACCTAAACTAGGAAAGCGGTAAAGGACATTGAAGGAAATATTATCTACGAAAGCAGTAAAGGACATGGAAGGAAACCTAAACTAGGAAAGTGGTAAAGGACATGGAAGAAAACCTAAACTAGGAAAGCGGTAAAGGACATGGAAGGAAACCTAAAATAGGAAAGTGGTAAAGGACATGGAAGGAAACCTAAACTAGGAAAGCGGTAAAGGACATGAAAGAGAACCTAAACTAGGAAAGTGATAAAAATATTTGCTACGAAAGAGGTATAGAGCATATAATGAAAATCTATTCTAAGAAAGAAATAAAAGACATGAAAAAAAACCTAAACTAGGAAAGCGGTAAAGGAAATGAAAGAAAACCTAAACTAGGAGAGCAAAAAAAGGACATGAAAGTAAACCTAAACTAATAAAGTGGTAAAGGACATGAAAAAAAACCTAAACTAGAAAAGCAATAAAGGACATGAAAGGAAAGCTAAACTAGAAAAGCGGTAAAGGACATGAAAGTAAACCTAAACTAGGAAAGTGGTAAAGGACATGAAAGGAATCCTAAACTAGGAAAGCGGTAAAGGACATGAAAGTAAACCTAAACTAGGAAAGTGGTAAAGGAAATGAAAGTAAACCTAAACTAGGAAAGCAATAAAGGACATGAAGGGAAACTTAAACTAGAAAAGCAGTAAAGGACATGAAAGGAAACCTAAACTAGGAAAGCAATAAAAATCCATGCTATGAAAGTGGTACAAAACATGAAATGAAAATCCATGCTAGGATTGATTTGCTTGATGATTGATGGTTTTGCTTATGCCCCAACAAAAGAGGGATGGTATTGATTGATGGTTCTACTTTTATCCCAGTAGAAGAGGGTTGATGATGATTGATGGTTTTGATTTTGTCCCAATAGAAGGGTTGTTGATGATTAATGGTTTTGCTTTTGTTCCAATAGAAAGGGTTGATGATGGGTGATGGTTTTGATGATGGACAAGTGTGATATTCAAAATTGAGCTTTTGGACATTGGGTCCATTTGGGATAGAACTTTTGTGGGTGTTGTCTACCCTAGTGGACAAAAAGTGGATGATAAATGATCAAAGGAAGGCCATGTGGAAGAATATGAATTAAATTTAGACTTTTTAGGGCCATATTGGAGCATTATAGATCAAAATGTTGGGAAAAAATGGATTACAACAACAAATTGCTTGAAAATTTATGTGTTTTTTTAGGTGAGGATGAGATACATGTATGGATATGTGAGGGATGTATCGATTGATTCATGATGGAGATATGATAAGGAGTGGAATATTGACATGATATGATGTGATGAGGCATGTGTTTAAGGTATTTAGATTTTGGTGCTTGACAGAGGGATGTGATTGGATAGGTGGAACATGTTAGATGATATGGATTTGATATGTTGAAGTGATGAATGATGATGTATCTACTTATTTGCATGGATTGGATGACCTTTTTTGATGTGTGTATATATAGTTCATAATCAAAATTGATTTAATTAATAAATAACAAATTAGTGGTCCGGATGACACAAAAAGAGGACATGAGGTATAACAATTACAATGGGAATAAGACGTAAGACATGGAGAGTGATATGTGAACCTAAGAAATAATTATAAATAATGGTGGTAACAGATACAAATGAAGATATTAAGATACAATGTGTGTAATGAACAATGTATAACTTAACATGTTATGTTGCCCCAAACACCTTAGGATTTTCATATCCTATAAGTGTTTCAAGAAAATCAAACACCCTAGTAGCACAAATAAAATTCATCTACTAGCCAATCAATATCCCATAGATACCAAGGCCATATTGGATAATTCAAGCTATGGAAGGACCAATGTGTGTGTAATGAGGTTCATTTTCAATTCTGAGCAAGGTTGGATCGACCAATTGTAGCTAAAGCCATTATAAGCTATAGCTCATCCACGAGTGGTTAGAGGTATGTATAAAAGAAGGTTGCTAAAGTGATAGACATATCACCACGTAGAGGGTATACTCCATTGCCAATAAAACATTTATAACCCTAGTGGAGATAGCCCCATAATCCTTTAGTTTTGCTCCACTGCTAGCCAGGCATCTATAGCCTCGGTGGAGATGTCTAAAACACCCAAGAATCCATAATAAAATAGTATTATTAAATTTATTTTTTGTACTTTTTTTATCGTATGGATCCTTAGGTTTGGATTATATGCATTATAGGATGAGCAGGGGAAACCGTTCACTTTATGGCAAGAGCTACGCATGGATTCATCTTACTTAGACTCAAATTTTGATTAATATGTGATATTTTTCAGTCCAAGAAGAGACTCGAGTTAGCCAGGGGAGGCCAAAAATATCCTTAGGACATGATGACATTTGATAGAGGTTGAGTGGAACACTAGGTATGGTTGAATAACCAAAACAATAATTGTGCTTGATCAACCTAAGACATTAGGAAAATGGAGACAAGTAGGGTGTGTGACGAAAAAATAAAAGAAGGATACACGAGACAATGGAAAAAATGACATAATGGACGAAGAGAGGAAAAAGAAAATGTGAGATATCGAAGTGGATATAATATGTATAATTGTTTGATGTCTTTGATTAATTAGAACAATCAAAATTAGGAGACACATATACACGAAACTAATAAGAGCTTGAATGAGCATATTATGAGCATCATGCAAAATTGTAATGGATGAGTGGGGTGGATCAATGTAATGAATGGAGGCAAGGTGATGATATTGATGTCATGGATGGAGTGAACTCCCTTAGGCACAAAATTGGATGGAAGAAGGGGTGACTTACCCTAGTCAAGAAAGAATGGTTATGTAAAGGATAATAGGAATGAAAGGTGGAGAGAAGTAATGTGACACAGGGAAAAATTGATGGGACTTTGGAAGCATGTGTTGTAGAATATGTAATGAAGACACTGAAGGATGTTGAGGAATGATTAGATGAAAATGAAGAATGATGAAAGGAGAAAAGGGAAATTTAGATGTTGTATGATGTGATAAAATTAGAGGTAGAGAGAGTTGTGATGCCCCCCTAGACCAAGGGGAAAGCAAGAGGAGTACAAACCAAATTATGAACTCCCCCCAGTCATAGAATCAATTTTGAAGGATGAACGACTCCCCTATAATAGGGGATGGAAATGATAGAAGGAGGAAGGTTGAAGGAGGGAAATATAATAGGGAAAAGAAGAGGGGAGGAATGGGGGAAATAGAATAAGGGAAGGAATGGGAGAACAAAAAAAATAAAGAAGAAAAAGGAACCAACCATAGGTATGTTGCCACTCGAAGCGTGTTCGTTCAACAATGACATAGAAACTACATGAGAAAGAGAGGGGAAGGGAATTGAAGAGGTGAGGAAGAAGAGGCAGGTAGGATAGGATGGGCAATTAATGGGATGATGACGATGGTCAATTATGGATGCAAATGGGACTGAAGTGACACTTGATAAGGAAACACAAGATTATCTTGAATCATGATCAATATAGGATGCCATAAATATGGAAAGGATGAATATATTTTAACCTTGTCATTCATAGATTATCCAGCATATTGGAGGTGGAAAATGAGTCAACCATATGGTAGGTGTTATCATAATGTTGCAATCAATTGTACATGGTATTACATTTTCCACCTTGATGTAGCATAGACATGCGAAACTGTACATACATTGGACTGGCGTATGGAAAATCATATTTGATTAGAGTTTGTGTTGAGAAGAGAAATTTTTCTTTTTGACCTAGCAAAGTAGGGTTCATGATAGTATTCGATAAAAATTTTGGACAAAAATAAATTTCAAGAATGTGTGTTTGGGTATTGATTGAGATTCATGACAACATTGATTTGGTAGTGTCGTTCAACCCAAGTGACAAGGTGGTTTGTAATGGGGTGTGATTGGGGTGGATGAATTTTAGTGGTGGTTATGTATGATATGCAAGTGGATGAGAGAGGCGCATTAATGAAGGGGAGGAGATTGAAGAAGAAAGGAGCCATTGGAAGAGGATCATGTGGATGAGATAGTTAATTCCTCGTGATCTAGTAGATCTTTCACTAGACATTGGAACTTTCAATATTCCTCGATGTCATGACCCTTTTGGCGATGATAGATGCAATAGTAATTTTCCTTATACCATCTAGGTTTTGGCTTGTTTGTTTGTTATGGGAAAACATCAGTTAAGGAAATAATTTTTGCATCATATAATATTTGGAAAGTACTTAACAATGGCTCCAATAGGGGCACCTAGACACAAGGTGGAGGATGAGGATGTAGAGGTTGATTAGAGGGCCAATATGAAGAAGAGGGAGTGGAGGAAGATTAAATTGAGGAGGATTTGAAGAGCGACACAAAGGCTCCTTGATGAATTAATTTTAGTGTAAGGTTTGTGAGTCAATCTAAGATTTATTGTAGATCACTTAGAGGTGGAATTAGAATTTGCAGGATAGGTGTGGATGGCCTAACAAGAGGATGAGGGTTAAGTTGGTAGGGATTAAATGAAGAAGGCAAAGTCGGGTGAAAAGGATAAGGTGAGTGGTAAGGTTACAAGGGTTGGCCTGCATGAGGGACATGGGGTAAAGGATAATGGGTGTGGTAAGGTTGTGAGGATTGGGTTGCATGGGGGTATGAGGTAAAGGATAAGGGGAGTGGCAAGGTTGTAGGGAGTGGGCCGCATAGGAGGCATGAGATAAAGGATAAGGTGTATGACAAGGTTACAGGGGTTGAGGTAGGGATGGAAGGATAGATGGAAGAGGTGGGGTTGGAAGAATAGGTGGAAGACATGAGGTTGTATTATGTAAGAAGGATGAAAGGGTCCTCTTAGGAAAGGTTTGGATTAGAGTGGCCTCTAAAACTGGGCCTTGGTTAGAATTTGATGGTAAAGAAGGAATTATGGTAGGTGGGCATGGGATAGGATAGATAATGGAGGGACTAGGCAGCGTGAGATGCATCTCCTCTAAATGGGTTGGAAGAGTTACCAAAGGATTAGGGACTAACTCAAAATGGTCCATGAGAGGGTATGCTTGAGCCCAGGTTTGAATTGTGGTTTGCACCATAAGCTGTTAAGGATGGGATAGAATGGGAAGGAATATATGGGATGGATGGGAGTAAGACATGAAGGTGTGTTTTAAGAGGTTTTGATGATGGTTTTGATGATTTTTGTGAAAATAATATGCTATCTATACAAACAAGAAGATAAACTACCAATAAAACAAACAATGATGGTTTTGATGTTGTGTGAATATGCTATTGTTTGATTGATATTATTTTGAGATGTGTTGGGATGTTTTGGGGTGGTTTTGGATGGATTGGTTCTAGTTTTGGGATATTTTGGGATGGTTTTGTATATTTGCTTTTTTTGTGTTTACTATACCCTAAGCCTATGAACTACAAGAGGATGGATGGAGTGGACTCTATAAGGGTGTGTTTATGCCCACCCCTCTTATGAGAAGTGGTACACAAACAACTAAAAGGGCTTCCTAGGATGGAGGGTTGGCTTTGGGTGTCCTAAGGGCAAGAAATAATCCTCCAAAAAGAGGTTGTTTTGTCTAAGTCTTACTACTGGCTCAATCAACTTTCGCTTCACCCTCGATCGGGCTTGGAAAAAAATGATAGTTATATATCCACTAGTTATTTAGCCCCATGAAAAAAGGGTGTTTAACCTCACATTACCTTGGGCTAGTCCCAAGGGTAACCAGTTTCCCAGTGATGAAGTCCGAGAAACTATGCATTCTAAACTAAGGTGTCTAAGGGCTCAACTAATGGTTGGGAATGAAGTCTAATGGCATTGAGAGGTTTTACTCACAAAATATTTGTGGCAAAATAATATTGCAAGTGTGTGTGATTTTATTTTTATTGGTTTTGTGTTTTTATTATGCAAGCAATATGCAAGATGCAGAATTTGTCTAAGTTAATGTGCAAAAAAGAAAAGGCTAACCTAAGAATGCTCTTTTTGCTATCTAATGTGCAAATGCCAAAACTTATTGAAGGAAATGCATACAACCTTACTAATAAAAAAATAAATTCTTTAAGACACAATTTGATCAAAAAAAGAAGAGAAGAAGAATAAGCTTATGCAAAAGGGGTTTGTTTTGAAGAAAAAAAGGTAATGTAGAAAGGAGACGGGGAACCTACTAACCAAAATAAAGGGGAGGGAGGAAAACTAAAATAAAAACTTCACCTTGGATGTGATCATATGGGACCAAATGATCATAGTGGTAAACCATTTGGGGTTAGACGATCATAATTGTGAACTGTCTATGACTCCAAAAATAGAAATCCAAGGTTGCAGAAGGAAAATAGGAAGAACAAAGGTCTAAAAATGATTTGGCTAGGAGAAATAACAAGCAAATAACCTAGGAAAATAAAAAGGCAACTAATATATGAAAATAAAAATAACTAATGCTAGCAAGATGAAACAACTACGCTAAGAACATGAAAATAAATTGATCTATGGGAATGAAAACAACTATTATAATGAAAGCAAAAGTCAATTACTCTATGAAAATGCTAGGAAAACTAATCTAAAGAAAAGAACAATTATGAATATATGAAACTAAAATGCAACTACGCTTGGAAATAGAAAACAACCACACTAAAGCAATAAGAGTAACTATTCTAATGAAAATAAATGTAACTATGCTTGGAAAAAGAAATCAACTAAACTACACAAATAAGAACGACCATTTTAATAAAAATAAATGTGACTGCACTTGAGAAAAGAAATACAATTGAGCTTAAGGAAACGAAAAAAATTATTTTAATAAAAAGAAAAGCAACTATGCTAGAGAAAGAAAACAACTATACTAAAGAAATGAGGTCAACTATTCTAATGAAAAGAAATGCAACTATGCTAAGAGAACAACTAAGCTAAAGAAGTAAAAGCCACTATGCTAAGAAATGCACAAAGGAAACTAATGCTAAAGAAAAAAATCTACTTAAGCTAAATAAATTGAAAACATCTAATCTAAGAAAATGGAAGAAACTGTGCCAAGGAAATTAAAGGCAACTAAGCTAGTGAAAATACAAGAAAAGCACCTACACTAAGGAAAGGAATGCTTCTAAACTATTAAAAAAACACAAAATAGAGGAGAGAAAGATAAATAAATTGAGCTATCTTAGGCTAAAGGATTGGAAATCTATACTATGCTAAGATATTGAGCCAATGACTAAACTATGAAATTGAAAGCAACTTTTTATGTGAAGACCAATGGAATGATGTTGATTTGGATTGAAACAATGGAAAGAAAATATCCTACCTGTGGTCCTACACTGTGTTGAATGTTGGTGATGGTTGTAGGTCTGGGTTTGTGGCTCACAGTCTCTGGAATATCGACCATATGGGATTGGATGACCAAAGATATAGGCCATATGGCCTCGAAGGATTGTACTTGGGGGTCCTTTTGTTCAACTATATCTGATAATTTTGGTTCCTGGTTGTTCTAGGGTCACTATTGTCCATCTTCCTCTATAAAATGATACTAAAAAAAATCAATAACAATTATTTTATGATGATTAGAAGATGAAGAAAGCAATAACTTCCTATGGAAATCTATAATTAAGAAAGAAACAACTTTAGCCAAAAAAACAATAGACTAATGAAATCAAAATTGTTAAGCAGTGTTTGAAATTTTAACAAGAATTAAATCATGGATAAGGAAATGATGATTTTGAGAAAGGGGAAGGTGGCTAACCTTGGACACCCTATAATTGAGGAGGTGGTAAAGACTTATACTCACCTGTGTTTTGCAGCGATGGATTGTTACAGGAATGATACCTTATCGTTGAGCATGGCTCTAAGTAATAACAAGTTTTGTTTCTAGTCATATGGGCTCAGATGACCAATGCTAACGGTTGTCATGGGTCAGATGATGGTGATTGTGCATCGATAGTGAGAGATCTATTGGAGGGGTCTCGATCTAATTTATGTTGTGGAAATTTTAGAGATAATATATACCTATGCAATAATTAGGGAGCAGTAAAATAATTAAGTGGACATGAAAATCTAAAATAATACCCACATAAGACACATTCCAACATAAAGTAAAACAATAACATGATTAAAATACTACCTAAAAGAAAATGCAAAATGTCAAGGTGAGGTTAAAGTAGGCTCCCACCATGATCAACATTTATGTAACAAGATAAAAACACTATGTACATGTATGAAATAGTCTTTATTACAAAATTTTCCTTTTTATAAAATGCTCTCTAAGGGATTACAAATGATTTCCTCAAGGTGAGGAGAATCGTTTTATACAACTAGTAAAACAAATGATGCGTTCAACATTTTCCTCTTATCACACACAAGTGTTGTGTGGGTTTTTAGTGACCATCCTTGGTTGAATGTGCCTTCAAGAGCCCTACACACAAACAACAACAAAAATATTAGTAGCACCTATTTTCACAAGAAAATGCAATAATGAAAACTTAGTCTACTACATTAAACCAAACTTAAAATAAGTTAAAGAGCATATTAAAATCCACATTTGTACTCACAAATGCATACAAGTAGATCCTAGCATAATTTTGGTAGAGTTTCCCCAAGGTCATCTCACTCTCTCATGCAAAATGAAGAAATGAGGGAGATTTATAGATTTTTGGCAAAGGTGGAAGGGCTGGTGACTAGAAAATAACTTGGCATGATGTGACAACTAGGTGGCAAGGAGAGAGGACATGGAAAATCTAGAAAATTTTCCTTAGGATAATGTGCAACATCCTCATTAATGACCCTGGGTTATGAGAATCCTTACCCACCTAAGGGCTATAAATGGGTATGGGGATATGGGGGGCCTAGGGGTATGTGGAGAATTTTAAAATTCTTAAAAAGGTGCATGGGGGATGTGGCTGAATTTAAAATTCATAAAAAGTGCAATGGAGGTTGGAGAGGACTTAAGATTTTATTAGGGATATTTAATGGGGGGATTTGATGGGGGGTTTGACCTTGGGATTAGATGAATTTTTAATTCCTAGGAAAGCACATGGGAGAATGTAGGAGGATTTGAGGGGACATGCAAATTAAATGAAGGCATTTTCTAGAAGATTTAGGGAAAGGTTAGGAAATTTTGGGGATTTGGTTAGGACTTAAAAATTTATTTTGGGATTTGGTAAGGGGATTTGGGAAGGGATTAGGGTTCCTAGGGATTTGTTATGATTTTTAGATTTATGATGCAATCTCCTTGGGATTTGGCTAAGGATTAAGGGGTGTGATTAGGGTATGGTTAGGGGCTTGATTAGGGGATTTGGGGGATAAACTAGATTATGGGTTTTTTAGGGGGATTTGGAAAATAAAGAGGAATTTAGGGTAATTAGAATATTTTAGAAGAATTAAGAGGGGATTAGAGGAATTAAATAGGAGTAGGGGGAAATTAGGAAGATTAGGAAAAAATTAGGAGGAATTTAAGAAATTAGGAGAAATAAAAAGAAATTAAAGAGGAATTAGAGAGCTTAGGGAGAAATTAGAAGGAATGAAAGAAATTAGAGAAGAATTAAAATAATTAAAGAGGATTAAAGATATTTGGAGGGAAATTAGAAGAAATTAGAAATATTAGGAGAAATTAGAAGAAATTAAAGAAATTAGCAAGGAATTAGAAGAATTTAGAGGAATTTGGAGAATTTAGAGAAATTGGAAGAACTCGAGGTAGGATAGGGGAATTTTAGAGGAAATTAGGAAGATTAGATAAGAAATTCAGATTTTGAAGGAATTTGGAGGGAAAATTGGGGATTTTGGAGGATTTTATAAAATTAGACAAAATTGATGTAGGTGATTACAAAATTGATACATTTTGGGTGTCTACAACACCATCAAAATTAATTTTAATAAACCCAATTTTTGGACATTTCTATTTTACCATGGATCAAAGTAGATCCTTTGTTTTAATTCCATTGTCGCAAATGACTCTTCTATGTATGTTCAAATTCTATAGCCAAGTTACTAGCACCTCTTTTTCAACAATTGAGACTTCCCATCATGATGACCATATTTGTAGACATTCTACATGAGAGGCAATAATACTGTTCCAAAATTGGGCATGATTTTGAGATTTATTTTTAAACAATTTGTTATTTATTTCAAGCCATAAATTTCAACAAATAATGGTAGGTCCAACCCTCCAAAGAATACATAATAATTTAGCTTTGAAATAATTAATCCAGCAGTTCATCAACTCTTTCAATGTTGATGGAGCTATCCCATATAATTTCATATGTTTTAAAAAATAACCCCAAATGTTATGAGAAAATGGATAATAAAGAAGTAAATGGTCTAATATTTCTAAATCCTTCTCACACAAGGCACATCTAAAGGGTCCATAATATCCTCTTCTTTGTAGACTCTCTCCTGTAAGAATATTACTTTGAACTGCTAACCAAAGGAATGTTGAGGCCTTAGAAAGAGCTTCTAATGACCAAAAATTCTTACAAGGAAAATATTTGGGAGAATTAAATTGATTGTTCTAAATCCTCATATCCCAACTTGACCGACTATCCACCATCCTTTGATAAATTCCAAATCAACTCATCCTTTTGTGTAAAAATCAATAAATAAAACTCTTGAAGCATATTTTGAAGTTCATTTGCAATTCATTTGAGTTACTCTTCTTCAATCATGTTACTAAAATAAATTCATGATCAAGAGTTGTTGCTCATAATAATATAGTCTTTGACCTTTGGACCTTTACATGCTAGGCATGCTTGAGCCAATGGTTACCATTTTGAGTCAAAGATAAGAGGATAAGGCTTCAACCAAGCATCATACCAAAAATTTGCATAACTCCCCTCATTGATTGACCATCTAATATATTTATTTATCAATTACAAAATATATGATATGAAGTTCCATGTTGACAATCCTTTGGGTAGAGTTATTTTACTAAATAATTTTATTGCATCAATAGAACCTATATATTTTTGAAGTAATATTTTTGCCCAATTTTTCCTTGATCTCTAAATAATATCCACCCAAGCTTTGCTCCTAATGCCAAATTCATAAGTTTGCAATTCCACAAGCCTGCTCCTCCAATATTATTTCCTTTGCAAACCCTATCTCACTTATAAAGAGAAAACCTAATTTTTTTCTCACAACCTTTTCATAGAAAGTCTCTTTGAATTTTATCAATTTTTGATGCTATATGTATTGGTAGTCTTGCAAGTGACATCATGTAAATGGGGATGGATTGCAATGTAGTATTTATGAGTTGTAGTCTTCCTGCCATGGTTAAGAACTTACCTTTCCAACCTACCAAGCAAACTTTCATTCTATCCAAAAAAGAGATCCAAAGCTCCTTTTTATTTCCTTTATCAAACAAAGGAATGCCCAAGTAGGTTGATAAAAAAAATTTAATTTTAAACCCTAAAATATTCACAATAATTTGTTGTAAATCTAGGGCAGTATTAATAAATAAATCTTAGATTTTATAGTATTTATCAACTATATAGTAGCCTTCTCAATACATGATAATATTGATTTAAACTTCATGACCTCACTAATTGAGGGATGGCCCAAAAGAAAAGTATCATTAACAAAATGGAGATGAGATTCGAAGGGACCATTTTTTGCAACTTGAATACCCTTAAGTTTTCCTTCCATTTTTGCATTTGAAAATGCTCTTCCTAATGCTTCTGCTAGAATAATGAATAAATAAAGAGAAAGTGGATCACCTCAACGAAGTCCACAAGATGACTTGAAGTAACCAACAGGAGAACCATTGATTAAAATATATATTTTTTTAGTGCTATAACATCATTTAATACACTCACACCAACTATAATCAAAGCCAAAATAGCATGTAGAAAATTCTAGGAAACCCTATCACATGCTTTGTTCATATCTATTTTTAAAAGCATACCTGGTTTTTTCACAGAATGAAGAGAATGTATGGCCTCTTGTGCAATAATTATATCATCAAGAATTTATTTACCATGAACAAAGGTACCTTGTTCCTCTGAGATAAGACATCCTAGAATGCTCTGTAGGTAGCAAATCCACCTCCTAGAAGAAGACGTGAAAATAGGATTTGCATAATTTTGCTAATTTGACAATTTTGCTAATTATACGATTTTTCAAAACGTACAATAGGTAGGATTTTATCTAATTGTACAAGTGAGAAGGTATAAAATGTATAAGTGGGTGTAATTGTACAAAGTTGTAAATGTCCAATTAGAATTTAAGTGAAATTAGAAGAAATGTGTATTTAAGGTTAATTTGATAATAATTGTTGGACATTTTGAGTCCTTAAGTCAAAGTTGTCATTGATGTCAAGGAATGAAGTCATCGTTGGTGTCAAGGAACAATGCAAAGGTTAAAGGGAAAAGGGCTTCATAATATTTTTAATATTATGTGGAAGCATAAGTTAAAAGGTTTTTCATAAAAACCCAAGGAAGCTTATTGCAAAGCTAAAGGAAGGTTTAATATTTATTTCATAAAATATTTAAATTCAAATTGAATTTAAATTTTATAAATAAATATTATTTATACAAAGTTGTACAATGAGAGATGGCCTTAATAAAACCAAAGGGTTTTAAAGAATTAATTTATAAAATTTAAATTCAAATGAATTTAAATAATTTATAAATTAATAAGTTTAAAGGAAAATAAAAAGCATCGACGTCTAAAAGTTTGAAGGAAATTCGAGCACCGACGTGTATGCATGAAGGAGGAAATCAATATATAAACCTATGCCTTAGAGGCATTAACATTTATCCTTTTGCTCGATCGATTAATGCGTGCAATTGTGTTGAGAACTCGTGCAGAAAAAGAGAAGTGATTTTTATGTTTTAGCACCAGTGAATAAGGTTTAAAGGGAATAGCACCAAATTACCAAGCGCCAACTGGGCAGCGTGGCCTAGTGGCAAGAGGACAACGGTTAGAGTGTTTGGGCGCTAGGTGACCTGCATTCGAAATGTGATGGCAGCATTTTTGGTGGTTGTGTTTGTGTTGGAAGCACCAAAGGAAAGGACACATGTTTTTGCTAGGCAAGGTGGGGAGTCTTTTGGAGCACGTGGTGCTCTTTACTCCCTAAGCGAGTGCCTAGCTCATGCAATGGTTGGAGCCGCGACTAGAGCACTGGTTGAGGATGCGCCGTGAGTTCGAATCCCTCCAAGGCAAAGGTAATAAATTTTGATTATTATTTTGTGTTGCCTAAAGTTTGACATGAGGTCTTAGGGAGTTAAAAGGGTTGCTTAAAAGTTTTTTAATTTGATTATTACTTTTTGGTAAATTGGAGGAATAAGGAGTTAGCTTTATTTTTAAATAAAGTGTTTGTGTCACATTGATTTGTTGAAGTTTTAAAAGGATAAAAGGGACTTCTTGCATATAGTTATTTTGAAAAGGAGATTGCATTAATATTATTATTGTCATTGAATATTATTTTAATTGGGAGATTATAAGGTGTATTTGGTGAATTATTTTTGTAAATATTGATGAATGTTTTCTTAAATATGGAGTGATAAGGTGTATGTGTGTTTTGATATTTACATTGTATTCTTGAGGGAGTTTATCATCTTATAACTTCTTTGAGCTTGGAAAGGAAGTGTTTTTTGGTTGTGGCAGATTTATGAGATTCCTTCATCATCAAGAAAAAGGTATGAGCACATTCTTCCATAGTTAAGTTGATTGGTTGGTTTTCTGGAAAATAAGTTTGGAGTGAAAAGGACTTGATTAGGGTTTCCTATTGAGTGTGTTGAGTTAATGCTTCAAGGTTTTCTGGAATAAAGAGTTGTTAAAACCTTATTTTATAAGCATTGTTGTTGAAGCCATTGGTTGTGTGAAGAACTTGAACTAGGGTTTGAGTATCATTGCTATGTGAAGATTATTTTATAAGCATTGTTGTTGAAGCCATTGGTTGTATGAAGAACTTGAACTAGGGTTTGAATATCATTGTTATGTGAAGATTGTTTTATAAGCATTGTTGTTAAAGTGAGTTGTTGAGAAAATAACTTGAACTAGGGTTTGAAAAGAACATGAGTATCATTGTTATGTGAGATTTGTTGTTGAGCATTGTTGGAAATATTTTGAGTGAGTATCATATACTTGGACTAGGGTTTGTGAGCAAGGATTATTTCATTGAGTGATTGGTTGAGTAGAGTTGGTTGAGCCTAGTCAAGTGGGTGTGTGAAGTGATTGTTCAAGTTCCATAAAACAAACTATTCTATATTCTGAATTGATTTGAGAAAGTGATTGAGCATTGAGGTGAATAAGAAGTATATTGAGTCTCTAACAATTCTCCTTATGTTTCTAAGAGAGTGATTGAAAGTAATTGAGCATTGTGATAAGTGTAGAACATATTGAGTCTCTAACAATTCTCTTTATGTTTCTATGAGATTGGACAAGTTCTTGTGTGGACTTGTTGAGAATATTTGAGGTAAGTCTTTGAGAAGACTTGTGGACAGATTTGAGTAAGCTTTTGTGGAAGCTTACAATACAGATTGAGAGTAAACTTGGATAAGTTCTAGAGAGGACTTGTGGAGCATATTTGGACAAGTTCTAGAGAGGACTTGTAGAGCATATTTGAGCAAGTTCTAGAGAGGACTTGTAGAGAATTTTTAACAAGTTCTAGAGAGGACTTTAGAGCAATTGAGAAAGTTCTAGAGAGGACTTATAGATAGATTGACAAGTTCTAGAGAGAACTTGTGGACAGATTAGTGTGAGCTTTTGAGGAAGCTTACAAGGCATATTTAAGACAAGTCTTTGAGAAGGCTTGAGAGTAGAGTTGATTGATTGATTTTTTCAAACCTTGAGTTAAGGTTTAGGGCAGATCCAATAGAGTTGATTTGAGATTGAGTCAAGCTTTGAGTTAAGGCTTGAGGATAGATTTGTGCTAGATCGAAGGACTATGTTTAGTGTAGAATTGAGGACAGATTTTGGTGTATATTTGAGGATAGGTTTGTGCTATACTAGAGATAGAGATTGAGCAAATTTGTGCTAGATCGAAGGACTATGTTTAGTGCAGATTTGAGATAGATATTTGGAGGTGATAGAGAGTAGAGGATAATAGTCTCTAGTGGATAGAGATCCATTAGCTAGGGTAGTGAGGATAGGTCTTCTGAGTGAGGACAAGAGTCTTCAGTGGAGAGAGATCCACAAGCCAATGTAGTGGAGGCAGTAGTCTTCTAGAGGATCACCAACCAGAGCAAGAGGAGAAAGGAGTTCTCATGTGGATAGAGATCCATGAACTTGATTTAGGGGATTGGTATCTCCTTTGGAAAGAGGTCCATAAACATTGTAATAGGGAAAGGATTCCCAAGAGATTGATTGAGAAAATTTTAGTGAAATATTTTCTTCGTGGAGTAGCCCACATTGGGTGAACCACATTAAATTGGTGTCTCTATTGTGTGTGATGATTTGTGCATTGATTTGGTTATTGTTATTGATATTGCAATTGATTATATTTATTAATACTATTTAGGAAAGAAAAGTGAAAAGTGGTCTTATACTGTTCATCCCCCATCTCAGTATAAGCTTGTGTTCTTCAATTGGTATCAGAGTTGGTTCCTTTGAAAAAGGTTTAACAACTTGAAGGAAGATCTTACAAGAACACAAATGGCAAAGAAAGGCAAAAGTAGAACCATGAGACACAAGAAGAAAAGAACACACATGGTCATGAAAGAAAAAGAAGATGAATTCAATATTGTTGTTTTGGGAGGAAGAATGGAAATAGATTCAAGAGATGAATCAAGTAGTGGAGAAAAGATCAGATTGATAAAGTTTTGTACCAGATGTAGGAATACAGGTCACCATGCAGCTTATTGTCCACAAGAAGGTGAAGAATGTTTTGTTTGTGGTCAACTCGATCATGATGCAAGTTATTGCAATGGGTTTAGTAATGATGAAGATGAAGATGATATTATCGAAAATGAAATCCTAGATATTGGTTCAAGAAAGGATAACAGGGACAATCAAAATAGGTATGAAGAAGAAACTCTACTTTCAGTAATAGAAGAAAAAGAAGATGCTCCTATAGAAGATCAAATAAATAAAGAAGAGGAAGATTCAAAAAAGAAAAAGGGGAAGCCACTCTTAAGGAACTTGTTGAATTGAAAAGAGATAATTTAGAATTGAAGGCTCAAATACAAGAATATGAGAAATGTAAGACAAAGCTTCTACAAGATCTCTCCGACTTGAGAGATAAGGTTGAAAAGGCAAGAAGAGTTGAAAAAGGTATGGTTGAACAGTCAAAGGTAAAAGAGATAGAATATGAAAGACTTATGGTTACTCTTGAAGAATTAAAAAGGGAGAACTCAGGATTAAGGGTTCAAGCTCAAGAAGATGAGAAAGCAAAAGCAAAGTTTCTACAAGAACTCACCAACTTCAAAATCAAGGTTGAAGAGGTAAGAAAAATTGAAGAAGGTATGGCCAAAAAATTAAAGATAAAAGATCTAGAGTGTGAAATATTAGAGCATGAGATAGTTTCACTAAGGATGGAAGTAAAAGGTTCTAAGGACAAGCTACACAAGTTTGAGGAAAATTCAAAGACTTTGGATAGGATTATCAATACACAAAGGTCATCAGTCACCAAAATAAGACTTAGTTCTAAAGAAGAACAAGGGAAATAGGAAGCAAAAAAAGGAGAGTCAAGCTCAAACACCAGAAAAGAAGAAGCATCAAAAGAAGTAAGTAAAAGAGAGAGTGAGACTTCTAAGGATAAGTTGGACAATAAAAAGTTCAACAAGGAAAGGAACAATACACAAGTAAGGAACAGATGGAATAGGAAACAGGACAAGGTAGAAGAGACTAAGAGACCAATGGGGTCTAGGCAAAGTTTCTTCAATGGACGATGCTTCTCATGTCACAGGTTTGGGCACATAGCTTCACAGTGTAGGACACATGAAAGACAGGAATATGGGAACATACAACTTTTCCATGGGTATTGCTACTCATGTAATCAGTTTGGTCACAAGGCAATGAATTGCAGGGTTCATGACAAAAGAGGATATGGCTTCACTAGGAGAAATCCTAAGATATTTGCACCTCTAAGGAATAATAACATTAAGTGTTATAAGTGCAATAATGGTGGTCACACAACAAAGTGGTGTAGAGCAGACATTCCAGAATCAAACAGGAACAGGAATAGGAACATGAACAAGGATATGAATAGGAACAGGAACATGGATATGAAAAGGAATAAGAATAGGAATAGGGACAGGAATGTAGACATGGATAGGAACATGGACATGGAAAGAAATAGTCAGAGGAATCAGAAGGATCAGATAAGAAGGAAAGAGGATAAAGGTAAAGAACAATGCTTTATGGGAGTAGAAATACTCCCACCCCAGAATTAACCACCTCAAGAGGAGGTGGGGGAGGGGCTAAGCTAAGAGGCTCATTCTTAGCCCTGAGCCCCAAAGGTGACCCTTTGCCATTGATGTCAAAGGGGGAGAGATTTGGTATTTGAGTAAAGAAGAAAAATTGAGAGAGCATTGAGCTAGGGGGAGCAATGTCCCAGGGGGAGTAGAACAAAGAAAAAGCCAAGTTTTCAGTAAAAAGAATTTGGGTTGCCATCAATGACAAAGGGGGAGATTGTTGGACATTTTGAGTCATTAAGTCAAAGTTGTCATTGATGTCAAGGAATGAAGTCATCATTGATGTCAAGGAATATGTCAAGGAACAATGCAAAGGTTAAAGGCAAAAGGGCTTCATAATATTTTTAATATTATGTGGAAGCATAAGTTAAAAGGTTTTTCATAAAAACCCAAGGAAGCTTATTGCAAAGCTAAAGGAAGGTTTAATATTTATTTTATAAAATATTTAAATTCAAATTGAATTTAAATTTTATAAATAAATATTATTTATACAAAGTTGTACAATGAGAGATGGCCTTAATAAAACCAAAGGGTTTTAAAGAATTAATTTATAAAATTTAAATTCAAAAGAATTTAAATAATTTATAAATTAATAAGGTTAAAGGAAAATAAAAAGCATCGACATCTAAAAGTTTGAAGGAAATTCGAGCATCGATGTGTATGCATGAAGGAGGAAATCAATATATAAACCTATACCTTAGAGGCATTAACATTTATCCTTTTGCTCGATCGATTAATGCGTGCAATTGTGTTGAGATCTCATGCGGAAAAAGAGAAGCAATTTTTGTGTTTTAGTGCCAGTGAATAAGGTTTAAAGGGAACAGCACCAAATTACCAAGCGCCAACTGGGTAGCGTGGCCTAGTGGCAAGAGGACAACGGTTAGAGTGTTTGGGCGCTAGGTGACCTGTGTTCGAAATGCGACGGTAGCATTTTTGGTGGTTGTGTTTGTGTTGGAAGCGCCAAAGGAAAGGCACACATTTTTTCTAGGCAAGGTGGGGAGCCTTTTGGAGCACGTGGTGCTCTTTACTCCCCAAGCGAGCGCCTAGCTCGTGCGATGGTTGGAGCCATGGCTAGGGCACTGGTTGAGGGTGCGTCGTGAGTTTGAATCCCTCCAAGGCAAAGGTAATAAATTTTTATTATTATTTTATGTTGCCTAAAGTTTGACATGAGGTCTTAGGGAGTTAAAAGGGTTGCTTAAAAGTTTTTAATTTGATTATTATTTTTGGTAAATTGGAGGAATAAGGAGTTAGATTTATTTTTGAATAAAGTGTTTGTGTCACATTGATTTGTTGAAGATAAAAGGGACTTCTTGCATATAGTTATTTTGAGAAAGGAGATTGCATTAATATTATTCTTGTCATTGAATATTATTTTAATTGGGAGATTATAAGGTGTATTTGGTGAATTATTTTTGTAAATGTTGATGAATGTTTTCTTAAAGATGGAGTGATAAGGTGTATGTGTGTTTTGATATTTACATTGTATTCTTGAGGGATTTTATCATCTTATAACTTATTTGAGCTTGGAAAAGAAGTGTTTGTGGTTGTGGCAGATTTATGAGATTCCTTCATCATCAAGAAAAAGGTATGAGCACATTCTTCCATAGTTAAGTTGATTGGTTGGTTTTTTGGAAAATAAGTTTGGAGTGAAAAGGACTTGATTAGGATTTCCTATTGAGTGTGTTGAGTTAATGCTTCAAGGTTTTTTGGAATAAAGAGTTGTTGTTAAAACCTTGTTTTATAAGCATTGTTGTTGAAGCCATTGGTTGTGTGAAGAACTTGAACTAGGGTTTGAGTATCATTGCTATGTGAAGATTGTTTTATAAGCATTGTTGTTGAAGCCATTGGTTGTGTGAAGAACTTGAACTAGGGTTTGAGTATCATTGCTATGTGAGATTGGTTGTTGAGTATTGTTGTTGAAGTGAGTTGTTGAGAAAAGAACTTGAACTAGGGTTTGAAAAGAACATGAGTATCATTGTTATGTGAGATTTGTTGTTGAGCATTGTTGGAAATATTTTGAGTGAGTATCATATGCTTGGACTAGGGTTTGTGAGCAAGGATTATTTCATTGAGTGATTGGTTGAGTAGAGTTGGTTGAGCCTAGTCAAGTGGGTGAGTGAAGTGATTGTTCAAGTTCCATAAAACAAACTATTCTATATTCTGAATTGATTTGAGAAAGTGATTGGGCATTGAGTTGAATTAGAAGCATATTGAGTCTCTAACAATTCTCCTTATGTTTCTAAGAGAGTGATTGAAATTAATTGAGCATTGTGATAAGTGTAGAACATATTGAGTCTCTAAAAATTCTCTTTATGTTTCTATGAGATTGGACAAGTTCTTGTGTGGACTTGTTGAGCAGATTTGAGGCAAGTCTTTGAGAAGACTTGTGGACATATTGAGTAAGATTTTGTGGAAGCTTACAATACAGATTGAGAGTAAACTTGGATAAGTTCTAGAGAGGACTTGTGGAGCAGATTTGAGCAAGTTCTAGAGAGGACTTGTGGAGAAGATTTGGACAAGTTCTAGAGAGGACTTGTAGAGCATATTTGAGCAAGTTCTAGAGAGGAATTGTAGAGCAGATTTTGAACAAGTTCTAGAGAGGACTTGTAGAGCAGATTTGAGCAAGTTCTAGAGAGGACTTGTGGACAGATTAGTGTGAGATTTTGAGGAAGCTTACAAGGAATATTTGAGACAAGTCTTTGAGAAGGCTTGAGAGAAAAGTTGATTGATTGATTTGTTCAAACCTTGAGTTAAGGTTTAGGGTAGATCCAACAGAGTTGATTTGAGATTGAGTCAAGCTTTGAGTTAAGGCTTGAGGATAGAGATTGAGGATATATTTGTGCTAGAACGAAGGACCGTGTTTAGTGCAAAATTGAGGATAGAGTTTGGTGCAGATTTGAGGACAGGTTTGTGCTAGACCAGAGACAAAGATTGAGCAGATTTGTGCTAGACCAAAGGACTGTGTTTAGTGCAGATTTGAGATAGAGCTTTGGAGGTGATAGAGAATAGAGGATAGTAGTCTCAAGTGGATAGAGATCCATTAGCCAGGAGTGAGGACAGGTCTTCTGAGTGAGGACAAGAGTCTTCAGTGGAGAGAGATCCACAAGCCAGTGTAGTGGAGGTAGTATTCTTCTAGAGGATCACCATCCAGAGCAAGAGGAGAAAGGAGTTCTCCTATGGATAGATATCCACAAACTTTATTAAGGGATTGGTATCTCCTTTGGATAGAGGTCCATAAAAATTGTAATAGGGAAAGGATTCCCAAGATATTGATTGAAAAAATATTAGTGAAATATTTTCTCCGTGGAGTAGCCCACATTGGGTGAACCATGTTAAATTGGTGTCTCTATTGTGTGTGATGATTTGTGCATTGATTTGGTTATTGCTATTGATATTGCTATTTATTATATTGCATAATACTATTTGGGAAAGAAAAGTAAAAAGTGGTCTTATACTGTTCACCCCCCTCTTAGTATAAGCTTGTGTTCTTCAATAATCAAATTAGACTTAGGAAGACCTTAATGCAAGTTGATTGTTTATGGGGATGGTAGTTGTAAATACTAGTTGTCTCAAGAAATACTTTGGAATGGCCTAGGAAAACATTATAAGGACCTCCAATTCAATTTTTATAGTTGTTCATAATAGTTCATTCATGTTCATCGATAGTTCACTAAAGTGGTTCATGATAATTGTTGTTGTTGTTCATGCTTGAGAGAATATCACCCATTGTTGATTGAATATGTTATTATTATCTAATACCGATGAATATGGAAGCAAGTCTCTTTGATCCTGTGTATTGTGAATTCCATTGTATGTATTAATATTTTAATTATAGATCATGGATTCTGTACAAGCATGTTGTTGGGTTGCTAGAGATACAATGGAATTGACCAGTTGATGATCCTTTGAATTTATTATGAGGATTGGGAATGATTTTATGTGATGTTATTGTTGTACTAGAACATATTATGAATTTTGTACAATTTTTGGAAATATCCTTGGTGATAATAATTGGTGGACAGTGAACTAGGGTTTGCATGTCATGAATTATATTAGCAATTGCCTTGGAAAAGTAACCCAAACTTTCTCTAAGGGTAACCTATGAGAAATATGGATAGTATGAAGTGATAACTATAGAAAGAGTTTGTGCCAAATTGTACAACCATTAATAAAATCGTACATGTGATTTTTTTCCTAATTTGAAATAGAAATTGCATGGTGAAACTTGCCAATTATGGAAAACTAGGGTTTTGGAGGAAACAATTACAAAATTGATTGATTTAAGTTACAAAATGACTTTCAATGCTTTGAATAAGTGGTAAATTTTACCTGCTAGGGTGTTGTATGATTTACAATCCATACAATCAATTTTGTAAAGTTACAAACTGTTAACTAGCAAATCGTACAAGCTATATGATTTGGGTCAAAGTGATCCTAGAGCCTAGGAATTCATTCTAAAATATTCCACTTCACCTCACCCTCTAGGAATACTACCCCTTGTGCTACATTTGGAATTGTTGCCTAATATAACCTTGATATTTTAATCAAAATTAGGTCAGTGTTGTAATAAATAAGGACCTGCAAGTGACAAGTGATGAGTAAGAACCAATTGGAGGTGAATGACTAATACAAGTTCATGAGGATGTAGGAGACAAAATCAAGGAGAGGAGAAAGTCCCATTTAGAAGGAGCACTAGAATTTATCAAATGGAGACTATGAACAACTCAACGAATGAACCATTAATTGAACAAGTATGGACTTCAAAGGAGATACTAAAAGGTGGAAGATATTGCTGGTAGATACAAAATAAAGGGTACAAGAACCATAAAGAGTCAAAGAGAATGTTGACGTAAGGGAATACATTGATGGCAAAACTATACATGAAGATAGTGAGTGGATGGTAACACTTGAACAAGTGATAGGAAGATTACAAAGGGGTGTAGAGGATGAGAGTCAAGCACTAGAGCAACAAGATATGAGATCTTAGGAAGGAGAACCAGGGCCATAGTCAACATTTTTATGAATAAGGTCATGGATTAAAGATGCATAGGAGGTTGGGAGATGACTATTTGGTGAAAATAAGGTACCATGAATAGAAAAATATAATAAATAACAACGTAGTGGAACACCCACCTTAGGAAGAAATTAGTTTAGGATTCTAGAAGATACCTCCTCAAGTGATGAGGAAGGAAATCTAGCAATGGATAGTATAGCTATGAAAGTTGGGAAACAAAGATGTCCACCCTTTATGGGGAAGGGAAGGAGGACCTGGCGAGACATATTGAGACATGCATAACTATTTGGAAAGCAAATGGTGTAAATCAACCAAGTGAGTGGTTGTAATTATTTCCTGCTACACTACGAGGACTCGCAATAGATTGGTATCTAAAGTGAGAGAACATGAAAACATTCCAAGCATGGAATATGATGAAGGATACCTTAATCAAAGAATTCAAACCCTTGAGAGATGACAATGATATTGTCATCGAGATATACACCACAAAGCAAGGTGTCAAGGAGGATGTAAAGACATATAATCAACGGCTAAAGTAATTAGTTGATAAGATGCAAATACCACTAGTAGATGCATTAGTGAAGAGATGGTTTCTTGATGGGCTACTACCAAGATATAAAAAGAATATGAAGGTAGTACTATCCTCAAATCATGAAGAAGCACTTGAAAAAACAAAGAATTTTGAGAGTGAGGTAAAGCAAATGATAGTGGGAATCACAACATATACTAGGTATGAGGATTCATATAGTGGTGAATAAGATACAATTCATTAGACCATTTAGTCATTCTATAAGGAATTTGATAAGATCATAAAAGAAGCCGAGAAATATATGTAGAGACATCAAAAAGATATCTGGTGTACTAAACATCAGGTGGAAGGGTGTTCAAATGTGAATTACCCTTGAAATAAATATTGCCACATATGTAATGTGTTGGTATACAAAGTAGTAGTGTCCATTTAATGCAAAAGTTTACCAAAATTTCCTCACAATTCAAGATCAAGAGGAGAAACCAAAACCTCAAGGGAGTTTTCAGGCTATAACTAGTGAAGATTATAGGAATAGTCGATGAGGAGGAAGGATAAATCAGGGTAATCAGCAAGGAGGCTAGAGTCGATTACAGTATGGTTCAGAAGGAAGACCAATCATACAATATCACAACTGCAAAGAGTAGGGAATTTTGCAAAAAAATGTGCTTCTCCTCAGAAGATGTAGTCGACACAGAGTAATACTACATACATGTGTAGATGGTGTGGTCCAAGGAACTACAAAGAAGTTAATTTTCCTAAGAAAGTGAGTTCAAGTGGCTTGCAGAATGTAAATTACTTAGACATTGATATACCCTTAGTAAAGGAAGAGAAGACTAAGGAAGAAGTACTAGGTGTAACATGGAGTAAGATTAAGAAAGACACTTATCCCAAACCTGCTAAAGAGAATCAAATATGATAGGTGGAGAAGAAGGTACTTGAAGAAGAAGCCAAGAAGGCTAAGCAAGTAAGGTTTGCAGAGCAAAATGAGTTAAATAAACCTTGCACATAGAAAGATAAGGTAGTGGTGCAAAATCTGGTAGCACAGGTTTTAAATACAACCATCGAGATAAAGATGGCTAGTTTTTTGGAAGTCATACCCTTGTTACATAAGGCGATGGAAGATGAGGTACAACCATAAAAAATGATGGATGTGGAAAGTCAACCTATCCTAATGATTAATTTTGGAAAGAAACCAACATTAGTTCATATGGAGATAATGGGGCACAAATCACCACAAGTAGATTGTGGACAAAGGGTCCAGTGTGAATGTGCTACCAGAAAAGACTTGTAGAGAGATTAGCACTCCACCCCTATGGAAACCAATTTTTTTATTGTATGGTGCTGACAAGTACGACATTGAAACAAAGGGATTATTGACCGCATAAAAAGTGATAATCGCTGACCAAGAATTTATATTAGATTTCATTGTGATTATAATGTAGAAGACTGCATATGATGTACTTATAGGAAGTGGTTGACTACGAGTAGCCAAAGTTAATCACAATTGGGGAAAAAAGATCAGATCACATTCAAAAAGGGATAGTACAAATATATATATAGCGAGGATGTGGCCATGATAGATGAGTTGGAAAGTTCTTTAGGAAAAGAAGAGTATGAACCTAATGAAGAGGGGATGTTGTACCTAAATTATTGTAGCAAAGATGAAGATCGATCTTATAGCGGACTTCTACACTGAAAAATGGAGTATGAAATGTTTCAGTGCATATTCATCATGACACATGAAATCGAAAGAAGACAGTAATAGAGAGTTGAGTTGAGCGAATCTCAAGAAGTACCATTATGCAATCAAGATCCACCATAGGAGGATGATGATATGGGGATCACACACCTATTTACAGAAGGGGAGCAGGTGAGACCAATTATAGAAAGGTGAGAATTGGTACCTCACCTTGGTGAAAGAAGGTGAATGCAAGTACATGTAAGGTTCATAGATAGACTGAATTGAATTATAGAGGAGGCAGATAGGATCTCTACAAGTAACCATGCAATAGTACCATTAGAAATTAATTGGGAAAAATAGGAAGAAGCCAACCAATTGGTAGAAGTAGTATATCCATAGCTCAAACAAAGAGAGTTGCCTAATGATATAGTAGTGTATATAGGATACAATTGATGGTACAATATGAGGATATAATTGACACCTTCTATATGGATATCCTATATTCAAATGAAGGTGGAGCCATGGAAGAGGAGTTAGTGGGATTGAATTCATTAGCATAGATAGGTATAATGCAACAAAGAATGCAATATCAAGCACAACAATTGCAGGAGAAGTACGAGGTATTGTAAGCACATAATGCAAGGCTTCATGGATATATCATTCAAGAGATGGATGATACCATGCAACAACTTGAGGAGCAATAGGTTGCATGGTAGAGGGAACTGGGTACAAGCAATGAAAGTATCGAGAAAGTACCTCAAGAAAGGGGAAGTCCACAAGCAAGTACAAGTTCTTAGGGAGAGGAAAGTTCCAAAGTTGAAACATGAGGTCCCACACACGAGACACCAGTTACAAGATAAGTATTTTAGGTCGTATCATGAGATATTGAGTAAGACCTTACATATCCTGAGACCTAAGGAAACTTACATGTCAGATGAAGTGATTTGAGTGAGGGGGGAATTCCCTATTTAGTAAGGGATAGTGACCATAGAAGTGGTAGTGATGACCTCTTAGTACAACCATAAGCACTCCATGCTTGACCAAATCCAGATGCCTATGAGATAGCCTATCAACAGCTGAGAAGGCAAAGTAGGGAAGTTAGAAGACTCCAAAAAATAAGGGAATTGCCAATAGAGTGTTCAACACAAGGAATTGATAGTCATAATGACTCAAGTATAGAGTTTGATTTTTTAGATAACTATAGAGAAAATTTGGTAAATTATTCCCTACAACATCACTTTGAAGAAAGACATTGGATGAAATGAATGATGTGTACACATCATTGAATACGAGTATTACAACGGTTGGTGTTACAAGCACTAGGAATTGATGGACACATAGCCAATGTAGAGTTGGTAGAGGTAACTTCAAGCACTTGGGAAAGAGGGGAACCCAATCGAAAATAGGATCGACCACAAAGAACCCCAAGTCCCATAAGGAGGTAGAAAAGTCAGAGAGGAGGATTACGATCACCTAGAGGTAGGAGGGGAAGGATATTACCCCCTACTCCAATATGGTCTAGGAATGCACCACTCGCATGTTTGAAATAGACTGGGAATGCACATGATATTTATGTGCGAGGGGGAAAAATAGTAAACCTCATAAGAAGATATCCATTTGGGCGACCACCCATGCTTTGACTAGGACCTAGAAGGGTAAAAACGGGTAGAGGTTCACCTTAGGGAAAGGTCAACCCATTTAATATGAGGAGAGGTCCACTAGCAATAAGACAAGGTTGTAAAAGATAAATTCACGATAGAGGATTTGCTGGTCAAGGAAGAGTTTGCTTTACAGAGGAGGAAATTCAAGGAAGGTGAAGTACTTGCTCACTAAGTTTAGAGGTAGACCTGGTATGAGGAGATAGGAGTAGAAACTGATCAAATAGAAATGAAGTGGCAAGGGTACCCCTACCTCAGGATAGGTCAATTGAGCGAGAAAATATAGCTTTGAAAGAAGGACGTGGTACAATTGTAAACCGTATGGTTTACAATTTTATAAACCCAAATTGTACAAATGAAACTAACACTTGTACAATTTCAAATCGTACAATGAGCCAACAAGTAGGGACAAGTCATACAAATGACCTTGGTACTATTTTTGATCATAAAGAGAGTCCGTAGGAAAGAGTGAATCATACAAATGATTGATTGAAGCCTAATTGTACGATGTTACAAAATGAAGTAGTGGAACTTACCAATGATACAATACCACAAGGGCTTGTACAAGTGAATGTCACTATACGATTTCCTAGAAGGTAAGTTGGTAATTAGATGAGTTAAATTTTTTTTATAAAATATCTTAATTGTGAAAATCCTTTGAGATGCAATTAAGATGGAAGGTGGTTGAAAACCAGAAATGGTGCCCCATTATAAAAAAAAAGAACAAAAAGAAAAAGAAAATAAAAATAAATAAATAAAGTTTTCAAAAAGGTAAGAAAATGACAAAAATCAAGAAAAAGACAAAAAGGCATGGACAAAGGGGTGAGTTGGCAATCATCTATACAAAAAGTTAAAAATCCATGCAAAAAATATTGAGTTGGCAAAATTTTAGGTAGAAGGACATTAGGATTTAAAAAGCAAACACCATGCAGAATTATTTCACCAACTTAGCAATTCATACATCAACGATAGTGAAATTCAAAGTAATTTGAGAGCGAGGAGGGTGCACCTGATGATTTTTCTTCCACATAGGCATGCAAAAATCACTAGTTAACTAACTTTTATTGATCCATTATGAATTAGCACCAAATAATTTGCTTTTTTCAAAGAAGCCTTCCAAAATTAGAGAAAATCGACAAAAAGTAAGGGTTTTCACTTTGAAAATTTGGAATTGGTTTTAGAAAATGTGTTGCAGGTGGAAAATCATGCTAAGGTAGTGAGTTTTTGAAATATAAGGGCACCAAAGGAAATTCCAAGTGGAGAAAAGTGTTGCTAGAGTTTGAATTTTTTAGAAAAAGTAGAATGGAGAAAAAAAATTGCAAACCCTAGTGCATGAAAATTGGCCAATGGAAAAGCCAAAAATGTTTCTGGTAGGAACCAAGGGTTCCTAGCACAATAATTTAATAAAGGAGAAATAAATAAATAGAATCACTTTTAGATACGAATCACCTTTTGCATTGGTTTGGGAAATCCCTCCAATGGGTTTAAACAAATATATATTATTCTTCTTGGATGATTTGTGTGAATGGCCAACCTAATATATATATCTACCCTAAAGCTACGTTGGTGAAGAGACATGATGGTTCACGTTATGAAGAGATGTGATGGTTCACGTTATGAAGAGATGTGATGGTTCACTTTATGAGTTAATAATATAATAATTAAATGATTAATAATAGTAACTAAAACGAACTAATAATGTTAGGATGGAGGATCCTAATAGTTTCAGTCCTTGCATGTGGAAAAATATTAAAAAGAGGGCATATGTTGGATTGCAATACTACCACAAGAATTTATGCTGCTAAGGAATTGCACCATTTAGAGAGGGAATTGCACAAGTGTATCTGAATTGCATTGAAAAGGAGGAATTGTACATTACCAGCAAAAGGGTACCAAAAGAATCATGCAAATCAAACAAAAACATGAATTTTTGGCCAAGGAAAGATCTAAAGAGTGCCTTGTATGATTTGGAGATGAAACTATATGATTATGGAAGAGATTGTACAATTTTAGGATAAAGTGGGACACGATTTATGCAATTTGGAGGTAATTGTATGGATTTTGATGGAAGTTGTATGAAATTGGGTGCAGTTGTACGATTTTAGGTACAACTATACAAATTGGAGGGAGTTGTATGATTTCCAAGCATGCATATATGGTTTTGAGGAGAAGTGTTTGATTTCTAGAAGTATCTATACATTTTGGATGTAGTTGCATGGATTTTTGAGCCATTTGTGCTAAGTTGATCTTGAATTACCAAGTTGAATACCAATAGTGCGAGAGTGGTTTCAAATCAACCATGGGAGAAGAATGAGATCCAAGCAAGAATTACAAGCTTGTTCATAAAGGATTGTAGCCGCTAGAGTGGAAGGCTCACCAAGATATTTACACCAAAGAGACTCATGGCCTAGGCAAACTAACACAACCTACCCAATACAAAGTCAAAGGCTAGAGTTTCAGCCACACATGAGACACATCTATCATACTTGGAGAGTGGGAGGGTATAGGTCATGGAGAGGTTATAGAGACTAGCATGGTGGTCAAGAAAGAGCACCATTACAATTTTGAAGAGAATATATGGAACCACCAAGTACATATCGATGGGAACTTCACAATGAGGTTCACCGGGATACTATTCCAAAGGAGTAGGAAAAACTGCTTAGTGAGGAGGAAGAACAACAAGTCGATATCAAGGATATCACTTGTGGGCAACTGACAGCTGATTTTTTTCAAAATCTTGGTGAGCCATTAAGAACAATGCTGACAAAAGGCATCCATTAAGAACAATGCCCAAGGTCTTGGTGGGAAAAGTCTGACAAAAGGCATCCATTAAGAACAATGCTGACTAACATTGGAGTCAATATAATGGCACAAATCCTATCCCAAGATAAAGTTTTCTATAATGAATACTTGTTGCAGATCATACAATCATACAAACCTAACAGGAATTACACCTATGTGCAGGTAAATAACAAATATATTAAGGTGGAATTCTTAGCAGTGGTATTTCAAAAGAAATTCATATTGCCTAAGGAAGGACAACCTATTCTAAAAAATATGGTGGATCAAATGAGGCCCACAAGCTGATTAGTACGCTTACATGTGTGAAGTCTCTAGTAGTGGCTAAGATATCTGGTTTTGAAAGTTTTGAATCAAGAAGATCCAGTTGAAGACAAATGAACTTGCTTGTGCAATGAATGTAGTGATGGATCACTTGTCAAGTGAAACATGATCTTCTGAGATACTGATATGGATGGCACAGTATGTGGAGGGCATCACTCAGAGTCAAGTATGATTAGTGATGAGCACCAGAAATGCTCATTTTATATACATTCTTAAGGGGCATCATCACTAGTTTAATTAGCATTAGAAATGTATTTTTATTTAACTTATGCATATAATTGATAGAAAATTTGGTATTATGCTTGACTAGTGTTTTTAGTGGAAACTATGTATAAATGCAGGTTTTGCTACTAATATGGTGTTTTCCAGTCTACATCCCAAATGGACCTAGCATGCTTCTACTTAATTGCGTCTAAGGTATATGGAGTAGGCACCTTACTCTAGCACCTTACTCCCATACATGGGAGGTGCCTTACTCTGGCGCCTTACTCCCATACATGGGGAGGTGCCTTACTCTGGTGCCTTACTCCCATACATGGGAGGCACCTTACTCCCATACATGGAAGGTGCCTTATTAGTGCCTTACTCCCATACGTTGGAGACACCCACATTGGAGATGCCATATGACCAAGTCAACATTGACCAGGTTGACTAGTAAGCTAAGGAGGAGGTTGCACGTGAAGACAAAGAAGAGTTATTTTAATTATGCATTATTATTTTTTTTGAAAAAATTGAAAAAACTTGTATTAAAACAAAGATCAGTTACAATTGGGAGTAGACACATCCCAGCCGAGCACAAGATTACAAGGCGCGAAAACGTGACACTATTCACCTCAGACCGCAAAAAGTCAACAAGTCGCGAAATCGCGACATGTCGCGATATCGCTACAACACTCCTTCCTTGGCCGCTCCGGAACAACATGTCACGAAATCGCGACAACTAACCTTCCTTGGCCGCGACGGAGCGACATGTCACGAAATCGTGACATGTCGCGATATCGCGACAACAATCCTTCCTTGGCCGCGACAGAGCAACATGTCACGAAATCATGACAACTATCCTCCTTGGCCGCAACGACACAACATGTCACGAAATCGTGACAACTTTCCTCCCGAGGCCGTGACGGCGCAACATGTCGCGATATCGCGACAACTTTCCTCCTGAGACCGCGACGGCGCAACAAGTCGCGAAATCGTGACAACTTTCCAACGGCGGCCGCGACGGCGCAACATGTCACGAAATCGTGACAACTTTCCACCAGGGGCCGCGACGGCACAACATGTCGCGAAATCGTGACAACTTTCCAACGACGTCGCGATGGCGCAACATGTCGCGAAATCGTGACAACTTTCCTCCAGGGGCCGCGACGGCGCAACATGTCACGAAATCGTGACAACTTTCCAACGACGACCGCGATGGCGCAACATGTCGCGATATCGTGACAACTTTCCTCCAACGGCCACGACAACGCAACATGTCGCGATATCGCGACAACTTTCCTCCAGTGCCCGCGACGTCGCAACATGTCACGAAATCATGACAATTTTCCTCCAACGCGACGGCGCAACAAGTCGCGATATCATGACAACTATCCTCCAGCACCCGTGACGTCGCAACATGTCATGATATCATGACAACTTTCCTCCAGCGGTCGCGACGGTGCAACATGTCGCGATATCGCGACAGCTTTCCTCCAGCGCCCGCGACGTCGCAACATGTCGCGATATCGCGACAAAAATAGGTCGCGATATCGTGACAAAAACCACCCTTAGCTTTTTCTTTGATCATTGTCTCAGGGATCTTTCAAGACCCTGCCTAATCACCTCATCCTCAATAGGCATGTCACTATGCAGCTGCACCCCTACCTCTTTCTCAGCACCCATCTTAGCCAGGAAATCTGCCGCTTTGTTGAAATTTCTACTCACATAAACTGGAATCACATCATCTAATTCCCTCCATAATTCCTTGATTTGAGAGACCAGAATCCTCAACCTCCATGCTCTCAAAGCAAAGTTCCTCATGCAGTCAAGAGCTCCAACCAGTATTTGAGAGTCAGATTCAAGAATTATCCTCCTGTGGCCCTGATTAACTGCCCAAATAGACGCAGATTTGATAGCAATGGCTTCAGCTTCATTGTTTGTGGCTCTTCCCAAGCCTTGCAGTTCCCAATAGAGCACTGATCCCTCGTGATTTCGATAGACCACGCCAATGCCGGCACTACCCGGATTGCCCTTTGCAGCTCCATCAGTATTGATTTTAATCCAACCTTCTGGGGGAGGTTTCCAACTAGCTCTGTCCTGTCCCTCTTGCTTTTCAACTCCCTCTTCCAGTGGCCCAGGACCAACCTGAGTTTCCTCTTTAGCGTGGACGGCAACTGTTTCTGTGACTTTACTCCAGATGACCTGCCAAACTCCATCAAGCGAGGAAAAAGTCTCTCTAAAAATTCGAGCATTTCTCTCCAACCACACTTGCCACAAAATGAAGTATAAGCCAAGCTCCCAACCAATTCGAAGAGCTTTAGATTTAAATCTACCCCTCTTCCATCTTTCCCATATATTGGTCCGATTCAAATCACCATTAATCTGGATTTTATAGTGAGAGAACCATCGTTTCCAAATCTGACGCGTGAAGGGGCAGTCAAACATCAGGTGATCGGTTGTTTCCTCGTTCTTGTGGCATAAAACACATTGAGATGGACCGATGATTCCTCTACACCTGAGATTGTCAAAAGTGAGAATTCCATTGTGCATAAACTGCCAGGCAAAAAAGTTCACTTTCGGCCAGCCCTTGGAGTGCCAAATCTTTCTCCAATCCTCAACCGGAAAAGAATGGGGGGGAGGCTCAGGGAGGATCGAGTCATATCCGTCCTTCACTGTATATACACCAAGGCTCCCATAGCCCCAAGCTAAATCATCCTCCTCGTCTCTCCCTGTGAGAAACCTTTCGGTCAAGATTTTGGTCAAGATGGGTGCCAACTCCGGAGGGATTGGAATTGGCCACTCCTCCAACCTCTTAAACTTCTTAAACTTATACTCCCCCAGCTGAGTAGTGTTGAAATAACTTTCAATTTGGACCCAACCCTTGGATTCTATGGCAGATTTTATTGGAAGTAACTCGGGGAATTCAACAATGATGGGTGGAAACTGATCCCATGAATCGGTCCAGAAACGGGCCTTCTCCCCTCTCCCCACTTTCCAGAATAGTTGGTCTTTAATAACCTTAGATCCTAGCTTGAGAGCCTGCCACACCAAGGATCCCGAACCATCCAAAGGGAAACGGCCCACCTCATTGGGGTGGACATGACCCAAGTATTTACTAGTTAGGACTCTACTGAATAAGGAAGTTGGCTGGGAAATCCACCTCCAGTACAACTTTCCAGCCAAAGCTTTATTATTTAACCTGGATCCTCTCAGTCCCAGCCCACCTTTTACCTTGGGCTGGGTTACTTTATCCCAGCCCACTAAGGCCCACTTTCTCTCTCCCTTTGCTCCTTCCCACAAAAACTTTCTAGCCATCCTGTCCAACTCTTTCCATATTGTAAGCGGGGCAGCCAAGATAGAAAATTTGTAGATAGGCATAGCTTGAATGACTGATTGTAAGAACGTTAATCTGCCACCATAACTTAACCACTTGTGAGACCAGTGATTAATTCTGTCCTTGATACACTCAAGCAAATTCCTCCATGTGTCTAATTTCAGCTTCTTAAAGTGCAAGGGGATCCCCAAGTAAACCACAGGGAGAGAAGTCCTAGTGAATCCCAGGATTTCTAAAATTCTGTTCTGAAGCCTTTGCTCCAGATTAAAAAAGACCACTTTGGATTTCTTGTCATTAATGACCTGTTGAGTAGCCCTGAGATAGACATTAAGAGTATCCCTAATCGATCTTGCTTCCCTGAAGCTGGCCACTCCCATCAAACCAGTGTCATCCACAAACTGCAGGTGCGTTAAAACTTCATCCCCCACCCTAACACCCAATAATCTGCCTTGTTGTCTTCTCCTCAAGAAGAGTCTGCCAAGACCTTCAGCCAAAATGAGAAACAGATAAGGGGAACAAGGATCCCCCTGGCGAAGACCCCGAGAGGCTCCAAAAGGTTGCGAAGGAAGGCCCTTGATTAGAACAGAGTAAGTCGGGGAAGAGACACAGCTCATGACCCACTCTATCCAGTCCTGAGAGAAACCAAAGGCAGCCATCATTTTGGCCAGGAAACTCCATTCAACCCTGTCATAAGCCTTCGACATGTCCAGTTTTATGAACATCCCTTTATTCCCATAAGTGTGCATTGAATGTATTGCTTCCTGGGCCAGAACCACCCCATCCAGAATCTGTCGACCCTCAACAAAACCCCCTTGCTCAGAGGAGATAATGTTGTGAAGAAGAGGTTTTAGGCGCTCAGCCATTACCTTTGTGATTATTTTATACAACACATTACATAAGGCAATAGGCCTATAATCTGAAATATGAACCCCCTCCTCCCCTTTTGGAATTAAGGTAATGAAAGTGTGGTTTATAGCTTTAAGCATTCTCTTATTTTCTCTGGATTCCTCAACAACAGCCCTAACATCTTCCTCTAAGTAGTCCCAGAAAGCCTGAAAAAACTCAATTGGGAAACCGTCGGGACCAGGAGTTTTACCAGTACTCATTCCAAAGACCACAACCTTCAATTCATCTCTATCAATGGGTTTGAGGAGGGCCTGATTTTCATCCTCAGAAATTATAGCAGGAATGCCAGAAATAACTTCATTTTGGGCCTCTACATCTTGAACCACACTTTCCTTAAAAAGCTTTGAGAAATAATCCATAGCATGGGAATGTATACCTGGAAGAGTATCAAAGGAATGACCGTTCTCATCTTGAAGGGCCTCCATCTTATTCATCTGCCTTCGAGCACAAGCATTCCGATGAAAGAATTTTGTATTTCTGTCCCCTTCCAATAACCAGGTGGTTCTTGCTCTCTGCCTCCAATAGGTCTCCTCCTGGTTGTCAATGTCCTCCACCGCTGTACGCAAGGCATCATCCTCAGCTTTGAGCTGGTCTGTAATTACTCCTTCTCTGAACTATTTTTGGACCTCATCCCATCGGGCCACCAACGGAGCTCTTTGGGCCTGGAAGTCAGTTTTATTAGAACGCCTCCAATATTTCAACTGAGTTTTGACATATTGAAGTTGTTTGTGGATTCTGAACATTGCTCTCCCATAAGCTGGGCGGCCTTCTTCCCACCACTGAGGGATTTTCTCCCGAAGTTCTTCTTTCTGAAGCCAAAAATTCTCAAATCTGAAAGGTTTGTGATGGTGTCCCAACCTAGTCCCGCCTTCCAACAGAATAGGACAGTGATCAGAAACAGGGCCTGCTAAAATCTGAAAATTGACATTCCATTTTACAAACGCCTCCTCTGAAAGCAGAAAGCGGTCTAGCTTCACCTTCCTACTATGTGGCTCCCGCATTTTATTAGTCCAAGTGAAGTTATTGCCCGGACATTTAATGTCCACTAAGTGCAAAGCCTGGACTTGAGCAATCATGAAACGGTCCCCTGGATCCAAAAGAGGAGATCCCCCTTCCTGGTCTCTAGAAGATAATTTAGCGTTAAAGTCCCCCGCTATAATCCAGTCTAGATCTTCCCTTGATGCTCGCATATCATGCACAACCTTCCACTGCCGCCTCTGACCCTCTAGGTTTTGAGATCCATAGAAGTTAGTGATTAGAACGAATTCCGCCGAGACATTATTCCTAAAAAGAGAAGTGAGAACACCCCTCCAGGCAAGGTGATCTATAGCAGACCATTCCAGAGAGTTCCACAGAGTAACAATCCCCCCTGAGGCACCTTGGGCAGCCACATCCATATGACCAGCACCCCTCCAAATTTTGTTGATTGTTTTAGACATAAGATCCAAAGACATCTTAGTCTCTTGTAAAAGCAAAAAATCAGTATTGCTATTCTCTAATAGCCTTTGAACAACAGATTGATGGGTTCTGCTGTTTAAACCCCTTACATTCCAAGATTGTATAATCATGGGTTACCCTGGGAGCAATAAGAGTCAATTGTCCTCACCGATCCTCCCATGATCAATTTGTCCCCTTGGGCTGCTAGCAGCTCCTTATTGGATCTTCTACCTGCTCCCTGAGAATTGCTATTTTTTGGTCTTTTTTCTACCTGGGTTATCCCCAAAGATGGCCTTTCCCTGTTCTTCTCTGGTATCCCCATGTGAACATCCTGAGATACTGTCTGCTCCTGGTTATGGACTACTAAGGCACCAGAACACACTGGCTGTGATACCTCACAGAGATCAACTACCTGCTGGATGACAGGAGAAGATGAGAGGGGGAGTTGCCCAGGAATGTTAGAAGTTTCCTTGAAACCCTCCAAGCCCTCCATAGAAAGATCCTCTTCATCAACCAATGACTTAAAAATCTCATACCTATTGGCAGGCCTGAGATGAGATTGCTCCTTTCCCTCCTTTTTCTTTGTCCTTCTTTTTCTTCTGGGCTGTTCAAAACCCTCTCTCTGAGCTTCCTGGCCCTGACCGGTACTATTAGGATCTTTATTAGGAGCAGCCTTATCCTCTTTAGGCAGGTTTGGCATTCCTGAAGGGGCCTCCATTTTGGCATTCATATTAATAGGACAGAAACGGGCCAAATGTCCATGCTTGTGGCAAACCCTACATCTGAAGGGTAGGGCCTCATAGTCCAGCTGTTGAATCCAGGAGAGACCTGCCAGTTCAATTTCCAACTCTGTCGGCAAAGGCTGGCTGAGATCCATCTCCACACATATTCGAGCATACACCGCCATGCTCCCTTCAATAGTGTCTCTGGCAACACCCAGATGTCTACCAATCGAATTTCCAATCATTGCCAATACCTGCTCACCCCAGAATTCCATTGGAAGAGCATATAATCGGATCCAAACTGGGACAGCAGTAGGTTCAACACGAGGATCGAAACCCACCCTCCAGGGTTGAACAAATAGCCCTGTCGGGCCATGGTTTTTCTTCTCCGACTCGAAAGCCTTATTTCTATCGGCCAGAGCCGAGAAGCTGACAATAAAATAACCATTACTAATAAACCACAATGAATACTCACCGTGGGGCTCCCAGTTTTGGCGGATCCAAGAATGCAAAAAGTTCAGGGAAGGGCGAATACCCATGAACTTGCAGATTAAATCATGGTTAGCTCTGTAGAGGACTGATTCTTCAACCATGCTGGGTTCAATGACGATTTTTGGCCTGGAATCGGCCTGCGGCAAACAACCATTCACCCGATGTGCTGACGACCTATTCCCAGCAGCCGTGAAGAGCTTTTTATATGCCATATTTTGGGCTTCGACGTTCTTCGGAGGAGAATCGTCTTTAAACAAATCAGCGTAAGAGCTGGTACTTCCTGGAAAAGGAGCCGGAGAAGTCCCCATTGGACCCTCCTGGGGCACCGATCTGACCTTCAGATCCACCGTACCCCAAAGACACTTCAGCAAACCAGCAGAAGCCAGAGATTTTTCGAAGATGCAGAAACCCTAGTTCAGAGAAAAAAATCGCCAGAGCTCATTTTCCCGCCTATCTTTTCATGCATTATTATTAAAATAGAATAAGACACTTATTATCAATCGATTAGTCAGTTGAATTTGTAAAGCTCTTAAAGCATATTATTTTTAGGATGCATTAATTTAAGGATGTGTTTGTTACATACACCTAAGGATTTTTATATTTATCCTTATGGTGAATGGACACACTTTAAAATAGCAAAATAATACCTGTGTATTAACCAAATGTAACTAATCACGTTATGTGATTAAAATATATTGATTTGTTATTGTAACGAAATCTGGGCACACTTTATATAAATACGTAGGCCAGATGAATAGGAGAATAGTGATTAATCTTACACATAAATTATTTTCTATTTCATTCTTTGTTTAATTGATTAAGAGTGCAACTCCTCTTATTCGAGCAAGCTCTATGTAGCTAGTCGGGCGGACTATTTGCGGGAGCTTGGGCCCACTCCTTGCAATAGTCCTCCCCTGTTTCATTTCTATTCTTTATTTTCCATAGATTAGATTTATTAATTTATTGACTGCTTTGTTTAATTTCAGTTGTGTGTGTTTATTTCCTTGCATTTTATTTCCACATTTTATTTCTGCATTTTATTTTCAGCACTTTAATTTTAGTTTGTAATTTATTTATTTAATTTTCCACACTTAGTTTATTTGGTTTGGCTGACTTTCAAATGCACGAACATCCCCCACCAAACTAAATAAGGTACATAAGGATTCATTTCCCCCAACACTGCAGGCATATATTGTGTGTGACACTCATAAGTTTATAGACTTACCATATTGATAATTTATGGAAGATAAATAATTATTTTTTGAGACATAATTTCTGCTCACCATTTTGGTGCCATTGTCGGGGAGTGTTAAAATTGTAGTGTTATTATTTACAGGTTAGATAAAAAGCCCATTTAAAATTACCTGTAGATCTTTTACTTGAGAAGCATGAGTCCACCAAGGAACTTTTTACAAGGCCAAAAATAATTACCAAAACAATCAGAGCCAAATCCCATAGGCAATAGTTTAAATTTACCAACTTCTTAGGTAAATATAAGAATGAACCTGATATACCATATTAAGTGTAGAAGTAGGAATACATTTTGTTGTTGAAATTTTTTAAAATCCAGGCGATGAAATATTTCCATCATGTTCTGAATGGTTTCAAGAAATCAAAGAAATAACACAACCCAGGTATGATTGAAATTTTTTAGGGATGTGTTTTTATACAAAAACCATTGGAAAATTATGCCTTTTAACAATTAATTTTTTTTATATGCTTGATGCTTTGCAACAAATTCTTTTAATGATGCAGGAAAAATGACAGAGCTAAATTTAAAAGAATATATTGTTATGGATTATGTTCTTCACTTGTGCTTAAGGCAACCTGGTGAATCAAAACTAGCACATGTTTTTAAAATATTGCTATGCCATGTTCTCTCCAAAATGCTAACCCACAGATAGTCATTTTCTGGCTTGCACATTTTACCATAACATTAAAAGAGTTTGGTTGTGAGGCCATGAAGGAAAATACTCTTCTCATGCTACAACGTATCAAACTAGTTGATCAAGAAGGAGATGATTTTTAGAAGACTAGTTCAGATGTAGGCATGGGGAGACCCCACCTTCATCAATGCCACCAACAACACAATGAACGTTGGTTGTAGTGTTCATGAAAAAATAAATCATTTGTTGAAAAGGCTCCAAGATTAAGAGCAATTCAAAAATAAAGTTTTATTTTTGCTACTTGTCAAAAGAGAGTATCCTCTTTCCCGAGGACCAACTTGGTCCAGAAGGGAAATGAGAAATATCGAATTGATAGCTAAATAAAACAAGGGAGGAGCCTGAAAGTAGTTGTATGCCAAATATCTGTAGAAGGCCACATGGTGCCTAAGCATGATAAATGGAGCTCATAGTGGTCAGAGAAAAAAAATAGCACATAAATATCAATGAGGCGTCTCATGGAAGCGTCATACCTGAACACCTGACACATACCATGGATGATGATGGAAAGATTTGTTTTTATCCTCACTCTAGGAAATGAATCAAAGGATCGTAGTGCTACTCTAATTCTTCTTGCAAAGGAAATAATTTAGAATGGAGGATGAGTTTGATTCAGATGCACATGTGTCAGGGCTACTCAATTGAAAAATGATGCGTTCAAGAGCACATGGTGAGAAAATAATGATGCACAAAGCTATTATTAATTATGATGATCCCTGCAATACATCAAAAGAGTTAGCGCTCTTGAGATATATCAAAATCCGGATTAAAATATGTGCTATTGATAAGGAGCTGGGTGTTGCAAAAGTTTGGAGCTATTGGCTGTCATAAATCCTTCATAGTGGTACATGGAATGTAATTTTTGCACACTAGGTTGCGTAGTTGCCTAGCTCAATTATAGCCTACGTAGCCTCCACTTTTAATGCATAGTGCCAATATTACGGTTTTACGATAGCATTTTCATTATTTTAAAATATGTGGGAAAAGAAAATATAGAGAAGAGACAGAGTCTCACTATGGTGGAAGAAAACACCAAATTTGCAAAGAGATGATGAGGATCTGAAATCATGAAGAAATCTACCATCATAGTGGATAGAGTTCATTATTTCTCATGAAAAAAATAGTGGAGAAGACGTTCTAGTATACAACACATTTAACCCATTTCCTAGGACAGATCATTGATAGTTCTCTAACTTGGCCACCTAATTTTAAAATCCCTAGCTCACATTGTTGTAGTTGACATTCTGTTCTCTGATGCGGATGATGAAAAACAAATGAGCCAAGATCTATTCTGGTCATGGCAGAATAGATTAAAAAAATTAGTTAGAATTTTATTTTAATGTCTTTAGTTTAGTTTTTTTTTATGTTTTGCAGGACAACATGAAGTGCGATATAGATAAATAAGGAGATGTCAGATTTGGTGAAGTGAGATTTTTATGTGAGGTGACATCGACATGGGGGAGACCCCAAACCATACCAACAGTTTTTAGGAGTGCCTTACTCAAGTAGGCGCCAAACATACACCTTACTCTAGTGGCTTACTAAGGTAGACACCTTACTGAGGTAGGCACCTTACTCAAGTAGGTGCCTTATTGAGGTAGGCACCTTACTGAGGTGCCTTACTAAGGTAGGTACCTTACTAAGGTAGGTGCCTTACTCAGGTAGGCACCTTACTGAGGTGCCTTACTGAGGTAGGTTCCTTACTCAGGTAGGCACCTTACTGAGGTGCCTTACTCCAAAAGGTGCCTTGCTCCTCAAGTTGCGCCTTAATGTCCATGAGCAGAGGCACCTGATCACCAAAAAAAAAAAATAAAGGGAAAAACACCTTGAAGGGTGCCTTGATTAAAAAAAAAGAAAAAAAGAAAAAATGAGGAAAAGCACCTTGATGTCATACATCAAAGGTGCCTTCATTAAAAAAAACAACTACACATAATATTTCCTGCTTAGCATAAAATTTTCCCTACTTTTGTGTACTGCAGTTATTTTTCTTTCGTAGGGAAAGTGGACTGATTGTATGAAAAATAGGCATCTTGGGAGACAAGACCTAAATTGGCTTAGCATCCATGAACCTGCATGTTTTTTTAGAGGTAGAATTTCAATTGTTTCCATCCGGAGGAGATAGTCCCCATATGGGCATGGACATGGGTGTTAATTTCCTGCAAAGGGAAGAGGTACCCACCTCTATGCTTGGATGAAGTAGATGCTGATGCAATATGAGAAAATTTTTGGAGAGCCTGATCAACTCTGCAATAGTAGACACATCAACGATTGTTGACTTCTCAACAGTAAGAAGGTGCCTTGATGCTCATTGCTAGAAATGCGTAACTTCTATGAGAAGCCATTTAAAAAAAAAGAATCGGATGGCTAGGAAAGAGAAGAGTACTAAAAATAATTTGCAGCTCTTCCTAGAGAAGAGAACTATAGATCCACTTTATACCCAACAGTGCTCAAACTTCTTCTCCCTAGATTGGGGGTTCTTGTTAATCAATATGGGACCTGATGTTCAGAGGGCTGCAAACCTATTGTACAGAGGGACCTATTATTGGTGACGAGGGCATCACCAATTTAAATGGGGGAGGATTTGGGTGAACCAAAAATTTTTGTAAATAAAAATATTCTGTTGATAGACTCCCAGTTGAAATGTAAATTAGAAATAGAGCTTTTACGAGAAAACCAACAGAAGAGGGCTCAGGATGAAGATTTAAAAAGAAAAAAAATGGTAAACTATGGCTGCAATGCTAGAATTTTTTAAAAATACACACTTACAGAGGAATGCCTCAATGGGTAAAATTGAATATAGTGCAGATGTATGTGCAACAAAGTTCCCCTACCTATTTTCATCAAATATATGGCACTTACTTTCATGAAAAAAATTCCCCTACCATCGTAGTTTTCAGCATACGCACTATTGGCTATGTTTTGGGTGTGCATTGCAAGTTTGAATCCCAGAGGAGAAAGAGACCTCATGATTTCAGTGGTGGTTGTGATTTGGTTATTTACCCATAATTTAATGGCTGATCATGACTGGCTTCACTGCTGGAGTAGCAACGCTCAGAGGAAGAACAATGAAGATAATTAGCGGTGTGGATGATTAAGGCAACCAGAGAAAAAAATATTAAAAAATAAAATAAAATAAAATTCTCTAGAGGCACCAACATCACAACAATTCTGGAGCACCATGATTATAGGTAACATGAAGACAATTTGCACAATTGACATTATATAGATTAGAATCTACGTAATTCACCCAGGTATGTATTGAGTTTTCTATTAATTATGTGTACAGTTATTTTAAAAATAATTTTTATGCTAAACTCAGTAGATGCCCCATAAATTATTCATAAAAACCTTCCAGTAGAGTTCAGTTACATGACATGCCTCGAATACGAAAAATTCATTACCCTGAAATGATTTAAAAAAAAATGATTGAATATTTTAAAACCACAACGGGATGGCATAGGAACACATGCAACAATCGGGAGTAATGATAATTGAGTCCGGCAGTGAAATCACAATTCGAGAGTTTGAAGGTTTTGTTTACAATGGAATGATGAGCGCTCAGATTTGGGACATAGGCAGCAATCCGTTACTTAAGATAAAGAAACAAGGGTGTGAGGAGTATTTAGCTTCAGTTAACACAAGAGGAGGTGCAGACTTGAAATCCAGAGAAATCCAAGGATAACGTCACTCTAGGTTCAATTTAGAAGCGGAATGGAAATTTGTTGCCCAAGACAAAGAAGCGAGAGCGAAATGCAATCCGTTGGGAAATAGATGGAGGTTGGAGCAGAATAAGGATGTTTAGTTCTAATCCGACAACAGATTCATGGAGGAACAAAAGAAGAACACCTGTTCTAATCTGAAGCAATTACAATTTATCTCGCAACACTTCTCTTTATGCCGCAATTCTTGAGCGGGATGGAAATCCGTGAAAGTCTTACACAGTTGTGGGAGTGGAATGAAATTTGATGGAAATTCAAAGAAAATATAGCAGACCAGGAAAATGATTTGCTCATGTCACTTCGGGTTCAATTTTGGAGTGAAATGGAAATCTACTACCTAAAACAAAGAAGTGAGATCAAAATAAAATCTATTAACAGAAGCACAACAACGCTCAATGAAATAACAACACTCAAAGAAAAAAATATTATTATTATTCCGGGCTGTCATGAGGACGTGATAATCTTTAGGCATGGGGGGATGATGAGCACCAAAAATGCTCCTTTTATATACAGTCTTAAGGGGAATCATCAGTGGTTTAATTAGCATTAGAAATGTATTTTTATTTAACTTATGCATATAATTGATAGAAAATCTAGTATTATGCTTGACTGGTGTTTTTAGTGGAAACTGTGTATAAATGCAGGTTTTGCTACTAATATGGTGTTTTCCAGTCTACATCCCAAATGGACCTGGCATGCTTCTGCTTAATTGCATCTAAGGTATATGGAGTAGGCACCTTACTCTGGAACCTTACTCCCATACATGGGAGGCGCCTTACTCTGGCACCTTACTCCCATACATGGGGAGGCACCTTACTCTAGCGCCTTACTCCCGTACATGGGAGGCACATTACTCCCATACATGGAAGATGCATTATTGCACCTTACTCCCATACGTTGGAGACACCCGCATTGGAGATGCCACATGACCAAGTCAACATTGACCAGGTTGACCAAGAAGCTAAGGAGGAAGTTGCACGTGAAGACAAAGGAGAGTTATTTTAACTATGCATTATTATTAAAATAGAATAAGACACTTATTATCAACCGATTGGTCGGTTGACTTTGTAAAGCTCTTAAAGCATATTATTTTTAGGATGCATTAATTTAAGGATGTGTTTGTTACGTACACCTAAGGATTTTTATATTTATCCTTATGGTGAATGGATACACTTTAAATAGCGAGATAATTCCTGTGTATTAACCAAATGTAACTAATCACATTATGTGATTAAAATAGATTGATTTGTTATTGTAACAAAATTTGGTCACGTTTTATATAAAGATGCAGGCCAGATGAATAGGAGAACAATGATTAATCTTACACAAAAATTATTTTCCATTTCATTCTTTGTTTAATTGATTAAGAGTGCAACTCCTCTTATTCGAGCAAGCTCTATGTAGCTAGTCGGGCGGACTATCTGCGGGAGCTTGGGCCCACTCCATGTTTCATTTTTGTTATTTATTTTTCATAGATTAGATTTATTGCTTTATTTACTGGTTTGTTTAATTTAAGTTGTGTTTATTTCCTTGCATTTTATTTTTGCATTTTATCAGCACTTTAATTCTAGTTCATAATCTATTTATTTAATTTTTTGCACTTATTTTATTTGGTTTGGCTGACTTTCAAATGCACGAACATCCCCCACCAAACTAAATAAGGTACAAAATGATTCATTCCCCCAACACTACAGGCATATACTATGCGTGACACTCGTAAGTTTACGGACTTACCGGATTGATAATTTATGGAAGAGAAATGATTTTTTTTTGAGACATAATTTTTGCTCACCAATTAGAGAACCTATTTGGAATAAATAATTCAAACACTATTGTCCAGAAGGACAAAGGCCTTTGTCATGACCTTTCATGCTAGATGCGGTTTCCTAAATAGGCATTCACTTTCCAGGATTGACACTACCCCGTGATTTATTTCCAGATCAACCTACCATATTGCGATGGGTGAAGACTGTGCCTCTTCAAAAAGTAACTCCAGATAAATCTCGCTTGAAGAAGGCAACAAGAAAACCAGACCCTCCTATGATTGAGGAGAATGAGACTTCATCAAATGAGGAAGTTCATCCTCGGAGGAAGCAATGAAGATATCTGAAACCTACCTTGGAGTAGTAAGTAATCAAAAAAATGTTGTAGGAGCAGCCACTATCTCAAGAAGAGGAGGAGACAATAGCACCAATATCTAGTCTAGTGCAAATTAGGATGCGTAGATAACAGGAGAGACAAATGATTGAGTAAAATTTTGTGCAGAAGGAGCATCCTGACTCTATGCCTAAGAATCTATATGAGGTGCGCTTGGGTCTAGAAGGTTTGGACTTTATGAATATTAGTATTCCAGGTGGCATAGTATAGAAGGGAGAGAGGATGGGATATCCTATATTGCTTCAGACTATTGATTTTGATTTTTTAGATTCATCTAAATTTTTATGAGAAAGATCAATGATACCATTATAAATGAAATAAAAAACATTAATGGTAGCTCCACCAGAGGACGCTAAGTAAAAGAATAAACCTTAGATAAATATTATCATGCAAGGAGGCAATAGTCAATAGGAGCAGGCAAGCATGCATCCACCACAAGAATGGTTTGATCCAACTCTGACAGTCATAGTAGTGAGGGAAGTGCAATTGAATCCATAGGTGGAAGGGTTGGTAGAAACTCGGTAGGAGGACTTGCCTAAACCACAAGAGGAAGTCCAAGAACTTGTGGTAGAGTCACAACTTCTATAGGAAATTATTAATGTAGAGGAGATCAAATCAATGAAAGAAGAGATAAACAAGACTGTAGCTCAAATTCTACTACAGGAAGAGAATGCATTTGGTGCAATAAAAGATATTGAAGGACGTTTGGATCCACAATAGGACGAGGAGAAACAAACTCCCCCATAGGAGAGGGATGAGAGCCTTAATGCACACTTTTTACTTGAAGTGCCTCATTTAGATGTTCTAGAGAATGATGGAGAAGACACACATGGATAGGTGGAGCACTTTTTCCAACAAGTGAACGATATTTTCATTAGTGCCAGATTGTAATTTGTTATTGGTTGTGTTGGAAAACTAAAGTAGTGGAGGGAGCAAACCTTCATTAAATTGGAGAAGGTTATAGAGTAGGTGTGTAGTGAATAATGTACAAGACAAATAGCCTAGATTCACACACAACACCCATGTCGATTATCGAGGGGAGAGGTAACAACAATGTTGGAAATTATAGATTTACCAGATGGAGTGAAGACCAATTACAGAGCATATCCATGAGTGTATTTGGATCGGGCAACATGCCAGAGCTATCCATTGAATACACTAGATACAAAATTTTGAAGGGCACCTTCAAAATTAGTCTTCACCCTATGAAAATTGAATTTCTTGATACATTTGATCGAGTGACTAAGCTTGGGTCTTGAAATCATTTATCAAGCCAAGGAGGCGCAAAAGGAAGAAGTGCAGGCTACTTAAAAAGAAATGGCTACGATTGAATAAAAATTAGAATGCAACAAGACTGAGGATGAGGAGAGGTTGAAAAAGGTAAAACCTAAATGGAATAACATTAAGATTGCTTATGAGGATAAGCTACGCTCATAGGAATAGGAGAAGTAGCTTATGATACAACAAGCAAATGAGCACATGAAGTAGTTGGAAGAACAAATGGTAGCACAAGAAGAACAATTGGTTGAAAAAGAAGCCCAATTAAAGGTAGCTAAGGAACAACTACAAAAAAGGATCGTAAGATTGAGGAGATGGCCACATATGCCAAGCACTACAATGATATGATCATGGATCATAAGGCTCAACTTCAAGCTAAGGATGAGTATATTTCATATTGTGAAGCTAACATACATCAAAATATTAAGGTCATTATGAAGAAGAACAAGGAGTTAGTCATAGCAACTCAAATGAAAGCAACATTGATAGAGAAAATATGTAAGGAAGCACCAGAGTGAGAGAACGAGTTAGTTCAACTATTGGCTACTACATAAGAGAAGGCTATCAAATATGGGTTGAAGGCTCTGGAACTCAACAACTATGTGACCAGATTGTGAGATGAATGTGCCGCTCTCCATCTTCAGCTTGATGAATTTCTACAAAATCCATCATCCAATATTGAAAATACTAAGTCATCGACTGATGTAAAGGGGAGGGTGGATGTAGGCAACAAATCCACATCCCAAAAGAAGAAGTGAAAACAAGATTTGTACAATTTTGATAATTGTACGGTTTGTCAAAATGTACAACAAGTAGGGTTTTGTCTAATTATACAAATGAGAAGGTATAAAACATACAATTGGGTGTAATTTTACAAATTTGTAAATGTGCAATTAGAAATTAAGTGAAATTAGATGAAATGTGCATTTAAGGTTAATCTGATAATACTCAAATTTGTCTAAGGAAGACCTTAATGCAAGTTGATTGTTTACAGGGATGGTAGTTGTAAATGGTGGTTGTATCATAAAACACTTTGGAATGGCTTGGAAAAGCATTATAAGGACCCCATTTCAATTTTGATGGTTGTTCATAATAGTTCATTCATGTTCATAGATAGTTCATTGAAGTGGTTTAGGATAATTATTGTTGTTGTTCATGCTTGATAGAAAATCACCCATTGTTGATCGAATATGTTATTATTATCTGATGTTAATGAATATGAAAGCAAGTCTCTTTGATCCTCTGTATTGTGAATTTCATTGTATGTATTAATGTTAATTGCAGATTGTAGATTCTGTACAAGCATGTTGTGGGGTTGCTAGAGATATAATAGAATTGACTAGTTGATGATCCTTTGAAATTATTGTGAGGATTTGGAATGAGCTTATGTGATGTTATTACTGTACTGGAATGTATTATGACTGTTAAACAATTTTTGGAAACATCCTTGGTGATAATAATTGGTGGATAGTGAACTAGGGTTTGCATGTCACAGATTATGTTAGCAATTGCCTTGGAAAAGTAACCCAAAATTTCCCTGAGGGTAACCTATGAGCAAGATGGAAAATATAAGGTGAGAACTATAGCAAGGTTTTGTGCTAAACAGTACAACCAATTAATCAAATCGTACATGTGATTGTTTGTATAATTTGGAATGGAAATTGCATGGTGAAACTTGCCAATTATGGAAAACTAGGGTTTTGGAGGAAACAATTATAAAACTGATTGATCTAAGTTACAAAATGAATTTTAGTACATTGAATGAGTGGAAAATAATACCTTCTAGGGTGTTGTATGATTTGGAAATTACAACTATAAAATTTGCAATCTGTACAGGCAATTTTGTAAAGTTGCAAACCGTTCACTAGCAAATCATAAAAGCTATACGATTTGGGTCAAAGTGATCCTAGAGCCTAGGAATTCATTTAGAATCTTCCACTTCACCTCACCCTTTGGGAATACTTCCCCCTATTCTACACACCCTTAAAAATATTTTCCATCATTTTTTAAATGATCTTATAAATCATATTACAAGGCTTATTGGACGAAAATTATCAAAACATTTTGTGTTGCCTTTCTTGGGAACCAAGGTAATAAAAGTAGCAATGATATCACTTAATTTAGCCCTATTTTTTTTAGGCCTTTTCAACTGTAACTGGCATATCACTTTTTAATTAATCCCATAATTTTTGAATCAAGTCCAGGTGCCTTGTTAGGATGGAAAGAGAAAACTACTTCATGGATCTCCTCCATAGATATATTCTTCATCAAGCTTTCATTTTGTCCTTGAGTGATAATTGATGGAATATTTTACAAATTTTTTTCTTGTGCCTCCTTATATTTCCTAGAATCTGACAAAATATTTTTGAAATAATTAATTGCTTCCTTCATTTTTTGGCAAAAAAGACTAAATTTTATTAAACATAAATCAAATTACATAGTCGCAAGGCCTTCCATACATGGTTTGTAGCCTGGAAGTACCTCTAGATATACATGCCTATAATACCATGAAGGCTAAATGTCCAATTAGAGAATAGACAAAAAATTGCACAAAAAAATACTGCTACATCAAATCATTGAACAACATATTAGAGCAAGAGGAATCCTCTAAACTACATCTAGACAAAACCATCGGTTTATTTTCCTTGTATACCTCATATCTTCTCGAAACCACATTTGAGAGGTATTCATTTCTAGTGGTGATTGTAAATTCCTACAACTCCACCATCTCATCTTGGTAATCATAACTATTATTTATCTATCCTATCTCCACCTTCCCATGTACATAGTAATTCAAACAATTCCTAATCATGAAACACAAGAGTTTTCATGCTGTTACTTATTCCCATCATTGGCGTAATCCTATTGAAACAAAACTTACAAGTCCATATAATATTCTCCCAAGTTTTTCCCCTTACCATAATCCCACCAATTATGACCTCTCTCTATTCTCTAATTAGCCAATATATCTACAACTTTGTTCTTTTCCCTCACAATGTGGAGAATTTTATCTATGCCCTATTTTTTAAAACCATAATATTGTCTAAGATCCAATGGACCCTCCATTCCATTTCTACCTTTCCTCATAATTTTTCAACCTATTGATCAAGACTTGATACTCAGATTCCACCTAAATTCTCAAAAAGCCTTTCTTAAGAGCTATGACTAAGCCTTCATAAATGGCTATAGCCTCTACCACCATGTTGTTTTTCCTCTCAATGCCCTTATGGAAGCCAAAAACCATCATACTTTCATGCGTACAACCCACCCCTATAATACCTACCTCCATATGATTGCTACAAGCAACACCATCAGTGTTTACCTTAACCCAATCCATCAATAGTGGCTTCTACTTCCCTCGCTTGTCTAGCTTTTTATAAGGAGGAGCCTTTTTTATTCTCGAGATCCAATTCCATAATAATTGGGAATGAACCCACCCAAGGATCACAATCCCAAGAATATCCAAAATCTCCTCATATCTAGGCATAAGCTAAGAACCTTTGATTCCTCTTACAACCTCTCTAATATTGAGCAAAATTCTCAAGATATTTGACTCCCTAGATGAGCACTCATCACAAAAAATATGCTTGTTATGATCTAGACACACTTGCCATAAAGTGAAGGCCTTGAAATAATGAACTATAAGGGTAGATTGTCCACCCACTCCCTAGATCCCTATAAATCAAAGAACTACTCAAACAAGACATCACCAAGCTAGAGCAAATTAAATACCCTTTCACCTTGCTCTCAAATCCAACCAGGAAAGGGACATCAAACTAGAAGGTGGTCAACATATTCTACCATACCATAACAAATCATACATCATTCTAGGCCCACAAAGCCCCTCTTATTAATATTATCTTGAGTAAAAATCCTATTTTGAATGGTTAACCAAATAAAAATGTTGACTTTCGACCAGATAGTTGAATTCCACACCTTCCAAATAACTCTCCCTACCCAATACATTTGTGAGTTATTCATATCCCTTATTGATGGAATACCATCTATTTCCTTTATCTTCCCATCCCAAAGTGTCCTCCTCTTTCAACCACGAACAACACCATTAATCCAAAATAGCCCTTAGACTATCCTTATCTTATTCATATATCTGTATCCAAACTAAGAGGTCTTTCCACCTCCTCAAACCCACTCCTCCTTCATCTTCCTCCTAGAAGTTCTTAAAATAGACCCAATTTGTGCTCTCAAAAAATCTTTGTAGCATTACCTAGGTTCAAGAACTGGGAAGTAATTGGCTAGTATTTATCCCATGCATCATCCCAAAATGTTGCCTTTCTCCCATTTTTGACTTTTCAAAATAGCCCTATAGTAATAATAGTACTAGCATTTTTAATTGCAGTCCAAATTATGGACCCCCCTCCTACTAAAGGGGAGTCTATAAACTGGTTCCACCTCATTCCCATAGTTTATAGATAAAACCTTTGACTTAAGGATAGATTGGTCTATAATCCAATTCTAAAGCAATTTACCCAATAAAGCCAAGTTTTGATCAACCAATTTGTGGATACCCAACTACCTTTATTTAGCATGAGGTAAATCAAATCCCACTTTACCAAAATCTATTTATTTTCCAATTTTTAGCCCCCCAAAGAAAGTACCTAAAATTTCTATCAATCTCCTTAACACAGTGCCTAGGACCAATCATAACTATAAATTGAAAGACCAAAATAGCTTGCAACACTGATTTTATCATAGTCAATATTCCCCCCAATGAGAGCCAACAATGGGTCTAATAATTTAACTTACATCAAATTTTATCTATAAGAGTCCTCCAAGATTCCTTTCCAAGATGTCTTCTTGCAACTAGAAGCCTAATATATTTAAAGGGGACCGAGCCTTTCTTGAAAATTAAAATCTTAAGGATATGGGTTTGCATCCTATTATCACCATTGAAAAAGAAAATCTTAGACTTATCTTCATTAATAACTTGACCTGAAGCTATCCTATATAGATCTAACCATCTTCTAAACCCCTTGGTCTCCTTGATCTTTGTTATCCCCATACAAGCAAAATCATCCACAAAATACAAATGCGTTAGAGGAACAACCCCCCTAGACATTGTAAAATTTTTTATTTCTTGGGATTCCCTAGCTTTATGGATAGTCCTACCTAGGTATTATGCTTGAATAATGAACAAGTAAGGATGCATAGGGTCTCCCTATCACAGGCCTCTACTTGGCCCAAACTACTCCAACGGGCCACCATTTATCAAGACCAAGAAAGCAATATGGAAAAGCAATATGCCACCCAATCAATCCACCTATCCTTGAACCTAAAATTTTGTAGAACCCTAATAAAAAAATCCAATCAACTAGGTCATAGGATTTGGACATATCTAATTTAATAAACATATTACATTTCTTATTGAGTCTCATGGGGTGAGTAACTTCCTATGCTAATATAATCTATTTCATGATTTGTCTTCCTTTCACAAATCCATCTGGTTCCTCAAATATAATGGCTGATAAAACCACCTTCAAACACTCTGCCAACACCTTAGAAATAATATTATATATACAGTTATAGAGGAAAATAGGCTGAAACTCATCCAACAAGGAGACCCCATCCTTTTTCGAAATAAGAACAATAAAAGTATAGTTCATAGCTCTTAAGATATATTTAGACCTTCTAGCTCATTCAAATACTTGTAGGATTTTCTCCCCCAAATCCTTCCACATAAATTGAAACAATTCATTTCAAATTTTTTTTGGTCATGGAGTTTTACCTTTTTTCATCTCAAAGACTACCCTTTGCACTTACTCCAAAGACACCTCTCTGGCTAGGAAAAAATTATACTCAGCCAAAATATAGGGAGGAATTGACTCCAAGATCCCATACTATGCCTCATCATCTAGGGAAACATTTGAAAATATATTAGAGAAGTACCTCCTTGCTTCCCTCTACATCTCACACCATGTCCGTACGACCTACCCCCTTCCACAATTTATAGACTTAATAATATTAAACTCCCTTCTAGTCATTATTGATCGATGAAATTTTTTTTGTATATATATCCCCCTCCCTCAGCTAGGTGATTCTATATTTTTATTTCCATAGCACCTCCTCCTTTCGTTCCCATTCCTCCACCTTCATCATCGTCTCTATCTTCTAGGTCAAGAGCTCCCAAGAAAGACCTTCCAAATAAATCCTCTTAGTCACCTGATCAAGAGCCCGTACCATCACTTGGGAATCTTGCTCAATATTTACAAAAACTATATGGTTCCATTATTTTAGCCTCTCTTTCACATACTGTAGTCCTGTAAAAAATATAAGCATCATAGTTCTAAATCTCAAGCATCCCTTTATCCATCATATAAGTATCAAATCCTTGAAAACCTCATGGTCAAGCCAGACAAGTTGAAATTGAAAATGGTTGTTCCTTGGTTTAATACAACTCAAGGCATCAAGAGAGATTGGCCAATGATCAGACCCCAAAAAAGAGAGAATATCTAAGCACAACACTATTACTTTAGTCACCCAAGATTCATCAATTAGAAAATGTTTCTTCTTGGATATGGTCCAAGTTTAGTGTCCTATTACTCCAGTGAACAAGCAACCTTTCGAAACCACATCGCTAAGACTTAACTTGTCTATTTGGTCAATGAAAAAATGACTCCTCGCATCCAAGACTCTGCAACCTCCCTAATTTTCCTCTAATGAAGCAATAGCATTAAAATCTCCTCCAACTATTTGAAACATCTTCTTCCATTTTTCTAAAATTACGTCCATTACCATCCACTGCTCTACCTTTTCTTTTATATTAGCCTAAACATAAAAGTTAACTACCTGAGGTTGAAAGGAAGCCACATTTAAAAGCAAATACCCTTTTATCTCCAAAATTTATACAACTATCACTACATCCACAACCTCTATCTTATAAAGTAATCCTCTAGAATTACCCTTGGAAGCAACTGCTAAACTCAAAGCTTTCTTCCGAATTCTCTTGTAAATTGTTGAGCTTCCATTTAAAATCAATTTGGATTTTTAAATTAGAAATAAATAAGGATGATATTGTCTAATAAAATGATGCACAACATTTTGCTTGGGTTTTTTCCCCAAGCCCTTCATATTCCAAGAAATAACTTCATTTTGATAAATAATTGAAATGCGAATCAATAGTTTGCATAATCCCCACTTCCACCAAATGCTCCCCTTCCTTATGTCACTTCTCCTTTTCCAATTTTCTTCTAGCCACTTGTTTTTCTCATCGATGCTTCCCTGGGGTGCTTTATTGTAGCACCTTAAATTTGACGCACTTAAATTGATTAACTCGGTAAAAACATTAAAATTGATAAAAACATCAAATTTACCTAAGTCTACCCAAAAATCATTCAAAATTAGCAAAAATCCATTTGCCTCGATTTTCGTGCCCTCAAACCAATGTTGTTTTGACCGTTGGGCAAAATCGCCTGACTTTCAGCAAAATCGCTTGAGCGGCTAGCAAAATCGTCAAGCGATTTTGCTCAAAAATAGAATTTTCCCAAGTTTGCAAAATGCCAAAAATCCGTTTCAAACCGCGTTTCTGAGTTTGGAAAGAGGTTGTAACGACGGATTCTGGCGAGATTAGGCAGGGGGAAAACATAGGAGGGATCCCAACTCCCTCCCTATTTTGGCCTAACCTCCTGATTTCCCAGATTTACCCCTAATCCTATTTAATCCCCCCTCTAATTCATTTTTTGAGGCTGACTCCCTGATTGCAAAGCGTGCTAAGTGATCCCCTGAGCAGATAGCAGAATTGAGAAGCCATTAGTATAATCTTCCCATCTTCAATTTTCCCGTATTTGCCTAAAATCCATCATTGTCCCATTACCCTCTTTAGCAAATTTTCACTTGCAGGTTGCAGTCAAAATCGCACAACGAACGGCGAAATCATAGAACAATCGACAGAATCGTGCTACGAGCAGGTGGAGTAGGTGTGCGATTTCACAGAAAATAGCAGCGATCCTGCTGACTTGGCAGCGATTTTGCTCACAGATCATCTAGGGGCAAAAACCTTTATTCTGTTTGTTCTTCTTCCTTCTCTTCCATTTTATTTAGTTATTTAATTATATTTTCATTAATTCAGCAATGCATCTCGGGTATTCACCATCATGTTAATCAATTTTTAATTTAAATCTGCATTTTGCTTACATAAAATTCATGAACATTTAGACTCTTGTACTTACATCTATTACAAACCTTTTCTATCTTTCATTTAGTTGAAAAGGAATGCTTAAATAGGAAACATATCAAAGTTTGAATCATATTTGTGCCGGAAAACCATTTTGTGTCTTGTGTTTTGTTGCTACAAAATTGCGTAGAAATCGCTTGCGATTTCAGCAAATTGTTGAGCGATTTTTCCTGGAACAACAACGATTCTGCCAAAATAGCAGCGATCCTTCTCTGCATCAAAAAATCAGAATCTTCATCAGACATCTCGATTCAGGTATGTTTTGAATTTCTTTTAAGCATAGAATTAGCAACTGCATTTGTCATTTCTATTCCTGTCTGTTGTTTTCATCAAAAAAGTAAAAAAAAATTGCATCATAGATAGGTTAGTTGCATTTCAAAGGCCAACCTTAGGTGTTTGTATGAGTGATCCGAAAAATGAACATATTAAACCTCATTCTCAACCTAGGTGCGGAAACTGCCATCAAAAGTTTCCTGGTGAACCCACAATTCATCAAAAAATCACCACAAGAAGGCACGATCAAGTGCCTCTCTTTCGAGGTGTAGCTCTATCATTTTCCATTCCCCTCTGAGGCGCGGATCCATCAGCCTAGAGGAAAGGAGTGCAAAAATTTTAGGCCTACATTCTTTGGTGAACCCGACGTGAAACATTAGATTATCTTCTGATTCTTAAATTAAATATTAAAATCAAAATCAAAACAAAAACCAAAATCAAAACAAAAAAACAATAGTTAAATTGCATTTGCATTTTAGATGGTAGATTATAATTATAGGAGAGCTATTCGTCTTAATGTTACTACAATATTAGCAATTCAAGAAGTCTCATACTTTAATGAAAGTGAAAATATAACATCTGGAGAGTCCTGGATTGAATTAGATAGAAGACTAGACATTATTGAAAGTAGACAAGAAGAACTTAAACAAATCCGTAGGATAGACTTGGCTAGAATCCTGGATCCTTATAGAGAACCTGCCTATTTTGACCTTCAAAGATCTTGTGAAAGGTGGTTGACTAATAAGAGAGCCTTGATTTCACCTAATTTCTACTCCTTTGAAACCTACCTAGACGACGCCGTAGCGACACATAAGTTTTTAGCTCACGTAGAAAGTCAAGAAATAATCCTAGACGATAAGAGAAGGCTTAATACCATCCCTAGAGCTGTATTCTATAGAGAGTATTGTCACGAGCTATATTTTTATAGGTCTAACCTAGAAGTAGATTGCATTACCTTAGCACAATTCATAAGGTTCCTACAAGACAACTTCACATTTGAAGAAGAGCATTACATGACACCTGATCAATTGGAGCCCATTAATGATATACATAAATTATTTCAAGAAGATTAAAATCTACTATTACCTAGCGTGTGATTATTTGTGTGTTTAATTGCTTGCTCTACGTGTCCTAGATAAACAAAAAAAAAATCAATCTAAAAATAGTAATTTAATTTAATTAGTTAGGTATATATAAATAATATATATACCCCAAAACCTAGCACATATATATAAACATATATATCTGTGAAATCAACTTAATTCAAAATGCCTAAATTAAGGAATGGTAAAGAAACTGAGAATGAAATAGAAGATCAAAAACTAGAGCAAGAACGAGAACCATACCGAGAACAAAATAATAATGAAGAAACTCGGTCTGAATAAGAATATGTTTTTTTTAGATCATGACAATGATAGTGAGGATGTAGAACTTAATAAACCTAAATTAAATTCTAAAGGTAATCTTAAGTTTGAATCCGTTGAAAATTTTATATCTTTTATGAGAGATAATATGGATGATCTTAATCAAGCAATAGAAGTAGAGAAGCAAGGAAAAGGAAACCTAGCAGATGCTTTTACAACCGCACTTAAAGTGCATAACAACCCCTTACATTACATGGAATCTAGTGAGGATCAAGATGAAACACCAAGACAAAATATGATACATATAAATCAGAGGCCTCGAAAACAAACAACTCAAGCCTCTAAGATTCCTCTTAATAATGTTAGAACAAATGCTAAGCAACAGACCTTTGCTTCTATACTTTCCCAAGCCCTTAATCAACAACGGAAGGGCAAACAAGTGCAAAAGAATAATTATCAAAAGATAGTTCCACCAAGAAATACTTTGCATAACACTGTCTCAATGGGAAATCCTAATACAGCTTGCACCTAATTATTATCAAGGATATAATGATACGATGCAACCAAACCAATTTGGTGGACATCAAGGGTTGGAAGCAATGGTAAAGCAATTGGCTTCCCACTTAGACCAAATAGATCCTTACCATCCCTCATACAACTATCAAGAGATGTGTAGTCAACCCTTGGATCCCATCGTAATAGCTCAACCTTACCCTAAGCATTTCCCTATGCCGGTGTTCACTATATATAAGGGAACTGAAGATCCCATCGAGCATTTACGCATGTTTAGAATAGCATGTCATGATGTCTCGCATGATGATTTACTCGATGCTTAAGATGTTTCCTAAAATTTTAGGAGGCATAGCCTTGGAATGGTACTATCAAATTCCTAACAACTCCTTAAGGAATTTTGAAGAAACAACTGAGATGTTTGTACATCAATTTAGTGCCTACATAGAGAGGCATGTGACTATTAAATATTTGTACAATCTTAAGCAAGGTAAAGATGAAAGTTTTGCAGAATTCCTAACTAAGTGGAGACAACTTTTAAGCAAGTTGCATTTTGCATTACCACAAAGAGAAATGCTAGACATATTCATAAATAATTTGCAAGAACAATTGTCCTATGAACTTTCCACGGCTACTATAACATATTTTGACCAAGCTATTGACCTAGGGAGAAGGGTAGAGAGCACCCTTATTAGAAGAGGTCAATATAAAAAGAAATATGAAGATAAGAATTCTAAAAATCAGTATAAGAACAAGCAAGTAGTCGGTGATGGAGTTACCGATAGTAGGAATAATCAGAATATCAACCTTACTGAAGTTGTGAAGAAGTTCATACTAAAAGCTCCTGATAAACCTCCAAGAGAGTTTACCAGATTAAATCAACCATTACATATGATTTTACCTCAGTTATTAGAACAAGGCTTAATTCGGTTGCTTGAAATAAGACAACCCGATACAACTGTAGCGGGGTTTAGAGCTGATTTGCATTGTAATTTTCATAGAGTTGATGGACATTCAACAAATTCATGTAAAAGGTTAAAGCATATGATTCAAGATTTAATTGATAAAGGAGATATGGAGGTAGAGAAATTTCCTCCTAGAAATGTCCAAAATGATGCTAAAAAACAACCCCAAAAATAGAATGCAAATCAAAATCTGGATATTTTTCAACATCCTTTACCAAAACATGGTAAAGAAGCTATAAATCAAGTAGAACAACATAATGTTCCCCATCCAACTAGATATGTGGGAACTATTAGTGGTTTTATGCCTCATCAAAATTTACAAAAGCCATATGCTACTACGGCATCTCAGATGACTGTCAGACCCTTAAGAGATTGTCAAATAACAACTGTAGAGAGTAATGAAGGGAATAGTGAAGGAAGTGATGATGAAAGTGAAATGGATATCACTTCAAATAATTCAAATAGTTTAGAAGATGAATCTGAAGCAATCACTCCTATTACAGATCAGATGGTTCCAGAAGAACCATTTCCAAGAAGAGTGACCACTAGACCATCGTCACAACAAGTGGCTCTCAAATGAACAAGCACAAAATGCAAGACCTCATAGCAATTTTGTGGGGACTATAGGAGTGGTTACAAGGCAACAGGCCCAAAACCAGAATTCACAAGACCAAAGTGATAAAGCAAACCCATTTATTCTAAAAACTCCTAACAAAGGAAATAATGTGTTTGGTTCGCAACAGAGAACACCCTATGATATTAATGAACAATTATCTACCATTACAGTGAGAATTTCTCTTCTAGACCTTTTGAGAACTTCTCCCACTCATAGAGATGAATTAATGAAAACTCTAAACAAAATGATGGTTCCAGAAGATATTGAACCAAACGCTATAGTAAATGTTGTAACTTTAAATGAAGTAAACTTCATAGATTTCAAAGATAAGGAAATACCTCCTCAAAGTATGTTTGGAGATAATCCTTTATATATTACAACAATGATTGGAGATGTAGGAGTTAAAAGAGTTCTAATAGACAATGGATCTTCACTGAATATATGCACTTATGATTTTTTTCAAAGATTTGGGTTTAAGAAAGAAGACATGCAAAAAACGGAGATGCTTATTAAGGCATTTAATGATGAGACTCAAGAAACGTGTGGAGTAATGAAAATCCCATTGCAAGTTGGTCCACGGATTTTGGATACGACTGTGTTTGTTGTACCTTGCTTTGCATCGTACAACATTCTTTTGGGTCGACCTTGGATCAATGCAATGAGAGTAGTTCCTTCCACATTACATCAATGTGTAAAATTTGAATTTAAAAATCAATTGGTTATCATCCATGGAGACCCTAGACCTTTTGACATGTGTGCTCTGGAAGAACCCATAGGAGTTCCATTTTGTCCAGCCATGACTTCTATCCCTCAAAATCCAAATACACCCATAAAGCACTATAAGCCTAAATCACATTCTAAATCACCATCACCTAAAGCATGTGATAAAGTATCAATAAAAATAAAAGAACCATCCCCTTCTAAAGGAATATCTAATCCTTTTCCTAAACCTGTAGTGACTGAATTACCTATAGACCCTACAGAGTTTAAATTTTCAACATCTAAGGAAAATGATAAAGAACATAAGCCATCTACCTCATATGCAGTTTCAGATGAAGGATTAGCGGATTTATCCTCAATTTTGGCACCAATTGAAGAAGTTAATCTAGCTACGCAAGATTCTAAGATATTATCCGAGTCTTCCTCATCTCCCCGCACCTTTGGAGTACCTAAGAAAGGGAGCATTTGTCATATTGGGAGCTCTATATTTATACTTGTAGGATATGATTTTGGAAAGTATTCAATATTACAAATTTCAATTGATCAAAATGAATTTGCCAAATGCTATTTTTCTGATAAATATGTAATACCAAAAGAAATAATGTGCAATTTGGGATATAGAGGTAAAGGCTTAGGACCTTATCAAAAGGGTATAAGAGAACCTTTAGAAGTTATTGAATGGCCAGCCCGATGTGGTCTTGGACTCATCCCCACAAAAATTGAGCCATTTCCATACAAGGATGATGACAATCTCATGACATATCAAGAATACATAGAATTAAAAGCAATGTCTAGAAAAGTGCATACATGTAACATGTTAACATTAGTATATCCAGACATGATTGCTTCTATGGATGAATGTTTAGAAGGGGACATATATCATGATGTGTCTTTAGAAGAAATTTTTCAAAACCAATATTTCTTTGATGGATCCATGCCATGCATAGCCCATATAGAAGAATGTAATCCTCAAGAGGAATTAGCTAAATGCACTTTGGAAGAATTACAAGAAATGGGTGTATCTCCTGCACCACCAAATTTTGAAAGAGACTTGAACATTGTTGTAGACAATTTTCTAAAAGTTAACATTGGTACAGAAGAAAATCCTCATATGGTCAAAACTGGATCCGAATTGAGTGAAGAAAAACAAATATTATACATAGAATTTCTCATAGAATATTCAGATGTCTTTGCATGGACATATGCAGATATGCCTGGCTTAGATCCTTCTGTAGTCATGCATCATCTAGTAGTGCACCCTGATGCTAAACCAATAAAGCAAAAATTAAGAAAGATGCATCCTAAAGTCGCACTATTAGTCAAAGGTGAATTAGAAAAGCTCTTAAACGTCATTTTCATACAAGCAATTGATTATGCAGTAATGGATTTCTAATGTTGTTCCAGTCACTAAGAAAGAAGCCACAAAAATTAGGGTTTGCACAGACTTTAGAGATATTAATGTGGCATGCCCTAAAGATGATTTTCCTCTCCCTAATATGGATCAAATCATAGAATTTACAGCTGGGAGTGGAATGTTATCTCTTATGGATGGTTTTTCAGGATACAACCAAATCAGAATTGCTCCTGAAGACCAAGCAAAAATGGCTTTCATCACACCTTGGGGAACTTTCTATTGGAAAGTTATGCCTTTTGGTTTAAAGAATTCTAGAGCAACATATCAAAGAGCCATGACGTATATCTTTCATGATATGATGTATGATATTCTACATGATTATGTTGATGACATCATAGCTAGATCCAATGAAGAAGATGATCACATTAGAGATTTAAGGAAAGTATTTGATAGACTAAGAAAGTATCTAATACGCTTAAATCCAGATAAATGTGTATTTGGGGTGAAATATGGCAAGTTATTAGGAGTTATCATTTCTATAAGAGGTATAGAAATAGACCCTCTAAAAATTAAAGCTATTCATGATATGCCATCTCCTAAGAATATATCAGAATTAAGAAGTTTGCAAGGAAAATTACAAGCTATTCATCGCTTCATAGATAAGTTGGCGGATAGGACAGAACCTTTCCTTAAATTGCTTAAGAAGAATGTATCCTTTCAATGGGATAAAGAGTGTCAAGAAGCTTTTGACAACATTAAGCAATACCTTCTTAATCCTCCAGTGCTTGTTCCACCTAAACCAGACCAACCTTTTATTTTGTATATTTCGGCTTCAGAACTTGCACTTGGAGCTATGTTAGCTCAAATTGATAAAGAAAAGAAAGAACGAGCAACATATTATATAAGTAGGACTTTAATAAATTATGAGACAAGGTATACTCCATTGGAAAAATTATGTTTAGCAGTAGTATTTTCAATGCAAAAATTGTGCCATTATATGTTAAGTCAAACGACATATGTCATTGCTAAATCTGATCCATTAAGATATTTAATGAGTAGACCATATCTATCAGGACGCACAACTAAATGGGTTCTTGCTCTTAGTGAGTTTGAACTCATATTTATCGGCTAAAAATCTATAAAAGGCCAAGTTATAGCAGATCAATTAGTTTCTGCTCCTGTGGAATCTACTCAACCTATGAGCATCGAATTTCCTGATGAATGCCTCAACTTGGAAGAGGATCACTCGAAAACTTGGACATTATTTTTTGATGGAGCTAGATGTATGAGTGGAGCAGGTGTAGGTATTATATTAAAATCTCCTCAAAAGCACCTAATCCCTTTATCCTTTAAATTACAATTTGCTTGTACTAATAACACTATAGAATATGAAGCTCTAATCCTTGGATTACGAGCCGCTTTAGCACTAAAGGTAAAAACATTATTAGTTTTTGGAGATTCTCAGCTCGTCATAAATCAAATTAATGAATTTTATCAAACACGAGATGAGAAACTTCATCCTTATAAGGAATATGTGTTAAAACTTATATCATTGTTTAATAAAGTAACTTTAGAAGTTGTTCCTAGAACTAGTAACCGTGCTGTCGATGCTATGGCTGTGGTGGCTTCTTTGTTGCCTTTGGAGTTGGACGATGAATATGCTACTATTATCATCAGAAAACTCTAGGAACCTACTTCTACTAAGTCATGTATGGAACCATTAGATTTTTTTTGATTAATGAAGTTACCCCAGAACCGTGGTACATAGACATTTTTAATTTCTTACAAAATGGAACCTTCCCTGAAGGATTTGATAGAAACCAACGTAGATTGTTACGCAAGCGAGCTGTTCGCTTCGTAATAATTGGTAATACCCTTTATAGGAGATCCTTCGAAGGTATCTTATTAAGGTGTCTAAATTCTGAAGAGTCTAAGAAAGCCCTAAGTGAAGCTCATGATGGGTCTTGTGGAGGACATTTTAGTGGAAGTGCTATTTCTAGAAAACTTCTTAGAATAGGTTATTTCTGGCCTTCAATGGAGAAAGACGCAAATGATTATGTGCATCAATGTGACAAATGCCAAAGGCATTCTGACCTTGTCCATGCTCCTGCCCAAGAACTCCAAACCATAGCATCCCCTTGGCCTTTCTCTAAATGGGGTTTAGACATTATTGGTAAAATCAACCCTGTTTCATCTGATGGTCACAAGTTCATCATAACTGCAACTGAATATTTTACAAAGTGGGTCGAAGCTATGCCTTTAGCTTCTTGCACAGGAATCCAAGTCTCAAAATTCATATTTAATCAAATCATCTGCAGATTTGGAATTCCATCTAATCTTATTTTTGATAATGGAACATGTTTTAAAAATAAAGATATTAAGAAATTGTGTCAAAAGTATAAAATCCAACATAGATGGTCCACTCCTTACTATCCACAAGGAAATGGCCAAGCCGAAGCATCTAACAAAACCTTAATCAAAATCTTAAAAATAATGGTTAATAAAATAGGTCGTGACTGGCACATCCAATTATATCCTGCTTTGTGGGCTTATCGAACTAGCGTTCGTACTCCCACTGGTGCTACACCTTTTGTCTTGGTATATGGTGCTGAAGCAGTTTTTCCCTTTCAATTAGAAGTTCCATCCCTATCACTTTTACTTCAAGATGCTGAAGTAGGAGATGAATATCGTGCTAGCAGACTCAGTCAGCTAGAACTTCTGGATGAAAAATGCATTCATGCTTTAGAGCACCTTCGTGCTTACCAAGACAAACTTAAAAGATCATATGCTAAAAAAGTTCATAACAGATCATTTGAAATTGGAGATTTAGTTTTAAAAGAAAATCAGAGGAATACTAATGCAAGAAAAGACCTTAAAGGAAAATTCCAGCCCAATTGGTTGGGACCATTTATCATCACTGCTAAATTTGGGTCAGGTGCATATAGATTGGCTACCTTGGAAGGAAAATATCTCAAGGAACCCATGAATATTATGCACCTCAAACGATATTATGCATAGATCCAAATCTTCATCTTTGTACATATTTGTAAATAGGTTTGTCATGCACTTTCAAAAATGTTCCTCAAAATAGCCAAACAAATTACAAAATAAGAAAAATACAAAAATATTCCCAAAAGCTTTAATCAAATTTTGCTAAAATAGCAAGTAATATTTTCCTTTATCTAGGATTAAATTCAGAAGTTATCTTGAACCACGCACTTAAAAATTCGTAAAATTAAATAATTTTTGATATCTCGTTATTTTGATTATAAATCTCTCTTATATCAAAGAACACTATTTTCACTAAATAAATTTTCTGTTTATGAATGATGTTGCTACTTTTTGGAACCAAGACCCACACGTTACACATTAAAGATGATTTATTGCAATCTTCGAATAATGGTACTGCATAGTGAGTTTTAATGCTTTAAGCGAAAAGTTTTCCCTGCTATCCTCTCATGTGCATGATCTAGAATGAATGAGAAATTGGCAAAAGGACAAGATTCCATCCTACCCAAATAAAAATCCCTTGCTCCACATCTAAGCTGAGCAAGTATCCCAAAAGAAAAATCAAGAAAAGAAAAAGTCAAAAATCAAAAGAAAAAGAAAGAAAGAAAAATAAAAAAAGAATGAAAAGAGAAAAAGAAAAGTAATAAAATCCCCTTGTTCAAAACAAAATGAACAAAATCCCTACCCCCTGAAAGTGAAGAAAAGAAGGAATACGGAACTTGAATCCCTGGAATTTCTCATTCAGTCAAAAATCATGAAGGTAAGCCCCATAACAGGTGATTTGTGCCCAACTTGCTTGACATTGGGTAATTCCTTTTCGCGTGGCGACATGTCTGTCACATTAGCGACCTTCTTTTGTACAGACCAATGTCCGCTTGTGGATTAGCTAGCTTTATGGTAATTTGACTCACATAGCAGTTCATTCCTAATGCATGCACAAAATCATGGTTAAAGAACATTTCACTTGCACACACATTGGTTTCATTAAGTTTGCTCCATCATTTATCTACTTAAAATCAGTAAACGAACTTTACAAAAGGCACACACATTTGCTATTTGAGAGATTTTGTATCATTATGATAGCATCAAAATGGAAATAAATGCACTTCACACACAAGGGTTCTAGATAAATTTGAATTTATTTTTTTTGAGATAAATTAAAATATTGCGTTGATATTTTATTAAATTTCTACATATCAAACTTAAAATTACAAAAATTCAAAAAAATATATCTTTTTCGCAATGATGGTATTATTCCTAAGCAATTAGGGATTCCTTGCCTAGCGAAAACCATCTTCATAAATTTGTCATGTTAACAAAATATTCCAAATAACTCAAAAATATTATATCTAAAGTTACATATTCATCCTGCATTGCATTTTGGTTTTACTCGCGATGATGGTATTATTCCTAAGCGATTAGGAATTCCTTACCTAGCGAAAACCATCCTTCTAATTTTTCATGCCCAAAAATTCATCGTAAGCATCTATAAAACCTTTTGCATATGTGATACAATGATTTACACAACATTAATTTTGCATTTTACAAAAATATTTTTTATCCTGCATTTTCATGATGACTTTTTGCGATGATAGTATTATTCCTAAGTAATTAGCGATTCCTTGCTTAGAAAAAGCCATCGTTCGACGTTTGTATGCCCAAACTTACATCTTTTTGATCAACAATCAATACATCTCATCCTATCAAAAAGCCTTAAGAATTTTCTTAAGCACCCAACCATTTCATTTAGCAATATCAAAATACACCTCATAACAGGATCAACTTCGTGACTTAACGAGCTTAGATCTCCACAACAGTCACATAACAACGCCACATCCTTCGAGGTTTATTGCTAAATTCACATTTCCTATTTTCAGAAACAACAAAACCATTTTACACATCTTAATGCAATTTTACATCAAATCATTTTATCAAATTTAAAATACAACTCTTTAAAATCAAAATGCAAAATTAATCATCAAACACATTGACACATAAGGCAAAAGATCAAAATCTATATATATCATCGAAAAAGTATATATATACAATAGTAGATTGGTATGCCACAATAGCCATCATCGGCATACTCAGTCATCCAAAAATACATCATCAATACATCATCAAAAGTCCAATCCTCACGACTATCCAACACCCCTGGTGCTCTGTGCATCGTCACCTCCAAGAGGTGGAGGAGCCTGAGCCGCAGTAGTCTCTCGAGTGGAAGACTGGGATCTCCGACTTGCCCGAGTCGATGGCTCGTACATCACTGGGAGAGGTACTCTCTGTCCCTCTAGGACGGTCATGAAGTACATCGCCTGGTAGAAAGTAGCTCACCCAGAAGCCCTGGAGAGCATATCCGCTATCCCTCCCACTCCTCTCTGTGCCTGTGCCCTCGCCTGGGCTAACTCTACCTCTAGCATCTCAATGCGCATCCTCTGGGAGGCATTAGTCTCTCGTAGCATGGCATTCTCCGCCCGGAGAGCAGCCATCGCACTACTCTCACCCTCCTCCTCCATGGCTATCCCCTTCCCAGGGGAATCTGGTCTAGGCTCCTGAGGAGAGGGTACCTCCATCTCATCTCTCCCCTGGGTCCGTGGGACCCTCAATGGTCTTAGCGGAGGCCCACCATGGCCCCGTAGTCCTATAGTACGAGGATCTGGCATCCTCCCTCTGCCATGCAAGTGACCACCCCTGGTCCTTGCACCTCTGCCTCGAGCCACGGACTCTGCACTGGCCTGCTCACTGGCCGCTCTATGATGTCAGAGCACCCGCTCCATGTCCCTGTGCATTGGCCCCCTCCGTGCTATCAGTCTCGAAGGGCAGACTGAGGCATACCATGTCGTGTAGTCCGCTGTAACCCCTGCATCATCTCCAATGGCTGTAACAATAGGGGCATCATCTGGAGCTGTATCTAGGAAGTGCCTCATGTCAGGTGCACCGCTGATAGAGGTCGGATCCCTGGTGGTCCGAGCATAGTAAAAATATCTAATAGTAGGGATCCCCTACTATAAGCCAAACTATCGAAGCACCCGATCCGCTCTATGGGGCTCCATCTCCCCATCATGCATCCACAACCAGATAGCTCATCTGACATGAGCCAACTCTACCCTATCCTCGACCCATCCTAGGTGGCCCCTCCATGGTCTCCAGGTGATGGCATCCCTCGTCAGCTCATCAAAAAGCTGCCTAGCATCATCCAGGCTAATCCTCCAAACTCCTCCTACCTGGACTACCCAGTAGTAAACTCGGGGCCTCCCTGCCTCTACTGCTGCTACCGATAGCCCCTCAGGCCTCCGCACTATGATGTGCTCCCAACACCAGACCTATAAAAAAGAGGTAAGCACCAGAGCCACCCCCTCCCTGTAGACAATCCTGTATAGTGTCCTATACAAGTGACACAAGCAAAAAGGACCCCATGCAAATCGAATCCGATGGTCCCGCATATCGGCCACTACCCCTGCAAGCAGCCAAGGCAATCTGTAGCTACTCTAGTGGCACAACAACAAGCCACCAACTACTCCTGACAATACCGATGTCAGAGGAGAAATCTTGGGTATCTATCTCAGAGCAGTAACAGAGACCCCACCTGACTCCAGCCTCATCTGAGGATCCTCGGATAATATCTGAAGCGCCCGAGCCCGGTGATCTGACCCTATAACCCGTTGGCCCTGAATGGGGATCCACAAGATCCTCCAGACGTCCTCTAGGGTGGGAGCCATCTCCCCAGTCGATAGTCGAAAGGTGGATGAACTAGGATACCACCTCTCTACCAAAGCTATAAGCAAAGTGAGGTCGACAAGAATTTGTGGCATCTCAGCCACATGACGCAGTCCCACCACATCCAAGGTCACCCGATCACCATCAGACAGGTTTCCTAGGTCCACCTAGAAACCATCATAACGCCACTCTCGGCTCTTCAAACTGCCCAACTGCACACAAAAGTCAAAAATTTAAAGTTAATTACCAAAATTACATTAAAACCCAAAATCGCATTCAAGTTGTCAAAATCATTTCGATTTTGATGAAATCGTTCCTATTTCTGGCGAAATCACCCTCGATTCATCAAAATCGCTTTGGAAGTCCTAAATCGCTGCATTTTTCTGTAGCGATTTTGCCAAACCCTATGCGATTTTGTGATCTCGAGGTGATTTCACCGAAACAGAGGTGATTTCACCTCGCACCAAAAATTACGGCATACCTGAATTTAAAGTCCAAATTAAAATTCAAAGAAAATCATAAAAAGCATGAAAATTGCATTAAAAAGCATGAAAATTAATGCTTACCCTCTCTCCTCCGTGCACTAGATCCGCTCTATGTGTCAATCCTGCCATCGTGCACTCAGAGCTCTTTTTCTCTCTGGAAAGTGAACAGTAAAAATGAAAATGAAATTTCTTATTTTGTTTCTCTATTTAAGTCAACTTGAAAATTTCCTTTTTTTGAATTTTCATTAATTTGTCGAATTAATGCAAAAATCGAAGGGGGCAGCATAATAAGACGTCAAAATAACAAAGTTAAAACAATGAACTAAAAATGCATACAATTTTTTTTTGCTACCTCGAAAAACGTGCCATTTCATCTTTAATGACTTTTTCAAAAAGTCGCTAAAGAGGGGGCAAAATGTAGCACCTTAAATTTGACGCACTTAAATTGATTAACTCAGTAAAAACATTAAAATTGATAAAAACATCAAATTTACCTAAGTCTACCCGAAAATCATTCAAAATTAGCAAAAATCCATTTGCCTCGATTTTTGTGCCCTCAAACCAATGTTGTTTTGACCGTTGGGCAAAATCGCCTGACTTTCAGCAAAATCGCTTGAGCGGCTAGCAAAATCGTCAAGCGATTTTGCTCAAAAACAGAATTTTCCCAAGTTTGCAAAATGCCAAAAATCCATTTCAAACCGCATTTTTGAGTTTGGAAAGAGGTTGTAACGACGGATTCTAGCGAGATTAGGCAGGGGAAAACATAGGAGGGATCCCAACTCCCTCCCTATTTTGGCCTAACCTCCTGATTTCCCAGATTTACCCCTAATCCTATTTAATCCCCCCTCTAATTCATTTTTTAGGCCTGACTCCCTGATTGAAAAGCGTGCTAAGTGATCCCCTGAGCAGATAGCAGAATTGAGAAGCCATTAGTATAATCTTCCCATCTTCAATTTGCCCGTATTTGCCTAAAATCCATCATTGTCCCATTACCCTCTTTAGCAAATTTTCACTTGCAGGTTGCAGTCAAAATCGCACAGTGAACGGCGAAATCGCAGAACAATCGACAGAATCGTGCTGCGAGCAGGCGGAGTAGGTGTGCGATTTCGTAGAAAATAGCAACGATCCTGCTGACTTGGCAGCGATTTTGCTCACAGATCATCTGGGGGCAAAAACCTTTATTCTATTTGTTCTTCTTCCTTCTCTTCCATTTTATTTAGTTATTTAATTATATTTTCATTAATTCAGCAATGCATCTCGGGTATTCACCATCATGTTAATCAATTTTTAATTTAAATCTGCATTTTGCTTACATAAAATTCATGAACATTTAGACTCTTGTACTTACATCTATTACAAACCTTTTCTATCTTTCATTTAGTTGAAAAGGAATGCTTAAATAGGAAACATATCAAAGTTTGAATCATATTTGTGCCAGAAAACCATTTTGTGTCTTGTGTTTTGTTGCTACAAAATTGCAGTGAAATCGCTTGCGATTTCAGCAAATTGTTGAGCGATTTTTCCTGGAACAACAACGATTCTGCCAAAATAGCAGCGATCCTGCTCTGCATCAAAAAATCAGAATCTTCATCAGACATCTCGATTCAGGTATGTTTTGAATTTCTTTTAAGCATAGAATTAGCAATCGCATTTGTCATTTCTATTCCTGTTTGTTGTTTTCATCAAAAAAGTAAAAAAAAATCGCATCATAGATAGGTTAGTTGCATTTCAAAGGCCAACCTTAGGTGTTTGTATGAGTGATCCAAAAACGAACATATTAAACCTCATTCTCAACCTAGGTGCGGAAACTGCCATCAAAAGTTTCCTGGTGAACCCACAATTCGTCGAAAAATCACCACAAGAAGGCACGATCAAGTGCCTCTCTTTCGAGGTGTAGCTCTATCATTTTCCATTCCCCTCTGAGGCGTGGATCCATCAGCCTAGAGGAAAGGAGTGCAAAAATTTTAGGCCTACATTTATGTAATCCCTAAGGGATTACTTCTCGTTCCTCTCCTCCCATCCCCCTCAATCTTGATAGCTCTTTTCTCCCTCTCCTTATCATCCTTAACTGCATCCCTACTCTTAACTGGAATCAACTCCTCCAAGGGCCCAACCTCCTCATGAGTTCTAAAGTCTTCTTGAGTGCACATATCTATCGAGGCCTCACCCCTACTAAAAGGGAATGCCACCAAATCATCCTAAGCAACCTGATCATAAGAGGGACAATCCCCCACAAAATTCACATCCACCTCATGAGACCCAGATCCTAGAAAATCAAACAAAATTTTGAAAGGAACTTCTAAATGTTCCTTACCCTTTTAGCCACCAAGATTCAATATTTTCCTCTTTATAACTACACAAAAACCATCCTCCTCTTCCAATTCCATACCTTTAACTTGATGGGGATCCTCCTTCTTCTGGTTCATCTTAGTATTCTTGGTATAATCCCTTGCGAGGTGATCATAATGATGATAATATCTACACCTGAAGGGGATCACCTCATAGTCAAGATCCTAAACCCTTAACACCTCCCCAATATATATGGCCATAGAATATAAGGGAGGGTTGGATATATCCAACTCCACATAAATCATAGTATAAGTAGTAAAATTACTTCTATTTTTAAGATCAGAAACTAAAATAAATATCACTATGGCCTCACCAATATCTCTATAATTCTCCTCCTTATAAAGCTCCAAAGGTAAACAATGAAGTTTGGTCTACACTGGGACAAATAAAGGTAGTTCATCCATCATATTGAACCTTGCATACCATAGTTTCATGTATAGCCCTGCTTGCCCTCAAAAATTTTATTTTGATCCTTCTCATAAAAATAGCTAAAAAATATCCATTTGCAAAAAGAATAATGTCATACTTACCTTTATCTTTCTAGTATTGTGTTGTCCATACCTTAATACTTATTAGATATGCCCTAATTCCAATGAATCTATAAATGAGGGCCTTGTATTTTAATAAAATCACCTCATTCACCACCACTTCAAGCTACACCTTAATTCATGGTTGTTCCTTCTTGTGACAAAGGCAACCATTCACCTTTCTGTCACCACCCACCAACACTGAATCCATCACACTAGCCCAAGCCTTCTTTAGGGAATCATACACTTTACAAACTTTGCTAGGACTAAACCTTGAATAACCTACAACCACCCCTTTAAAGTTCAAACCTAGGTGGCCCTATGGGGCCATCCCATCCCCCTCTATTAACAGTCCTCATAAAAAATTAAAAATTTCCTCTTAACTCTATTTGTTAAATTTTTAAACAAGACACCTCCATTTCTTCTTTATTCATCATTACCTTTAAATATTCATTTAATTATAAAAATCCCTCTCAGATCCTGCTTAGATCCTGCTCCTCTACTCAAATACCTCTTAGATCCTACTCCTCTACTTAGATCCCACTTAGATCCTGGTCCCCTACATAGATCCCACTCATATCCTGCTCCTTTGCTTAGATCCAATTTAGATCCAACACTTCTACTTAAAACCTACTCAAGTCTCACTCTTCTACTTAGATCCTATTTAGATCCCGCTCATATATGCTCAGATCCCACTTAGATATCACTTAGATATTGCTCCATTACTTCCTTATATCTTCTGCATCCTCAATATTTATTCAACCTAGAATTAATATATTTTTGATATTATGAATAAGAAAATTTGTTTTTGTTGTCGCATGATTTTTTTTTGTATTTCTCTCTCCTTCCTTGAACCATTTCTCTATATATTTTTGGAACCATATGATTCTTACTTTTTCAATACATTCTGATAATTAGAAATTAATTATTTTTCTTTTACATAAGAATTTTAATCCATCCCATTAATTTCTACTATCTTTTCTAAAATTTTAACTTGGATTCATTTTTTTTTTTATTTTCTTTAAAAATGTTACCAAAATATTTGACATTCCATATCTTCACTTCTCCTTTAAATATTTCAAATTTTAAACAAACTTGTACATAAATGATCCTTCAAAGTTTGATTCATGCCACCTTAATATAACCATCTGGAAAAAATTAGTGTCTTGGAGCCACATAGACTAGAAGTGAAATGGCTTTGGATGACCATTATTAGGTAACTCAAAAGTCAAAAGAATAGATTTGTGATTTGATCCTGCCTGCAATAAAATATCTAAAGATATTATATATTTTGTTTACAACCATTTATTGGATAACAACAATCTATCCAGTATTTTTTCTATGTGATTTTTTCAAATGCATATATTATCCCATGTATATTGAAAACTTGAGGGACTAGCATCCCAAATGTCATTTGAATTTATAAATAAAGCAAAATCTTGCATTGATTTAGACCATCCTAGAATACCACGCTTCTTTCCAAAGGAGATAGAACAATATTAAAATCACCCCAAAGAATCCATAGATCATAATGAATCATCATTGTTTTTGACAAAAATATGCTAAGGTCCTTTCAACATATTTCATGAGTAACTATAGTTAGAGCATATACATTTATAACCCTAAATTTGATGTTTTCCTCTTTCCTACAAAATAATCTAGCAACTCAATTACTTTTTGCTTCTAATAATTACCCATCCCATTTGCATTTATCCCATATTATTGCAATACCGCCTGAATTTGCTATAGAAGAAGCTACTAAACAATCACTTATCTTCCAAATTTTCTTAAAAGCATCCTTATGTTCCTCATTGCTTAGTTTTATTTCTTATATTAAAATAAACTCAGGACTTTAACAACCTATTAATTCCTTAATAACACTTTTTTAGGGGTTTAATTCATACCCCTAATATTCTATGATACTATTTTTATCATCAGTAATTTTTATTTTTATTAGTGGGCTTAGCCCCACTTCTTGTTAACACCTATGATATTTTTATTTGGATTCCTAGATCAATATCCTTTTGAGTTTCTTTTTCTCTTTGTTCTTACTTTGATGGCCTTTCTCTCCTTCTTCCATTCTTGCAAACACTCTCATCTTCATAAATATCTTCTATTTTTTCATATTGTTCATAATGAGACTTATCTTCTAAAGATTTATGTTGCCCTAAAGAGTCGAAAGTGCAAGGAATAGCCTCATTAGCATTTTCTTCTTTATGTTGTCTTGAAAAATCTAAACTACATAGATGATCCTCCATAGTCATTACTTTCTTATGTTGGCCTGCAAAACCTAAATTTCCTTGGATATCCTCCATAAGATTTTCTTTATTATACTGTTCTTTAAAAATTAAAGTGCAAGGAATACACTCTGTACTACTTTCATTTTTATTGTAAGGAGAAAATTTTATGCTACTTGAGGAGAATAAAGGTGATTTACCTGGATTAGGCTTGACCTCCTTGACCTAATTTACTTTAAAATTTACCTCCTCATTTTCCTTTTCTTTAAAATTTGTCTTCCCCTCTTCCTTCACACCTTTAGATCCTTCTATATTTGAATTTACACACTGTACTTCCTCATCCCTCATATCATTTTTTATTCTAATGGTTGAGTTGAGTGAACTGTAATGGACTTTGCCATTTGATGATGTAGGGGTTTTTATAGCCACTTTCTTAGGAGTGGAAAATCCTTGATTTGACCTAGCTTCTCGTGTTATGATATCCTTGTTTCAAATTGAAGCTATCCTCATACCCAAAAATTTCCATCTCTTTCTCCATAATTTTCACTTTGCAATCTCTTACCATGTGCTCGGTTTCATGACATTTGCGACATTAGAATGCAATAGTTTCATTATGCATTTTTTGATCCTATTCTCTTGATTCAAATTTAATCCTAATCAATTTCAGTAAAGGTTTTGAAATATCCATGGCAACACATATTTGAGTGTATACAACATGTGTTCTCCCCTTAGTAGTTGGTCCCTCCTGGATGAATTCACCTAGAGTATTACCAATATTCTTCAAAATCTCCTTATTAATGAGTTGATAAGTTAGTCCAAAAAGCCTAATCCATACTGAAAGCCTTTTAATAGTTTTTGTGTCCACAAAAATTTCTCACTCCAAGGTATTAAATATAATGCATCTTTGCCCCTAAACCATGGGCCTCCATCCATTATTTTATCCCTTATTTTTGAACTAGATAAAATAACGAGGAAAAATACTTTTGGAAGAAAAGTCATGGAGTAATTTGAATTCAATCCCCACTTCCACTTATCCAAATTTTAATCTTAGAAAAACCTATCCAGTATCCATAAAAATTATATATTAATCCTTTGGTTTTAAGAACCATTGTATCATGCTCAATCATCTCATTTGTTAGTTTTTGATGCTATAAAATTAAAGGAAATGCAACCAAAAGTAATGAAATAAGCATGCAATGTTATATCTATGATAATGGAAATATAATAAACATGTAAATAGCATGAGAAAATTTTGAAATAACTCATGAAATAGCCATTAATGAAAGTTCACAAAAAATGGAACTTATTACAATATGTGGAGATCTCAATTCTCTATTCTTCATACAAGTTCTACATAGTAACTACTATATCTCTACTCTACTAACTCCTACCTTCATCTCTTAAGCATTACTACTACTAAAGGCCTATATATAGTGAGATGACTCTTGGCCTTCCATATTCCTATGACTCTTCATATTCCTATCCTATAGACTCATGTACATGTGGACACCATGCTGATTTCCATCATTGCACATTCTAATAATAATTGTGCATTTATTACAATACATAAAGTAAATACTCAAGCCTTAATCTAAGACACTCTCCTAATATAATTATGTACCCAAGATGGTACATTAGCATGTACCAAATAATGTAATATATTCCAAAACCCCCTGTATTACATTATTTGATTATTGAAGACTTTAGTATTCAATATGGGTCTTCATATTTCAAATATTCTTTAGCTTGATCAGGTTCTTCTTTTTTGTAGATGGCCAAGCAATCCATAGTTTTGTTGTCCTCTCATATTTTTTTTTCTAAATCTTCTATTTCTCTATCAACTTTTATGATATATAGGTCTTCCATTTTCTAAAAACCGTTCCTCAAAAAATGCATTAGTGTTATTTTGAAATACAACAATATATTATGAAATCTCAATTGAATCTAGAGCATATATATCTTTGTGGATTGATCCAGTAGCTTCTATATCATTTTTATTTATGATGAGACACATATTGACTCCATTTAAGTATCTAAAATCAACCATCCTTTTTCTCTCTATCAACCTGGCTACTGAAATAAGATTAGATGTTAATCCAAGAACATACATTACATCATGTAGCAAGAAATTTGGAAATGTTATACTAAGTGTGTTAGAATTATTGAGTTATCATTGACATCATTGGTTGCTAGCAAACAGTGGCATGCTTGGGCAAATTATTCAAGGTAAATATATTTTCTCAAGGGTGATTTAATCTCAAGTTTGAAATATTTAAATTAATGATTTAAATATAAATGTTTATGATAGAAGGGACCGAACTTATAAGTGAATAAAGTGATAGTTTAAATACAAAATAAAAAGGTGAATTTAGTATTCAAGAAGGTGAGCTGACCCTTTGAGCACCAAAACTAATAAGATAAAAATTTGCATATATATACAAGGCCATAATTTGTTTTTGGGTGTGGATATTTGTGCAAACATTTTCGATAAAAAAAGGGAGTTGATAGATAGAGTGGTAGATAAAAAATGATGGTGCTAGGTATGCAACAAAAACCACATACATATGGAGAGGGAGATGCCGTGCAGGGAGGCTAGAGCTTGTGTGGAATAGAGGCAACACTGAAGCTCAAAGAGAAGACTTGTCAGCATTTATTAAAGAACATATTGAAAAATTAGGTTGCATAGTTATTTGAGTATATGACATTTTCAACAATGGTGCTATGAATCTACCAGAGAAATATTAGATCCTTCCAATCACTTCTTTTGTAATTTTAAGAGATAGGATTTTAGATTTCTTACATGTCTACTATAATTAGGCTTTCAAAAGGAATAAAGAGTTTTCAAGCATCGCTGCTTTAAGAGCCAAACTATTTAAGGAGTACAAAGAGGTCCAAAGAGTAATATTCATTAGTACTAGCTCTAGGAGATGCTTTTAGATCTAATAATGAGGGCGAAGGTGTCAGTGTGGATGTGAAGAGGATCCTTGGAAAGGTCGAAGGTGTTTCAAACATGTGAAATGGTAAAAAGGATGTACACAAGGCTTAATAGAAGCCAATTGATTCGAGTAGATGCCATTTGGTAGGAGTGTTATATAAAAAGGTGATGTTGCATTGATTTGCTATTGAGGCCACCATCTGTATTAGGTTAGCAATGAAGAAAACCAATAAAAATACTTGAAAACAACGAGCGTGAGCCGAAATCATTGTAAAAGAAAAAAATGCAAATTTATAAAATAGAAAGTTCTTCACATTTCATTGGCAGCTAAAAACAGTGTTTAAATTTATCGTTTCATTGTTGTGAAATAAGATAACAACTGAAAGCATATTATGGGAATTAAATTAAAGACAAATATTTGTAATATTATAAATATCGCGTTCATGGAGCTGTGACCATCTGACATGGTGCAAAGAAGAGTGGAGGTCAGACAGGAATACGACTAGCACACAGGTGCCATCAGTATATTCACCATCATTGATAATAATAGAAGGTTTGTGAAGTGGAAGAATACATGTAATATCTAATTGAGTTGTTGATAAAATTTGTGAGCAGAAATTGATGTCTTTGATGATCAAATTTTGGAGAAGACCTTTGTAAGTTTGTTAATAAATTTTATATTTTGAGGTTGGTGCCTCAAAGAGATTGGTGTCTCCCGTAGGTTGGTGCCTACATTATTACAACAAGAAGATTGGTGTCTCCTATAGGTTGGTGCCTACAAATCTAAATAAGGAGATTGGTGTCTCCCATAGGTTGGTGCCTACAAATTTGAATAAGGATATTGGTGTCTCTCGTAGGTTGGTGCCTACATATTTGTATAAATGGATTGGTGTCTCCTGTGGGTTGGTGCCCATGAATTTTATTGGAGAAATAAAAGCAATATTTTGCCATGGTTTTCTTCGAAAAGGGTGTTTCCACATAAAATCCTTGTCTCTTGTGTGTGTGGTATTTTATGCTTTGATTCATTATTGCATTCATATTATTGGTTATTATTTTGAAAGGAAAAGTTTTATCTTATACTATTCACCCCCCTCTTAGTTTAAGCGTGTGTTTCTTCAATTGGTATCAGAGCGGGTTCCTTTATGAAAGCCTAATCGCTTGAAGGAAGATCTTATAGGAATACACATGGCTTGCTAAGAAGGTTTTTTATCAAATAGGGCTCCACTTTTCTATGGGACTAACTATGCTTTTTGGAGTGTGAGGATGCAAACCTATTTTATGGTACATGGCTATGATATATGACAATCCATTGAGGATGGGTTCACACCACCTACAACCCCTCCCATGGATCGAGATGGCAAGAAACCATTTAAAAATAATTCCAAGGTAATGAATGCAATATTAAGTGGGTTATGTGAATTAGAGTTTGTGAAAGTCATGCAATGCACCTTAGAAAAATAAATATGAGACAAGTTACAAAGAACATATGAAGGAGACGACAAGGTTAAAATGGTAAAACTTCAAACCCACAGGAGAAAGTTTGAAGACTTAAATATGAAATATGACGAAAATATTACCAAATATCTGCTCCATGTTGATGAAATTCTCAACACCATTCATAGACTTGGATAAAGTATTGATGACTCTAATATTTTTTAGAAAGTCTTAAGGTAACTTCCCATGAGGTTTGATGTGAAGGTCTTGGAAATTGAAGAAATGAAGGATCTTAAAACCTTAAGCATGGATGAGCTACATGGAATTATTACAGCCTATGATATAAGGACTAAAAAAGATCAAACTTCCAAATGGGAGCCCACATTTAAAGCTTTAAATATGACAAAGAATAAGGAACCAGAGTCAAGTGAAGAATCGAGCAACGAAGAAGAAGCCAACTTTGTACAAAGAAATAAGAAGGGATCAAGAAAACACAAAGGTAAGCATACTATGGAATAATTTAATTGTGGTAATATTGGTCACTATGCTACTAAGTTCCCACAAGTTGGAAGTAGTAGTAGTGAAGAAGAAGAATACAAGAAAAATAAGAAAATATTTTTTTCATGAAAAGAAAAAGAGGTACGGTCAAAGCAAGCATGAGAAGAAGATCTATCAAAGGCACAAGAAATTTTTTTATTTTGAAGAAGCAAGCAATTATTCTAATAGCAGTGATAAAAACCTCTCTGATAGTGAAAGAGAAGAAATCATATTTATGGCTATGGAGGAAAAATAAGATGCTCTTGTTGTCGAAAACCAAGAAAAAGAGAAAGATCCAAAAGATGAAGAGGAAGCCAATGTTGACATCGAAGAGGAAATTGTTTTTGCTCTTGAAGAGTTAAAAAGTCTTAGAAAGAAGAACTCAATATTGAAGACTCAAGTACAAGAGGATGAGAAGACAAATACAAAGCTTTCACAAGATCTCACTAACTTAAAAGTGAAAATTGAAGAGGCAAAACGAATTGAAGAAGGCATGGATGAGCAATTAAAGGCAAAAGAGTTGGATTGTGCAAAACTAGAACATAAGGTTGTCTCTCTAAGTAAGTAAGTGGAAGAATCTAATGATAAGCAAAAAAAACAAATTAGGTTTGAGAAAAGCACATAAATATTTGATGATATTATCAAAGCATAGAGATATTCGGTTATAAATACTAGACTTGGTTTTGAAGAAAGTCAAAAGAAAAAAAAAGGAGGAATCAATCTCAAAAGGAATAGAGGCATCAAAGAAAATAATCAAAGAAGATCCTGAGACCTATGCTGATGTGTTGAGAAGTGGAAGAATCAAGAAGGAAGAAAACAAAGCATCATCATGGACAAAGGTCCATCACAAAAACAATAATGAAAGAACCATGCAGCCATATCCTCCAAGGCAATCAGACAGGTTTCAATATTTCTTTCAAGGTTATTGCTTTTCATGTCACCAATTTGATCATAAGGTTGTACATTGTAGGGTCCATGCTAAAAATTATTTTGGCTTCACCAAGAGGAATTTCAATTCATTTGCACCTCTCATGGACTACAACATCATTTGTTACAAATGTGATAATTTTAGGCATACAACTAAATGGTGTAGAATTGTGTTCCCTAAAATTCCGAAATCAAGTAAGAAGGAGGATGGTCAAATTGTTCAAAAGGATATGACCTCCAAAGTTTGGAAAAATAAAATGGAACAAGAAAAGGAGCATTGTAAGTTGGGAGTAGTTTCACTCCCATATCATCATTGAAGTCTCAATTAGAGTAGTTAGTAAGGGGGAGATATCCAGTGCCTTATATTATAGCCCAAGAAGCCTTTGCCATTGATGTCAAAGGGGGAGAATTTTAGTAAGGGGGTGCAACATTTATTTTTAGTAAGAAGGAGCAACTTGTAATCCTATTGCAGTAAATGAAAGTTTCCTTGCAGGGTTACCATTAATGACAAAAGGAATACTGTTAGAATTATTCACTATTGAGTTGTCATTGATGTCAAAGGCTGATTTGGTTGCTAGAAAATGATGGCATGATTGGGAAAATTATTCAAGGTAAACATTATAAAATTAAGTGAAGGTTTAATATTTAAATATTAGATTTAAATATTATAATATAAAGTGTTAGATCCATAATATTTAAGGTGTTAGAAAGGTGAAGTTAAAATTAAAAAAAGTGAGTCGACCCTCTTGAGCACCAAAAAGAAAAATATTAATGGATACATATAAATACAAATTTCATTTGTGGTGAGATTTGGATATAACTACTTTGAGAGACAAACACATGAACATAGAAAGGAGAACACACAATCAATTTGGCAAGATGGATGACGAGTGGTGAAATACTATTGCATGATAAATTAATGGAGAACAAACATCTTTCTTATTCAATAATATCTTCATTAGGAGTAGCGCAAGTTGGAGTGAGTTTGCTAGAACAAATCCTGATCGCCATCGCAGACAACGTCATTAGGAGGAGCTCAGTGAGAAGCTAGACAACGGATAAAAATAAAATACTTTTGTGAAGTGTATGGGCTGACTTCCTGAGCACCAAAGAAAAAAATGGAATATTTGTATATTAAAATAAATCCAATGTTTATTTTAGAAGGAAATATGCTTTTATTGAAGAATATTTGATTTTATAAGAAAGACGGTGCTATAGAACAAAGTGTGGAGGTAGAAGATTGCACAAGCATTGACGACGAGGGAGCATTAGGAGTAAATGGTGACTGGTTGGAGCAGTAGAGTAGCGAAGGAGATAGTACAGTTGTGGTTTTGATTGCAAACTCGAGGAACTCCATGAAGAACATTGAATCAGGTGAGCTTTGTGTGCACATTGTGTTCACTAAAGTAATGTGCTTGAAATAGACACTGTTCTGCTAGACTACTTATGTAGTGAAACAGTACTGATCATGCAATGTGGCTCAAATCCTCTATGCTCTAGAATGTTGTGAGATGATCAAGATGTAATCGTTATTGAATTGGGTTCAACATTGGAGCTAGTAATTCACTTCTTAATTAATCTCTCTTCGAATCTTGCAAATGAGTACTACCTTGGCTATTAGTTTGGTTCATTGATTCTATTCTGTTTGTGTTCCCTACAAACCAAATCTTGTTTTCAATGAGTTCAAGATTTATAGGTAGTGATTGGTTGGGGTGGAGGCAACCTAACAGGTTGTTTGCTATGTTGTACTACAATTAAAGTGGAGTTTACCAAATTGTGCTTAATACAAATTTTATTACATTATGGAGAGTGTAGAGGAAGGGTGTAGCCATCGAAGCTGAGAAGGAATTTCCTACTAGAACTCTTTGACTAAGGTAGTGAGACATCAAAAAAACATCAAGATTGAAGTCAATTGTAATAATCAATTCCATTGCAATGCTTTTATTGAAGATCCTAAAAAAGAAGTAGCATCGTGCAACAATCCATTATAGCAAGACCAAAGGAGTGAACATTGAAAACTGTTGGCAAATTCAACACAACCTAGAAGCTACAATTGCTAAAGTTGGAATAGTTTCATGGAGTGTACCAAGTTTTCCATGTAGATGGTGTGGCCATGTGTGCTAGTCTAGTGTGTTTGTGCTGATTTGGGTGACAGGGGACTTGTGGTGATTGCAGTCGAATACCATAATATGGACATATTGTAGCTGTAGGAGTGCAGATAGACCTTCCTATTTATACTACCCCAATAGAAAGGGTTATACATGGTAGTGGGATATTATATCCATGACAATTCAAAGTGCAACAAGGTGAATAGTTAGAAAAATCAAAGTGGAGGTGAAGTATGTAAATAAGCACATGGTAAAGGATTCATTGTAAATTGTTTAGAAAAGCTTTCAATGCTAAAGCAAGAAATTCAAATGGAGGAAAAAATGATAAGGATAAGTTATAAGAAGAAGTGATAAAGCTTAATTCATTAGGAGGAATAATAAGACATTATGAGCAGAAGTTGATGCTATTAATTATCATATTTGGAGCAGACCTGAGCAAGTTTTAATATCAGATTATGGAGCAGACTTGTTGATTAGTTTTGTATTCGAAGGTTGGTGGCTTCATATTTGAGGTTGGTGCCTCAAGGATATTGGTGTCACTTGTAGGTTGGTGCCTACGTGATTGTAATAAGGAGATTGGTGCCTCTTGTGGGTTGGTGACCACAAACTTACATAAGGATATTGGTGTATCCTATGGGTTGGTGACCATAAACTTGAACAAGGAGATTGGTGTCTCCTGTGTGTTTGTGCCCATGAACTTGCACAAGGATATTGGTGTCTCCTATGGGTTGGTGCCCACAAACTTGTATAAGGGGATTGGTGTCTCCTGTGGGTTGGTGCCTACAAATTTATTGAAGAAATAAAAGCAATATTTTGACGTGGTTTTCTCTCAAAAGGGTGTTTCCACGTAAAAATTTTGTCTCTTATGTGTGTGGATTTTGTGCATTGATTTATTATTGCATTCATATTATTGTAGTTATTGTTTGGAAGGAAAAGTTTTATCTTATACTATTTACCCCCTCTCATTATAAGCATGTGTTTCTTCAATTTATATCAGAGCAGGTTCCTTTGTGAATGCCTAACCGCTTGAAGTAAGATCTTATAGGAACATACATGGCTCACCAAAAAGGTTTTTCATCAAGTAGGACTCCATTTTTCAATGGGACTAACTATGCTTTCTGGTGTGTGAGGATGCAAACCTATTTGATGGTACATGGCTATGATATATGGCAATATGTTCAGGATGGGTTCACACCACCTACAACCCCTCCCATGGATCAATATGGCAAGAAACCATTTGAAAATAATGCCAAGGTAATGAATGCAATATTAAGTGGGTTATGTGAATCAGAGTTTGTGAAAGTCATGCAATGCACCTTAGCAAAAGAACTATGGGAAAATTTACAAAGAATGAAGGAGATGACAAGGTTAAAATGGCAAAATTTCAAACCCATAGGAGAAAGTTCAAAGACCTAAATATAAAATATGAGGAAAATATTGTTAAATATATGCTCCATGTTGATGAAATTTTCAACACCATTTGTGGACTTGGAGAAAGTATTGATGAATCTAAGATTGTTCAAAAAGTCTTAAGGTCACTTCCCATGAGGTTTGATGCGAAGGTCTCGATGACTGAAGAAATGAAGGATCTTAAAACCTTAAGCATGGATGAGCTACACGAAATTTTTACAGCCTATGAGATGAGGACTAAAAAAGATCCAACATCCAAACAGAAGACTGCGTTTAAAGCTTCATAGAAGACAAAGGATAAGGAACCAGAGTCAAGTGAAGAATTGAGCAGTGGAGAAGAAGCCAACTTTGCATGAAGAAATAAGAAGGGATCAGGAAAATACAAAGGTAAGTATACTGTGAAATATTTTAATTGTGGTAACATTGGTCACTATGTAGCTAAGTTCCCATGAGTTGGAAGTAGTAGCAGTGAATAAGAATAAGAATACAAGAAAAAGAAGGAAAATTTTTTATCATGAAAAGAAAAAGAGGCACGGTCAAAGCAAGCATGAGAAGAAGATCTATCAAAGACACAAGAAGAGTTTTTATGTTGAAGAAACAAGCAGTTCTTCTAATAGCAGTGAGGGAAGCCTCTCCGATAGTGAAAGATAAGAAATCCTATTTATGGCTATGGAGGAGAAATAAGATGCTCCTATTTTTGAAACCAAGAAAAAGAGAAAGATCCATAAGATGAAGAGGAAGCCATAGTTGACATCAAAGAGGAACTTGTTTTTGCTCTTGAAGATTTGAAAAGGCTTAGAAAGAAGAACTCAAGATTGAAGACTCAAGTATAAGAGGATGAGAAGACAAAGGTAAAGATTTCACAATATCACACTGACTTAAAAGGGAAAATTGAATAGGAAAAATGAATTTAAGAAGGTATTGTTGAGCAGTTAAAGGTAAAAGAGTTGGAACTTACTGAGGTCTGTTCCAAATATGATCATTAATAGCATCAACTTCTGCTCACAATGTCTTCTTGTTCCTCCTAATTAATTAAGCTTTATGAATTCTCCTTATATCTCATCCTTGTCATTTTTTTCTCCATTTGAATGTCTTGCTCCAGTGTTGAAAGCTTTTCTAAACAAGTTATAATGAATCCTTTGCCATGTGCTTATTTTCCTACTTCACCTCCATGCAAATTTTTTTACTGTTCACCTTGTTGCACCTTGCACTATCATGATAGCATCCTATTACCATGTGTGAATATTTCTACTAGGTTAGCACAAAAAAGGAGGTCTACCTGCACTCCTGCAGCTACAACGTATCCAAACTATGGTATTTGACTACGATCACTGTGAGCCTCGTGTCATACAGATCAACACAAATGCACCAGGCCAACACATGTGGCCAAATCATTTATGTGGAAATCCTGACACACTCCATGAAATTATTCCAAATTTAGAGATCGTAGCTTCTAGGTTGTGTTGTATCTACGAACAATTTTCAATGTTCACTCTTTCGATCTTGCTATGATGGATTGTTGCTCAACACTACTTATTTTTTAGGATCTTCAATAAAAGCATTGTGATGGTGCTACTTCTTCTGATTGAATTCAAGCTTGATGTTTTTTGGACATATTACTACCTTCATCGGAGCGTTCCAGTAGGAAATTCCTTATCAAATTTTATGGCTACACCTTTTTGTGACACTCTATGCAATGTAGTGAAATCTACATTACGCACAATTTGGTGAACTCCATTTTAATTATAGTACAATGCAACCAACTGCTTGTTAGGTTACCTCTACCCCCAACCAATATCTACCTATAAATATTGAACTTGTGGACAACAAGATTTGGTTTGCAAGAAACACAAACTAAATAGCATCAATGAACCAAACTAACAACAAAGGCAATACTCATTTGCAAGAGCTAAAGAGAGATTACTGAAGATGGGCATTGCTAGATCCACCATTGAACCCGATTCAATAACCAATATAGCTTGAGCATCTCACATCATCTAGAAGCATAGAGGAGTTAAGCCACATCATATAAGCATGACTGTTTCACTGCATAAGTAGTCTAGTAGAACAATGTCTATTTCAAGCACATTTTTTTAGCAAACACAATGCGTAAATAAAGCTCACTCTATTCAATTTTGTTCATGGAGTTCCTTGAGTTTGCAATAAAAACCACCATTTTCGTGTCTCCTTTGCTACTTTGCTACTCCATCTAGTCACCATTTAGTCCTAATCCTCCCTCACTATCAATGTTTGTGCAATCTTCTACCTCTACACTCTATTCTGTCGTGCTGTCTTTCTTATGAAATCAAAGATTCTTCAATTGAAGCTCATTTTCCTATGAAATAAACTTTGGATTTATTTTAATATATAAATATTCTACTTTTTGCTTTTGCACTCAAAAAGTTGGCCTATACACTTCACAATAATATTTTATTTTTATCTGCTACCTAGCTGCACATTGTGCTCCTCCTGCTAACATTATCTGCGATGACAACCAAGGCTTGTTCCAACAAAATCACTCTGACTTGCACTGCTCCTCATGAAGACGTTCTTGAATAAGAAAGATGTTTGTTCTCTATTAATTTATCATGCAATACCATTATACCACTCACCATCCATCTTGCCAAATTGGTTGCATGTTCTCCTTTCTATGTTCATGCGTTCGTCTCTCGAAGTCGTTATATCCAAAGCTCACCACAAATGAACTTTGTATTTATATGTAGTCATTCAGATTTTTCTTTTTGGCACTCAAGAGGGTCATCTTAGTTTTTTTAATTTTAACTTCACCTTTCTAACACCTTAAATATTATGGCGCTAACACTTTATATTATAATATTTAAATCTAATGTTTAAATATTATAATATTTAAATATTAAACCTTCACTTAATTTTATAAATTTTTCCTTGAATAATTTACCCAAAAACACCACCGTTTGCTAGCAACCAAATCAGCCTTTGACATCAATGACAACTCAATAGTGAATAATTCTAACAATCTTCCCCTTTGTCATTGATGGCAACCCTGTAAGGAAACTATCCTTTATTGCAACAGGATCACAAGATGCTTCCCCTAACAAACTGCTCCCCCTTACTAAAATTCCAAACTGCTCCCCCTTACTGAAAAGGTGTTTCCATATCCATGTATAAGATAGGTTTTCCCATCTGCAATTTTCATCTTGATATTGTTAGTGGTTTCAAGATAATAAAACCATTATAAATTTTCTATCATGTGATGACTCACACCAGAATCAATATACCAAATGTCCTTTTTATTTTGACCTGTAAAATTATTTGTGCTTGAAGTAATTTTGCATCTTTGATATGGTATATTGGGTGGATTTTGATCTTGAATCCTCTCATGGTGTATCTTGTGGTGATATGTTCCTCTTGCTAATTTATCCATTATCTTGAGAGATTGTAGTATTCCTTATGTCTCCCAATCTAGATTCTAACCTTTAATTCTTGTAGTATATGATCAATCAATAGTCAAATTTCTAAAATAGAATTCCTTTTAGCTCTTTAGAATTGAGAACAATTTTGATAGAATCTTTTGTCTTTTAGGAAACTATTGATGTTGACTTCCTTATGACTCCCTAGTATCTTGAGATCAAACTCAATGAACCTTTTTTAATTCTCAAATTTGTAGAATACCTTGAGAATATTAATATTCAATCAATATTTTTGATAAGGTTTAATTTTCCACATCTCTAGGTAGAATACCTTTTAAATCCCAAGTATTTTAGTAAAATATCAAGTTTGATAAGATCTTTTTAATTCTCCAAGTTTTGTAAAATACTTTGTATCTATCAAATAATTTTGAATGCAATATGGATTTGATAGTATGCTTAGCTTTCTTAGTTTTCCTAGAGTTGAATCCCTTTTATCTCCCTAATGTTCAACTTCTATTCTTCACCTTATTTCTCCCTATTAATGAATAAATAGAAAGCTAAAGATAATTTATGATGCACAATTTTTTTTTGATAAGGCTCTTGGTTTTCAAGATCTTTTAAGTTGGATTTCTAATGTCTCATAAATTTAAGCAAGAGACTAATTCAAAATGCAATTTTTCAACTTTCTATAATAAGCCTCTTCAATGTTCAACTTCTATTCTTCACCTTATTTCTCCCTATTAATGAATAAATAGAAAGCTAAAGATAATTTATGATGCACCTTCAATTTTTTGATAAGGTTCTTTGTTTTCAAGACCTTTTAAGTTGGATTTCTTATGTCTCATAAATTTGAGCAAGAGACAAATTCAAAATGCAATTTCCAACTTTCTATAATAAGCCTCTTCAATGTTCAATAGAATGTCTTTGCTTCTTTCAATTCTCAAAAGTTCAATTTTCTAAATTTCAATGATTTAAATTTTGGTGTAGAACTCCTTATATCTCCCTATTTAGAAATTTAGAAACTATGGTTATTTGCAAATTTAATTTCTATGTAGAATTCCTTTTTCCTCCAAATGAGTTATTTGCAAATATTTCTTATGCTTGAATAAAGTAATTCAAATGCTTTTAATTAAACCTTCCTTGCTTCAAAAAATGCTTTCAAATATTTTAATAAAGCATTTAAGGTTGTACTATATCAAAGCAATTCCTTATATCTCCAACTATCTAATTAATCTCAAGCATTAAAGATTAACTAGTTTTAACCTTAGTAATAAAGTTCCTTATTCCTCCTTTACTTTATAAAAATGCACTTTGATTTAAATAAATGCAATACCTTCTTTATCTTTGGCGTGCACTAAGTTTGAAGTCTTCCTCCCTTTGACTTCCTTGCAAGTTGCACTTGTCTTGAGATGCTATTCAATTCTCCTTCTCCAATGCTTATGACAACATTAATTGCACTTGCTTTTGGTGCTTCAAAATGTTGACTATCTTCAATGTGCTCTCCAATTGCACTTGTTGGTTACATTCTCCTCACTATGTGCTGGGTTTACCTCCACTTTGCTCTTCCTTGTTATGCTCTACGTACTCCTTGTATGTCTTCTTATTGCATGGGTAAATGTAAGACTTGTCACTCATGCAAGGCATGTGTTTGCACTTCCCTTGGAGTTTTCTTTGGCTATGTGACACTTGGCGGTAGTGGCTCTTCAACTTCTTCACCCTCTAAGTGCTACAACTTCCTTATGTAACGTTCTTTATCCTCCTAATGCACTCTATCTGCCTTACAAGTGGCATAAACTCTCTTGTGTTAGGTATGGTGCTATCCTATCTCTAAATGGTGCTCTTATTTGCACTATAACGTTCTTCTAGGTGGTGCTAATACTCATAACCCTTCTTCCACGTGGCACTTGTGAAGTGTAACTCCTTCTCCATGTGCTCTCTTTAACGTAGCACTCTTTTTCACTATAACATTCTTTACTTGGCACTGTAACTTCTTCAATGTGGCTTCTTCAATGATGAGCCCTCCTTTGCAATATCCCTTTGCTTCTTGAATGCTCAATAATGTATGACACTACACCTGTTATTTCTTTGCTACATTCTTAGACTTCCAATGGTGGAATATGCTTGGTTCTTGCACTTCCTTTGCTTGCTTGGGGTGCTATGGTAATTAAACCTTGTTGTTGTACATAGAAATGTAGAGATACTTGCCCCCTATGCTTCAAATATTCACCTTACCTTCATAAGATGGTGGATTCTCCTTTTGGACATGGTAGTGGTACCTCTTCTCTTTGCAAGTCGTGATAATGGTGGATTCAATGTTGCCTTCTCCTCCTTGGCAACTCTTCTACTATGTCTTCTAGCTGGCTCAACGCTTGGTACTCTTTCCTATGGTGATTCCAAGCTTCTTAACTATGCCAATGCTTTACCTTTTGGATGGATTTGCTTTGCTCTATAGTATATCCAATATTTACTTTAGAATAATGTCTTATTTGCTTTCAATAGATAGTAGGAAGTTGATATATTTTCCTTTGAAATATATCTAACTCCTCTTTCTTTTGTGTAGGTTTTAATCCTTGTAAATACTATCTTCTGCACTTCCTTGAAGACTTAAACTAGAAACCTTCCTCTTGCAACTTTAAACCCTTAAATTTGGTGCTTTTAAAACTTAATAATAAGATAAATCTGAATGTTCAAATAATGAACCTTTCACACCAATGTTGCATACCTTTTTGGTCTCCATTTGATAGCTTGATTTCTTGGTGATTTAGATCACCTAATTGCTGCCCTGATTTTTATGAATTTTGCAGCTTCAATTTGTATTACTTTGCTGCTTTAAACTAGTCTATTTTGTAGCTTCCAATGCTGCCTATTTCTTCTTCAACTTGCTATTCTAGGACCCTAAAATTTGCAGCTATTAGTGCTGCCCAAATTGCTGCCCTCTTGCTGTCCTTAACTCTAAAATTTTCAGGTTTTAGTGCAGTCAATTTCACCTCCATTTTTTTGTCCTTAAATCTCCTAAATTTGGTAGGAAACTCCTCCAATTTGTAGTTCAATATTGCCTTCTAGAACCCTTCAATTTTCTGCTGTAAAAATCAGCAATCTCCTTTTCTACAAGTCAGCCTTCAACTCCTTGGTGGTAATCTTCAAACCTCTCAAATATGATGGTCTCTTCTAGCTCCTTTCTCCTTAAATATCCTTGTAGAATTATGAACTTAATATTGGCCTCTTTGTTGGCCTTCTTCTCAAGAATCTAAATGTCTTGAGGTCTTCAATAATCTCCTCCAAAATTTGGCAAACTTCTTGCCAAATCCTTCTTCCTTTTGGGCTTGTTGTTGAATGGCAATAATTGTCCCAAATTATTCTTTATTAGGAACTTCTCCTTTCTAGCAATATTATCCCTTGAGTTCTCCTCAAATCTCCTCCAATGGCCTTCTTCAAAGTCCTCTTCAATGAGGCTTTCTTAGCCTTCTCCTTATACTTTTCTCCTTCTACCTTTTATTGAGACCTCTCCTCTTGGGTCTTTAGATTCTGTAGCTTCTCTTAAATAGGACTTTCCTAGTCCTCTATCTTCAATCTTCAATATTCCAAGATTGTAAGTTCTTCAATAGGACCTTTCTCTTCAGGCTTCTCCTCCTAGAGCTGATTTCTTCTTTCTTCACTCTAAAGTCTTCAATCTTAAGATTTCTATGAGGACCACCTTCTTGGTTCTCCTCAATATTCAATTTATAATGGGGCCTTCTTTCTTGGACCTCCTCCTTGATCTGTAGTCTACAATGTGGCTACTTTAGCCTCTTCCTCTCTTCTCAATCTTCTACTTGGAATATTCAATCTGCAAATCTTGCAATGGGACCTTTTTCTTAAGGCCTCCAAAATATTCAATCTTCAACTTGTTGCTTCAAGTACTAGATTGATTCCAAAGAAGATATTATTCCTAGCTCTTGTAGGAAGCTTCTCAACTTTCTTTGAATCTCCTCTTCTCTACAACAAAGTATTAGAAAATGATAATAGAAATTTCTTTGAATCTAAAGAAAATGAACTTCACTAGTTGATTTGTCAATCTAGTGGAATCAATGTTGAGTCCTAGTCTTCACAAGTTTTTTGCAACTCTATGGAAAGACTCTAGCCAAATGCAATTTTAGAAATTTTAAAAATGAGATTTTCTATCTCCTCTCAATCTCTCTTGTGGCTCTCTCTATTTCCTATAAATCAACCTAGTGCTCTGATACCACTGTTAGATTTTGATGCTATAAACTTAAAGGAAATGCAACCACAAGTAATGAAATAAGCATGCAATGTTATATCTATGATAATGGTAATCTAATAAGCATGTAAATAGCATGAGAAAATTTTGAAATAACTCATGAAATAGCCATTAATGAAATCTCACAAAAATTTGAACTTGTTACAATATGTGGAGATCTCAATGCTCCATTCTTCATACAAGTTCTACATTGTAACTACTATCTCTCTACTCTACTAACTCTCACATTCTACTCTCTTATGCATTACTACTACTAAAGGCCTATATATAGTGAGATGACTCTTGGCCTTCCATATTCCTATGACTCTTCATATTCCTATCCTATAGACTCATGTACATGTGGACACCATGCACATTTACATCATTGCACATTCTAATAATACTTGTGCATTTATTACATTACATAAAGTAAATACTCAAGCCTTAATCTAAGACACTCTCCTAATCTAATGATGTACCCAAGATGGTACATTAGCATGTACCAAATAATGTAATATATTCCAACATAATCCTTGATAATCATTTTTGGTGTAGAATCTACTACTTGGATAGGGTTTTCCATAGATTTGCTCTTCCTGTTATTGCTATCTAGGGAATCCATACTTCCAACTTGACAATTCATACTTTTCGTAAGGAATTTCACAAATGACTTTCTTTCCAAGTTATCTATATTTTCTTCAAATAAATTCTTTAAATTCTCCTAATATCTGGAACAAGAAGTGTCACTTATTCCTTGACCAAATATTGATTTCTACTTCTTTCTTCCTTGCTCACACTTCCTCCTCGCTCCCAAATCACACTTGCTCTTGGCTTGCACTTTCTTCCAACTCACACTCGCTCTCAGCTCATACTAATTCTAGATATAATGTTTAATATGTTATTATTTTATAACTTTCTATAAGGAGTATTAATTTTAAACACATTTTAAGGGAATATTCAAACTTTCATGCAATGTTTCAAATGCCTTCACTTGCCGAATATGGCATAGTAATAATAACAATAATTTTTGACTATATTTCATTTGCTAGTTCCACAAACTGCAAAAATCCAATCATTAAAAAATAATTTTGTTGTTATCTTAAATTAAGTTCATAAAGCTAAAATAATGCATATTTAATATCCTAGTAGCAACAATTATCGTGTTGCAACATATACCCTTGGAGGGTCAAGGGTATATTTAACATGACACTTTATATGTATGGATAAGTGGAAATACAAAAACATGATAATACTTATCATTTGCCTTCAGTGTTGTCCCCTAAAAAAATTATTTTCTTTTGTATGGAGTGGCATGGGGATTGAATTGATTATAGATGTACACAATTTCTAAACAAGTTGCAAATGTACAAATGTTAGTAATATCGAGAAAGGGTATTTTTACCTTGATTTTTTTATGGAAAATATCTAGTTGTTCCTGTTGAATTGAGGATTTGTATAACTTCTTATGCTCCCTCAATTCTAGTTTTAACTAAGTTAGAGGGAAGGGTTTAGGGCCTCTTACAACCTCTGTATTTAGGCTGACTCCCCCTATCATTGCTAAATTCTAAACTAATTTAATCTAATTACATGAAATTAAATGTTAAAAAATTAAATATGGAAATTACATTGCATAGAAGTAGATTACAAATTTTGAAAAACTAAAAGTAAATATGATCACAAGTATAGCAAGGACAGTGTGCGTTCAATTAACACATGAAGAATCCAAATAATAACAATGCATTACCATTTAAATAATTTGAAATTATGAGAGGAATGCCAAGATGAGAAAAAGGGTTGTACCATAATAACTTTGCATTCCACAATCTAAGAGGGAAATATCATTGATGAGGGTGAAAGACTTACCAATTTCTCACCAATATCATGAATTACAAGAGCACAATGTGGGCTTCACAAAGTATAGCTCTTAATTCCTCAAGGCTAAAATATATTTATAGATCCTATTTATAGGAAAAGTTTACCCCTATGTTACATGGGGTGATAAAATATTTCTTCTAGTTAAAGTATATATTTGGGAGCATCTCTAACATAATTATGCACCTCCAAATGTTACATACCTCTAATTATACCTCTGAAGGGTTAGAAGTCTTTTAAAATTATTTAAAGCACCCCTACATGCCATAATGTTGCTTTCCAAAGATCTTACCTAGGATCCACACTTCTCTTTTTATCCTTTTTCTCTCTATGATTGAATCACTCTTAGAGGTGAGTGAATCACTCCAATCAACTAGCACTTTACTCTTGCAAGCCAATCAATCCTTCTTTCTAGCAGATCGCTCCTTGAGTAAATCAAATCTTGTAGGGAAAATCAATCCCTATTCTCCACTTAGAAAAAGTTGAAGGGTTTTGGAAGGTTTTAATAAATTGATTTCAACTGTATTATAACCTTCCAAAAAGGAAAATTTCATAGGGTAGTAACTTGTCACTATATTGTTGGTGACTCCACAAGGCACTATGCTCAATTGGCAAGAGATCCCAAATATTACCTTCATCCTTTAGCACATAGACTTCAAAATTAGAGTATTTTCTATAATATTATAAAATTGTTGGTCCTCCTTGTTTCATTTTTATGGAAGCAGCCCCAACAACTACCACTCTTCATTCCCTGATAAGTGTATATTGACAAGGTCCTCTATATCTCCTAGCAAGTCCTCATACAAGTTTTCTTATTGTTGAGATATTTATAATTTAAGCTTATTAGGACAAATCTAACAATGATGAAGTACCTATAGGTGTTCTTGATGTAGCCTATAGGTAAGTCCTATGTAAGCCTTTGGATAATTTCTATTTAAGCCTATGGGAATTCTATAAGTAAGCCAATGAGCATATTTTTATGTAAGCCAATGGGAATTATTCCATTTAAGCCTACGAGAATCTATATGCAAGCCTACAGACATATTGATGTAACCCTATATGCACTTATGATATATTCATCCTTAGTGATATTGGTTAATCCACCATTGTGGTTAAACTTGATTAAAGGGTTTAATACCTTTATTATATTATAATTTAACCTTCAAGACAAGTTATTTTAACTTGATGTTAATATTCAATTAGGGATTTGGTATCACTATAAATACCCCCATTGACTGATCCATTGTATTAATTTATGATATGTGAGATCATTGGGATGCCTATGGGTACCCGCCAATTATTCCTTCTCTCTATTCATGTCATTTATCTCTTTTTTTTTTGTCTATACACCCTTCTATTTGAATCTTCTTTCTTTTTATGCACATGATTGTGGTGAAGGTATATTCTAGTATGTTATGAAAAATATTGGGAATTTTAACATGGTATCATATCCAAAATGAAGCAAATTCAATCAATCACATAAAAAGACAATATAGATAAAATCATGGTAGATATGGATGAAGTATCAATTTTATTAGATTCACTCTAAAAATTCAAGGGGGTCTAAGTTCAAAATTTTTAGATATTTCATCACTTCAATGCTTATTATTATGTCCAACATATATGTTTATTTTCCATCTAATTTTTTTTGGCTTTTTAAGCCTTACTACTACAAAATATCACAGGTTATCTCACACAGGTCCTAACATAAAATAGCCATAATATTAAAGGTCAAGATGATAATAATATGAGAAAATTAATATGTATATCAAGGCTTATATAAATGAAATAACATTCATTTATATACTAAAATTTGAATGTAAATAGTTTGAATCATTCATAAACTATGCATGAAGAAAAATTACAATATTAATTGCTCAAAATATGTATACAAGTTGTATTACTCCTCTTCCTCTTACAATCAGATGAGATATATGAATTGCATATTATTTTATTGCTTTCCTATGGATAATTGTATCCATAATATAGCTATAGTAATGTGACTCTTTAAGTACTTGACTATTACTCTCCATATGCCAAGTCTTATGACTCTTGGCTTATCAACTTACCACTTGCATACTAGATGGACACTTAACTCTACAACACTTGCACACATGACTCTTACACTTCTACATGCACTCCTAATCTAGGACACTTGTGCACATCCTCACATTACATATTTACACTCTTACATACAAGACACTCATGCACATTCTCTCTTACATGACTGGTAAGACCCCAAGGTCTTATTATAAAATTATTAACAAATTAATGTAAATGTAATCGTAGGCTACTCAAAGGGGGCTCCCTTGTAATTGCTTTACCACTATAGGGGGATCCCTCCTTTAGAATATATATTATTATTCTTCTTATTTGATGATTTGATATGGATGGCCAACGTAATATATATATCTACCCTAAAGCTATGTTGGTGAAGAGACATGATGGTTCATGTTATGAAGAGATGTGATGGTTCACGTTATGAAGATATGTGATGGTTCACTTTATGAGTTAATAATATAATAATTAAATGATTAATAATACTAACTAATAATGTTAGGATTGAGGATCCTAACAATGACACTTGTACATTTCTTGCACATTGACACTTACATAAAAGGGAAATATAAGTCACACTCTAAACTATAGAATCAACCCTATTATTTATAAATGTACCATGAAGGTAATATAGGAGTACATTAGCATGTACCAAATAATGTAATATATTTTAACACCCCTTGTATTACATTATTTGGTTATTGAAGACTTTAGTCTTCAATCTTGGTCTTTGTCTTTGTCTTCAATATTTAAATGACCTTACATTTTTTATGAACCTTGGCTTAAGATTTATCTTCAGTTTCTTTGAGTTCAACTTCAATTTCATCTTGACTCTTAGGTGCATCCTCTTGCTTGTGTTCTTCTGTAATTTCTTCATCATTATTTAGATCTTTAGGCTTTGGATATTCATTATTTGGATCACGAGATTCTTGAGCTTCTTTTTCTTTGGCTACAAGTTCACATGTATGAATGAATTTGACTTTGAATTCTAGACCATGTGCTTCATTCAATCTAGTTTTCTTATAATCTTGGTGCTGTCCTATCTCTTTTGAACATTAACTTATAACATCATAATAATTTCTTGAGTTTGATGAACATGGAATGTCAATATTGCAAGAAGAATGAAAAATTATGCTTAGAGATGATTCACTTGATTCAACTACATTAATATGTACTTTCTTTTTTAGAGTTTCAATCAATTCTTTTTGTTCTTAAATTTTCATCTCTACAAATTTCAAGTGAAAGCAATGCCATATATATTATGCTACCTGCATCAAGATGTATCACAACATAATCCCTTGAATTATAAATTGCTTCAACAAGTTTTGAATGTAAATAGTATTTAAATGTTTCAAAACTTTCATCCATGGCTTCTCTATAGATGAATTGTAATACCATATCTAGCTTATCTTTGTATTTTTCAATCAATGTTCCAATACCAGATTTAATAACTTATAATATTATTTTTTGGATTAAGGGAAAAATATATTTCTTTCCATAATTATAAAAGTGTATAAGATTTTTTATTTCAAAGTAGAAAACCTTATATCTCTCAAATAATAACTCAAATATAAATTTTGCAAGCACCTTGGGGTGCAACACAATATTTCGGGCTTTGGCTCTTCTTCGAGAGGTCCAAGGTTCAAACCGTGACATGGGCGAGTGTGTGAGGGGGTGGACGTGTGGTGGATTTGTGTTAAATTACCTAATGATAAGTATAGCTCTCAACTTTAGGAGGGGTCATGGTTGGGAGGATATTTTCCAACCCTATACGCCGGTCATAGGGGTTTCTCACAATAACCAAATCCAAAAAAATAAAAATAAATAAAAAATATATTTTGCAAAATTTAAATTTATAGTCCTTTGGTGTAGTCAACCTTTTAACTCCCTAATTTAGATTTGAAAATTTTAAGAACTTAAAAGATCTAAAATTATTCAATTTCCAAAAACCCCTAAGTTTTTTAAAGTTTTCAAATTTTCAAAATATCTTTAAAAACTTGTAATCAAAAAATTTAATAATCTATACTCCTTATAACTATTTAAATATTAAAGTGATTAAATAATATTATTTATTACTCCAAAATATAGCACTTAACATTCAAATATAAAATTGAAATTCCCTCCAAAATATTAGGTTCTTAAATAATAGCTTTTTTACGTTACCTAGATTTGATGTGAAATGCATTGATGATTCGTTTGCTGCTTACTTTAACTTCTACTGTAACAAGAATTAGATGTTGGAGAAATCCTAATGCTTTTATTATGCTTGTTGTGAACCAATCACTCAAATTTTTGGTTTTCAACATTTTTATGCCTGGAATTGACTTGCCTTTGATTTTGAATTGGAGTTAAAAAGGTGATTGATTCACCCTAGTGTGAATATGATCCGAATAGGCGATTGGTTCAACCTATGCTATCCTATCTCAAGTAGGCAACTGAATCTCCCTTTGCTATATTATTCTAAGTAGGTGATTGGTTCACTCTATGCTATCTTATTCTATGTAGACAATTAATTTACCCTATGCTATCTTATCCCAAGCAAGCGACTGGTTCACCTTGTGCTTCCTTATCTCAAGTAGGTATATGGTTTGCCTTATGCTTTGTCATCCTAGATAGGCAACTATTTTGCTTGGCATGCAAGTTCATTGGATGGACAATTAGTTTACCTTGTATCTACTTCCACTTAGATAGGCAATTGGTTTGCCTTGGAGCTACGACATCTTAGATAGGCAACTGGTTTGCCTTAGCACTATGACATCTTATATAGGCAACTAGTTTACCTTTGCTCTACTACTCCTTTGTGACTAGACCAACCACTAATACTACAAGATTATACTTGCTTTCCTTTGTGCCTCTTATGCTTTCATTGGCTTGATATGGCTTCCATGCTTCTTATTGTATATGCTTACATTTGTCTAACTGCACTTTGTATTTGTTCTATACAGTTTGTTTGAGTACTTCAGTAAGCTTTTACTTTAGAACTTTTTTAATATTGTAGTCTTCTATTTTCAATACAGGTCATCTAGCACTTATTTTCATCAACATTGGCCATCTATAACTTCTTTTCAACGTTGGCCTTCTTGGGCTTCTATTTTCTATGCAATAATATTAAACACTTATCCTTCAATAGATAATCCTTAACAACTTTTCTTATAAAATAGGCTTCTCTAGCCTTATATAATTCTTCTTTCTCTTATTACTATTTTGAATGCTTTCCAACATGTCAAGGTCAAATTACTCTTGACATGATTCTTCTTTCTTTCTAAATACTTCTTCTCTCTCTATTATGTATTCTCTTAGAAGATAAAATTCTTCTCTATCTTTGTAGGAAACTTATCAACCTCTAACTTAATTATTGCTGCTTCTTTTCTTTTCAATCTAAAATCTTCAATGTATTAGGTCACACCTAAGAATCCAATATGATTCTCCTCCTTACTAGAGAAACCAATATCAATGTTAGGGTGATACTAAATATCCTTGAATTATCAACTATCTCTTGAGTTGATTCTGCATCAATATTTAATATGCAAATACTTGAATTTTTCAAAATTCAAAAAATTCAAAATTTTCAAAATTTTCAAATTAATGTTAGAGTTGGCTCTATCCCTGAATGACCAAATTCCTAATGGGTTGGTTCTACCTATAAATATATGTCCAAATTCTCTTCTAAGTTAGCCCTTATCTTCAATATATCTCAGTCCTAGTATTCACTGGTTTTCCATCAACCTAATGGAAAGAAATTTAGCCTGCTCTACTCAATAAGACCTTTAAAATTAGAGTCCAAGTCTTCACTATCTTCAAAATGAGCAATCACTAAATAAATTTTATAAAAATTGACAAAGTCAATTAGTAATGGAGGCTAATAAAATGAACTCTATCTAACTAGACATAGTTCGATTGTAGCTCTGATACCACTATTAGTTTTTTAAGCCTTACTACCACAAAATATCATAAGTTATCTCACATAGGTCCCAATATAAAATAACCAGAATATTAATGGTCAAGATAATAATAATATGAGAAAATTAATATGTATACCAAGGCTTATATAAATCAAATAACATTCATTTATATACTAAAATATTAGTTTAAATAGCCTAAACCCTTCATGAACTATGCATGAAGAAAACTTACAATATTAATTGCTCAAAATTTGTATACAAGTTATATTACTCCTCTTCCTTTTACAATAAGATGATTTATTTGAATTGTATATGATTTGATTGCTTTCCTATGGATCATTGTCTCCATAATATAGCAATAGTAATGTGACTCTTCAAGTACTTGACTATTGCTCTCCATATGCCAAGTCTCATGACTCTTGGCTTATCAAATTGCCACTTGCATACTAGATGAAAAATTAACTCTATAATACTTGCATACATGAATCTTTCAATTCTACATGCACTTATAATCTAGGATAATTATGCACATCCTCAATTTAAACATTTGCACTCTTACATACAAGACACTTATGGACATTATCTCTTACATGACACTTGTACATTTCTTACACATTGACACTTACATAAAAGGTTAATATAAACCACACTCTAAACTATAGACTCAACCATAATCTATTATTTACAAATGTACAATGAAGGTACCATGGGGGTACATTAGAATATACCAAATAATGTAATAAATCTCAATAAATTCCATATTCTATTTTTTAAATTGGAATATTCTATGAAATATTGCACTATGCAAGAGGAGAGGGAAGGGATGGAAATATAGGATTTTTGTAGAAAATTTAAAAATATGTTTTCCTCTTGTTGGTCGCCAATTTGACACCGCATGTTAGGGCGAGTGTAGACCAATGATGCAACATAGAATGACCACTGCATCGGGACGAGGTGGAAAATATTTGGAGAAGGCCGGTTCCTTCGAGGGTGGCTCCAGCTACCTATGTTGCAAAATAGGAAAAGGGAAAATAAGGAAAGAAATAAAATGATCATAGACAAAATCACAAGGATGGGTATAACCAAATCAAGACATGCAGGTGATATACCATATATGAAACATAGACTCGACACCCAAAATATCTGGCTCTTATTAGTGACGGGCGAGAGGCAAATTCTAGGACCAACAAATAGGTGCATGAGATCCAGGATGCAAAATAAAAACACTCCTGTTTGACTGGCTTTAGTAGAAATAAACCCACAATCCATATCTACAAACACACACTCCTAAGTCACTCAAGTCAACCCCACAAAATCCAGACAATAGAATAACACATGACAACTTAAACAACTAGACAAAATTAAGTATCCATACAATTAATAAAGAATAGGGAGAAAATTTTAGAGACCAAAAAATACAAAATTTGTATTTACGTAGAGGTAAACCTTACATATGAATTGTAATGGCTAAAGAGCCACCCTTAGGAATGACCAAAATTCCACTATTTATAGGTATATTTACATCAATTTCAAAATTGAACATTAATGGTGGTAAGTGGGAAGACAATACTTACAATAGACAAGCACCACACTAGTACATTGTTCCTTTGAAAGGCACTGATATTCTAGAAGAAAATGGATAAATCAAGTTGAATTTGGGCCCTTGGATCCTCTGACATCTCTGCCTAGTTCATCAATTCTCAACTACTTCATCCTTCTCCTCTACTGGTGATCCTCTGGTTAGGTGGTGAGTGATAGGTATTGAAGCACCTTGGGAGCAATGCACCTTAAATTAGTCATCTCCTCATACATTGTCAATTACCTAAACTGTTAGATAAGTAAAAATTCTTCTATTTGAATTTTGGATGATGGTGAGAGCCTTGCATGTTGAGCAGGTGCTTTGTTTGCTCTTATTTCCACTCGAAGGGGTACTAGGAAGCGAGGATGAGCATTTCTTTGAGGTTCCACCCCTTTTTACATTTGTATCTCCTACTCGAGATGGGTGGGGGTCTATCTCCGCCCCAAGGGTTGGGTTGTACAATTCGTCCGCCCACACTAGCCCTTTGAAATGTCCACCCAAAAAGTTGGTCGAGTCTTTTAGGAAGTTTTACCTAAGTTTAAGGGTGGGCATCCACCCACTCTTATTGCTTACCCTGCTTCATTCTACCGTCTACTTGATGTGTTGGCCCACCTTACGATCATTGCTACTACTTTGATATCTTTTGTCCCTCCATAGATGTTCCTTCAAATTATTGATACACTTATTTTGAATAAAGGGAATCCCTTCCAAAAGGGAAGAGTGGGTGAAGGGTGTAAAATTTCACCCACACTTATGGAAAATCATAGGGGTTTTCCATATTGTGGGAAAAAAGGAATCCATAGGGATTAGGAAATATAAAAATCAAAATAGAAGGATGAAGGAGATGGAAGAAGGGCACATAGAAAAGGAGAACACGAAGAAGGAAATAACGCAAGGGAAAAAATAAGCATAATAAGATGTTAGAAGAAATGGGACATTTAACATGGTGAAAATCAGAGTGAATGAAAATGAACAGGGCCCCATACAATGTGAAAATAAGGGGGAAAAAAGGAAAAGAAATCTAGAAGGATAGGACTGAGGTAGCCAACATAGAGAGAACTACTATGGACAAGATTATCAGGGAGACAAGCAGTGGAAACAAAAAGTAAATGCTCAAGAAGCTTACTTTAAGACACACATAGGAGGAAAGGGGAACAGGAAATAGTAGATACAGTGAAGCCTTTGTTACCAACTGAAATAGTTACAAGCAACAAAGGGGAGAGGAAGGTGAAGTGGAGGAACGGGCAAGAAAATAGGGAGACATGAAGGGAAAAGCAATCCAAATCCTATCAAGTGAAACCAATAGGGCATAGACCCTTCTTCACAAGGCATTCTTATAGATTGAATCCCCTTAAATGCAACCCATTGAAGACCTAAGACATTCCAAGAGTAGATAGATTGCCATTGTATTTTATCTCTCGTTGTCCTAGGACCTCTTTTTTATACGACTTAACAAAGATCCTCATTTACTAATTGTTATTGACCAATAGGCCATTTAGCTTCAACCATGACCTGTAGTTTACACCTTATGGTCTCATTTACATCTCCCCACAGGGTGATTTATAGCATACTGATCTTGTATTGTGTGAGTTCCAAGGCTTGCTACAACTCTTGGGGATGAGTTAAGAGGCTTTGAATATTTTTGGATGTATCCATTGGGCTACGGGGTCATAACAACAATAAAAATAAGAACATAAAAATAGGAAAATGACATAGAGATGGAGGAGAATGTTACATTTCCTAAATAATTTTTGGAAAATCCTTTGTTGATGCTCCCCCTCGATGCTTGACCAGGTGGAAAATTATCATAAGACTTTGTTGTGCCCATTGTCAGTGATAAAACTTGTGATTCCCAACACACTTGACTTGCATAATGTAAGGCTTTATTTAATGACCAAACAATTACAGTGTGACAGGTACACCTGAGTTAGGATGCCATATGCATCCTTTGAATATGCAATGGCCATACCAAATCACATTGTATTTGAGATGCCACTTGTGATTCATCTAACACCGTCCACACTATTTCAGAATTACGATAAAATCATAATTCTTCTTATTTTTCCCAAGCATATGAACACTCAGGCCTTTGGATCCTAGTGTGGAAATGCATTTTGCCAATGTATTACACCTTCTAAGTGGTGATATTTTAGAGAAAATATTTTCATGTTGTTCCTTTTTGAGATTTTCCAACTATCTTGTGGCCAACTTTTCCTCTATCGTTGGATCCTTCTTCTGCACATGGGAATCCACATCCTCACCTAGATCCTACTAGTTATGGGGTTGATCTATCATATTGCCTTCATGGACATGGTCACCATGGCACACCTACTCTTGGTATGTGCCCGCTACATGATCTAACACTATCTCTTGGAAGACACTGATAGGATGAAGCCTCCACATCAAAACTTGCTTGGATTTGATAGCTTCCTTGTAGAGCTACAAGAAATTAGTTTCCCTTGATTAGTACAGAAGGAAGTTGATCTTAGTACCAAGCCTGAATATAGAATAGATACACCTAGGTGAATGTTAGGAGGATTTATCATGAAATCCTCTTCCAGCTCTTCTCAAAATGGACATTGAAGTCTGCCACATTTTCAAGAGGTTTTGTCTTGAGAAATATGGATTGATTCAAAGAATAGAATGGGTCTTACAGTTCACCAAACGCATCCATGAGAGGCTCTACCAGATCTACCCATGTAGAGATACTTCTAGGCTATAGGGTTTTGTACCAAATCCATGCTCTACCTTCAAGGGAAGCAACCAACAACCTGATCATTGCATCTTCATGCACGATATTGTGAAGGGTGGCCAGTGAAGCCACATTTTCAAGGTGTTCCTTCACAACTCCCTTGATGCCACTTTATTTTGTCAAGGCATCGAAGGTAGCTTCCGGAATATCATACCAATGAGGGAGATTAAGGGGACAAAGATCATTCCACTAGGGGAACAATGCCTGAGCCATCATGGAACCAGTCATTTAGAGGTCCCACATATGATGTCAAAGTCAAATTTAGAGTCATAAAATGAGCAAGCTATCTCTGTTAGTGAGGTCAAGGTTCACCATACCTTGAGTCCTTCGGGATTTTTGGATTTTTAGTGTGGGTGGGTGATTGGTCTCATGATTTGGACGTGCTGTGTAGTCGAAGTTGCCAGAAGAATTTGAGAATATTTGAGCAAATCAGAGAGCCACCAAACTTTGATTTCTTGAAACATAAAAAATTAGCGAGTTTACTAGTAGAGTCACCAAAAACTATTGGTCACCAATTTGGCACCACACGTTAGGGTGAGGGTAGACCAATAACATAGCATATAATGACCGCTATGTTGGGATGAGGTAAATAATATTCAGATAAGGATGGTTACTTAGAGGGTGGTTCTAGCTATCTATGTTGTAAAATTGGAAAAGGGAAAAGGAGGGAAAGAAATAAAATGGTCATATCTAGAACTCACAAGGACGAGTATAGCCACATCAAGACATATGCAAGCAACATACCATGTATGAAATACATACTCGACATCTAATAGATCACCCAACTATACCTTTGTTTAGATCCTATTAGAAATGTATGGGAGGCAAATTCCAAGACCAATGAATAGGTGCATGAGATCCAAGATGCAAAATTAGAGTGCTCCTGTTCGATAGGCTTTAGCAAAAATAAACCCACAATCCATATCTACAAATGCACACTCCTGAGTCACTCAAGTCAACCCCACAAAATCTAGATAGTAGAATAACATGGGATAACTTCAGCAACTAGACAAAAATAAGCATCCATACAATTAATAAAGAATAAGAAGATGAAATCAGAGACCAAACAATGCAAAATTTATATTTACATAGAGGTAAACCTTACATATGAATTGTAATGGCTAAAGAGCTACCCTTAGGAATGACCAACATTCCACTATTTATAGGTATATTTACATCAATTTCAAAATTGAACATTAATGGTGGTAGGCAGGAAGAAAATCCTTGTAGTAGACAAGCACCACACTAGTACACTATTCCTCTAAAAGACATCAATATTCTAGAAGGAAACGGATGCATCAGGCTAAATTTGGGCCCTTGGATCCTCTAACATCTCTGACCAATTCATCAATTCTTAGATACTTAATCCTTATCCTTAATTGGTGATCCTCTGGTTAGGTGGTGAGTGATAGGTATTGAAGCACCTTAAGAGCAACGTGCCTCAAATCAGTCATCTCCCTGTATGTTGTCAAGTATTCAAATTGTTGGACAAGCGAACAAGTCTTCTATTTGAATTTTGGGTGATGGTAGGAGCCTTGCATGTTGGGTAGGTATTTTGTTTGCTCTTATTTCTTCCTATAGGGGTACTAGGGAGTGAGGGCAGGCATTTCTTTGAGGTTCAGCCCCTTTTTGCATTTGTAGCTCCCACTCGAGATGGGTGGGGGTCTATCTCCTCCCCAAGGGTGGGGTTGTACAATTCATCCACCCATGCTAGAACTTTGAAATGTCTACCCAAAAAGTTGATCAAGTCTTTTGGGAAGTTCCACTTAAGATTAACGGTGGGCATCCGCCCACTCTTGTTGCCCTCCCTACTTCATTCCACTGTCTGCCCTATGTGTTGGTCTATCCTATGACAACTACTTCTACTTTCATATCTTACACTCCTCCATTGATGTTCCTTCAAAAATTGGCATGCTCCTTCTATAAAGGGAATCACTTCCTAAAGGGAAGAGTGGGTGAAGGGTGCAAAATTTTATCCACATCTCTCAAGTCTATTATTTTTCTATTTGTAGATGTGTTACAAACATTGGATGTTCACCTATTATTAATCATGTCAAATTTTTTAATCATATAAGGATATTTTTTCTTGTTTTCCTTTTCTAAAGTGTGGCCTTGTGCTTTCTTAAGGGAAAGCACCTTCTTTTTTAGGTACAAACACACTAGGGATACAGTGGTAAAAGCCTTTCATGGAAGGCATGAGGTCATGGGATCAAATCATGCTAGTTGTATTTTATTTGGTGTGTGAATACCTTTTTTTATGTGTTTTGTATGTTATTAAGGGAAGTGTCCCCTTTCATGATCACATTCACATATGTGACATATTGGTAAGGTGTTTGCCTTGTAGAAAGGAGCACATTAAAATATAGAAGCATAATTTTTTTTTTTGTGAAGTGCTATGCCATATTTTAAATAAATTAAAGCCCTCCTTTCTATCATGGTTATTTTAGTGGTGCTATGGTTAGGGTCTTGCATTGTAAGAAGAAGATCTCAAATTTCATGCCCATTGATACTATTAGAGTATATTACATTATTTTCCAAGTTTCATGTAAGATAGAACAAGTGTCACTAGAGGAAGACCAAGGGTCATTTTGTAAAGCCTATATAATGGAATCTAAATTACATTCTTCATTGTACAATTTTATTTATGTAATATGAAGTGATACTTATTATTCATGTAGCTCATTTTATTATTATTAATTAAATTTTTGATTAGATATAATAGTGCAAAAACCATCATTGGTATCAGAGCTACAAGGGGACCTGAAGAAAGCTTGAAGGAGAAAGAGACTTCAAAAAATATTCCAAGAGAAAATTGGAGATTGAAGATTTCCATTGAAGACTTGCATAATTGTATAGAGAGAAAATACTAGAGAAGCCTTATTACATATTGAAGAATTTGGGACAATTATCACCATTTGACAAGCCAAAAAGGAGAATAATTTGGCAAGGACTTTTCTAAATTTTGAGAAAGAGTGAAAGGCACCAAACTAAATTCTTTGAGAAGCATGTTGGTGGAGTTTTTTAAAGCTGCAAAATTGGTGAATTATAATGATGTTTTGGACAACAAGAAAGAGCTACGATTTATTCAAACGCAGGGCAAAAATTAGGTGATTCAAATCACCAATATTTACATAATCTATAGAGGTCATTAAGGTAAGAAAATTTTGTGCAAAAGGTTCATTACTTGAACATTAGATACTTGGTTCATTATTGAGTTTCATTAAGCACCATATTAGAGTTTAAAAGTGTTGCAAGGAGAAGGTTGCATATTAAGTCTTCAATGAAGTGCATAAGATAGTTTCTACAAGAGTTATAACCTGCACACAAAAGGAGGAGTTAGATATATTTTGAAAGAACGGAAAATATCAACATCCTATATTCTAGTGAAAGCAAAGAAGACATTATTCGTAAGTGAAATTTGCATAGATTAAGAGTTATTTAAAAGGAGCAATAAGGAGAAATTACTATTGCATCATACTAGTTATTCTTACTAGTTATTAAAGGTGCATTAAGTATTTAAGTTAAGGTGAAAATTAGTGCAAATTTAAGCCATTTAAAAGGGCATATTAGTTTCATGATTAAAGGCTTGGATTAATTATTACAAATTTAAACAAGAAAAGGAATTATAGGATATAGTTGTCTAGTAAGGAAGGCAACATCAAATATCTGTTTACCACCAAGAAGTAGATCAAGAAGCCACCTCATAAAGGAAGCAATAAATATTGAAAAGGAGACTATAAGATCTCATAATTTTAGTCCAAATCAAGGAAAAATTATTTACATTATTGCACCATATTTCTCTTATCCTATGTAGAAAAAAGGAGTATAAAATCCTGAGTGTCTTAAGACACTATAATAGAAAGCATATTACATCTACAAAGCGACCATATCATAATTTTTTTATAAAAAAATTTAATCTAAGGAAGAGAGCCAATGAAGGGCTCAATAGCCGAGTTTCAAGGTGTCTAAAGACACAAAATCCAACACCATTGGAATCATGAAAGGAGCACCTACTAGCTGTATAAGTGGAGTAACCTACAACATTAAAGAACCTACGTAAGGTAACATTACACTTATTGCAAGTCCAACATAAATCAAGAAGAATAACACAAAGGATAATGAAGTACAAGTGTAACAACCCAAGTATAACACACCTGGTTGTCCATCCCAGTATTACACACTAGAATCATAAATTAAAAATTTTGGTTGGATTTTAAACACAAGGTAAAATTTTCACTGTAGATTTGGTGATCATCCAATGTTTTATTAGTACTAGGTATAGAAAATCTCAAATTTGGGAATACTAACTATTGCATATGGTCGCCCAAGTGGTCGAGATTGTTCGGATCCCATAAGAAGGTACCTTTTTGTGATCTAGTCTTCTCATTTAATGAGAACGTGGGTTCATGACTAGGGTTATCCTCTAGGGCCCTCATCACCTAGAGGGTGGATGCATAATTTCCCATCCTTTAGCATGAAGGGCTAGGTTCATATTGACCAAATTTTATCCAGAATTGAATGCATGCAAGTAGTTAGCGTAGCTATGCCTTATGCCTAGATGAAATTCCAACTTCTCTAGAGTCAAATAGGGCCCAAAATTACATTGAATTAGGACCTGGTAACTCTTATCATGGCATGGTTAACAAGAAGTTATCCCATACCAACTCATCAATGAGTTCACTAGCATCGATATTTTGTTAGCTATCTCCTAGCATTGATCTCCTGCTAGTCATCCCTTAACCACACAATGAGCAAGGGATCCATCACTGTACTACTCATCCAATAATCTAGAGGTGATGTCCCATACCACCCCTTATTAAATATTTATCTTTAAATTACTCATCAAGAGTACAGTCGCTCTCGAATCATAGTGAATACCTTCTTGCATTAATCAGTGTTGGGTGTTTTTAGAGATTTACCATCCTCCTCAATGGATAATTCGACAAACATTCAGAAAAGGGTAGGTTTAGCAGCTAAGGTAATACAACCCTCCACTTTTTAATATTCATTAAATACCATAAAGGAATGTTCGTAAATATCATTAAATAATGTTCTTAAATAATGAGTAATATTAAAATAGAAACGACAAAATGTACATATAAAAATCTCACTTCTTTTATATAAAATAAAACTATATTAATTCAAAATCTATTATAAAACTGAAATGATAAAATGAAAACATAAAATTCTTACTTCTTTTATATGAAACCATATTAATTTAGGCTCTATCGATACAAAACCCTAGTTATCAAAATTTCAATCCACACCGAGCCCACTTGTACTTTTTAAAACAAAACTAGAAATCGGGCATAAGTTAACTAGTTTTTCAACCAACTTATATTATCTACGTGAATTGATTTATATTAAATCATTCATCATTATCTTATTTAAAGAACTAAACTTATAAACACAATACTTTAATTAAAATAACTTTCTTTATACATAATACTAACTATGCAAATAAACCATTTATTAGTGGCCCAAAAAACTATGTAATATAATTTAAAAATTTATTCTAAAATTTATTTTTGTATATAACTAAAGTGTATAACACTATCTAAAAGAAGGATTTTTTTAGAAATCACCTATAACAAAACTTAATCGACTTTGAACACAAGTTGAGAAGTTAATAGCTCCATTCAAAATATGATACTGGAATATAAATTTTATCAAACAAAAATTCTAAGGTCAATCATATAAACTCATAGTCCCTTGGTCTGATTTCAATCCTCTTCTCTATGTAATCAAATCAATATATACAAAGCGACTATCAGAAAGAAGAATAACCATTTCTAAATATCAATGACTTTCTAATTAAAATGACACAGATTCACCTTTTTATTATTAATACAACAAAATTTTCCATCCACAAGGTTAGATGACGTACAAGCTGCATTATAACTTAAGTATTTTAGAGATATTTTCCAAATAACATGAAAACATAGAAGTTGAATTTCTACCTATTAGATTATTTATCCGTTGGGTCAATAAATTCATCTAATAGAGGTTAGGCTGGTTATGTTTTTAGATGTTAATGTAAAAATAAAATTGCTATAATTATAATTGGAATCAAGTTGATACCTTTATTATTTGAGGGTTTTTTCAGTAAATATCAACTTCGTATGGAAACCTTTAGTGATTTAATCTGTAACCTTTAGTGATTTAATCTGTAGCTTTTGACTTTGAGATTTAGATTAAAAGTACTCACAGGTTTTACACTTGAAGCCACAAGTGCTTGCTTTATTCTCTCAAAGATTTAACCACTTAAGTTAAGCTTTCTAAAACTGTAACCAAACTCTTTATTTTTTTGAATTTTTTAAGAACTATCTAAAAAAGAAAGCATGAACGTAAGTCCAATTCTTTTTATGAAATTATATATTTAGCTATTCTCACTCAATATGATCTTTACTATTCCACATTGCATAACTAAAAAAAAAACAATTAATTTAATAATCTAACAATGCCTAAATCAACTGGTTATGACAATACTATTCATATTATTAATATCAAATATAAATTTTTTAATATAATAAAACATGTTCTACATTTTTATGTTGTCATCTAAGTAAATTAACCTAAGCTGACATTCTCGATAACAACAATATTTCATCATGAGGATTTAAGAAAATTTCCATCTTTACTTTCAGTAAAACATTTTCAATCATTACTAGGGTTTCGAAAACATAAAATACGCTTCAATTGAAACACAAAAAAGTTCTATTCATTAAATGGATTCCAACTACTCATGACTTCATCTAAAGGTACATATGCAATCTACCAATTTTCTAACAAGGTTAAGTGATTTACAAATTACAAGTGAACGCACTCAAGATCCTTCTTGCTTTTCAATTATAATTTTCTGATGACTAAACTTTTATACAAATAACAACAAATATTCAAAAGAATGCATATAGATTAGTAATGTTGAATTAATTAATGCATCCTTGTTTTTTTTAGAAGGTTTTAACTTTACACAAGATGGCTACCTTTTATCCTAGGAGATGATTTATTCCATCTCATCCCATTAATTACTTCATTCATTCAAGCACAACTTAATTTTAAACTTTTATAAATGACGAATCTACACGGAACACAACAACACTTTCACCCAGAATCTAGTTGTGGTATTTTCATAAAGTGGATGATTTAATTTACACGGTAGACATTTAAAGCCACAAGGTCGACTCGAGTCTTATACATGAGCATAGACACTCTATTAATTTACACAAGTTTGACAATGGTTTTAATAGAAGTATATATTTTAGTAATTTAAATAAAAATATACTTTTTGACAAATAGATTAAAGGAGCATTGTTCAACATTTAAAGTTGTATTATTCTCCTGTTGATATACATTTACCTTGGACGTCGGAAATTGTACATATGATTTTAAAATAGTTAGCAAGCTACATATATAGAATTAAACAAACTCAGAGAATTAGTTGGGAATAACTAAGGCTAAAAAGATAATATTTAAGTCTCGTATGATAATTTTGAAGCTTCAAACTACCAGGCTATGCCTAGACACGAATGCCACTCTGATCAAGGGCATAGTTCCAAGCCTCGAGGTTCTTCTTGGACTTAGATAGTGCATGCATCGGTTCTAAAAATAAAGTACAAGGTGACATGGCTCCATGAAAGTTTGATTTCTAGTTTTCACTCAAAGTCTAGGATATGCCCAATATTCAATTGACGACTCTATCTCCTAGCTAGATGGACATCATATGGGTTCGAATAGGGGATCAAAATGGCCTAACCTATATTGTATGCATGCTAATCCTAATAATATCGATAAGATAAAGTGCAATCTAATAGCCAAATACATAAAATACAATAACAAAATTACACAATACGAACATCAATTCACATTCAATAAGTACCATATTTAAATAAAGTCATTGTTTACAATCAAAAACACCATTCATAGCTTTCTTTTAACTAAGGGAGCTCTTAAAATCTTTTCTAAACAGAGGTATGGAAATCCAACTTCATTGGACTTCAATGGTTACCACATATTCATTATCTTTTGCATATTTCACCAAGATGTATGCAACCATCCTTACTAATTCAAAACCACATAGAACATCCAACAAGCAATATACGATTCTTACAACATAATAGTCTTTCTTATTTTTACAGGGAAAGGAAAGTATAAATTCATTTCAAAATTTAAATGCTACTTTCATCAACTCATTGAAAAGAAAATATTTCACAATATAACCCAATCATATCACACACAGACATCCAAATACATGAAATCCAACTTGGTAAAGTGACATTGATATGCTTTCAGACGCTCTATTTGTAGATGTTATTTCTAGTGAAACCCGATCAATAAAAATATGTCCATACCTTGTTCTTTCCTCTCGTTAAATAAATCATATCAAAAGAAATAATCAACAACTGTAAAATCCATGCAGACACCCTTCTCCAATATTTACCAAGTGTAAGATCAAATTCTAAGGGCAAATATTTATATTGTTGGAGAATGTATATATTTTTAATTAAACTTATCATTTATTAATAATTATTACTAATAATAATAGAATGAAGAAACAATGTTCTTCTTATTATTGAATTTTACAATTCTAATTAAATTTAATATTATTTCTAAAATAAAAATAAAAATAAAAATAGAGAAGAGAATAAAGTATTTATCTAAAGGAATATTCATTTATTCATCATATGACACACAATCAACAACCAAAGCATGCAGAAGAAATCATTATCCTACATGTAACTATATGAATGCAACTACATGAGAGTCATTTAACGGGTGTATTTCTAGTAGGGCTTTTCATCTCTACAACTATGAATAGCCCACCGCAATTGTATTTCACACCACCATCTTATCCCCATATTACCTCTCCGATCGTTCTTCATCTACCGCTTGTAGGAGGTGCCAAATTCTCTTAATCTTCCTGCTGAAGGATGGTTACCTGTTCTTGCAGCTATAAATCCATCAACAATATACCTTATTCTAGAAATAAATATAAATAAAATAGCTATTGTAGTAGGGATGTTACGTTCTTCCTCATTAGGAATAAACATAGTCCCTGTGTTTGTCATGAATATTCAAATAAATTATACATTTCATCATAATACCATATCAAATTAGTTCACATTCATTCATAAGTATATATAAGATAAAACCAAAATATATTAATGTTCATTCAAAAAAATAAGTAAATTTTTCTTTCGTATCCACCACATTCTCCCATGTGGAATTATTTTTAGAAAATTGGTCCCACTGGACCTTACATTGGTCAATTTTCCCCTTTCTTAGTTGTTTTATTCTAAAACCAAGGATCTTGACTAGACGGACTTTAATGCAGTAAGGTTCAACCATCTGCAAGTGGGAAACATCCCAAACATGGGAAGGGTTAGCAACATATATTCTAAGGAGGAACACATGGAAGGTATCATGAATTTTAAATAAATTTGGTGGCAAGGCCAATTTATAGGTAACTAAATTTATTTTGTTAGTAATCTCAAAGGGTCCCACAAGCCTAGTGTTGATATTGGAAGACTTAATTGAGATTTTTGAAGGTTTCACCCTTAATAATACTCTATCACCTATAGATAATCCCCTCAATGTTCTCTTAATATTAACATAGCTCTTTTGATGATCTGAAGCTTCCTTAAGCCTTTGGCATATTTATTTTAATTTCTCCTCCATTTGTTTGTGTTAGAAATAGAGTCTATTCCATCATTTGAGTTATGTAAATGTATCTTCCAAGGTACATACTTAGATTACTTTAGGGGCAAGTTATCTAGTTACTTCAGGATAGATGTAATATGTGGACAAGTGTCATTGTGCAAGTTGTACATGTGCAAGTTGTCCCCTTGCACATCTAGATAGAGTATTTTCCAAGGAATCTATCCTCCTACATGAAGGGGGTCATGGTTCACCTTATTTTGTATCACTTCTATTCATTCAATAAGATGTTCTATTGCTTTGATCTCTATCTCATGGTGTAATGAATTGTTGGTAAAGCCATCAGTGGTATCAGAGCTACGGTTATTCCTAGAGAGGAATAGAGAAAGTTACTGCTATAGGTTTTTGCAAAACAGATGCACCTTTGAACCTGCTACTTGCAAATTCTATTATCGTGAGATCATTTGAAGAGCTTGACAAGAATAAAGAGATCAGAGAAGTTTCTAATAAACAAAAGAGTTGGGACAATTGTTGCCATCCGACAACAAGCCCAAGAGAAGAAGAATTTGGCAAGGAGTGCCAAATCTCAGAAGAAGCTCACCAAATATTGAATATTTGAAGATTACCTCTCACAAAAAGAAGGCATCGCTTCAGAGACAAAGACTTCTCCAAATCTGCATCAGAAGGAGAAGAACAAAAGAGGAGAACAAGCCATCAAAACCTAGGCTCATAAAATAAAGGTTGAGACCATCATTTGATGAAGAAGGAGCTATTCAAGATAGTCTACAAATAGCTACAACAAAATGGTATGCAACTTTCTAGTGCAAATAGGTTTATTAATTCATCTACCTATTAGATTTGTTAGATGCACCTACATTTGGATTAAAGTTGCAAATAGAAAATTGGATTGTAGTCTTCAAAAGTGCAAAAAGAAAAAGTTCTTTTTAAGGTTCATTTACATTTTTATTAGGAGTTGATTAGATTTCAAAAATAGTTTCTATCAACTACCTATTATCTATTTTGAAAAAGAAAAAGAAGACTAAGCTCTACAATATTAGTTGTAGTGAAATTTTAGAATAACTCTTAAAGATTCATTTTAGGTTATTCTTGATTAGTTGCAGTATATTCTTAATGCATTAATTTGAGAGTTGATCAGAGTGATAAAGTGTAATCTTAGTGCATTAAAAGTGAAAAAAAACTTGTACTATTACACTACTCTCAAAAGAAATTGGTTTTGTGTTCTTGAAGGGCACAAAATATGATTTATATCAAGTGTCTAAAGATACTATTGAAGCATAGTAATCTGCAACTCGTAGTGGCCTAAAGAAGCCACCCAAAAAGGTTAGAATCCTCCAAAACCTGGAGAAGAACATAACTAACCAAAAATAGAAATAGAAGCTTTATAGGATGAGACTTGGTGAGTCTCAAATCCAAAAGCATTAAAGAATTGAATGCAAGAAAAGAATTGCAGAAAATAAAAGCTTCTATCTACTTTTATATAAGAATTGTTATCTAAGTGACCAAGAAAAAAAAAGGAAGGTGTCTACTTATAAAAGACAACCTTAAAACCCTTGTATTGCAGGAGAAAGATCTGCCATAAAATCAGAGTTTCTGATCTGAAATAAGAGTGCAAAAGGAAGGTGCATCAAAGGGAATTTATGTACACATTATAGTACATCTTATTGCACCATTTCAATTTGATTTTTACAGTATAAAAACAAATTTGAATCTGTCCCAAAAATAGACAATAAATACAAGGAAAATAGCCAAGAGAGGGCTGAACGTAAGCACTCTTCCCAAGCTATAGAAGCCACTCAAAGGGGCTCTTCAAGGATGCTTGAACGTGAAGAAGACACATCATAAATAGAAGATAAAATAGTGTACAAATCAGAAGACACAACATAGGAGAAGATCAAGTAGTGGATAAAGCAAACATATGTCAAAGAAAAGGAGCATTCATACCAAAGAATTTCTACCACTAACAATGGAGTAAGGCATCAAGGAGTCTTCATCCAAGCACTGCTATTTAGAATCCATTCAAGGGCCACCAAAGCTACTCCATATCTCCACCAAAGCTCCACCACATCTCCACCATAGCTCCACCATTAGCTGGAGAGACTTGAGCATCTATGTAAAATAGTAAGGATTAAGGTGGAAAAGGCATTGGAGAGTCTTCATATAAGCATTGATAGAAATAAAGGCATGCAACTACCACTTGTCATATTTTGAAAGATACTCTATAACGCTCACAAAGGAGACGTTACACTTCTTGGTGCCCATACCCCAAATAGTGGAGTTACATATAGCTTGACATACATTACAAGAAAGATAGCTTGGAGATACGGAGTGTTACTTGGACAACGCTCAAGGAAGAATAAAGAAATATTTTCAACTTAATAGTGACACTTGTCACGAGTAGTGAAGTGAGTTCGACTTTGGCATATGAGAGCTTCCATGAGCGTTTAGAAACTCATACAGTGACAAGAAACACCACGAGTAGTAGTGGAAGCTACTCGATAGATTGGTATAAACTTGGTAAGAGTTCAAGTGCTACATGATAGATCAAAGGTAGACACTCAACAACTATTCAGGCTGAGTTTGATAGAGTGACGGTGGATGTTCGACATCAGTTCGGGTGCTATTCGATAGAGATCCGAAGCAAGATGGGTATAGTTTGAAAACTCTTGGTCAACCAACATTCATGGAGTGCATTAAAGCCTTGGGAATCTATGCTCAAGAAGGAGAACATCATAAAGGTACATGACCTTAATTTCTTATTTGCTTTCAATTTCAAAAAGGGAGTTATAAGGTTATAAGATAAGGTTGATATATTATTTAAAATCAATCTTTGTTTGAAAGCAAAACTTAAGAATTAATATAATATTTACAAAAATACATCTTAGGAGCAATAAGGGATTCTACTTGGAATTAATCCATTTAAAGTTTGCAAATATTAATGTGTTCTAGTTTTCCAAATTTGGGAGTGATAAGGGTTTCAACTTCAAACTAATTTTTTGGAAATTAGAAACACTTGAACAAAATTCCTAAGGGTTTCAAAAAGGGGTTATTAAAACTTTTATTAAAGTTGGAAATTTATGTTCTTGTCTCACAAAATTTCTCCTTAGGGACAAAAGATATCCAACATCAAAACCTCTTCAAAATTGAAAAGTGCTTAGTTCAATAGGAGTATCAAGAAGATTAAGAAGTTGATTTTTGATCATTACAATTTTGTATAAAATCAAACCAAAAATTGAACTATATCTTTCAGAAGCACTATATCATAAAATATCTAAAACAACATCATGGAGTGTTGGTATATAGATTCAAGTGCAAGTAAGCATATGACAGGGAACATACATTGGTTCGATTTTTTGAAGAAGATAAATAAAAAACCAGTTGCAGTAGCAGATAGTAAAACATATGAAGTAAAAGGGATCAAAAATATTTTGGTAGATCTTAAGAATAGAAGAGGTATAATAAAAAATGTATTGTATGTTCCATGATTAACCACCAATCTTATCTCTGTTTCTCAGCTCATGGATCAAGAGTTAACTTTTGAGTTCAATATTCTCACTGGAAAAAGGCAATATCACATCTCTAGAGAGGGAAGAATGATAGCATCAATATCATATAAAAATGGGTAATTTGTCCTAGACACTGCTATTCACTCAACTCTTTCAGTCAATGCTTCAAAACTATGGCACAAATGACTAGGACATACTAGTGAGACATCAATGAAGGAATTATACATGTATCAAATGGTAGAAGGACTACCCAAATTATCTCTAGAAGCTACTGTATGTGTAGAATGTTTAGCAGGTAAACAACATAGAATTCTTTTTGAATTACGTCAACATAGAGCTCTACATCCTCTAGAAATAATATATAATGATTTGTGTGGACCTATGAAAGTTGATAGCATTGGAGGACATAAATACTTTCAGATATTTGTTGATGATCATACCATAAAAATATGGGTATATTTCATGAGATACAAATCAAAAGCATTTAGCTACTTCAAACAATTCAAACTTCAAGTTGAAAAAAATCAAGGAATACCATAAAAGCACTTCGTTCAGATAGAGGAGGAGAATTTATCTCTAAATAATTTGACTCCTTCCTTGAAAACAATGGAATCAAAAGACAACTTACTATAGCATACTCACTGCAACAAAATAGAATTACAGAAATAAGGAATAGATCAATAATGGAAATGGTAAGATGTATGTTGAAAGAAGCACAACTTGATCATAAATATTGGGCTGAAGCAGTACAAACAATAGTCTACAAGCAAAACAAACTTTCAACAAGAGTACTCAAGCATATTACACCAGAAGAAGCATGGTCAGGATATAAGCCCAACATTGAAAAACTAAAAATATTTGGATGCAAAGCCTATATGCATATTCCAAAGCAAAGGAGGACCAAGTTAGATGACAAGACTATGACAAGGATATTTGTTGGGTATGACAATGAATCCATAGGGTACAAAATATTAGATCCATCTACAAAGAAAGTCTATATCAGTAGAGATGTGATTTTTGATGAGAAAGTCAAAGTCGACACAAATGAATCCAATGGTGACACAGAATTTCTCCTGAATCTACCTGAAGAAGATGAAATGAGCATGGACCCAGGACCAGAAGAACATGATACAAAAGCATCAACTATGCTACAAAATACCAGATCTTACAACTATAGGACCTCAAACTCACAGTATGACCAGAATGAACAAAGGAATGCTAAGAAACACAAAGGAACCAATATCAACTTCTCAAGAACTAGAAAACTTACACTGGAGAGCAACCATGGAATATGAATATGCTTCACTCAAGAAGAATAAAACATGGGACTTAGTAAATATGCCACTAGGAAAAAAATAGTGGGGTGCAAATGGGTGTAAAAAATCAAATACAAAGTAGATGGAACACTTGATAAATACAAAGCTTGACTAGTGGCCAAAGGGTATGCTCAGATAGAGGGAATCAACTATGAAGAAACATTCATACCAAAAGCTCGAATGATAACTATTCGAACAGTTTATGCTCTGGCAGCTCATCAAGGGTGGAAACTTCATCAGATGGATGTAAAGAGTGCATTCCTTAATGGTGACTTAGAAGAAGAAGTCTACATGACACAACCTGAAGGTTTTATCATTCAAGGACAAGAAAATAAGGTATGCAAGTTGAATAAATCTCTTTATGGCCTGAAACAAGCTCCTAGAGCATGGAACATCAAGATCAATAATCATCTACTACATCATAACTTCAATAGAAGTACAACATATCCCAATCTATATACCAAGAAGATTGGAAATAATGTTTTGATTCTCATAGTATATGTTGATGACATAGTAATTATTGGAAGTTCAAAAAAGTTGATAAATGATATAAAAAAGGATCTAGAAAAGGCTTTTGAAATGACATATCTAGGAATGATGAACTACTATCTTGGGTAGAGATTTATCAAGGAGAAGATAAAATAGTTATCACTCAATCAAAATATGCAAAAGCTCTTCTTGAAAAATACAGGATGTCAAAGTGCAAGCCCAAAGATACACCAATAGAACAAGGAATTCAACTATCCAAAAATGATAAAACCTCACTGATTTTAGCAACAATGTATCGACAACTGATTGGAAGTCTTCTATACTTAACAAATAGCCAACCAGACATAGCATTTATAGTAAATTATATTTCATACTTTATGTAAGAACCAAGAGAAAGTCATTGGAAAGCTACAAAAAGAATACTACAATATATCAAGAAGGCTGCAGACTATGGACTGACTTATATGAAGGATGTCAAAGATTTTTGTGTACAAGGATACTTAGATTTAGACTATGTTGGATCTATTGATGACAAAAAATCTACCTCAGGTTATGTGTTCTATCTCGGATCAGGGCCCATATCTTGGCACAACAAGAAATAGTATACAGTAGCACAATCATCAACTAAAGCAGAATACAGAGCAATAAGAGATACAACTTGTGAAGCACTATGGCTACAATACATACTATCTAACATGGGAATCAAATGAACTCCAACCATGATATTTTGTGATAATCAAGGAGTACTAAACCTGATCAAGAATACAATCATGCATGAAAGAACAAAGCATATTAAAGTGCAATGTCATCTCATTAGAGAACACTTCCAGAATAAGCACATCATCCTCAAGTATGTTCCTACAGAAGATCAACTAGCAGATATCTTCACAAAGGCACTAGGAAAAATCAAGTTTTAAACCTTCAGAAATCATCTATGCAATTCAAGAGTACTTCATACCAAATAATGTAATACAGAGGGGTGTTAGAAATAGAGTCTATTCTATCATTTGGATTATGTAAATGTATCTTCCAAGGTACATACTTAGATAACTTTAGGGGCAAGTTATCTAGTTATTTCATGCAATGTAATAAGTGGACAAGTACCAATGTGCAAGTTGTACATGTGCAAGTTGTCCCTTGCACAACTAGATAGAGTGTTTGCCAAGGAATCTATCCTCCTACATAAAGGGCTTCATACCCTTACTTACTCGAATGTATCACTTATATTCATTCAATAAGATGTTCTATTGCCTTGATCTTTGTCTCATGGTGTAATGCAATGCTGGTAAAGCCTTTAGTTTGATAGTGTCTAGTTTGATCATCACTCGATCTTCTAGGTTATCCCATGATAAAGAAGTCCTACACCTTCTCCCGTATAGGTCTTCAAAAGTAGCCATGCCCAACACGACATGATAACTATTATTATACACAAATTCAACCAAGTAAATGTAGTATTCCCATTTAGTCTGATGGTCCATTCAATACATACATAGCATATCCTCTAGGACCTGATTGAATCTTTTAGTTTATCCATCTATTTTTGGATGATATGTAGAGCTGATTTTAAGTTTTATTCCCAAGCATGGTATAATGCATACCAAAACTTAGACATGAAGTGAGAGTCTCTATTGGAGATATTTATTTTTAGAAACCCATGCAATCGTACCACTTCACTGAAAAATTTATGTGCTACTGCAGGTGCATCATCCTGCATATTTCTTGGTATATAGTGTTCTACTTTAGTTAGTTTGTCAACTACCACAAGTATAGAGTCATGACAGAATCGGGTCTTGGGTAGTTCAACTACAAAATCCATAGAAATGACTTGCCATTTCTAAGTAGAAATTTCATAAGGGCATAAAATACCACCTTGATGTAAATGCTTTACCTTAAATTTTTGACATTCCAAACACATGGCCACAAAATTTGTAAATTTGTTATATCTTTCTTTATTCCTGGGCAATGATAATCCTTTCTTAGATTCTCACGCATATTTACCCCTCTTGAGTATGTGGATTAAGGGGTGTAATGTGCCTCCTATAAAATGATATTACTCAATTCACTATTGTTTGGTATGACCAATCTGTCTCTACATATAAGTCATCATTGACTAAAAAATCCTTGGTCTTGTCAGGTCCTTGCTCGACCTGAGCTCGATATTTCAAGTAGAATTCATATTTCTTTTGCAACTCCCCTACTTGCCTAACTAAACCGTATTAGCACTGAGATATAGTAGTTATGTGCTTCCCCCTACTCAAGGTATCTAGTAGTTTATTCTCCTTGTATTTAATATATTCAATACCAAATTTGTATTCTACCAAAAATTCCATCCATTGCTGCTATCTAGTATTTAATAATGGTTATGTAAAGACATATATGAGACTTTGGTGATCTGTTTTTAGTTTGAAGGGTTTTCCAATTAGGTAGTATCTCTAAATATTGAGGGCATGCACAACTGCTACTGATTCTAGGTCATGGGTGGCATAGTTTACCACATGTTTCTTTAAATTTTGAGACTCATATGCTATAATTGCTTCTTCTTGCATAAGGACTCCTCCTAACCCCTCAATTGAAGCATCTATACAAACCGTGAATTGCTTAGAAGGATCTGGTATTTTAAGAATGTGAGAAGTCATTAATTTCTCTTTCAAGGTTCTAAAAGCCTCTTCACATTGGTCTGTCCATTTAAAGGCTTTTCCATTCCTTTGAATATTTGTTATTGGATTTGCAATTTTTGAAAATCCTTTTACAAAATACCTATAATAGCCAGCCATGCCCATAAAATTGTGAACTTCTATGACATTTGTGGGTGTAGACCAATATATAATAGCTTCTATCTTCTTGGGATCCACAAGAACCCCTTTAGCCAAGGTAACATGCCCCAAATACTGTACTTGAGGCATATAAAACTCACACTCGGACAACTTTTCATACAATTGGTTCTTTCTCAAAATTTCAAGCAAAGACCTCATGTGTTGATTGTGTTCATCCTTGTTTTGGGAGTAGATCAAAATATCATCGAGAAATATAAGTACAAACTGATCTAACTGTTCCTAAAACACACTATTCATGAGGTTCATGAATGCAACTGGAGCATTTGTTAGGCCAAATGGTAGGATCATGAACTCATAATGGCCATATCGGGTTCTAAAAGTTATTTTATGGGTGTCTTCTTCCAAATTCTTAGTTGATGATACCTGGATCTAAGGTTAATATTAGAGAAAATTATGGTCCCTTTCAATTGGTCAAAGAGGTCATCAATTCTAGGCAAGGAATACTTATTCTTGATAGTCACCTTATTAAGCATTCGATAGTCGATGCATAACCTCAAAGATCCATCTTTCTTCTTGATGAAGAGGACAGGAGCACCCCATGGAGAGACACTAGGATTAATGAGTCCTTTTTCTAATAAATCTTGGAGTTGAGTTTTGAGCTCCTGCAACTCAATAGGGGTCATTTTGTATGGTGACCCTTCTATTGGTGCCATCCCAAGTAGTAGTTCTATGGAGAAATAAAATTTCATTTGTGGAGGAAAACCGAATAATTATTCAAGTAATTGTTGGACATTTTGAGTGGATAAGTTGTCATTGATGTCAAGAGTGAGTGGTCATTGATGTCAAGATTTCAGCACCAGTCAGTGGTAGTTTTAGTGGGCAACATCAGTTTTAGGTTCTCCAGTTTCAGTTGATCAAGACCCGGTTTCAGGACGTCAGATATGGTCTAAAGTGCAAAAAGCCCAAGTGAATAATATTATAATATTTTTTATAATATTATAAAGGGAATTTTAAATTAATTATAAATTAATTAATATAATTTTTATTATAAATTAATTTATAATTTAATTTACTTAACTTAAAGTTATTTAAATTAATTATTAATTAATTTTGATATTAATTATAAGATTAATTTATATTAATTTTTAACTAACCCTAAGGAGGGTTATTAAAATTAATTTGAAATTTGAAATTGAATTTCTAAGCACCGACGTGGGAAGAACATTTACCATGTGTATAAAAGGAGGATTACCCACCTTACCATAACTCCCTAAATGTTTTTGAATTAAATCTTATGCTATGTGTTTATGTGAATCGTGGGTGCAACAAAGAGCTTTGTGTTTTGTTTAAAGTGCTAAGAGAAGGCGAGATTACATCATACACCAAGGAGGGAGCCTTGGTCACCAACTATTGGTAGCACAGTTGGCAAGCATGGTAGTGGCAAGTCATTAGGGCAGCGATAGGCGTAGGTTCGAATCCCCCATGGAGGATATTTCATTTTACATTTTGGTTGGAAATCATGATGGACATTGGTAGAAAGGGGAGGAAGCTTTACTTCCTTCACGTGGGTGCTTCTAGCCCATGTGGTGGGCTCCAAAGTGCTAAGGCGCTTGGCGCTTGGGGAGACGGTGGATCGAATCACGTCGAAACCCTTTTGAGGGATAATAAGGTATGCATTAAAGTTTGAGTACCAAATTTGTCGAAAAAGGTTGTTGAGGTATTAAAAATTAATTTTTGCATATTTCATGTGGTATATGAGGTTTTAGGGAGTTATAAGGATATTGTAAAATAAATTTTTGATATTATTTGTTTTAGGGTTTGAAAAAGAAATAAAGGTGTTTTAGAAAGATTGGTTGTGATTTTTGTGGTGTTGGATATTATTTTAAGTTGGAGTTGATAAGGTGTATCCAAGTAATTATTTTTATGTATGGTTTGAGGAGTGTTAATTTTAAAAGGGAGAAATAAGGTATATTTGAGCATTGATTATTTTTGTGTCCAAGGAATATTTTTGAGAGAGTATTGGAGTAATATTTTGACATCTAACCTCCTTGAGTTTGGCAAAGAAGTGTTTATGATTGTGGCAGATTTGTGTGGTCTACTTCTCATCAAGCAAAAAGGTATGGGCACATTCTTCCTTGATTGAGTTGATTGGTTGGTTTTCTAGAAAACAACTTTGGAGTGAAAAGGACTTGATTAGGTTTCCTTATTGAGTTGTTGAGCTATTGTGAAGATTGTTTTATAAGCATTGTTGTTGAAGTGATTAATTGAGTGAAGAACTTGAACTAGGGTTTGCAAAGAACATGAGTATCATTGTTATGTGAGATTGGTTGATAAGCATTGTTGGAAATATTTTGAGTGAGTGTTCATATACTTGGACTAGGGTTTGTGAGCAAGGATTATTTCATTGAGTGATTGGTTGAGTAGAGTTGGTTGAGCCTAGTCAAGTGGATGTGTGAAGTGATAGTTCAAGTTCTATGAAACAAATTATTCTATATTCTAAATTGATTTGAGAAAGAGGTTGAAGTGTTGATGAGTGTGAAACATATTGAGTCTCTAACAATTCTCTATTTTTATTTTGTTTATAAAAGAGAGATTTAAAGAGATTGAAGTTTGTGAAGTGAAAAAATTGAGTCTCTAAAAATTTTTTTTTTAAATAAAAGAGTGATTAAAAAAAATGATTGAGCATTGTGATGAATGTGAAGCATATTGAGTCTCTAACAATTCTCTTTATGTTTCTATGATATTGGACAAGTTCTAGTGTGGACTTATTGAGAAGATTTGAGGTAAGTCTTTGAGAAGACTTGTGGATAGATTTGTGTGAGCTTTTGTGGAAGCTTACAATACAATTAGAGAAGAGATTTGGACATCTATTATAATTAGGATTTGGACAAGTTCTAGAGAGGACTTGTGGATAGATTAGTGTGAGATTTTGTGGAAGCTTACAAGGTATATTTGAGATAAGTCTTTGAGAAGACTTGTGAGCAAAGTTTATTGATTTGTTCAAACCTTGAGTTAAGGTTTGGGTAAGATCTAGTAGAGTTGATTTGTGATTGAGTCAAGCTTTGTGTTAAGGCTTGAGGATAGATATTGAGGATAGATTTGTGCTAGACCAAGGATTGTATTTAGTGTAGATCAAAGGATAGATATTGAGGATAGATTTGTGCTAGATCGAAGGACTATGTTTAGTACAGATTTGAGGATAGATTTTGGTGCAGATTTGAGGATAGGTTTGTGCCAAACTAGAGATAGATATTGAGCAGATTTGTGCTAGATCGAAGGACTATGTTTAGTGTAGATTTGAGATAGATATTTGAAGGTGATAGAGTATAGAGGATGATAGTCTCTAGTGGATAGAGATCCATTAGCTAGGGTAGTGAGGATAGGTGTCTTCAGTGGATAGAGATCCATTAGCCAGAGTAGTGGGGGCAATAGTTCTTCTAGAAGATCACCAGTTAGAGCTAAGGAGAAAGGAGTTCTCCTATGGATAGAGATCCATAAACTTGATTAGGGGATTGGTGTCTCCTTTGGATAGAGGTCCATAAACATTGTAATAGGGAAAGGATTCCCAAGAGATTGATTGAGAAAATTTTAGTGAAATATTTTCTCCATGGAGTAGCCCACATTGGGTGAACCATGTAAAATTGGTGTCTCTATTGTGTGTGGTGATTTATGCATTGCTTTGATTACTACTATTGATATTGCTATATTTACATTGCATAATATTTATTGGGAAAGAAAAGTAAAAAGTGGTCTTATACTATTCACCCCCCTCTCAGTATAAGCTTGTGTTCTTCAATTGGTATCAGAGCGGGTTCCTTCGAAAGAGTTTAACAACTTGAAGGAAAAGCTTTCAAGAACACAATGGATTCTAAGAATGTGTCCTCAGATAATTCAACACCAATATTTTATGGAAGTGATTATATATATTGGAGTATGAGAATGAAGATTCACCTGATGGCACTTGGCAATGAAATTTGGGAAGCAGTTGAAAATGGATACATACCACCAATTGATCCACCTACAGATAAGGAAGGTAAGCTTCTACAACATTACAATTCAAAAGTAATGAATGCAATTTTGAGAGGTTTGCATAGAATAGAATCAATAAAAGTTATGCATTGTAAATATGCAAAAGGAATTTGGGATAAGTTGCAAAGCATATATGAAGGAGATAAAAGTGTCAAAAAGGCAAAGATTCAAAATCTCAAAGGACAATTTGAAGAATTAAGAATGAAGGATGAGGAAAACATTAGTACTTATCTACTTTGAGTAGATGAGGTTGTTAATGCTATGCAAGGACTTGGACTTAATGTTGAAGAATCAGATATTTGTGATAAGATCTTAAGATCTCTTCCAAAGAGATTTAGTGAAAATATTTCTGCTATAGAAGAATCAAAAGATGGTGATTCTTTGACAAGAGATATGTTACTTGGTATTCTTACAACTTTTGAGTTAAGAACAAAAGAGGAACCTAATCATCGAAAGGAAGCAACCTTCAAAGCAATTAAGAAAACAAAGGGTAAGAAGTCAGAATCGAGCAATGAGTCATCCAGTGATGAAGAAGCTAATTATGGCAGAAGGAATAAGGATTCAAGAAGATTTAAAGATGCAAAATATGTTAGATGTTTCAATTGTGGAAAGTATGGTCATTATGCAACTGATTGTCGAGAAGCTAAAAATAACAATGATGAAGAAAAATAGGATTACAGGAACAAGGAATCAAAAAATACAGGTACCAAAAGAAAGGCAAGGATGGACAAAGCAGACAAGGAAAGAAGTTCTTTCAAAGACAAAAGAAGAGCTACTATGCAGACAAGGCAAGTAAGTACTCAAGTGATAGTGATAATAGTTTTTCAGATAATGATAAATATGAAGTCCTATTTATGATTGAAGAAAAAGAAGAAGTCAAGAAAAGGTCACCAATAATTCTCAAGTGTTTTAGATGTGGTAATTTTGGACATCTTGAAGATAGTTGTACAAGGGATGGTTTCAGTTTTAGTGATGATGAATATGAGGATGCACTAGAAGGACCAGAAGAGAATCTTCTAATGGCACTAGAAGAAGAAGAAGGTGATCCTATAGAAGACAAGTCAAAAAAAATGAAGATGTTGACAAAGGCAAACAAATAGAGGAAGAATCAAAAAAAGGAGTTGATCTTGAGGGAGAGCTTATTTATGCTCTTAAAACTTTAAAGAAGGTAAGAAAGCAAAACTCCCAACTTGAATTTTAGTTTCAAGAATGTGATGAAGAAAGAGGAAAGCTTATAGAGGATCTAAACAAGTCAATGGCTAAGACAAAGAAGTTCAAGGATAAGTTAGAAGCAAAGGTCTTAGAATGTGAAAAGTTAGAACAAGAAGTAGCTCTACTAAGGGAAGATTTAGAGAAATCCAAGGATAAGCTACACAAGTTTGGAAAGAGTTCAAATATTGTAGATAAGATGATCAAGGTACAAAGAAGGTCAACAAACAAAATAGGTCTTGGTTTTGAACAAGCTCAAAAGAAACAAGAAGAAGAGTCAACCTCAAGTTCTGAAGAAGAAGAAACTTGAGAAGAAGATAGTGTAAGAGAAAGTGAGACTTCTGAGGATGAGTTGGACAACAAAAAGTTCAACAAGGAAAGGAACAATGCACAAAGAAGAAACAGATGGAACAACAATCAGAATAGGTTAAGAGAGACTAAGAGACCAATGAGGTCAAGACAAGGAAACTTCAATGGAAGATGTTTCTCATGTCACAGATTTGGGCACATGGCTTCACAATGTAGGACACATGAAAGACAAGAATATGGGAATTTTAGGAACAGACAACTTTTCCATGGGTATTGCTACTCATGTAATCAGTTTGGTCACAAGGCAATGAATTGCAAGGTTCATGACAGAAAAGGATATGACTTCACTAGGAGAAATTCCAAGACATTTGCACCTCCAAGGAATAATAACATTAAGTGTTATAAGTGCAATAATGATGGACATACAACAAAATGGTGTAGAGCAGACATTCCAGAATCAAGCATGAACATGAACAGAATAGGAACAGAACAGAATATGAATATGAAAATAGAAAGAACATGGATATGAACAGAAAGAACAAGAATAATATGGATATAAAAGAAAGGAATATGGACATGGAAAGGAACAAGAATAGTCAAAGAAATCAGAAGGATCAGATGAGAAGGAAAGAGGATAAAGGTAAAGACCAGTGCTTGTTAGGAGTAGAAATACTCCCACCCCAGAATTAACCACCTCAAGAGGAGGTGGGGGAGGGGCTAAGCTAAGAGACTCATTCTTAGCCCCGAGCCCCAAAGGTGACCCTTTGCCATTGATGTCAAAGGGGGAGATATTTGAGTAAGGGGGAGAGATTTGGTTTAAGGAGAGAGCATTGAGTCAGGGGGAGCATTTCCCAGGGGGAGCAGAACAGGAAAAAGGTCAAGTTTTGGTAAAAATAATTTGGGTTGCCATCAATGACAAAGGGGGAGATTGTTGGACATTTTGAGTAGATAAGTTGTCATTGATGTCAAGATTTCAGCACTAGTTAGTGGCAGTTTCAGTGGGCAACATCGATTTTAGGTTCTCCAGTTTTAGTTGATCAAGACCCGATTTCAGGACGTCAGATATGGTCTAAAGTGCAAAAAGCCCAAGTGAATAATATTATAATATTTTTTATAATATTATAAAGGGAAGTTTTAAATTAATTATAAATTAATTAATATAATTTTTATTATAAATTAATTTATAATTTAATTTACTTAACTTAAAGTTATTTAAATTAATTATTAATTAATTTTGATATTAATTATAAGATTAATTTATATTAATTTTTAACTAACCCTAAGGAGGGTTATTAAAATTAATTTGAAATTTGAAATCGAATTTCTAAGCATCGACGTGGGAAGAACATTTACCATGTGTATAAAAGGAGGATTACCCACCTTACCATAAGCCCCCAATGCTTTTTGAATTAAATCTTATGCTATGTGTTTATGTGAATCGTGGGTGCAACAGAGAGCTTTGTGTTTTGTTTAAAGTGCTAAGAGAAGGTGAGATTACATCATACACCAAGGAGGGAGCCTTGGTCACCAACTATCGGTAGCGCAGTTGGCAAGCGCGATAGTGGCAAGTCATTAGGGCAGCGATAGGCGTAGGTTCGAATCCCCACGAAGGATCTTTCATTTTGCATTTTGGTTGGAAATCATGGTGGACATTGGTAGAAAGGGGAGGAAGCTTTGCTTCCTTCACGTGGGTGCTTCTAGCCCACGTGGTGGGCTCCAAGGTGCTAAGGTGCTTGGCGCTTGGGGAGACGGTGGATCGAATCACGCCAAAACCCTTTTGAGGGATAATAAGGTATGCATTAAAGTTTGAGCACCGGATTTGTCGAAAAAGGTTGTTGAGGTATTAAAAATTAATTTTTGCATATTTCATGTGGTATATGAGGTTTTAGGGAGTTATAAGGATATTGCAAAATAAATTTTTGATATTATTTGTTTTAGGGTTTGAAAAAGAAATAAAGGTGTTTTAGAAAGATTGGTTGTGATTTTTGTGGTGTTGGATATTATTTTAAGTTGGAGTTGATAAGGTGTATCCAAGTAATTATTTTATGTATGGTTTGATGAGTGTTAATTTTAAAAGGGAGAAATAAGGTATATTTGAGCTTTGATTATTTTTGTGTCCAAGGAATATTTTTGAGAGAGTATTGGAGTAATATTTTGACATCTAACCTCCTTGAGTTTGGCAAAGAAGTGTTTATGATTGTGGCAGATTTGTGTGGTCTACTTCTCATCAAGAAAAAAGGTATGGGCACATTCTTCCTTGATTGAGTTGATTGGTTGGTTTTCTGGAAAACAACTTTGGAGTGAAAAGGACTTGATTAGGTTTCCTTATTGAGTTGTTGAGCTATTGTGAAGATTATTTTATAAGCATTGTTGTTGAAGTGATTGATTGAGTGAAGAACTTGAACTAGGGTTTGCAAAGAACATGAGTATCATTGTTATGTGAGATTGGTTGATAAGCATTGTTGGAAATATTTTGAGTGAGTGTTCATATACTTGGACTAGGGTTTGTGAGCAAGGATTATTTCATTGAGTGATTGGTTGAGTAGAGTTGGTTGAGCCTAGTCAAGTGGATGTGTGAAGTGATAGTTCAAGTTCTATGAAATAAATTATTCTATATTCTGATATTTGAGAAAGAGGTTGAGTGTTTGATGAGTGTGAAACATATTGAGTCTCTAGAAATTCTCTATATTTTCTATATAAAAGAGATTGAAAGTGATTGAGAGTTTGTGAGTGTGAAGCATATTGAGTCTCTAAAACATTAATATTAAATTAAATCTCTTGTATGTTTCTAAAAGAGTGATTGAAAGTGATTGAGCATTGAGATGAATGTGAAGCATATTGAGTCTCTAACAATTCTCTAATTGAGCATTGTGATGAATGTGAAGCATATTGAGTCTCTAACAATTCTCTTTATGTTTCTATGAGATTGGACAAGTTCTAGTGTGGACTTGTTGAGCAGATTTGAGGTAAGTCTTTGAGAAGACTTGTGGATAGATTTGTGTGAGATTTTGTGGAAGCTTACAATACATATTGAGAGTAGATTTGGACAAGTTCTAGTGAGGACTTGTTGATCAGATTTGGACAAGTTCTAGAGAGGACTTGTGGATAGATTAGTGTGAGATTTTGTGGAAGCTTACAAGGTAGATTTGAGATAAGTCTTTGAGAAGACTTGTGAGCAGAGTTGATTGATTTGTTCAAACCTTGAGTTAAGGTTTGGGGTAGATCTAGCAGAGTTGATTTGTGATTGAGTCAAGATTTGTGTAAGGCTTGAGGATAGATATTGAGGATAGATTTGTGCTAGACCGAAGGACTATGTTTAGTACAGATCAGAGGATAGATATTGAGGATAGATTTGTGCTAGACCGAAGGACTATGTTTAGTATAGATTTGAGGATAGAGTTTGGTGCAGATTTGAGGATAGGTTTATGCCAAACCAGAGATAGAGATTGAGAAGATTTGTGCTAGATCAAAGGACTATGTTTAGTGTAGATTTGAGATAGATTTTGAAGGTGATAAAGTATAGAGGATGATAGTCTCCAGTGGATAGAGATCCATTAGCCAGGGTAGTGAGGATAGGTGTCTTTCAATGGATAGAGATCATAAAAATCAATAGCGAGTAGTGGGGGCAATAGTTCTTCTAGAAGATCACCAGTCAGAGCTAAGGAGAAAGGAGTTCTCCTATGGATAGAGATCCATAAACTTGATTAGGGGATTGGTGTCTCCTTTGGATAGAGGTCCATAAACATTGTAATAGGGAAAGGATTCCCAAGAGATTGATTGAGAAAATTTTAGTGAAATATTTTCTCCGTGGAGTAGCCCACATTGGGTGAACCACGTAAAATTGGTGTCTCTATTGTGTGTGGTGATTTGTGCATTGCTTTGATTACTACTATTGATATTGCTATCTTTACATTGCATAATATTGATTGGGAAAGAAAAGTAAAAAGTGGTCTTATACTGTTCAACCCCCTCTCAGTATAAGCTTGTGTTCTTCAGGAATACATCCCTAAACTCATTTAACATGGGGTATATTTGAAACAATCCTGAGTTAGATTTAGTTTCTTTCTTTTGTTTAATTTGACTACATAGATGATACCACCCTTTATAATAGCCTTCTTGACTTGCATGGTTGAAAAAATATGTAGTTTAAATAAGTCACGATCACAGTGGACTCAAATACATTTTTTAGATTCATTTGTAAAGTCTAGCCATCTTTCCTCAAAGTTTAGTAGGGCTTTATGGGCTTTGAGATAATATAAATCTAAAATGATGTCAAAAGTATGCAGAGGGACCACATATAAGTGCTAGCTATTTTTCCCCTGATAGGTTTTCCCTAACCTATATTCGACCTTCTACCCATTACCCAAAAATTTTGGCCTTTTCAAAATGTCCCTCATAATACCAATAGAAATGAAACTACACGTTGCTCCACTATCAATTAAAATGCGTACATTTCTACCATAAACTTGGCCATTCAAAAGAAAAGGTGTTTCCTGAATGACAAGTGTAGGGTTACCTATAGCAACATAAATTCTATGAGTGGGCTCTTATGGTTCCTTATTTTTGTAAATCCTTTTTGGGTATTGGCTTGCGTAGTGAGGGCCATGACATACGTAACATCCATCAGGGGGAGCTCTATTTTTCTTACTATCTTTATTTCTATTTTGAGGAGTCGTTTCTTTCCCATTATATTAAACTGGGGGTCTTTGCTCGTTTATCCTAAAAATTTCATCCTATCCTATCTGTCCCTATTACCCTTAAACTTGTTCTTGTTTTCATTTCTATTATTGTTCCTAGTCCTACCCCCATATTTAGTTTTTCTATTTTGATCTTTATTCCATTTTGTAGATCTTACATTATTCATTTTTTTGAATTCTCCCTTATATTTTTGATAATAGGTATTTCTAGCTTTTTGGTTTATCTCATCTCATCGAGCCAAATCATAGGCTTTGGAAAGATCCTTGGGATTGAGCAAACTGAGGATGGATCCTATTCTTGGGTGTAGTCCTAGTATAAATTTTTGTACCTTAAGCTCTTCTCTACTATTATACTTAGGCACTTATTTTAATAGTTGTATAAAATTATGGTAATACTCATTAACTGACATGTTCTCTTGATGTAAGTTGGAAAATTCAGCAAATTTTTCTACATAAAATTGCCTAGTCAAAAACCTCTTCCTGAATTCTTTCAAAAAGGTATCCCATTGAAGGTCGATAGCTTCAATATACTTGCTCTTCTTGTAGGTAGTCCACCACTTCAAAGCTGGTTTGACTAGGTGGATAAAACTGCCCAAGATATTTTGGACTCAAATGAAAGAGGTTTCATGGAACAATAGGTTTCAACCTTATTTAGAAAATTTTCAACCGTATCCCCATTTCCCTTACCATCAAACTTGGAGATTTTGACCTTTCTCAGGTCCCTGGCCAAATCAAACCCAACTCTTATTCTACTGGTCCCCTCTTGTTTCGTAGCTACTTCATCCTATCTAACTTTAGGCTCCTTTTCCTTAGTTAATTTTTCTATTAGCTTTGTTTGTTGAACTATCAACTCATGTTGATGGGCCATCTGAGCTCTTTGCTATTCCATTTGTTCTTTTTGTTGGTCCATTTGAATATTTAATAGCTAAATCATTTTAGCCAGATTCCCATCCCCCCTCATAGGTTCACTAGTTTGTGGTGTATTGGTCTCCATCATTATTCTCAATCTTCTGAGTCTTTTCATCACATCATCAGCCCTAACTTCCTGGTCGATTTATTTTTATGCTATTTTTTGGAGTTTTTTTCTTGGACCTGCAACTTGGCATTTACCCTAATCTACTATGGAATCTTATATGAGCTTCCCCTTAATTATGGAATCATTCCTCCCTGGTTGTAAAAAGAGCTATGTTAATTATTTGACTTGGGTCTTCCAAAATTACAAGGTTAATACAAATAATCCTATGTCCTAATGATTTTTTGGCCTAGGAATTCACAACCTAGGGCTATGATATCAATTAGAACAATCCAACTCTAACACACTTGGTTGTTCATCCCAGTCTTGCACACTAGAATCACAAATTGAAAATTTTGACTGGATTTTAAACATGAGATAAAATTTTTACTATAGGTTTGATGATAATACAACATTTTATTAGTACGAGATTTAGAAAATCCCACTTTTATGAATGTTGACCACTATAGACGATCTCCCTAGTGGTCGAAATTGGACAGATAATAAGAAGGTGCCTTTTGGTGATCCCATCTTCTCATTTCATTAGAGCATGAATTCACAACTAGGGTTATCCTCTAGGGCCCATATCACCTAGAGGGTGGATGCATAATTCCTCATCATTTAGCATGAAGTACTAGGTTCATATTGACCTAATTTTATCCAGAATTAAATGCATTAAAGGAGTTAGCATAACTATACCTTGTGCCTAGTTGAGAGTCCAACTTCTCTGGAGTCAACTAGGGCCTACCATTACACTATCTCAGGACTTCGTAATTCTTATCATGGTGTGGTTAACGAGGAGTTATCCCATACCAAATCATCGTTGAGTTCACTAGCATCAATTTTCTGCTAGATATCTCCTAGCATCAATATCTTGCTAGCCATCCCTTAACCACACGATGAGTAAGGAACCCATCACTGTACTACTTGTCCAATGACCTAGAGGTGATGTTCTATACCACCCCTCATTACCTTCCTATCTTGATCTTACTCATTAATAGTACAATCGCTCCCGAATCACGATGAATACCTTCTTACATTCACTAGTGTTGGGTATTTTTAGAGATTTACCATCCTCCTCAATGGGTAATTTGATAAAATTTCAAAAAAAATGAAGTTTAGGAGTTAAGGTAATGTAAATATCAACTTATTCATATTCATTAATGCCCATAAAGGAATGTTCTTAAATCCCATTAAAGAATTTTCTTAAATGATGAGTAATTATAAAACTGAAACGACAACATATACATATAAAAATCCCACTTTTATATAAAATAAAACTATGTTAATTCGAACTATATTATAAAACTGAAATGATAAAATGAATAGATAAAAGTCTTACTTATTTTATATGAAACTATATTAATTTAGGCTCTATTGATACAAAATTGTAGTTATCAAAATTTCAATCTGCATCGAGCTCAGTACTTTTTAAAACAAAACTAAAAATCAGGGATAAGTTAACTAGTTTTTCAACTAACTTATATTATCTATGTTAAACTTAAGAATTTATTTATATTAAATCATTCATCATTATCTAATTTAAATACCTAAACTTATAAATAAAATACTTAAATTAAACTAACTTTCTTTATACATAATACTAACTATGCAAATAAACCATTTATTAGTCACCCAAACAACTATGTAAATAAATTAATAATTTGTTCTAAAATTAATTTTTGTATATAACTAAAATGTAAACCACTATCTAAAAGAAAGCTACTTTTAGAAATCACTTGTAACAAAACCTAATTGATTTTGAACACAAGTTGAGAAGTTAATAGCTCCATTCAAAATATGATACTGGAATATAAATTTTATCAAACAAAAATTCTAAGGTCAATCATATAAACTCAGAGTCGACCTGATTTCAATCCCCTTCCCTACGTAATCAAATCAATCTATACAAAGCAAATTTCAAAAAGAAGAATACGCATTTTTAAATATCAATGACTTTCTAATTAAAATAACATGGATTCACCTTTTTTACAATTAGTACAACAAAATTTTTCATCCACAATGTTAGATGACATACAAGTTGCGTTATAAATTAAGTATTTTGAAGTATTTTCCAAATAAACATGAAGACATGGAAATTTAATTTCTACTTATGTTTTTAGATGTTAATGTTAAAAAAGGTCAGGTCAGGCTAGTTATGTTTTTAGATGTTAATGTTAAAATAAAATTGCTATAATTATAATTGAAATCAGGTCGATACCTTTATTATTTGAGGGTTTTTCAATAATTATCAAATTCGTATGAAAACCTTTAGTGGTTTAATCTGTAGCTTTTGACTTTGAGATTTAGATTAAAGTTACTCGCAGGTTTTACACTTGAAGCCACAAGTGGTTTATTCTTACAAGGAAAATTTTTCAATAATTCTATATCTCAAAGATTTAACCACTTAAGTAAAGCTTTCTAAAACTGTAACCAAACTCTTTATCATTTTGAATTTTCTAAGAACTATCTCAAAAAGAAAACATGAACGTAAGTCAACTCCTTTTTATGAAAGCATATATTTAGCTATTCTCACTCAATATAATATTTACTATTCCACATTGCATAACTAAAAAAAACCAATTAATATAATAATTTAACAATACCTAAATCAACTTGTTATGACAATACTATTCATATTATTAATATCAAATATAAACTTTAGAATATAATCAAACAACTTGTTCTATGTTTTTATGTTGTCATCCAAGTAAATTAACCTAAGATGGCATTCTCGATAACAACAATATTTCATCATGAGGATTTAAGACAATTCCCATCTTTACTTTTAGTAAAAAAAATTCAATCATTACCAAGGTTTTAAAAATATAAAATACACTTCAACTGAAACACATAAATGTTCTATTCATTAAATGGATACCAACTACTCATGATTTTATCCGAAGATACGGATACAATCTACCAACCATATAACAAGGTTAAGTGGTTTACAAATTACAAGCCGATGTACTCAAGCTCCTTCTTGCTTTTCAATTATATTGTTTAAATTTTTTATGACTAAACTTTTATACAAATAATGGTGAATCTTCAAAAGAATGCATACAAATTAGTAATGCTAAGTTAATACATCTTTTTTTTTTTTTATAAGATTTTAACTTTACACAAGGCGACTACTTTTATTCTAGGAGATGATTTAGTCCATTTATGCCCATTAATTACTTCATTCCTTCAAGCACAACTTAATTTTAAACTTTTATAAATGACGAATCTGCACGTAGCACAATAACACTTCCACCGAGAATCTAGTTGTGACATTTTCATAAAGTGGATGATTTAATTTACACGGTATACATTTAAAGCCACAAGGTCGACTCGAGGCTTATACATGAGCATAAAGCACTCTATTAATTTACACAAGTTTGACAATGGTTTTAATAGAAGTATATACTTCAATAATTTAAATACAAATATACTTTTGGACAAATAAATTAATGGAGTATTATTCAGAATTCAGAGTTGTACTATTCTCCTATTGACCTCGGATGGCTAAACAAAGGAAATTGTACATATGATTTTAAAATAATTAGCAAGCTACATATATAAACTTTTATGAAATCAAAGAATTAGCTGGAAATAACCAATGCTAATAAGATAACATTTAAGTCTCTTATGATAATTTTAAAGCTTCGAACTACCAGGCTACACCCTGGCACGAACGACACTTCGAGGAAAGTTTGATTTCCAATTTTTGCTCGATGTCCAGGCTATGCCCAGTCTTCAATTGACCACTCTATATCCCAAGTAGATGGACATCGTGTGGGTTCAAACAGGGGATCAGAATGGCCCAACCTATATTGTATGCATGCTAATCCTAATAATACAGACAAGATATAGTGCAATCTAACAGCCAGAGGCATCAAATACAATAATAAAATTACACAATACAAACATCAATTCACATTCGATAAGTGTCATATTTAAATCAAGTTGTTGTTTGCAATCAGTAACACCATTCATAGTTTTCTTCTAACTACGGGAGCTCTTAAAACCTTTTCTACATAGAGGTATGCAAATCCAACTACACTGGATTTCAGTGGTTACCACATATTAATTATCTTCTGCACATTTCACCATTAAGATGTATACAACCATCCTTACTAATTCAAACCCACATAGAAAATCCAACAAGCAATATATGATTCTTACAACATAATAGTCTTTCTTCTTTTTACAGGGAAAGGAAAGTATAAATTCACTTTAAAATTTAAATTATAATTTCATCAACTTATTGACAAGAAGACATTTCACAATATAACCCAATCATAATACACACAAACATCCAAATATACGAAATCCAATATTGAAAAGTGACATTTATATGATTTTAGATGCTCTATTTGCAGACGTTATTTCCAGTGCAACCTGATCAACAAAAAAATATCCATGGCTTGTTCTTTCCTCTCGTTAAATAGATCATATCAAAAGAAATAATTGAGAACTATAAAATCCATGTAGACACCCTTCTCCAATATCTTCCAGATGGAAGATCAAATTCTAAGGGTGGATATTTATATTGTTGGAGTATGTATATATTTTTAATTAAACTTAATATTTATTAATTAATATTACTAATAATAATAGAATGAAGAACCCATATTCTTAATATTGAATTTTATAATTCTAAAAAAAATAAAAATAGAGAAGAGAATAAAGTATTTATCTAAAAGAATATTCATTTATTCACCATATGACACATAATAAAAAAACCAAAGCATGTAGAAGAAATCATTGTTCTATATGCAACTATATGGATGCAACTACATGAGAGCCATTTAATGGGCGTATTGCTAGTAGGGCATTTCATCTCTACAACTGCAAATAGACCATCACAGTGGTATTTCACACTGCCATCATATCCCCATATTAACTCTCATGGTTGTTATTTATTTACCTCTTGTAGGAGGTGCTAGGTTCTCTTAATCTACCTGTCGAAGGATGGTTACCTATTCCTTTAGCCATAAATCCATCAATAATACCTTGTTCTATAAATAAATATAAATAAAAAAGCTATTCTAGTAGGGCTATTATGACAAGTTACAAGAGTACATCATACACAAGTTACTTAAAAGACCAAGGTGCAAACAAAGTGTGCATTACCCAAGCAATAGCTTGGATGAACCAGTAGCTAAGAGGACAATGTTGAAGCACATAGAACCACCATTGTTGGATCCAAATTCATGGAAGATTAGAGCCACCATTTGCTGGAGAAAGAACGTTGAATGTCAAGCCAAACAAATTGTATTTGTTGGCAAGAAGCGTTAAGAGATAGAATATGTTGAAGGTGGAATTACATGCATAGTAAAGGAGCGCCACTTGTCATCTCAAGCTAAGGCATCTTATGCCACTTGGCATAATAAAATGAGGTGCCTAAAATATTCTTTATAATGCATATGCAGGAAGGAATCACCCATGATAGAAATAATGTTCATATTGAATCGTTGAAGGCATCATTCAAAGGTTGAAGACACATAATTATTGTGCATCACTCAAAGAAAGAGTGTTTACCAAGAACCTAATATCCATTTGCCACTTACACACCTAAGAAACGTACGTGCCATGTGGCTAAAGCATCAAGAAGGGATAAAGGATATTAATGCACCTAAGTTGAGAAGAGTGCATAGATTGGAAGCACACAAATTACACATTAAGAGCCAAGCATTGAAGTGTATTTAGGGAGGATATAAACTATCATAAGGCACCCATGAGAAATAAATGCTCCCTATCATACAAACCAATATTACAGTGCCAAAGCTTGGATTGAAGAGTCAAACCAAAAGCCAATTAGCATGCACATTTTACATTGCAAGGAAGGTAAATATTTACATGATTTAATATTTGATTTCCTTAAGTATAAGGAGTTATAAGGTGCTTAATGTAAGGTTGAAGTTTATTTATTACTACATTGAAGAACTAAGTAGATACCAACCTTAGAGAATCAAAAGGCAATTAAAGCAAAGGGAGTATATCTTAAAAGATATTACTAATTGCATGAGATTCAAACATTAACATATTTACAAATAATTAATTAGGATATTTAAAATTTTCAACATTGGAAAATTGAAATATTAGTTTGCAAATATTATTACTTTCTAAATTTCTACATTAGGAAGATATAAGGAGTTCTACACCAAACATTAAACTATTGAAATTTAGAAAATTATTCCATTGAGAATTGAAGGATTAAAGAAGCAAAACCATTAATTTCTTAAAAATTGGAAATTGTATTTTACATTAGTCTCTTACATTAATTTATGATACATTAATCCAACTAAAAGGTCTTGAAGTAAAAGAACCTTATTAAAACTTGAAGGTGCATCATAATTTATCTTTAGCTTTCTTCTTACTGATCATTAGGGAGAAATAAGACAATACATTAAAGTTGAACATTAGGGAGACAAAAGGAATTCAATTCAAATTAAGAAAGCTAAACACACTATCAATTTCATAGTACATTCAAACACTTGCAAGATATAAGACATCTTCATATTGGAAAATTTGAAAACTTTCCAACCATGGAGCCTTGGTACATAGATTCAAGAGCAAGAAAACACATGACTGGAAGCAAACAATTCTTTGATTCTCTACAAAAGAAAAATAAAAAACCAATTAATATAGTAGATAGTAAAACTTATGAAGTAAAGGGGGTAGGAAATATTTCAGTTGATTTAGTAAATAGAAAAGGGGTATTTAAAAATGTTTTATATGTCCCAAGATTGACTACAAATCATATTTCAATTTCTCAACTTATGGATTAAAATATGACTGTAGAGTTCAAAGTCTCCAATGGAATAAAATAGTGTCATATTCTTAAATAAAGAAAAAAGGTAGCATCAGGTACCTATAAAAATGGTCTATTTGCTTTGGACATTACTACACATTTAGCCTTTTCAGTTAAGGCTTCAGATCTATGGCACAAATATCTAGGACATACCAGTATATATTATTTGAATGAAATGCTCAAATATCAAATGGTTGAGTGAATACCAAATCTATACCTAGAATCTATCATCTGTCTAGAATATTTAGCAAGAAAACAATATAGAATTCCTTTTGAACTTCATCAACATAGAACTCAACAACCATTAGAATTAATATATACAGATTTATGTGGCCCAATGAATGTTACTAGTATTGGAGAACATAAGTATTTTCAATTATTTATTGATGATTACACTAGAAAAATATGGGTATACTTCATGAAGTATAAATCAAAAGCATTTAGTTGTTTTAAACAATTCAAAATTCAAGTAGAGAAAGAATCAAGAAAAACTATTAAAGCTTTTCATTCAGATAGAGGAGGTGAATTTTTATCAAAATAATTTGATTCTTTTCTAGGAGAGAATGGAATTAAAATACAACTCACAATAGCATATTCTCCACAATAGACGAAATTGTAGAAAGAAAAAATAGATCTATAATGGAAATGGTTAGATTTATGTTAAAAGAAGTTCATCTCAATCATCAATCTTAGGAAGAAGTAGTTAAAGCAACAATATACTTACAAAATAGATTACCTAAAAGAATACTCATACATGTCACACTAGAAGAAACATGGTTAGGACAAAAACCAAATATAGAAAAACTAAGAATTTTCAGATGCAAAGCTTACATGCATATTTCAAAAAAAAATAAAAAATTAGATGATAAAACTATGGCAGGAATATTTGTTAGCTATGATGATGAATCTACAGGGTACATAATAATAGATCAACATACAAAAAAGGTATACATAAGCAGAGATATAGTTTTTGATGAGAAAGTCAAGATAGATACCACAAAACAAAATATTGATGAAGAAGTTTTTCTAAATTTCTTTGAGGAAAATGTAACAAGTGAAGAAATAGAGTCAAAATATCTAGAAGACAGTGAATACATGGAAACATCCACAATTCCTCATAGGAAAAAACCAATATGGCTTAGAGACACACTCAAGGAATCAAACTTAGAAAGAATGCCATATATTACTACTACTAGACCTCAAAATCGTAGTCAAAGTAGAATAATTAGGGGGTTACTAAGCAATATATTAGAGCCAACATCAACACTTGAAGCACTAAATCACTTACATTGGAAGAAAAATATGGATTTTGAATATGCATCACTACAAAAGAATAAAACATGGGATCTAGTGGAATTACCTATAGGAAAGAAAATTGTGGGTTGCAAATGGATTTAAAAAATAAAGTATAAAGAAAATGGGACACTTGACAAGTACAAAGTACAAGTAGTAGCCAAAGGATATACTCATATTGAGGGAATTAACTATGAAGAAACATTTGCACCTACAACTAGAATGACTACTATTAGAACAGTTTGTGCTCTAGCAGCTTATCAAGGTTGGAAACTTCATCAAATGGATGTTTAAAGTTGTTTTTTTAATGGGGACATAGAAGAGGAAGTTTACATGTCACAACTAGAAGGATTTATTGTTAAAGTACAAAAATATAAGGTTTTAGAATTAAACAAATCCCTATATGGTCTAAAGCAAGCTCCTAGAGCATGGAATATAAGAATTAATAATCACTTATTACAACATAACTTCAAATGAAGTACTTTTGATCATAGTCTATATACAAAGAGAATTAGAAATGATATACTAATACTTATAATATATGTTACTAAAATAGTGATTATTGGAATCTTAGAAAAACTAATAAGTGATTTTAAAAAGGATCTTGATAAGGCATTCGAAATGACAGATCTAGGACTAATGAATTATCGTCTTGGCTTGGAAATCCATAAAAAAAAAGACAATATTATACTTAATAAAAATATGCAGGAGCCTTACTTGAAAAATATACGATGAATAATTGTAATCCAAAAGATAAACCTATGGAACAAGGGATTCAAATATCCAAAAATGATGAAACACCTTTGGTTTCAACAACAATATATCATCAAATAGTTAGAAGTCTTCTATATTTAACAAATAGTCAACCTGCCTTAGTCTTTGCTGTAAATTATCTTTCATGATTCATGCAAGAACTAAGAGAAAATCATTGGAAAGCTATAAAGAGAATATTTCAATATATTAATAAGACTATTTATTATGGACTAGCTTATATGAATATTGTTAAGGATTTTTTTCTACAAGGTTACTTAGATTCAAACTGTGTTGGTTCTATTGATGACAAAAAGTCTACTTTAGGGTACATGTTTTATCTTGGTCTAGGACCTATATTTTTGCATAGTAATAAATAACATACAGTGGCACAATCATCTACTAAAGTAGAATATCAAGCAGTAAGAGATACAACATGCGAAGCATTTTGGTTACAATATATACTATTTGACATGAGCATCAAACGAACTCCAAGCTTGATATTTTGTGACAATCAAGGAGTACTCAATTTGATAAACAATCCAATTGTACATGAACAAACTAAGCATATTGAATCACAATGATATTTCATCAGAGATCACTTCCAAAATCGTCATATCATTTTGAAACATATTTCTACAGAAGAATAGATCGTAGACGTTTTTACAAAAGCTCTTGGGAGAAACAAGTTTCAAATATTCAGAGATCATTTATGCAACTCAAGAACATTACATACCAAATAATGTAATACATGGAGGTGTTAGAGTATATTACATTATTTTCCAAATGTCATGTAAGTTAAATCAAGTGTCACTAGAGGAATACCAGGGGTCATTTTGTAAAGTCTATATAATGGACTCTCAGTTAAATTATTCATTGTACAATTTCATTTATGTAATATGAAGTGATACTTCTTATTCATGTAGCTCATTTTATTCTTATTAATTATATTTCTTGAATAGATATAATAGTGCAAAAACCATCGAGATACCATAGCCCTTACCTTAGATCTCTCTCATATATATAATATATATATATATATATATATATATATATATATATATATATATATATATATATATATATAGATTTGATCCAATCAAAATAAGCCAAATATCACAATTTGATTTGTCATTTGTCATCCCAATTGGTAGTCCTATTAGTGAATATCAACAAAGGTGATACTTGGAGGTGAGAAGTGACATTCTCTGTTTGGTCAAATTTTTTTCTAACATCTATTTTTATTTTTTACATATTTTAGCTTTTGTATGCCTAAGCTTTTAGAGACAATAACTTTTTATATATAGAAACATTTTGGGTATTTTTTTTCTAGATCACACTTTTTTTAATCTCTATAGATTTATGACATCAATTCAATGACCTATTACTATTTTTTTAAAATTTTCTATCTTTGAATAGACCCAATTGGCATTCTCCTATTTGGTGTGATATTAATTCCTAAAGTCTGTTAGTAAGATAGTTGGTAAATTTACTTGCATCAACACATGTATGGTTTAAAATATTTCTTTAGCAAGAAGATCATAGGTTGAAAACTCATTTCCTCTCAATTATTTTTCACTATAGGTTTGATATCTTCACAGAGCACCAAAAATCAAACTGCAATTGAGCTTATTATTGTAGTGGTTGGTTAGCTATATTATATTTGAGAGATTTTAAAATTCCTTTGTTTACATTTATTTTCTCTCAAAATGGGTATTCACTTTAACTTCAATAACTCATTTTCAAGGCGATTGTTAATATTTTGGATTGTAAGAGTGGTAGGCTTTGGATGATCAACTCAAGGTATTTTTTGTTCCTATGCACCCTTTTTAGCCATTGGGGCTAATTTTTAAGAGACCTACCTATTTCTTCATGGTTTATGTACTTCCTCTTAAAATTGGTGGATATATTATGTTCACTGTGGTGCATGTTGAATACCTTCTCATGGTAAACTCAAAATTTTGATCCAAGAGAGGGAGTTATGCATTTATTTTTTGGGGAAAGTTGATCTAGATCATGTACCTTTGATAAGAGAAGATAGCATGATCTATTTTCCTATACACACATTCATTATTGGAGGCAAGATGTATCATATCTAATGTATCTCATTGATACCTTAGTCTAGATTATGAGGTGTTAAAATATTTGTAATCTAGCCTTATTAGTCCAAGGTCAAAAATGATGAAGTACCTACATGTGCTCTTCATGTAGCCTACAGAAAAGTGCTATGTATATTTATGTGAATTCTCTATGTAAGACTATGAACATTCTATATGTAATACTATGAGCATATTTCTATGTAAGCCTATATGCATTCTTCCATGTAAGCCTACGAGCATTTTAATGTAAACTTACTTGCACTTTTGATGTATTTATTACTTAATGATATTATTTTATCCACCTTTTTGGTTGACCTTAATTAAATATTTTAATGCATTTATTATATTTTTATTTAACCTTTAAGACAAGTTATGTTAGTTTGAGGTTAATATTTAATTGGAGATTTTGTATCATTATAATTACTCCTCAATAATTGATACGTTGCATTAGTTTTTGATATGTGAGATCATGGGGGTGTCTATAGGCACACCCCTTATTCCTTATCTCTATTCATGTCATTTATCTCTTTTGAATTTTTCATGTATATGCTATTTTTTATTCTTCTTCTATTTTTGTATATGATTGTGGTGAATGTATATTTGAGGATATTTTTGGAATGTATTGTGAATTCTAAGACTAAAAACCCATCTTGCTTACCCACCATTTCCTAAAACTTGGGAAATAGTGATTCTATCTTCTTTACTTGTTTAGTTATATCCCTTACTTTAGACTTCTCCTTCTCATTTTTGATCATTGAATCAAATATGTCATCATCAAGGAGTTTCCTATGAGAATCAGAAACATTGGGTAATCCACCAGCGACAAGCCCCTAATTTTTTTTTTCTTATATTAGGGCTTATAGAGAGGCCATCACATCCTCACATGCCTGTAGGTCTCTTCAAGTGTAAAACATTTTCCTCAAATTCTTGACTAGGCCCTTTATGTTTGTACCTAACTATTAGATGTTGTTATTATGGCCAATAATTTGAGTACCTCCTGGTACCTTTCTATTGCAAACAATTCCTCTTCAAATTTTTTAATGATCCCAACCACCTAGATGCAATTGCTTTTTATGTTGGCTAGAAACTCAAAATAACTCTTACCACTTGTCACTTTGGGTTTAATGTTATCCCAAAGGGACTTTATGTTTTTTTATCTCAAAGGCTTGACCTTGCTATGCCGCTACTTTCAATTTGGCTATTTCTTCCTAGATCTCAAATATTTTTTGATCTCTTCTTTGTCGGGCTTCTTGTAACTTCTTCACTTCATCTTATAGTTGGGATTTATCTTATTTATTCCATTTCTTCAACTTGTCCTACCCTTGCATAGATTATTGTGAAAGATCTTCTAGTGGCTATATTTTCTTGTCAACTTCATAAAGTTAGGGCTTGAGGTCCTCAACAATTTTTGTAGTTGATATTTTTTGTATGCCATCTTTCTTTAGGGATTCATTTTCTTGTTGAAGTTATTTTTTAGCCTTCAATTATTTCATACCTACCTTTGATTATGTATTCTTCCTCCTTAGTGCATCACCCCCACTAATTGTCCAAATTGCATGGTTGTTTCAATAGAGAGTTGATTGGTGAGATAGATAATCTGGTATGGATTTGTCCTACTCAAATCCAAATTTGAAAATATAGTGGTTAAGTTGACTAGATAATGTGGTAATATTTGGAAGGATCACTTAGGACCATTTTTGCAATAAGGACTTTATTACCCCCAAAATCCAATGGTGACTGCATGAGGACAAGAGCCTTAGAAGTATTGTCCTTTAAATATTTATATTCTCTTATGAAATTCCTATTCTCATTTTAGATAGAGTCAAATGTATTCTAGGAATTTGTCTAGGATCACTAGCTATTCTTAAAACAAATGTTTGACTAGTCCTTGTAGTTGTACTAGTATTTTGGGGTTACTTTTGCATGCTTGGTCATAGGAGTTGATATGGGCGATTTAATGTCCTATAGTAGGATTCATTTGACTTATGATATGAGGTAAAATGTATGGTATGACATGGTAGGTGGATAAACCTATGTGGAAATAGGAGTAAATGGTGATGTAAAGGTGGATGTTCTTGATGCCAATTATGCCAGTGTTGCAGCTAGTGGGAATATTAATAATGAAGGGATTAATGTATAGGAAACTAATGGTTGTGAATTGTAAAATTCGATGGTAGGGTAATAGAATGAGGTAACAAGCATTGTAATAGAAACAAGGGTTTTCATTGGAGGCAGGGTGCTTCCAAGAGAAAAAATGGCCATATTAGTGGATGTTGAGGGAAGTGTGATAGAAGAAGAGGAGGGGGAAGATAAAGAAGGAAGAAAAAAATAGATATGGAAAAAGAAGAAAGATCAACATAAAATAAAAGATATGTGGTGGTGAATGGATTGATGGCCATAATTGTAGCCTTTTCCAACCTAATAGAAGTTCCTCCTTGAGATAATCCCCCTCCTCGAGTTGGTATTCTTGCTACTATTGCTATTTAGCTACTGCTATATTGATGAAAATTAATCCATGTGGGTCATGTTTTTATTTTTGTATCCTTTCCCTAGTTGTATCTTGTATGGAAGTGCTTATGATGCCCAATGTTGTTGAAACTGTAGATATTGTAATATCTAGTATGGAGGCAAGAGGTGGACTTGAAGGGTTCTTGAGGATTATCTTGTTATTTTAGCCCTCTTAGTGCTCTTTGTGTGTTTTCTATCCCATATTGCTAAGAAAATTTCATCAAAGGGACCATATAAGATTTGCCTTATTATCATCTTGGTATCATATTACATCCTTTTCTAAGTGATGTTCTTCTTTCTTGGGTACCCTAGCTTCTTCAAGGTCCCTAATGCATGATGGTTAGGTTTGATATTTGGATTAAAATTCATATTTAACCTTAGCATAGAAATATAAGGTGTACCACTCTAGGGGGTTGGTGTACCATTTTTGAACTTCATATTCATATCCTCGATCGCTCCCAGAGTGGTTTGTACTGCTTTAGAAGTGTTTACCTCCTCAATCCATATATCATTTTATGCATGATGGTGGTGTATAGACCCTTATCATCCAATATTTTTGTAGAATCCATCCAGGTCATAGAACCACACATATTAAAGTTTCTCCAATCCCATGTCCCTCAACTTCTCTTCAATGACCATGTGGAAACCCTATAACCTTGGTGTGTTCTTCATGATTTGTTTGCTAGAGTAGGTAGAAGGTGGTCTTCTTTTGCTCCTTGAAATACCTCACCTACACATAGTCGAGTTGCCTAACATACTAAATCTTGAATAGGTAATTTGACACATATGTTGACATATAAAAGGGCATGGCTAAAAATTTGAACATGGAAATGAACAACCTTGACCTCCCTAGGTAGTAGTCTTTATTAGGCCACTATTATGATCTTTGTAGGTATTATTTTTCTTATTATAAAATTGGTGTATTGACCCTCATATTTTCCATTATCACATTGTATATTGCATCATAAAAGCAGTAATATTTTCCCCCACTTCTTGACAATGTATGTCTATACAATCGACCAATGATAGTGGTTGCACAGTTGGTCTTGTTTGGTCCAACTAAAGGGTAGGAAATTAGTCCTTTTGGTACAATATAAGCCAAACTAGAGAGGATGTGTAGGTTAATTTTCACTCCTCCTTCAACTCCTTAACTAAATATTCATCTTATCAACCATATAGTAGAATTAGAAATAGTTGATCATTTATGAGTATTCAAGTAGATTTTGACTACTTGAAGGAGAGCAACATAGTTTTTAATACACACATGCATCTAATTTTTTTCAAGCATTGCTACAGTAAAAAAAAAGACCATTTGGACATCATATTTGAATAATTCTAACTCTAATAAGATGTTAAAGTCAATAACATTTTTTGGGTTCTTCAGATGTGGAATTAATAAATTCTACCAGTAGGTTTGGCCAAATCTATAGTAATAATTTCTCTAGGTCTTAGGTTTTCATGTTACCACATGGATGGATCATTCACTACATCCAATATTTTCCTTGTATCCATCATAGATGTAAAATGACTCTTCTATGCATTAGGGTGGCCTAATGCTCCTACTAGTGAAGTCCTACCTTTATGCTCAAGCTTCCACCAACTCTAGGCAATTCCAAATTTGTTGGACCAAATTCATCACCAAGCCTAAGGTCCAAATATGGTTGATGCTCTAAGAGTATGTCTTTAGATCTAAATTAAATCTTCTCAAGTCATCCTTCCTTACATTTCCTATAGAGTGTTTATGCTTTTCCTCCTCTACCCTTTTGTATGGCTCATCATACAACTCCTTTGGTCTTTAAGAATGAGGGGAGGGCATCATCCTTTTGAGTTTATTTTTTATTTTTTATCCTAAGGGTACCACTTAATTGGACTAGTGTCAATGGTGTTGACATTGGAGGGGTAATTCTGGTAGAAGGAAGAGTCACAAGTTTGGCGTTAGGTATGGAAGGGTTCATGGAGGCAGAAGTGGTATCCATAATACTAGAATAAGAGATGAATGTGTTGGAAATGAAACATTTCTTGTTATTCAATGACAAAGACCTTGCTTAAATAGCAAGTGCATACAATATGATCCATTGTATCATAACTAATTGAGTTGATCTCAACCACACAAATTATCCTAGTAACAACTTAGGATATACTCTAACACCCACCTTAAGTGGTACTAGGATATCTCTAACACCCCCCCTTAAGTGATATTAGGAGGTAGTGAAAAATAAAAAAACCAAAAAAGTGGTATATCCATAAGAATGAGTCCCAAAAACAAGGCCTGATAAGGTACTCATGTACAATATATCCATAAGAAACTCTACTAGAGAGATGATGAAAAAACCACAAAGGAGAAAACCATCTTCTAGAAAATAAGAAGAAGGAAGATGTGGAAGGAGTATGGAGAGGAAGATGTCCTCTTCAATCCCCCTAGGATAAATTTCATCGATAATGTCCTACAAAAGATCCATGTGAGGTCTCAAAAAAGTATAGAAGCCTCATTTCCGAATTGAATGTCTTCCCACTCCAAGACTAGTGCTTGTGACAATGAACAAGGTTGTGAACCATAAAAAAAGTCACTAAAGAAAACCCCTTGAAACCAAAGTGTCTCACAAAAGGAGAGTGTGAATATAGTGTGGAAAAAGAAGCACCACAATGGCAAGGGTAGTCCAAAATTGATCCCACAAGCACATTTAATGGTGTCCACCTATACGAACACAATGGGATGATAACAAGGTCCAAACTGTGTGGAAAAATAGCTAAAAATAAGGGAAAAAATGAAAGGGCACCAATGTAGCTATCGAACATGTCCTTATGGTGACCTCCTCATCCTACCAAAATGCATGGGTAACCAACCACTACATCCACTAGGTGCTATAGAGAATGTGACTAGATACTAGGATCACATACAAATGCCTTGGGAGTGTCGAGTTCAACCGAGAGTGCACTCCATGATACAACAATCTTTGAGCCATAAAAAATTATAAAAAATAGTTTCAAAACTGAAAATGGACACCACCATTGTGTCCATATTGAAAAAATATCTTCGATGACTATAAAAACCCCTATGATTGGGTGTCAATGAGGCCTTTATCTACAGGAAAAAATCAATCTTCTTCATTCCCTCACAAGGAATATTTTTGAATAAAGCATGGTTCTTAAAATATATCTTGCAAGAGAATATACAGGGCCCTTCCACTTCCCAAGTGGAAAAAACATTTAAAAAAATGCTCCCATGCTTTGAAAGCATAATATCCCCCACTATAGCATTTTCACCTTACAATGCAAAATATTAAAGTGCCCCCCTTTCCACTTTCCATATGAAAAAACATTAAAAAATGTCAAAATGCCCTCTTTAAAAAAATGGGCCCACCTAGATGGTCATAAATTTTAAAAAAATTCCCCCCTTTGTTTATAGGCTTGTGTCCTATTTTTCCTTCGTCGCTAATGTTGAAAATACCCACAAAAAAAGAGATAAAAACATGCAATGAAGCATTGGGTCTGTGTGTCCTCCACCTTTGGTTTACTTCAAAAAAACTAAATTCGATGAGATCGACACTGCCCTAGAGGAGCAAGCCCATAGAATCACCATAAAACTCACATGTGGAGTTTGACATGTCGACTTGGCATTCCTTTAGTGATCCATCATCGAATCTTCTCACCAAGAGATTGATCGGCCAAAAATGATGTCCATCTATTCAAAAATGGTATCTGTCTATCCACAATTGTCCAAGTCAAATTTTACTACCATGTGCATCACAAAGGGCTGCATGATATCCATAAACGTTGGGCTACATATCCCTAACACTTGAAAAATCATCACAAACATGATAAAAACCTCTACGATGCTCGTCTCATGAAGCCCTAGGATGATAAAATGATGTCCATGGCTGCATTGATAATTGGTATTTCTTTTGCTAAAAAGGAAAAACCATGAGTAGATACGAGTTGCAGTGGTGATGTGTGATAGAAACTCACTTGCCATACCACTTATGAAAATATTTGCTACTATATGGAAGCATTGGAATTAGACATCAAACCCAGGAAGGGTAGCAATAAACCATGGAAGAAAACTCCTTGGTAACATCACTATTGGATAGAATCTCCTCCATGCGAGCATGGTAGTTGTTGTGAAACATGTCACTAGCATCATCTACATCAACAGTAATCCAGAATATTGGCACCTTTGACCCACAGACACTCCATGAGTAATGTGCTCCATGCCACATAACTTTTCAAAATCTACAAAAGAAAACACCTCCTAGAGTCCCATCGTGCCTTCCGCAACCTCCCACAGATCAAACACCAAAATAGATACCAAAGATGAAAAAAACTTGCCATAGAGCTCCCAAAAAAACTTCTTGTTTATTCTATTGAAGGGACCTATTGCCACTTTCGGTCCTCCTCTACGCTACCGGTGGGAGCTTGCAATTTTTCTACCACTGGAACTAGGGTAAGAATTACAACCTCATGGTCCTCAACCCTCTCATGAATTAACATCGTGGTAGAAGAAACCAAATACTCCATTGCATAATCCAAATATGAAATCATACTAGATCACCATTCAACCTTGTCATCACAAAGTTATTGTTAGTACCAGAGTTTCATCCTTTAGCACTCCTCGATAGTAGTGTATATTTTTCATGTGGTGGTTTTTTGACCATGTTCGATTGTAGATAAAAAATGAGAGATCAATGAGGGCATGGGATCAACATGCAAATAAATAATTTTTGCCCTTTAAAGAGGGCACACACATAGCAGCACACCACTACAAATGATAGATGATGCCATAGCATGCAGGAGAGATCAACACCGATTCTATGGTACCTAATGAGATAAAATCCAACCATCGATGAACGAATTTTGAACCCTTGCAATAAAATTCTCCTAAAATTGAGCGTCCAAAACACAAAATGCAATAACACTATGGTGGGCCTCACATTTATGTCAAATTCTATACAAACAAATTTTCTCTAAGAAGACGTGTACAGAAAATACGTTGATGCACTACCACATGTACAGAGGTGTCTCGATCATGATTTAACTCACAAGATGGAATGCTTCCTGTGTTATCGCATCCAGATGTAGTAATAACAAAGAAATACTATTCCATCTAAGATGATCTCCCTCATCAAAAAATATAGAGCCTTCATTGAGCCTATCATTGATGATGCAATCACCCGCCATGAGCTGGATACCCTAGTTCACCTTCGATAGGTGGGACACCACTCCAACCGAGTGGCCATCGATATCAACAAGATCTCGAACACAAACACAACGAACAAATATTCACAATCTGGGTTTCTCGGAGCTCTAGTCGACTGATTTGAAAAAAACCAATGGCCACTAGTTTTCTTATCTTTCACCATCAAATCTATGATTTTTCAACATGCCCAGATGCTTTGAGGACAACTTTAGGTGTAACACATGGAAAATCAACGTCCAACATGTTCTCTTCTAAAAAAAAGTGGTCACAAAAAATACAATGACATTGGCCTTGACGACGCAACCAGGAGGATTGTGACATAGCTAGATTTTTGAGAAAAAATAGACACTCCACTATGAACGTGATATTGTCCTCATCAAAAACCATGTTCAAATTTATGGGTGCATGCACAGTGCTTGCTAGATTAGCCTTGCTCAAACTCATATAACTCCACCTTGGCAGGAATATTAGATGGAACCACAATTTTTGTTAGAGATCATGAAAATTAAATATGTGGGTTTCCTCTAGAGTAGTGTCCACCAGTACTCTATGCATTCATTGCATTCGAATGTGGGTGACAGTAGAGAATAAGAAACTTTATAGCATGGACTATGGGGCCACAAAAAAATTATATTTGGCTGAAGCATCTGACATGGATCCTAACCATGTTGTGTCTCTTGAAGACAACACCTATAGATCTAATCAAATGTAACCAAAAACTTTTGCAAATTACAGATGAAACTACTCAGGATATTCTAGGAGAAAAAAAATCTCCCAATATTAAAAAAACATGATCCTAAAAATCTAAATTTGGTATCCAAACATCTGGTTTCTGATCCATCAAATATGGAGAGCATACTCCCTCAGTTTAAAAAAAAAAAAATAAATGGGAAGGAAAAAAAGGAGGGTGGGGATTTCCATAAGGGAAATCCCCCCTCAATATCATACTTAAACTCACAGGTCAGGGAAAGCCCACTTTGATACCATGTTGGAAATGAAAAACTTTCTTGTTATTCAATGAAAAAGACCTTGCTTAAATAGCAAGTGCATACAATATGATCCATTGGATCATAACTAACTGAGTTGATCTCAACCACATAAATTATCCTAGTAACAACTTAGGATATACTCTAACAGAATAATTTTTGCAAGATGGGATAAAATTTTCCTAGTCTACTATAGGGAGCAATTCAGTCAACTTAGAGGGTGATTCACTAAAAATTGGAGAAATTTTCTCAATTGGAAGTAGTTGGGAATTTTTACACTCTTAGAGTGATTTTCCTAAGATGTCAAACAATTTGATTGACTATGCTAGCAAATCACTAGCAAGAATTGACTTGGGAAATATTTTATTCCTAGGGTTCACTAATGTGCTTGATGCAATGATTTGCTCAATGTCTTGATCAAATAAATTATATCTTGGGATTTGAGAAAAAATTATATTTTGGTTGATCAGTTAGTGGAGGTCATAGTGAAGAATACAAGGTTTTGGACCCTTCAATCAAGGTGATCAAACTAGCTTTACAAGGATCCTTTATGGGGTTCAACCCAACCAGTTAGTTCACATAAAGGACATGGTATGTATGATTCATTGTAGTGGATGTTAGTTGTATCAATAAATAGATGGAATGAGTCTATTTAGCTTATTTTTGGTGAAGTAGGTTTGTTAGCATTAGGGGCAATAGAGTGAGGTATTTTGGATTTCAAAGATAATCCATGTGCAAAGTGAGGGACCTTTAGATCCTTGGGATTTTTATAAATGCATGCCCTACTACACCTGATAATAAACTCCTTGGAAGGTAGGTTAGTCTAAAGGGGACTAATTTTCCTACCTAGATAATTTATCCATAGAATGGGACCTTTGTAGATGATTAGCTCACAAGGTGGAGTGAACAACTTCCCCCATCCCTTGGTGTTTTTTTATGATAAGACAAGTAACAAGACAAGAAGAAGAAGAAATCAAGAAGGATGAGAAGAAAATAAATTTATAAATAAGATTTTATCATGGAAAAGAGAGGGGTAGGAAAAATAATACCAAAAAATGCAAAAAAAAATGGGGTTATATACATATTTTTCACTTTTTTGACTTCAAATTATTTATTATATTAGTCAAATATGTATCCTATTTACTGAAATTGATAACAGTCTATAATCCATAATAACAAGTTTATAGGCATTTGGGCCCATTATTTGAAAAATGTAATATGGTATATTACAAAGGTAATTAAATTTCTAGTGGTCACTAGGTTTATCTTTGTCCTCCTCCTTGTTTAAATCTAAGTCACCTTCCTTGTAATCCATATTATTAGCTCGTTTGTCATTGGATCATCCTCTTGAATACCTTTTACTTTATTCTTCTAGGACTAGTAGGACATTTATTCATGCTTGTATTGGTTCACCATTAGTGTCTTAAAGATCCAATTGTTGTGATATTTTAAGGGAATGAAATTCTAAATTGGCTAGCATGACAACGTCCTCTCAAAAGACTAACTCATAAGGGGATATCCTTGTGGAGGATTTTGGTGTCACTCGGACTACCCATTGTGCTTTTTGTAGCTGATTATATGAATCCATTAGTGATATAGCTATAATCTTATTTAGGATCCTCATAATATTCTTGTTGGTAAACTCTAATAGTTTATTGCCCTACAATAAGAGGACATTTTGAGCACAAAAATATATTATAGTGCAAATTTTATTACCTTGAATCTTATGAATGTAGTGGCATTATTAGTGATTATCATGGATGGAGCCCAAATTTGGTGATTATATCCTATAAAAGTTGAATAATCACTTTTTGACTAGCTAATTTGACTAGCACTACTTCCATCCATTTTGTGAAATAGTCAGTTGCAATAAGAATCCATCCATGTCCCACATTGGATAAAGGATTGATCTTGCAAATAAAATCTAGGTCCCATTGTTGAAATTTTTTTGTGACGATGACTAATTTTAGGGAATAAAAACTTTTATCCTTCTTCCATAAATATGTAATAGGATTTACAATACTTAATCCATTAAAAGCAATTGAAGAAGGGGGTGGGCCAATAGTAACTAATTTTAAAATTTTTTGTCATAGTTGGCATGGACTTATGTCCTCCCTCATCATGATATTTTTTTTATTAGGGAGTTCATAATCTATTCTTTGACACATATCAAAAATATTTCATCATATCCTTTCCTAAAAAATGCACCATATAGCCATTCATAGTGTATTGCTTTCTTCCTGAATCAAATCATTTCTTTAGATATCAATCCTTTTAGGACTTGTCCAATCATCATGTATCTATTCATATCTCTCATCCATACTATTTGATCATCAAGTTTTATTTTCTCCACTAGGGAATTTTGGTCTTTAAAAGTAGACATTACAAGATTTTCACATAGAGGTATTTTCCTAATGAGTTCAGTAGGCTTAATCTCTATGTTGAATTCTTGACTTTTATTTATCCACCCAACTCTATTCTCTCCTAGTTCACCATGAAGTACTGAAAATCAAACATTAGGGTGGACTACAAAGATGGTGATCTTGATTTGGGATAGGTAGTACCTAAATTTACTTAAGGCTTTCATGATGGAAAACATGTATTTTAAAGGAATATATACCTCTATTTGTAGTTGTGAAGGACCTAACTCATGAAGGAAATAGGGTGTTCTTTGTCCCTATCATTTTTATAGGTTAGTACTACATGATTCTCTTATAAATGTTGAATACATAGAGCCTAAAATCCTTGTATAATTTAGAATTAATGAGGATTGGGGATTTGGTTATAGCATCCTTTATGTCTCAGAAAGCTTTCTTACATGCTTCTCTCCACACTAGGGTTGCATCCTTTTTTTATTATTTTAGTAATTGGTCTAACTAGTTGTACAAAATTGGTTATGAACTTAGCAATAAATTGGATTTAACCTAGGTAGGACTATATTTATTTGACAACTATAGATAGGATAAGGCCTTGAATTGCTTTTATCCTATTAGGATCTATTGCGATACCACTTTTGATACCACATATCCTAAGAATTTACCCTTTAAGACCATGAAAGAGGACCTTTTAGGATTGAGTGAGATACTAAATCACCTATACCTTTGAAATATAAACTCTAGGTGTTTGCTATGCTTATTAATTTAGTTTAAAAGAAGATTAATCATAAAGGGATATGTGAATGATCTCACCAACTAGTCCCATAAAGGTAATTTCCATGACTCATTGTAAAGTGGCCCCTGTATTTAAGATCCCAAAAGGCATATGTTGATAAGCAAAGATTCCCCATTTGGTGGTAAAGGTAGTTTTATGTTGATCATCATCCTTGATCCAAATCTGGTTATACCTTGAGTAACCATCCAAGAGTGACAACATTTGTGACCCTACCACCTTTTGCAAATTTGGTCTATGGTAGGTAGAGGATAGTGGTCTTTCAATGATGCATTATATAGATTCTTGAAGTTGATATACAACCTAATGTCATAATTCTTCTTACAAACATATACCAAGTTAAGGTGGATGTTTGATTGGAAAGATAATATATGCTTGTAGGAGTTTTAGGATATTTTTCTTCATTACTGCTTTGATTTTAGAATTGATAGGATTTTGTTTTTGCCCAAAATACTTTGCACCAAGCTCTGGCTCAATGACGTGGTCTAGTCTTGCACATGGTAATGATATTTCTATCATACACTTTCAAATATTTATAGGACTAGGTAATGATATCTTTGTGTTTGCCATAGATCTCCTTGAATAGAGATATTTATTCCTCAATGCACTCTTTACCAAGTAATAAGTTCTTTTCTTTAGTGATCCCAATAGGGTGATAGGAAGAGGTCTCCACCTTGATGCTAGATTTAATTACATTATTTTTTGGGCTGAACATGTTTTCTAGAGTGGTTAACCCCTTTTGCAACTAGTTTATTTTCTATTGAATCACTATAATGAATCCAAAATAGCCATATTAGCTATATTTATTATTATTAGCTCAAGCCCAAGGATAAGGTAGTTAGAATTTAAGAATTAGGGTTAGGTTTAATGTTGATTTAGTCCTTCATAATCAAATCTAAGTTGAATTTGGTGTGCATATGAGACTTTGCCCTCATAATACAAGTAACAATAATGCAAGTAATAGATTCCAATTTCTAAATTAATACAAATCCTTTGCTAGTGAGGGATGAGTATTTGAGGTGTAGCTTAGCCTCCTTCTATAATCCATCTCATTTATATTTTTCTTAGACTTTCTTACCTCTTCTTGGTTTTTGACCTCTTTTATTTATCTATTTATTAATCTTTATTGGCTTATGTATTTTCCTTAGGCATATTAATCATGTTATTCCCAATATTTGTAGTCTATTTTCCCTTTTGTATAGTAGTTATTGACCAACTATCTTTTAAGTGTAGCAATGATATTTCCCTTATAAGCATCCTAGTGCCTTTTCTTGTCTCAACCTATTTTTATGGTAATGCTTGCTCTTTTGATGCCTTCATTTTAATCCTCATCCTGACTCCTTTTTGATTTGCACATATGACATTATATTCAAATGGAATATTCATCGTCTTCAACTACACTAAAGAAAAAAAGATTGTGTTGTTAGGGTTGGTCAAACAAGAATTGCGTATTGCATTTATACCTAATATGTTGGCTAGTTGAAGATAGACTACTTTTAGGTAGGTTGATTCATTGCTAGTGTAGTCTAACCTAAGGTGATAACATATTGAGATTGATATTGCTGATCATATTGATTGGTTTGAATATCTAGTTGCTACAACACAATTTATAAGTTTATGTTGAGGCATATACATAGAAAACATCATAATGTATTGATTTTTGAATTGGCACTTACCATATTGTTTTGTACTTTATTTTTACCTTGATTAGTACCTTGTCACAATAATTGGTCTTTGGTGAGATATGAGGTTTTATGAGGCTACCACTTTTGTTGTTTTGATTCCCTATTCTACTTTCATATAGTATTATTTAAATTTATCAAGATTTTTACCACATTCAATATTTTTTCATGTTGATCTTATATTGATCCATAATGGATTTAATATCAATATTGGTTTGTGATGGAGTAGGTAATGGTTAATAATTATGGCTAAAAGAAATCTATTGATAATAAATATTGGATTAGATGCATCATGATATATGGAGGAGTTGAGTTGAAAAATAATTCAATATTAGGAATGACTAATATGAGGGTAATAGATCTAGATGTTTATGGATTTTAGATGACATGGGTGACATATGCCATAGGTGGGGCAAGTGGTAATTTTCATACCCTAACTAGAACATCCTCTACATGGGCCACGTATTCAAAGGCCATAACTAGAGTGACATGGTTAATATTATAAACCATTTATGATAAGTCATATTGTAAGCCTTTAATGTAATATGCTAATGCCTATTCTTGATTTAGTCTAACATTTTATAAAGTTAAATTGAAGATACTCAAAAACCTAGTGTTATAATCATGAATATTTTATTGAGGATGTATCTGCATAACATTTGATTAAAATAATATAGAATACCCATAACCCTATTAGAAATTTGAGCGATTTTGTGTTGTCATTGATGTCAAGAGATTTGATGTCCAATTTTGTTGTCATTAAGGTCATTAAGATCAAAAGGTTGCATTATACAAAAACCAAGGAAGTTGTTAAAAGAAGAAAATGGTATAATATTTATTTTAGATATTATATACCTAAAGAGGCCTAAAATGTAGAAGACCCAAGCAAAGGGAAGCAAGTTTAAAAAGAAATAATAATATTATAATATTTAATATTATAATATTCGGGAAAAAGAAAGAGGCGAGAAATAACAAGGTCCAAGGAATCATTAAAAAATATATATCCCCGACAAGACCCATTGAGCAGTTTGGAAAGGTTGGCAAAAGGTTTTAATTTAATTTATTTAAATTAAAATATTTTAACCTAAGGTTAAAATTTTAATTTAAATATTTAAAGGCGCCAAGTTTAAAGTTTAAATCGAATTTGAAATTCAAAAGGGCTGACGTGTTTTAATGCAAAAGGATAAAATATCACTAGGAAATTATTTTCATTTTCAAACTATATACGATATTTGAATGCCCATGAAAGTTATAAATTATGTGCTCCATATGCGAAAGGAAGAAGCTTGTAAGTTGTTTTAATAAAGCAGGTATACTTGTATTTATATTTGCGTGATGTGACAAAAATATCTCATAGCACGGGATAGTGTAGACAGTGGTCGAAGGTGTGGCTAAGGCATTGTGAAGGGAAGGTCGTGGTTTTGAATCCCATGTGATTTATTTTTGGCAAAGGAGGAGAAGCATTTTATTTTCATTGAAATTCGTGTGATAGCCTTAAGAAGGAAGCATGGACCTTTGGTTCACATATGGGCATGTAGCCCAAGTGATGGCTTAGCCTTTGGCTAAGGCGCTACGGCGGCATAGATCATGGGTACGAGTTTTGTCGTTGGTTGTTGGGCGCTGGTCGTTGAAGACATGCACAATATTTTTGGTGATGTGGTCCAACATTAAGGTATGCATTTTTAATTTAATTAGTGCCAAAGGTTTGGAATACGAAAAGAGTTTGAGGGCACGTGATAATTAAAAAGGTATGTGTTAAATTTTTAGGGAGTCATAAGGGTTGTTGAAATAATATTTTATTTTTTATGCTTAGAAAATAAAATATTGGATATTATAAGGTGTTAACAAAGGAACTCCATTAATATGTATTAAATATTATTTTGAGAAGATTGGAGATTATAAGGTGTTAACAAAGAAACTTCATTTTTATGTATTGAATATTATTTTGAGAATATTGGAGATTATAAGGTGTTAACAAAGGAATTTTATTTCTATTTGTTGAATATTATTTTGAAAGTATTAGAGATAATAAGGTGTATTTGTGACTTAATATTTTATTGTATTTATTGAATTGTGAAATAATTATTGAAGAGAATATTTGTGGATATTTTGAGATAGTTTGTTGCTATCTAACCTATAATTGGCAAAAAGATTTGGTTGTGAGTAAAACAAGTTTTGAATATATATCTCCATCAAAGTAAAAAAGGTATGGGCACACTATCATTTGTTTATAGTGATTGAAATGATTGTATGAAATATAAGGTGGAGTGAAAAGAATTGATGAGTATTATTGGGATTGTGTGAGTAAGGTTAAGTGCATATTATTGATGAATAATTTGATTTGAAATAGAGATTGAGAATTATTTGAGTTAGTGTTTAAGACCTACATTGTGATTTGTATTGAAAGAAGTATGAAAACACTTGTTTATGGTTTGTAAGCAAGTTGTGTTTCATTGATTGAGTGAAATTCTTAAGAATTGGTTTTGAGTGATATTGAAAGTGAATGTGCAAACATTAGAAAACTGATTTTTGAAACCAGCATAATTAATGATTGAGTAGAACATATTGAGTTTTTGATAGAGTACATCATTCTCTATATGTTCCAGAGGTTAAAAGAATTCTAAATAGAATATGTCTAAACTACTTCAAGTTAAAGGAATTACTTTGAAGAGTAGACAAATCATTTGATAGCATTGTGTGCAAGATTTGAGATTGATTAAGCATATGTTGTGAGTTATTTTGAGCATGTGTTAAATTATATTGAGCAATTTATTGAGAGAAATTGAGAGCAGATTTGAGGTAAATCTTGGTGAAGACTTGTAGACATATTTGAGCAAGTCTTCGTGAAGAATTGAGAGCATATCGATAAAGTTCTTGAGAGAACTTGAGATCAGATTTGAGGTAAGTATTGGTGATGAATTGTAGACAGATTTGAGGCAAGTCTTGGTGAAGAATTATAGGTAGATTTGAGTAAGTCTTGGTGAAGACTTGAGATAACATTAAGAGCAGGTTTGATTTGTTCAAGCTTTGTGTTAAGGCTTAGGGAAAATTTGAGTAGAGTTGATTTGTGATTGGATCAAGCTTTGTGTTAAGGCTTGAGGACAGATTTGGTACATATTTGAGAGCAGTTTTGAGATAGAGTTAGAGTATATTTGTACTAGATCGAGGATAGTGTTTAGTGTAAATTTGATATAGAGATTGAGTAGAGTTGAGAGTAAAATTTGAAAGTGATAGAGCAGAGGACAATAGTCTCCAGTGGATAGAGATCCATTAGCCAGGGCAATGAGGACAAAGGTCTTCTGAGTGAGGATAGAGGTCTTCTATGGAGAGAGATCCACAAGCTAGAGCAGTGGGTGTAGTAGTATTCTCTACGATCACCAACCAAAGTAGAGGAGAGAGAGTTCTCATGTGGATAGAGTTCCATGAAATAGAGTTGAGGGGAAATATTTCTCCTATGGATAGAGTTCCATGAACTAGAGAAAGGGGAAAGAGTTCTCCTATGGAATGTGATCCATGAACTAGCTGGGAAGATAAAGTTCTTTTGAGGAGAGATATCCAAGAACCATTTGAGGAGATAAAGGGCTCTTGGATCAAGTTCCATGAACTAGAGAAAAATGGGAAAGAGTTATCCTATGGAGAGAGATCCATAAATTAGAGCATAAGGGATTGGTGTCTCCTTTGGATAAATATCCATAAACATTGTAATAGGGAATTGATTCCCAAGAGGATTTGTTGAGAAAATTTTAGTGAAATATTTTCTCCATGGAGTAGTACACATTGGGTGAACCACATTAAATTGGTGTATTTATTGTATGTGATGAATTATGCATTGATTTGATTACTGCTGTTGATATTACCACTGATTATATTGAATATTTTTTCCTAGAAAAGAAAAGTAAAAGTTGGTATTATACGGTTCACCCCCTCTCAGTATAAGCTTGTGTTCTTTAATTGGTATCAGAGCAGGTTCCTTCGGAAGAGTTTAACAACTTGAAGAAAAAGTATATAGAAACACAGATGGTATGTCTGAGTGAATCTTTAGCTAATAAGACACCATTGTTCTATGGGAACAATTATGCTTTCTGGAACATAATAATGAAGACTTACTTAATGGCACAATGATATGAGACATGGCAAGCAATTGAGTATGGATACACACCTCCAACTAGTCCTTCTATAGATAAATATGGTAAGCTCCTACATCTATACAATGCAAAGGCAATGAATTCAATCTTAAGTGGTTTACATGAAGGATAGTTTGTAAAAGTTATCCATTGCACATCAACAAAATATATTTGGGAAGAGTTACAAAAAACATATGAGGGAGACAAAAAGGTCAAGATGGCAAAATTGCAAAATCACAAGAAAACATTTTAAGACTTGAAGATGAAGGATGAGGAAGACATTGCTACATACATACTTCGTATGGATGAGGTTGTTAAATCTATGCAATTACTTGTGTTTAAGGTTGAAGAATTAGATGTTTTTCAAAAGGTTTTAAGGTCACTTCCTATAAGGTATAGTGAAAAGATTTCAACTATAGAAGAAACAAGAGATATTGAAACTTTGACTAGGGATGAGTTGCATGGAACTCTCATAGCTTTTAAGATGAGAATAGGAAAGCATCCTATCCCCAAGAAATATGTAGCCTTCAAAGTAGAAAAGAAGATAAAAGATAATACAAGTAGGAGTTCAAGTGATAGTGATGGAAGATCCTTAGATAATGAAGAATAAATTATCTTCTTGGTAATAGAGGAAGAAGGAAGTGTTTCTATTGAAGATAAATATGAAAGGTATGAAGATGCTCTTGAAAACAAAAAGGTAGAGGAAGAATCATAAAATGAAGAATAAGGAGTAATTGATCTAGAAGGTGAGCTTATTTCTACTCTTAAGGAATTAAGAAAGGTAGGAAAGCAAAATTCAAGACTCAAGGTTCAATTTCAGGAATGTGATGAAGAAAAATGAAATCTTATACAATATCTGACAAATTCAATATCTAAGACAAGGAGATTTAGAGAAAATTTAGAAGTAAAAGTCTTAGAATATGAAATATTAGAGCATGAGGTAGTTTCGCTAAGGAAAAAAGTGAAAGAGTCTAAATACAATCTATACAAGTTTGGGAAAAGATCAAAGACCTTGGATAAGATTATCAGTGCACAAAGATCTTAATCAAACAAGATAGGACTTTGTTTTGAAGAAGGACAAAGAGAACAAGGAGAGGATTCAAGCCCAAGCTCCAAAGAAGAAGAAGCTTCAGAAGAAGATATTGAAGGAGACAGTAAGACTTATGAGGATAAGTTTAAAAGTAGAAGGTTATACAAGGAAAGGAACAATGCATAAATGAGAAATAAGAAATATCACAGGGAAGAAGAGACTAAGAGACCAATGGGTCAAAAGAAATATTTCTTCAAAGGACATTGCTTCTCATGTCACAGTCTTGGTCACAAGGCTATGCAATGTAGGACAAAGGAAAAGAAGGAATATGGTTTCACTAAGAGAAATTTCAAAAATGGGCATCTCTTCCAAGGGTATTGTTACTCTTGTAATCAGTTTGGTCATAAGGCAATTAATTGCAGGGTTCATGAAAGGAATGGATATGGATTCACCAAGAGGAACTTCAAGATATTTGCACCTTCAAGGAACCACAACATTAAGTGTTATAAGTGCAATAATATTGGGCATATGGCTAAGTGGTGTAGAACAAAATTTCCAAAGACAAACAAGAACAGGGATATTCAAAAGAATCAGAAGGATCAATTGAGGAAGAAGATGGATAAAGAAAAAGAGCATTGTGTGCTGGGAGGAGAGATACTCCCGCCCCAAAATTAACCACCTCAAGGAGAGGAGGTGGAAAGGGGGCTGAGATAAGAGTATTATCTTTAGACCCAAAGGAGTCCCTTTTCCATTGATGTCAAAGGGGGAGAGATTTGAGTTAGGGGAAGAGCATTCAGTCAAGAGAAGTAGTTTCTCAGAGGGAGAAGAATTAAAAAAGGTAAAAAGAATGCTTAAATAAAAAAGGGTTACCATAAATGACAAAGGGGGAGATTGTTGGAAATTTGAGCAAGTTTGTGTTGTCATTGACGTCAAGAGATTTGATGTTTAGTTTTGTTGTCATTAAGGTCAAAAGGTTGCATTATCCAAAAATCAAGGAAGTTGTTAAAAGAAGAAAAGGGTATACTATTTATTTTAAATATTATATACCTAAAGAGGTCTAAAAGGTAGAAGACCCAAGCAAAGGGAAGCAAGTTTAAAAATAAATAATAATATTATAATATTCAAGAAAAATAAAGAGGCGAGAAATAACAAGGTCCAAGGAATCATTAAAAAATATATATCCCCGACAAGACCCATTGAGCAGTTTGGAAAGGTTGGCAAAAGGTTTTAATTTAATTTATTTAAATTAAAATATTTTAACCTAAGGTTAAAATTTTAATTTAAATAATTAAAGGCACCAAGTTTAAAGTTTAAATTGAATTTGAAATTTGAAAGGGTTGACGTGTTTTAATGCAAAATGATAAAATATTACTAGGAAATGATTTTCATTTCCAAACTATATACGATATTAGAATGCCCGTGAAAGTTATAAATCGTGTGCTCCATATGCGAAAGGAAGAAGCTTTTAAGTTGTTTTAATAAATGAGGTAGACTTGTGTTGATATTTGCGTGACATGACAAAAACATCTCAAAGCACAGGGTAGTGCAGACGACGATTGAATGTTTGGCTAAGGCATTATGAAGGGAAGATCATGGTTTCAAATCCCATGTGATTCATTTTTGGCAAAGGAGGATAAGCATTTTATTTTCACCAAAATTCATGCAGCAACATTAACAAGGGAGTGTGGACCTTTGGTTCATGTGTGGGTGTGTATCCTAGGCATCAGCTTAGCCTTGGGCTAAGGCGTTGCAGCGACATAGGTCGGGGGTTTGAGTTTGGTCATTGGTCGTTGGGCGATGGTCATCAAAGACATGCACAATATTTTTGGTGATGTGGGCCAACATTAAGGTATGCATTTTTAATTTAATTATTGCCAAAGGTTTGGAATGTGGAAAGAGTTTTGAGGGTACATGATAATTAAAAATGTGTTAAATGTTTAGGGAGTAATAAGGGTTGTTGAAATAATATTTTATTTTTGATGCTTAGAAAGAAATTATAAGGCGTTAACAAAGGAAATTCATTTTTATGTGTTGAATATTATTTTGAGAAGATTGGATATTATAAGATGTTAACAAAGGAACTTCATTTTTATGTATTGAATATTATTTTGAGAATATTGAAGATTATAAGGTGTTAAAAAAAGAACTTTATTTCCATGTGTTGAATATTATTTTGAGAGTATTGGAGGTGTATTTGTGACTTAATATTTTATTGTATTTCTTGAATGGTGAAATAATTATTGAAGAGAATATTTGTGGAGATTTTGAGATAGGTTGTTGCTATCTAACCAAGAATTGGCAAAAATATTTGGTTGTGAGTAAAATATGTTTTGAAGACATATCTCCATCAAAGAAAAAATGTATGGGCACACTATCTTTTGTTTAGAGTGATTGAAATGATTGTATGAAATATAAGGTGGAGTGAAAAGGATTGATGAGTATTGTTGGAAATGTGTGAGCAATGTTAAGTACATCTTGTTGATGAATGATTAGATCTAAAATAGATATTGAGAATTATTTAAGTTAGGGTTTAATACCTACATTGTGCTTTGTGTTGAAAGAAGTATGAAACCACTTGTTTAGGGTTTGTAAGCAAGTTGTGTTTCATTGATTGAGTGAAATTATTGAGCATTAGTTTTGAGTGATATTGAAAGTGAATGTACAAACATTAGAAATCAGATTTGTGAAAGCAACAGACTTAATGATTGAGTAGAACATATTGATTTTTTGATAGAGTACATCATTCTCTATATGTTCTAGAGGTTAAACGAATTCTAAATAGAGTATGTCTAAACTGCTTCAAGTTAAAAGAATTACTTTGAAGAGTAGACAAAGAATTTGATAGCATTGTGTGCAAGATTTGAGATTGATTGAGCATATGTTGTGAGCTATTTTGAGCATGTGTTAAAGCATATTGAGCAAGTTATTGAGAGAACCTGAGAGCAGAATTGAGGTAAGTCTTGGTGAAGACTTGTAGGCAGATTTGAGAAAGTCTTAGTGAAGACTTGAGAGCAGATTGAGCAAGTTCTTGAGAGAACTTGAGAGAAAATTTGAGGTAATTCTTGGTGAAGACTTGTAGATAGATTTGAGGTAAGTCTTGGTGAAGACTTGTAGGAAGATTTGATCAAGTCTTGGTGAAGACTTGAGACAACGTTAAGAGTAGGTTTGATTTGTTCAAGCTTTGTGTTAAGTCTTGGGGTAAATTTGAGTAGAGTTGATTTGTTATTGGATCAAGCTTTGTGTTAAGACTCTAAGATGGATTTGAGGACAATGTTCATATTTGAGAGCATATTTGATATAGAGTTAGAGAATATTTGTACTAGATCAAGGATAGTGTTTAGTGTAGATTTGAGATAGAGATTGAGCAGAGTTGAGAGTAAGCTTTAAAAGTGATAGAGTAGATAACAACAATCTCTAGTTGATAGAGATCCATTAGCCAAGGTAGTGAGGACAAAGGTATTTTATGGAGAGATATCCACAAGCCAGAGTAGTGGGGGTAGTAGTCTTCTAGAAGATCACCAACTAGAGCAGAGGAGAGAGAGTTCTCATGTGGATAGAGTTCAAAAAAATAGAGTTGAGGGGAAAGAGTTCTCCTATGGATAGAGTTCCAGGAACCAGAGCAAGTGGAAATATTTCTCCTATGGAGTGTGATTCACGAACCAGCTATGAAGATAGAGTTCTTCTATGGAGAGAGATCCACGAACTAGTTGAGGAGATAGAGGGCTATTGGATCAAGTTCCACAAACCAGAGAAAAAGGGGAAAGAGTTCTCCTATGGAGAGATATCCACAAATTAGAGCATAGGGGATTGGTATCTCCTTTGGATAGAGGTCCATAAACATTGTAATAGGAAATTTATTCCCAAGAGGATTTGTTGAGAAATTTTTAGTGAAATATTTTCTCCATGGAGTAGCCCACATTGGGTGAACCATGTTAAATTTGTGTCTCTATTGTGTGTGATGATGTATGCATTAATTTGATTATTGGTGTTGATATTGCCACTGATTATATTGGATATTATTTCTTGGGAAAGAAAAGTAAAATTTGATCTTATACTGTTCACTCACCCCTCAATATAATCTTGTGTTCTTAAAACCCATACAACCAAATATACACATGAAAGGTTCCACAATTGATGCCCAACTAGTAACAAAATTATCAAGCAACTCTCTATACCATAAAGCAACTTTATCATATAATGAATAGATAAGTAAGTAGACCATGTAATCCTTCTCCTAAATATGATGAATTAACATGAGTGTAGGTAGCTCATTTAGGTGATCCAATGGTGCCTTGTCCCTACTCCCATCAAAGGTAGGTAATGCTTTCATAGAGATAAGTGGGATAGGGAAATATACCCTTAGATTTAGTGGTCCTTTATAGGTCTAATTAGGAGGATGGTTTTGGTGCCTAGAAGGTTGATGCACTATATTATTTTGTAGAGAATGATGGTATTGCATTGAATAGGGGTATTGTAGGCCAAAATTGGCCACATATAAACTTAACTCAAATTTTGCAAACAATTGGCTAAATATGGGTAAAGTAAGCATAAATCCGCTGATTTTTCCATTTTCGCTCAAAAATGTAAATTCATGGGAAAATCCTCAAATTGGGAAAGAAGCTCTAACACGCGATTTCCTGACTCCTTTGTTAGTCATGCACAAACCTGAAAAGCATCAGAAAATAAATTTTCATTGAAAATTATGAAATCACGGAAAAGGGGGCTAAATTAGATGAAAGTGGTGCACGTGATTCCTTGTTCTCTTTTAGCCATGTGCAAAATTAGAAAAGCACTAGAAAATTCAAAATCACTAAAAAGCATGATTTTACTGAAAAGGTGGGTCGTAATTATTGTAAGCAAAGCCCTACGATTTCTTGTTCCCTTTGGTCATTGTGAACAAAACAAAAAGCACTCAAAAACATGAATTCGCTAAAAAGTCTAAAATTGGGTAAAAGGCTCCAAAGCATGATTTTCCTTCATTGTTATCTACATGCAAATCAGAAATGCACTGGGAAAGACTTATAAAGAGAAAATCACTAAAAATGCTATTTCATGAACTTTTTTTACCAAGAAGCCCAAATTGGGAAAGCATGTGATTTCTCGTCTCCTTCATTATTGGTACACGAACCAAAAATACACTGATCTTAGAAACATAAAGAAATATGAGCGGGATCTCGATTATGCGCACTTCCCTATTTCTATGGCTAAGGCTAAGAAATTCAATCTTGTGTGGATTAGAGGATAATATAGTGATGAGAGACCATGTGATAATGAATCACAACCATTCATCATTAGATCAAGGTGAAAGTTAATCTTTCTCTAAATTTATGTGGTACATAGATAGAAGAGAGATGAATCAGGTGCCATGGAAGCCGAATTTCCACTTATAGTCTAGAAGCTACTAGAATATATTGTTCAACCAGATTCAATTGTAGATCAACAAATAAAATAAGGTAGTAAGAATCATCAATGGTAGAGATGACTCGGGTCTAAAATATTTTTATAACTGATCAAGAAGCCACAACTAGCTAGCATCATCTATGACAAGTGGCCAAGAAATTAAGAAAGTAAAAAACTCCCTATAATGCTTAGAATGAAACTCATATAAATCTATAAATAAATGCAGGGGCCTCCTTTCAAAAGGTCGACTCTAAAGTGTTTTCTTGCACTACTATGTATATTTTCTATAATTAATCAAAGAAGCATTACAAGGGATGTTTACCTCAAACTTGCATTTGTGTTGATTGGTTGATCATAATCTTGTGAAGTTATTTCTGCTACTGTTGCTATGGTTAGTTTATTCTGTTAATTTGGATTGCTAACTTAGAGAAAATTGGAATAATTCATACTTATATGCATGCTTATGGGAATTCTATTTTTGTTAGTCGAGGCATTGATCTTATTCTATTAACTTGGATAATTAATGCTAGATGTTTGGAATAATTCTTTAAGTATGTCAAAGGCCATTGATGTAGAGTATTGCTGAGTTTTGAATGTTGTTAGTCCTAGATATTGTCTCTGTAAATTGATTCATCGGAAGATACCTTATGGATGTCTATGTTGTTAGCTTCACCCATCCATTATTCATTCATACATTTCTAACCCTTTCATTCCTATCCCTAAACCTTTATCATTTTGAGCTAAAAAGAGTCAACACCTATTAAGTTGACAAGGTATACCAACCTTCTCTGGAGGTTGAATCAAAGCAATTTGGTTCTTCCAATGTTTAGTCTGGGTTGTGATTAGTGGGTGCTCACCTTTAAATCTCTTAGGATAATGATCATAGTTCTAGCATTGGCTTGATGACAAACCAGACTACAAATTTTTTGGCATGCCCGATGGGACAATTTCCACCATATATGTTTTCCATGTTTTACCTAGAGGAATCAAGATTTAGTGAATTATCTTGACCTCAAAAGTGGAGAAAGTAAATTCACTTGGTGAATTCCCTAGAATACAACCTAGTAGAACCTTATTCCTAATCCTTACACTTTCATGTTTACCAGAAGTGCTGCTAAGAAAGGTGAACAACCTGCTAATTTTTATGAGTTATTCCCAAAATCCAGGCATTCAAGATATCCATCCTCTAAAACTACCTTAGAAGAATTTCAAACATCATCCTCTTTCTCAGACTCTTCTGAAACTGATACTCCCTATACTCAGGTTAATATGGATCCTGACCAGAATGCAGCTCAGTAGAATTACCTCGATTGGAATTTTGCAACCCCCTTATCTTTCCAAGATGTGCATGATATCCCTCAAGCCATAGTAAAGGCCATACCCACCTATGATGGTACTAGGAGAACTACATATGAGCATTTCCAAGATGTGTTGTCAATGGTAGCTATTCATAATATCAGGAATGAAGATGTCATTGTTAGATTATTGGTCCTTTCCTTTAGAGGTAAAATCCTACATTGGTTCAGAACCTTAGAAAATGGTTCCATCAGATCTTGGGCTGATTTAGTTGGTCCTTTTGTGGAAGAATTCAATGAGTCTATAGACCCATTTTCACTCCTAACTCAGTTCATAGTTATCCAAAGGCACCCACAAGAGTTAGTGTCTGATTTCAACCTCAAGTTTAGCAGAACTTGGAAGAGAATCCCCAATGAATTTAAGCCAGCCTCCCCCCTTGCTTATAGGTATTATATCAGAGCTTTAGGGCCTGATATTGGATTACAAACCCAACAATATGGGGTAACCACATTCCCCCATATCTATCAAATAGTGGTCCATGCTGAAGATATCTTGATTTTAGTAGGAATATTACCCCCCAAACATGTTACACCATACTTTCCTGAGATCATGCAACATCCTCCCTAGTCTACAACTACATCTCTTCCTATAATGAATCCCCCTCCATTAGCAACTCAATTCCCTTCAATTAATCCATTACCTCCTCCTAAGTTACCAACTATTGTACCTTTCCCTCCATTACCATCTCAAGCACCTCAAGAGTCTCCATTACTCCTTGATATTCAAAATTCTTTAAAGACTATCAACAATAAGGTCAATGCTATAGAGAAAAGAGAAATGGAAAGATCTCAGCAAAGGATATTCCCTTATATTAATAGAGATCAAAATCCTAGTTCAAGTAATAATGTAGGGCCAAGGGTTAATGCTAATAAGGAGGAATATGATTCCAATCCTGAAACTACTCTGGCCAATATTTGGTGTTTGGTCTACAATGACCCTCATGATCCTGAGTCTTGCTACATGTATCAACACCATGTTCAACAGGCCATAGAAAAGGTTGAGAGGACCCAAAAGGGAAGAGTTAACATGTTGTGGTAGCATGAACAAGTGATGAGTGGGCCTAATTTCTCTGAACAAGAATCTATCTCCGTATTGACTAGATCTAGAAAGAAACCATTGCAAGTTGATCCACATAAAATGGGTTCATTCCAAGTTCCTTCTCAGAATAAAAGGGACCAACCCTACCAAATAAGGATAAGTTCCCTATTCCATAGGCAGCTAGAAAAGGAGATTTAGTCCCTAAAGATCAGGAGAAAGATAGAAATGCATCAAAGCAAATTCAAAAGGAGAAAGATAAGGAGCAATCAAGTTCCAAAGAAGAGGCAAGGGAAAAGTTGCAATTCCCTTCTATTACCAAGAGATAGAGAATTGAGGTCACACAATAGTATAGGAGAAGATTTGGAGATACAGACAAGAAAGAAGAGAGAAACCCTTTAGAGAAGCCTGAATTTAACATTGTTGAGGAACTCAAGAAGACTCCATCTAGGGCAAGCCTCTATGATACACTCTTCCTCCTCGATCAAATTGACTTACTGAAAGCTTCTCTTAACAAGAAGTCTCAAGGGAAAGAGATTGCTACTGTACTTAATCAGGCTCATGACCAAGAGAATATGTCTCCTGCTACCCTAAAAAATAAGCCTCCTCCATTCTATATTTCCCTTAGGATGGAAGGATGGATAGTTCACAACTGCATGATTGATTCAGGGGCTTCCACTATAGTTATGCCCAAGGTTGTTTGTGATGATATGGGGATGGAATATACACGCTCATGCCAAGGAGTTTTACAACTGGATGGGACCTCGGTAAATACTATTGGAGTTGTGAAGGATGTACTAATGAGATTACATAGAGCCCCTAAAATCACTATTGTGCAAGATATTGTGGTGGTAGACCTTGAACCTTACTTTGGCCTATGTCTTTCCAGAGAATTTACTGCTAAATTAGGGGGATATATGTATTTAGACTACTCTAGCATGATGATCCCTCACAAAGGTAAGAGGATAAGGTTGACTCCTAAAAAACCAATCACTTACCATATTGAGAAGATAGAGGAAGATTTGTATAATCACTCAGCCATGGAAGAACCAAAATTGGTAGAACTCCTTGAGGATTTAGAAGTTGATGATCAACTACCATTCCAAGATGTCCATGATCTTCTTGATATAGGGATGGGTACATACAACATATCATCTAAAATAGAGAAAAATACCCCTACTATTTCCAACCAATCATTGAGAGAATCTAAAATATGGATAATGCATTTTGATGGAGCAAGATGTAGAAATGGAGTTGGGGTAGGTGTAGTCTTAAAATATCCATCAAAGGGAGTTAAAAAATTTTTCTTTTAGACTCACTTGGTCTTGCACAAACAATACCACAGAGTATGAGGCTTTATGCCTAGGACTGATGCAAGTAGAGAATATGGGCATCAAAATGTTAGACATTTATGGTGACTCAGAGCTAGTTGTGAACCAAGTCACAGGAAAGTACAAAAGTAAGCACCATTATCTAAAAGCTTATAGAAATAGAGTTTGGGACTTGATGGAAGCTTTTGATGCCTTAAACTTACATGTTGTCCCAAGGTAGAAAAATAGTTTGGTTGATGCTTTGGCTATCAAAGGCTCAAATTTCTCTCCTTCTATAGACTATGGATCACCTAAGAACAAAAGAGTTAAGCTCATTTTCAGACCAATGGTGCTAGACAGACAAATATATTGGCAGGTATTTGAGAGCGATGAATAGATTGTTGATTTTTTTATTAAGGAAGTTGATTGTGCTTTTTCACAGAGTGATTTAGCTCAAGAAATTGATCAACAAGAGATTATACAACTAAAAAACAATCACATACCAAAAGGATTGATCACTCTAGAAAGCTTGTTTGATAATGAGGATGGTAAGAGATTAAAACAAATGAAAGTAGATGATAAGATCTATAGAGAAATTGAAGTTGAAAATGGAGAAAAGCTAAAATTTGGCATACAATGCACTACAAGTGAGGCTGAGGCATTCAAATATTTGTGTCATAGATACCAGGATATAATAGCTTGGACTTATGATGACCTGAAGGTTTATGATAAAGGTATAATTTAGCATACTATTGAGCTAGTTCCTGATGCCAAGCCATTCAGATAGAAACAAAGATCGATGAATCCTAAAATAGAGGTGATCATGAGGTAGGAACTGCTAAAGCTATTGAAAGCTAAAATAATCTACCCTATTAAACACTCTACCTGGGTTTCCAATTTGGTCCTAGTAAGGAAGAAGAATGGTGATATCCACCTCTATGTAGACTTTAGGAATCTGAACCAAGCATCTCTGAAAGATCACTACCCCTTACCACAAATTGATCAGATTTTATAGATGGTAGTAGGGGCAAAAATATTCTCTTTATTAGATGGCTTCTCTGGATATAACCAGATTTGGGTCAAGTATGAAGATCAACATAAGATTGCATTCACTACAAAGTGGGGTACCTTCACCTATCAGAGAATGCCATTCGGTCTATCAAATGTTGGTGCCACTTTTCAAAGGGCAATGGATTATGCTTTTGGTAAGCTTATCAATAAAATAATATTGATATATTTAGATGATATGACTATGTTTTCTCACAAGAAACAAGATCATCTCAATCATCTAGAGCAAGTTTTCCAGAAATGTAGAGAGTTTGGCATATCATTGAATCCCAAAAAATCCATATTTGTAGTCCATGAGGGGAGATTATTGGGGCATGTAGTGTCAGAACAAGGAATGTCCATTGACCTAGATAGAATAAAAGCAATATTGGCACTTCCTCTTCCAATGAATAAGAAGGCTCTTCAGTATTTCTTTGGGTAAATTAATTTTGTGAGGAAATTCATTTTTTATTTTGCTCAGATTGTTAAACCAATCTCAGAGTTACTCAAGAAAAATGTTGACTTCAAATGGACTGACAAAAGGAAGTAAGCATTTGAATTGATCAAGCAAGCCATTGCTACAGCTCCAGTATTGGTTAACCCTAATTTTGATAAGGATTTCATCTTATACGCTTATGGAGCTGAAGAGAGTTATGTTGTTGTGCTAACTCAAAAGGATGATGAGAGCAATGAGCACCCCATATTCTTTTGGAGTTAGACCCTACATGAGTATCAAATAAAGTACAACTTCATAGAAAGATAGGTGTTCATAGTAATGAAATCTCTAAAAAAGTTTAGGCAATACCTTGCTCAAAGCAAAACACTGGTGTATGTGGTTCACCCTGATGTGAGAACCTTTATCTTACAAGGTGAACTTGGTGAGAAGAGAGCAAGGTGCATTACAAAGATACAAGAGTTTGACATAGAGATTCATCCCACCAAATTGGTTAGAGGAAGAGCATTATGTCAAGAACTGGTAGCTAAAGCTAATACAAGAGAAGAAGTAGCTTGCTAGATCGAAGAGTTAGAGTAGAAAGATGACACTCTCTCAGAAGGAGTGGATTGGATAGAGCAGCTCAAGAACTACTTTGAGATAGGGGTTTGCCCTCCAAATCTCAATGCTTCACAAAGGAGAAGGTATAGGTTGCAAGCCTTGCACTATATGATGTTACCAGGAGGGATTTATAGAAAAAACCTAGATGGTGTTCTCCTAAGATGTGTTAGAGAAGATCAAAAGCAAAATTTTTTAAGAGAATTCCATGATGGATTATCTAGAGGTCATTACTCAGGTAGGTCTACTGCACTAAAAATTATAAGGGCAGGTTATTATTGGCCTACCATCTTTGTTGATGCATTCAATATTGCTAGAGGTATACTGGTATAAATAGAAACACTGCAATGCCTCTTCAACTAGTACAAGTGGAGAAACCATTTCAGTAGTGGGGGCTAGACTTTGTGGGAGAGATCAATCCTAATTCTTTAGTAGGCCATAAATATATTTTGACAACCATTAATTATTTTACCAGATGGGTTGAGGCAATCCCAACCAAGAAATGTGATCAGGATGTAGTCATTGAATTCCTTGAGACTTTGATCACCAGGTTTGGCATCCCTGAAGCTTTAGTAAGTGATAATGGCCCAGATTTCATAGGAGCCAAGTACATTGAATTTTCCTAGTAGATATGGTATTTATCTAAAGAATTCTTCTAACTACTACCCTCAAGGGAATGGCTTAGAAGAATCAAGCAATAAAAACCTCCTCAGAATGATTAAAAGGTCTCTTGAAGATAACAAAATATCCTAGTATTTTCTCATAAATCAGGTCCTATGGGCAGATAGAATTACTATGAAAAAATCTATAGGCACATCTCCTTATGCCCTAGTATATGGAAAATAAGTTGTACTTCCTATACATTTAGAGATACCTACCTTAAAGTATATCAATGATGATCTTGATAAGGAAGACCCAATAAACAAAAGGCTAGTTTAGTTGTGTTGTGGCTGATCCACAACACACCCCAAAATTGGGGACCCACCTTTTTTGCATGCTTTCAAAAGGAATCTCAGTGACCCAGATGCTAAAAATCAAGAAAAAGGGGCAAAATTGCACAAGGATAGAAAAGTGTCGCGAAATCGCGACATGTCGCGCCATCGCTGCCGAAAATGAAAAAGTGTCACGAAATCGCGACATGTCGCGCCATCGCTGCGAAAATGAAAAAGTGTCACGAAATCGTGACATGTTGCTCCGTCGCGGCCGAAAGAGGAGAGAGAAAGGCAGAATGAAAAGGTGTAGCAAAATCGTGACATGTCGCAAAATCACGGGTCAAACCATCAAAAGGCAAAGAAAAACATCGCGAAATCGCGACAGAAGAGCAAACGGGCACGAAGCAGAAAGGCGTAGCGAAATTGTGACGCGTCGCAAAATCATGGTCAACACAGTCAGTGACAACAGGTGGGTGGAACCATCGTGAAATCGTGACGTGTTTGATTTTCACGGCTTGCAAGCGGGTGGAAGGCATGAAATGTAAAATGGTCATGAAATCATGACAAAACCGAGCCAAAGGCGATAAGGCCCAACAGTGTAGTGAAATCGTGACAAAAAAGACACAAAGCGCATAAGTCGAAAGGTGTCACGAAATCGTGACGCGTCGCATTTGCAGTGCGAGTGGACTAAAAGGCCTAAGTGGTGAAAGGCGTAGCGATTTCATGCAACTTTTGGAGGAAACGTTCCAAGGAAAAACGTCGTGAAATCACGAGAAAGCAACGAAGGAGCACGAAGGAAAAAATCATATAAAGAGAAAACAGAGAAGAAAACATTTCGCGTGACATGTCACGTTTTCATGGGCAAGAAGGCAGAGAAGGTTGTTGGCAAAAACGTCGTGATATCGTCTACTGTCTCATTTTCCGTTTGGTAGAGGAACAAGCTGCATGCATAAAAATGTCATGATTTACATGGGGCCATTAAAACATGTTGAAAGCGCGAAACACGTGGCATACAGGTGTCAGAGTTGTAGAAGCGTTACATGTAACAGAAAATTTTGAACGTTTCAGCATCGAGCATGAATTGAAAGTAACGAAAAGGCGAGAATACGAAATGATGCATTCTAGGAGATGAAACGAAGCGACGTAGGGAGAAACCGAGAGCCGCGCTAGACAGTATAAAATCAGAAGCGCAGATTGATACGAGGGTTGGAAATTGCTGCTAGCAGAGTTGTAGAGACAAGGGCTGCAAGCCATTCTGGGCCTGCACTTGGAGCAATTTCCTTCATTTGTTCTGGATTTGTTAAACCTGGAACATTCTGTCAATGTAATTGATATATCATTTTAATACAGAAATACAGAGAGTTGGCATCTCATTGATGAGAAAGGAGTCATTTTTGCATGCATGATTTAATGTTTTATCTTTCCCTTTCAGATTTCTAGGCTTTTAGGTGAAGTTTAATGCAAGTGTTCTTGGTTGCTTCATGCGAATGTCTAAATCTGAAATTACATTAAAAACCCCAGAAACCCGCACCTAGCTTATCTGGATTGTGCGAATTTGCAGGTTCAATAGGTTAGGTTGCATGCAGAAACCTCATTATCTTCGGTTTTGTCAATCAGGATGGTCGCACTCTGGACGTAGTTTAGTTTCATTTTCATTTGCATTTCTTTTATTTTCAATCCCTTATTTTATTTTTTGCATTTTAATTACTGTCATTCAAATAAATAACTGAAAATCCATCAAAGCTCAAGATCGAAATAGATTCAGTTCTTAGATTTATTCACTTTGAGTCCATTGTAAATTCAAATTAAAATAAACCATAGTGCCCCTTGTTAACATCCACTTGCAACCCTAAGGTATTCCCAGCATTTAAATTGAACAACATCATTGGTAAACAAAGAGCCAGCATAACAAGAACCTTGGAGAAATTATTCTGTTATAATTTCTTTGCAAGCAGAGGATTTTGGGACTCAGATCCTACCGGAGAGTGTGCTTTCACAATTGGGTGAAAACACCACTCAACAGATTGGCGCTAGAAGGAGGGCCTGATTGGTTTACTTTATTTTGATTTTCATACATAAGTAATATCTTTTTGATTTGATTTTGAAATCATCTCTTAAATCTCACAAACAGCTAAACTGCAGCATTTGTTTTTCTTTTTGTTGCAGGTTTTCTTTGAAATAACCGAGGGTTTCATCAAGCAAGCTGGACCCACCGCGTCGTATTGCGACTAGGTCCCAAACAACCGGGGAAACCATTTTTCATGACCTTACGCTCACTGGTACTCCCAAGAATAAAACCAAGCAAGTTGTAAGCTTACCAGTCACAAAAGACCTTTTTTCTCCAGGAACATCGAGTGGACCTACACCAGTGATACCAGTTGCCACTAGTGTTCCTATTGTCAGTAATATTTCCACTGCTCTTGTAGGGTTGTCTTCATCGATTTTGAGTCAAATGGCTCAACCTCCAGCAGCTCCTTGGTATGGAGCTAACAATATTCCTTTGAACATTGCAGGGGATATCCATGAAATCCCCAAGAACATAGAAATATTTTTGCCTAAATACAAACCAGATGGCCCAAGAACAGTAGAAGAACATATCCAAGCCTATAGGGATGTTTTAATTAGGCTGCAAGTCCAACATGAAGATGTGGCTTGCAGACTTTTCCCCATGAGCTTAGATCCAATAGCATATGAATGGTATATATGCTTACCAACTGGTTCAATCACTTCATGGGCGCAAATGGAGAACGCCTTTGTTAATCAATTTAGGTCACCCTTGGATCCCGCAACCATTTACAATCAGTTTATTACATGCAAAAGGGGCCAGGGTGAACCTATCAGAACATTTAATCAAAAATTCCAAAAGTGCTATAATAGAGCAGTTCGGCATTTTGCCATCGATCCCGCAGTGGCTTTGCAGATATATTTTGGGGCATTGGACCCCATGACAGCCATGTTTGCAAGACGAAATCCTCAAGTCACCACGCTAGCTCTAGCCTATAATGAAGCCATGACCATCGAGCAGCAAATGACACCACAGGGCTATGGATTTCCCTAGATGCCTATGATGGGACAATATGCTCCATATGGTCAAGCTCCCTTGGCAAATCAGATCATGGCACCGCAAATGCCAAGCATGAACGCCTTCCCATATCAGCAACCGTATCCACCAGACCTGCGTATGCACCCATTCCAATCCAACCAATTACATCCATTCCACCTGTTCCCGCATTTTTGTAGAATAGTCAATCGACTATGCAAGGAACCAGCCAAGTTAATTCTCGGGCTATAGTTCCTTTCCCAAATCCAACTCCGATTCAAAGTGTCAATCCATACGGGAATCAAATTCCTCAAAACCCGACCCAAATGTTGAATCAAGACCCCACCAATTATGCAAATCCAACGGGGGTTAACAACAATGTGATTCCACCGAAGGAGATTTATTCAGAGGTCGAAGAGCTTAAGAAAATAGTTCATAAGCTCAGCAATGACATGGTTCAAAAGCGGAAGTATGAATCCCATGCCCCTCACTCAAATCAAAATTTTAACAATAGAGGGAGACATTGGAACACAAAGCCAAACAATGGGGGAGTACCCGCTCCCATTGCTAATCAACTAGATACTTCTACAGGACCTAGTCAATCCAATTCCCTTTTGAATCTTTCAGATTTGGCATGGGAAAGGGGGTGTAGGTTGCACAACACAAAAGAACACAATGAGAGGAATTGTCCTGAAATTGCTAGATACACTCATTGTCTTCAAGCACAAGTTGATGATTTGGAACTGGTATCAAATGAGGGTCCATCGCAACATCAAGATGATAACATTATGGTGATGGAAACTGTATATCATCAAGAAGGTGAGAGTGAGGAAGAAGAAGACAAAATTTTGGAACAGGAGGTGCAAGCTTTTCGAGATTTTAGAAAGGGGAATCATGGATACCATTTGAGAAGTAAATCTAAAGCCCCTAAAACCTCATCAACACCTCCAAACAACTCTATTCTTCCTCTGGATACTAAGGCAGATAATAATCCTCCTCCTCCACTCAGAAGAGAAATGTCTAATGACGTGCAGAAGACAGTCAAATTCGAAAAACCAAACTATGACATAGTGGAGGATCTAAAGAAGTCCAAATCTAGCCTTTCGTTCTTGGACGCGGCTAGATTGCCTGGCCAAAAGGAGGCGTTGATAAAGGCTCTGAACTCACCTGATCAAATGTGGAAGGGAAAAGGAGTTGAGTCCCATCTGATTTTACGAAAGGAGAGACGGGATGTCCCGCCATTCTTATTGACTCTGAGAATTGCGGGTAAGAATTTGCATAACTGTTTGGTGGACACGGGTGCCACGAGCAACCTCATGCCTTCGGAGATATGTCAAATGCTAGGTCTCGCAACTCTGTTTCATCCAAATGCAAGGTCCTGCAATTGGACCGATCGGAGGTAAATGTGGTAGGGACCCTATATGATGTCAAAATTCAATTAAAATTTGAACCCAGGGTCCAACGAGGTTGTCGACATTCTGGTTGTTAATATCCCAAGTAGATATGGAATGCTACTTGCGAGGGATTGGATGAAAACTCTGAATGGCTATTTTTCAACAGACTGCTCACATATGTGGCTACCCTGGAAAGGAATTGCAAATCAAATCAGAGTGGAAAATGAACCGAGGCTTAAAGAAATCATAACAAAATTTAACAAGCCGAATGAAGTTCAGTTTTTTGAGCCAGAACTGGGGGTTTATGCACTTGATGTTGAGGAAGCTACTGAAGAGCCTAAAGAGGAAACATGTCATGGTGGCTCTTCTGAGGAAAATGATTGCACATGGTTGCTCAGGTTTGATGGATCAAAATCTAGACAGGGAGCAGGAGCCGGAGTCGAGCTCACTCGGTCCAGGAGGTAAACCATTATTGGCTGCCTATAGATTGCAATTTCCTTGCACGAACAATGTGGCAGAATACGAAGCATTGATCTTTGGTTTACGTCTAGCATTGAGCAAGCAAGTTAAATGCTTGAAGGTTTTGGGAGATTCTGAGCTAGTAGTCAAGCAGATCAAAGGACAGTATACATGCCGTGACAGGAGACTCGAGCCTTTATAGAACTAGGGTTATGGACCTCATTGAGGAATTCGACGCATTCAATATAGCCCTTATTTCTAGAAAAGGAAATCGAATAGCAGACTCTCTTGCAGTCATCGCGGGCATGTTAAACCCGGTTGACATAAAAAGGTGTAAAAAGTTCTCTATTGAATTGGTTCCTTGTCCATCAATACCCGATAATGTCAAGAATTTCCAAGTTTTTGAAAATGACAGACACATCTTCAAATTTGTCACGAACTCGGGTATTTTTGAAAATCGGGTGATTGATGAGGAGCAAAGGTGGCAAGATGAAACAGAAAATGAGAGTGAAACCGCATGTCAATCCAACAAAATACCTAAAGACGTGGTTTCATTGGAGAAAATGTTCGACGTGGGATACAAGACCAAAAAAGGAAAAAGGGTCCCACTCCCCAAAGATGCATGTGATTCAATTAATCTAGGGAGTGCAGACAATCCAAAGGAGGTGTACATTGCAAAGGCATGTACAGATGAAGAAAGGAGCAACATAATACAGGCATTGAAGCATTACATAGATTGCATTGCTTGGAATTACAATGAGCTGAAAACATACAACCAAGACATCATCACACATACCATCCCTTTGAAGCCAGACTCCAAGCCTTTTAGGCAAAGACAACGAGTTGTTAACCCGCTATTGGAGCCTTTGATCGAAAAGGAGGTCAAAATATTATTGGAAGCGAAAATCATTTTTCCTGTTAGGCACTCAACCTCGGGTTGCTAACCTCGTTCCAAAGAAAAAAGAGTGGAGAGATTAGGTTGTGCATAGATTTTCGAAATCTTAATAAAGCCTCTCAAAAGGATAATTATCCATTGCCATCAATCGATGAAATTCTACAAACGGTAAATGGATCTGAAATGATGTCCTTTCTTGATGGGTATTCTGGATACAACCAAATTCTTATACATCCAAATGACAGGATGAAAACAGCCCTCACCACCAAGTGGGGGACATTTGCATATAAGAGAATGTCGTTTGGACTGTTAAATGCTGGTGCAACATTTCAACGCGCCATGGACTATGCATTCAAAGGGCTTATAGGCAAATGTATCATCGTGTATGTGGATGATATTCCAGTATTCTCAAAGAAGAGAGAAGACCATGTCAAAGATTTGAAGAAAGTGCTCCAAAGATGCAGAGAACATGGAATTTCCTTAAATCCCAAAAAGTGCATTTTCGGAGTAACAGAAGGAAAATTGCTTGGTCACATCATTTCAAAAGAGGGCATATCCATCGACCCAGAAAGGATACAAGCTATCCAAAACTTACCTCTCCCAGGTAGTAAAAAAGAATTGAGATCTTTCTTTGGGCAGGTTAATTTTGTGAGGAAGTTCATCTCTAGCTTTGCTGAGATAGCCAAACCTCTGAACAAGATGCTCAAGAAGGATGTAGAGGTCAAGTGGAACGAGGAAAGTAGGGTGGCCTTTCAGAACATCAAAGATGCCATTTCCAGAGCCCCTGTCCTCATAAGTCCAGACTATTCTAAGCCTTTCTATATTTATGCTTTCGCATCAGAACACTCTTTTGCGAGTGTCTTGACCCAAAAAGGTGAGGATAGTGCAGAAAACCCCATAGCATTTTTAAGTGCCCCTCTAAAAGATGCTCAATTAAGGTATTCCATCCTTGATAAGCAGATGTACGCACTTTTTAAAACGGTAAAAAAATTTAGACATTACATTGTGCACAGCAGAGTTATTGCCATCGTGCCTGACTCTGCTGTTAAGACCATGTTTTTACAAAATGAACTAGGTGAGAAAAGAGGGAAATGGATTTCCACCATCCAAGAATTCGATCTCGAAATCCAACCTATGAAACTAGTTCGAGGACAGGGACTGGTGAAGGCGATCGCTGAAAATAATCCGCAAATAACATGCCAATACTCGAATACAGAATACATTGCTAAGGATGACTCGTATGTTGATATTGTGCAATTTTTATTGAATGGTAAGTGTCCTTCTAATCTGAATTCAACCCAGAGAAGAGCTTTAAGGCTTAAGTCTGTCAATTATCTGATGAAATCTGGTGTTCTTTACAGGAAGAATCATGAAGGGATCTACCTGAGGTGCCTGAACAAAGAAGAAGCTGCCAGGGGTGTTGCAGGAATTTCACGGGAAACATGGAACTGGTCATGGTGCGGCAAATGCTACAGCGCATCAAATCCTGAGAGCAGGATACTACTGGCCCCACATTTTCAAAGATGCACATGCCCATGTACGATCTTGTCATATCTGTCAAGTGGCTGCCAATAGAGAAAGAAATGCAGCCATGCCATTACAACTCGTAGTTGAAATGAGACCATTTGCACAGTGGGGACTAGATTTCATTGGGGTTATTAACCCAAATTCTTTTGATTCTCATAAATTCATATTGACAGCTACAGACTACTGTACAAGGTGGACAGAAGCGATTCCTACTAAACATGCCACCACAGACGTTGTAATAAAATTCCTTGAGGACCATATTATAACAAGATTTGGAATGCCCGATTCTATTGTCAGTGACAATGGTAAAGCTTTTATTTCTACACAATTTGCAGATTGGGCATATGACAACAAAGTGAGCTTAAAGTTTGCATCTAATTATTACCCTCAAGGAAATGGTTTGGCCGAATCTTCAAATAAAAATTTGTTGAACACCATTAAGAAATTGCTGGAAAAGAACCCTCGGGATTGGCACAGCCAATTAAAGTTTGCCCTTTGGGCAGATAGGACCAGAGTAAAAGAATCCATAGGGAATACTCCCTATCATTTGGTCTATGGGCAAGACCCGATATTTCCTGCAAATTTGAAGTTGCGGACCTTGCATTTCATACAAGAGTACTTGGGGACAGATGATCAAGTTGAAGCCGAGGTTAAGTCATTTGCTGCACCTTGATGAAAAGAGAGAAGAAGCCATGAATCACATGAATAAACACCAGGAAGTTATCAAGAGATGGTTTGACAGAAGGGCCAAAATTAAGTCCTTCAGAATTTCAGATTTGGTATTACTATGGGACAAAAGACATGAGGAAAAAGGGAATCATCAAAAGTTTGATTGTCTTTGGTTAGGCCCCTATCAGATTTCAGAAATTCTCGAGAAAAATACCTTCAGAGCTAAAAACTTTAGAAGGGAAAGATTTTATGCTACCGGTTAATGGGCAGATTTTAAAGCATTATTTTAGCCCTTAGGTTGTGAGAGTTTGATGTTATTCTTTTCGGTTTTGGTGGAGATTTTCAGATTTTGTTTTCATTGTTTAGGATTGTTAGTCTAGTTAGGATTTAGGTTGTGGGTTTGATTTCAATTGACATGTTTTGTTTATTTTTATAAAAAAAAAAGAATAAAATTGAGATGTCAACTTATGCTTAAGACTAGGAGAATATGAAATATTGGAATTGTCTTGTAAAAGCTCCACAAGTAGCACAAACATTTTAAGTTATATCGTTTGAAATTTGTGATGCATGAAGTAGTCAGTTTTGTATGGCAAATATTTCATTTGCAATTCAAGAGATAATGCATTCATGTTACATCTCACTTTACATATACATTCCATCTTAGTTGCATATGCATCTTAGGTACAAATCATTAAAGTGTGTCAAATCCTCTTAGGGTTGTGTTATAACATAAATATAAAAAATCCTAAGGTTGGAAACTGAGTCTTGAGATGTCTAGAACCAAGCACATCTTATACACATTAAAAAGGATCTTGAGCAAAATGATCAAAACCTAACTTGGAAGAAAAGGTTGGGCGAAAGAGGTTTTTCATGTCTATCCTATTATGCAACATGATCCTTAAAACAAGTGGTTTTGACCATTTCCATAAAGCTTAAAGCCTAAAATCAGAGTAGTAAGGATAGGGTTAAATCCTCATCGAACTTAGGTTGAGGATCCAACTCCCCAAAGCTTTGATTTGACCTACATGGAGTAGTAAGGATAGGGCATAAATTCTCATCTCGCTTAGGTTGAGAATCTGATTCCCCAAAGCTCTTATGTCTCATTTCATAATAAGTCTTGGATTGGAAGGATCGTACTACTTGTCCTCTCGCAAAGGATGGGTAGTCATCCCCAAGGTCTAAGCAATAAATTAATATTTTCCATTTTTATCCAAAGCTTGGATTGGAAGGATCGTACTACATGTCCCTAGCAAGGATGGGTAGTCATCCCCAAGGTCCAAGAAGTAAAAAATTAATTTTTCCCATCTCATATTTATTTTGGATTGGAAGGATCGTACTACTTGTCCTCTGCAAAGGATGGGTAGTCATCCCCAAGGTCCAAAGAAATGAAGATAAGTTTTGGATTGTGGGGTTAAGTATGCCCATGCATGGCAACATGTCTTGTCTAAAAAACAAGACCATTGATTGTCCAAAGGGTTAGACTAGCATGACCATTTCTTCCATAATTGGTTAAATTATTTTGCTCAAAGTGAGGTAATGAACTCTAAATCAGAATAGTAAGGATAGGGTTAAACTCCCATCTTGGTTAGGTTGGGAGTCTGATTCCCCAAAGTTCTGATTTCACATTCACTTGCACATGGGTTCAAGATAGTAGGGACTCATAACCAACTTTGGGATATAATAAAGCAATTAATTAGTGGATCCTAAGAGGGTTTGGCAATCTTGAATGTTTGTACATGATACTAGAAGAAAGACTATGCCTTTTATAAAAGCAAAATCTCCTAGCATATTCATTAGGTTACACAAATCATTCACAATCTCACATATGCATTCATGCAAAACTGACAATGGAATGTTGATCAATTTCAAACGATAGGGAATGAAATTCATTGCACACACTGAGCTAATACTTGATGATTCCGATGATTCATGTACTTCTGATCTTTGGGCATTTGTTTATATTGCTTATGTGCTAACACATGTTTTCGAGTTTGTATATGTTTCAGGTTGGGTTCTCACTAAAATGCTCAAGAGCATTTGATAGCAGAGTCGCCATTTGTTGTGGCTGATCCACAACACACCCCAAAATTGGGGACCCACCTTTTTTGCATGCTTTCAAAAGGAATCTCAGTGACCCAGATGCTAAAAATCAAGAAAAAGGGGCAAAATTGCACAAGGATAGAAAGTGTCACGAAATCGCGACATGTCGCGCCATCGCTGTCGAAAATGAAAAAGTGTCACGAAATCGTGACATGTCGCCATCCCTACCGAAAATAAAAAGGTGTCACGAAATCGTGACATGTTGCTCCGTCGCGGCCGAAAGAGGAGAGAGAAAGACAGAATGAAAAGGTGTAGCGAAATCGTGACATGTCGCAAAATCATGGTCAACCGAACAAACAGGGGAAAGCAGAAAAAACATCGCGAAATCACGACAGGAAGCGGCAAACGGGGCACGAAGCAGAAAGGCGTAGCGAAATCGTGACGCGTCGCAAAATCATGGTCAACGCAATCAGCGGCAGTAGGTGGGAGAACCATCGTGAAATCACGACGTGTTTGATTTTCGTGGCTTGCAAGCGGGTGGAAGGCATGAAATGTAAAATGGTCATGAAATCATGACAAAACCGAGCCAAAGGCGATAAGGCCCAGTAGTGTAGCGAAATCGTGACAAGAACAAACACAAAGCGCATAAGTCGAAAGGTGTCGCGAAATCGCGACGCGTCGCATTTGACGCGAGTGGACTAAAAGGCCTAAGTGGTGAAAGGCGTAGCGATTTCGTGCAACTTTTGGAGGAAACGTTCTAGACGAAAAAACGTCGTGAAATCACGACAGAAAGCAGCGAAAGAGCACGAAGCGAAAAAAGTCGCGATATCACGAAAGAGAAGTGAAAACGTCACAAATCATGACGAAGAATGAAAAACATCACGATTTCACGACATGATGTCACGATTTCTGACGTTCGCAGAGTGAGAAAAACGTCGCGATTTCGCGACTGTCACATTTTCGCTAGGCAGAAGGAACAAGCATGCATAAAAATGTCACGATTTACATGGGGCCATTACGAAACATGTTGAAAGCGCGAAACACGTGGCATACAGGTGTCAGAGTTGCAGAAGCGTTACATGTAACAAAAAATTTTGAACGTTTCGACATCGAGCATGAATTGAAAGTAACGAAAAGGCGGGAATACGAAATGATGCATTCTAGGAGATGAAACGAAGCGACGCAGGGAGAAACCGAGAGCCACGCTAGATAGTATAAAATCAAAGCACAGATTGATACGAGGGTTGGAAATTGCTGCTAGCAGAGTTGCAGAGACAAGGGCTGCAAGCCATTCTGGGCCTGCACTTGGAGCAATTTCCTTCATTTGTTCTGGATTTGTTAAACCTGGAACATTCTGTCATTGTAATTGATATATCATTTTAATACAGAAATACAGAGAGTTGGCATCTCATTGATGAGAAAGAAGGAGTCATTTTTGCATGCATGATTTAATGTTTTATCTTTCCCTTTCAGATTTCTAGGCTTTTAGGTGAAGTTTAATGCAAGTGTTCTTGGTTGCTTCATGCGAATGTCTAAATCTGAAATTACATTAAAAACCCCAGAAACCCGCACCTAGCTTATCTGGATTGTGCGAATTTGCGGGTTCAATAGGTTAGGTTGTATGCAAAAACCTCATTATCTTCGGTTTTGTCAATCGGGATGGTCGCACTCGGACTTAGCTTAGTTTCATTTTCATTTGCATTTCTTTTATTTTTTATCCTCTATTTTATTTTTTGCATTTTAATTACTCGTCATTCAAATAAATAACTGAAAATCCATCAAAGCTCAAGATCGAAATAGATTCAGTTCTTAGATTTATTCACTTTGAGTCCATTGTAAATTCAAATTAAAATAAACCATAGTGCCCCTTGTTAACATCCACTTGCAACCCTAAGGTATTCCCAAGCATTTAAATTGAACAACATCATTGGTAAACAAAGAGCAAGCATAACAGGAACCTTGGAGAAATTATTCTGTTATAATTTCTTTGCAAGCAGAGGATTTTGGGACTCAGATCCTATCGGAGAGTGTGCTTTCACAATTGGGTGAAAACACCACTCAACAAGTTGTTGCACTTGGAAGAACAGAGAGAGGAAGCCTATAAAATTTTCCCTAAGCATTTGTGATAGACAAAATATTGGTTCGATGAGAAGGCCACTTTTATGAAATTCAGAGTTGGTGACTTAGTTTTGAAATGGAATGTAGAGAAAGCCAAGCCATGCAAGCATGAGAAGTTCGATATATTTTGGGAAGGTCCATTGAAAATAGTTGCAGTCAAGCAAAATAATACTTTTTAGCTCTAAGACCAAAGTGGAGATTTGCTATTGATCCTAATAAATTAGTATCATCTCAAATTATACCTCATGTAAAAAATTTCTTACTTTGTATTATATGCACCATACAATATAAATACTTTTATTTTTCTTTTTTATACTGTGTATTAATATTAAGAAAGTAAAATGAAAAGAAAGCGCCACGGTGGAGAGTTTCCTCATAACTGTGACTCAAGGTCCATATACAAGAAAGTTCTATACCACATTTCTTACTCAAGCAACATTTCACTCCCAAAATAGAGAAAAGGGTATGGTCGCACAGAAAGAGAGAAGTTACTTTACTTAAAATATAAAAAGCATGAGTTTCCCATAAAAAGTAACTGGGAATAATGCATAATTTTAAAATAAGACATAAAGGTGGCACACATGTCAGAGTCGCACTGTTGACTACAAGGTTAAACCAATAACAAATGAGAAATATTATTGATACATTGCCATCTAGTTTTTGCATGCAAAGTGAACATTGCACCCACTACATTAAAGATGTATGTATTAGAAGAACTATATTATCAGATCCTTTATTAGAATTTACTCTTATCACATACTCAAAACTACTAGAGCAGTATAGTGCAGAGAAGAGAATAGATTTCCTAAGGATTGATAGAGATCATAGTTTTCTTTGCAAGAGTGTGCAATTGGCTAGTAATTAACAATGGCCACATTTTCTATCATTGAGAGAAAAAATACCACCGTGGAGAATGAAAGAGATAACTTATTCCAATATGCCTTAGGTAGAATTGTGGATACCACAACCACCTATAAGGAGAAAGCATAGATGTCATTAGAAGTAGAGAGATCCACTGACATATTGACATCAAGACCAAACACCATTGCAATGAGTTCTCTATTATATTTTTACATGTGCAATTTTGTACATTCCTGCCCCAAGTTGATAAAGGCAGTAGCAAAAAAATTATTATTCAAAACATATATTGTTTCAAAGTGTTGAGGATAAAACCTTAATGCATGTAAAGACTAAATATTTCAACAACTCTTTTACCCCAAGAGTGAAGCTAGGCAAGAGAGCAAAATTTTTTTTTAGAAAGATCAAGAAAAATATTATGCCCTACACAAGCATGCTGATGGGGAAAGAAATTTATTAAGTTGGATGGTAGTTCAAATAAAGATGAAATTGAATGGTAGTTCCTTGCCATAAACCCCCAATTAAGCTTGATGAGTTCAAGGACCCAACACTTTACTCAATGTTAGCTGTGATAGGAGGTTTACCCTCAGACATGAATGTGTCTCACAAGAAAATACTTACTACCCATTGCATATCTAACCCCAAGAACTATGACCCCACTTAGATGAATAATTTTCCAATATTCTTTGACTAGCCTTGATACATGGCTGATACGAATCATGAAATCCTAGTAAGATTGAAAACCAACAAAGGAGGGATAGCCTTTAGATATTGTTCTCATGTGGCATGAATTTTTCTTTACTTTAATCACTTGGAACTCCTATTTATCCCAGTAAAAATTGTGACTCATAATGGAACTACTCTCACCGTTTACTCTTGGACAAGCTCACTCTGCAAAATAGAATCCTATTACAATTTTAATAGAGAGTTCATAGTGCCTTCTCTAAAGATGATTTATGGAAAAGTGCTTAGACTGCCTAAATTGACAAGGAAGATGGTGAGGAAAGAAAGGTAAGAGGAAGGTGACTAGTTTATACTAAAAAAAAGGAACAATGATATGTCTATATGGTTTTACAAAAAAAAATCTGTGTTGCCACATTACGTCATAGAAAGGATGTTTGCTTTGGAATATTATCATTATAAATATTACATCAATGTTGTCTTCAGAATAGGAAAAGGTAGAAAGGGCATCTACATCTACCCCATTATATAGAAATATATCACCGTCATTAAAAAAGATCAATATAAGAGAATTATAAAATACATACGAGGATTGGGGTTCATAGAACTCCCTCACAGATGGAGGTACGATCCATAGAATAAATTTATAAAGAGACTGAATGATACCACCAAAGGAAAATACCCAAAATTCAAGATAACTCTTAGACCTCACTATGAAATTTTAGAAATAATGATGAAAATTCTGAATTAGAATGGGATGTTCAAAATATGGAAGAATTAACTCCTTGAAGAGACTTCTAAAATCATGTTGTTGATTATGCTCCTAAGAAAAATCAAGCACATATCTATGTGGAAGATGAGGTCAATAAAAATTTAAAGAAATAAAACTAGAACCTTGCCAAAATGTTTGAATTTTAGAGAATAAAAGAGTAAATAGATACTATGAAGTCAAAGTATCCCACTAAGAATGATAAACACTTTTATGAAACATATGATAAATTTTTACGATCTTGGCAATGCAGTGGGATTTTTTTGACATTGAGGGAGCAACAAATACCAAAAAAATTGGAGGAGTTAAACTAAAATGAGTAAGCATCAAAAATATTCCATCCTCTCCTCTATTTAGAAAGGTTACCTTAGAGGTCATCCCTACTGGAAAAGAAAAACAACTAGTATTTCAGCCAACAATAGAGTAGTTGGAGACATATGGACCAGGTGCTCAATTAATGCAAAGATATGGTTATGAAGGAGGAGGTCTAGGACAAAATGAGGTAGGACATATAGAGACAATTTAGCTCAAACAAAGGCCAGAGTGTCTAACCCTTGGGGAATCCTCAGAGGGCTATATCAAACCTAGGTCTAGGCTTGATGAGGTTATGTTCAGTACTTATGCATTTAGATTTGCGCATTCCAAACCTGTTTCATAACAAATCCAATCAAAAATATTAAGGATGAAGTGAAGGATTTGTTAGACCTTATATAAAATGAACACAATAAGATATATTACAAATGAAACAAGGTTACAATATATAGGCATAAGCCTATATGAAACACGTGACACTTGTCAAGAGAAACTGTCAAGTGTCAAGGTGAAAGCATAGTGCACTTTAACTCTAAAATTCCCCCTTAAAGTGCACTATCCTAACTAAAGAAGAAACAAAACAAGTCAACATTAGGTAACATTCCCCCTTAATGTTGACTTCTCTAAAACAACCTATCATCCTCTCTTATTGTTGATTTGGTCTAGGCTCGTGTTCTTTGCACTTGGCTCTCCAACTATGAATTCACTGTGTATACATCTCGGTCTGTTGCCTTAGGGTCAACCACTTCCACGGGTCTGTTGCCACTAGATCAGCCGTCTAAGTGCCTCAAGGTCATCATGGTTGCCTCAGGGTCAACCACTTCCACGGGTCTGTTGCCTCTGCAGGTCATCCTCAGAGGATGTTGCCTCTTGTAGGTCACTGACTAGATTCACCATAAATATCAAATCCCTCCTTATGGTGAACTCAATCTAGAAGGTGTCGGTCTCTATCGAAAATGCACCTTAATACAAAGGAAAAATGAGCCATATAAGAGTGTCGGTCTCTACCGAAAATGCACTCAATACAATAAAATGAGCCATATATCAAAATATGGGGGAGAAGAAGAAGAATAGAAGAGAATCTTCTGAAGTGTCTTTGTCTATAGTCTTCAGAAGTAGATCCGGATAAAAAATGAATAGATTCTAGGGTGTCTATGTTTATAGTCCCTAGAATAAGTGTCCTTATGGTAGTCACCTCATCTTATCGAAATGCATGGGTAACCAGTCGCTGCATCCGTCAAGTAGAAAGAGGTGAATACTAGATACTAGGTTCACTTACAAGTACCTTGGGAGTGTCGGGTACAACCGAAAGTGCACTCCAAGGTAGAAAAACTTTGAGGCTAAAAAACTCAATTGAAATAGCCTCAAAATTACAATATGACACCACCATTGTGTCCATCATGGAAAAACGTTTCCAACGACTATAAATACCCCTATATTCCACCATCAAAGGGGCCTTCATCATGTGAAAAAAAAAACCATAGCATGCCTATCTAGGCAGTAACTAGACAACATCGCTCAATGGCGGCATCGCTCTCAGGCGGAATGAAAAAAGTCTTAAAATTTCCCTCGTAGGGGAATTACAAAGACCATAGGGGTCATCGTCTCCCATTTGCACTCTCCTTATGGAAAAAAACATTAAAGGCTAAAGATAGCCTTATTCAGATTGTTCCCATTTAAAAAACTATCCCGCACTCACTATATTTCAAAATATTCCCTCACTATCATTTAAGTAAATAGCCCCACCACTATATAAAAAATAATTACCTTTTGCCTTGTTCGGCCACATTAATTAAATAAAACTCCATGATCATGAGTGCAATGGGCCCATGCATATTGTGTTCACTATTGTTATAGTTACTATTTCACCTAGAATGCTTTGAGGGCTCCTTGTAGCCCAGACTGTACTTGTTTTTCAAATAGCCCCCGCATGCGGCATATAGGTGGCCCACGGAATGCCAGGTGTCGCGTGCATTCACATTGTTGCCCGACTCCACCAATAACCATAGGCATTTATCGCAACAAACATCACTTAAAATATTTAACGGATAGCTTGTAACGATCCATCCACCACCGATCTGCACTTCAACATTTCATTCACTACGCCAAAACTCGAACTCGAACCTTAAGTAAATAGGTTGTCATGTCGAACTCGAACCAAAACATCGTCACCCCTGCCACAGTCGCTCACGTTGTAGTCTCTGCCATCGAGAATCTCTAAAATATCACGTCGTCTTATGTGGTGTAAATCTTTGCAGGAGGTTCATGGAGCAGATGGTAGGCATCGTCAATAAAGGATCGTCACTTGTCAGATTCCCACTTGAGAACATTGCACTGGTCATCCATGACATAGTAATTGTACTTGCAGGAGAAGTCCTTAGTGACAGTAAGGGTTTCATGCCAGAAGGGAACGTCGCATTGAAGATGAGGCACCAATCACAGCGCCTGCTTCACATCCCAGGCGCTTAGGCTAGGATCTGACGTGCAGACTACCAAATTCTTGTCAATCGACATAAAAAAATAGATTGCTTGCCTTTTTTAGTTCCTTCATAAAGATATCTGAAGCAACCTCCGTGTCTACAGAAACAGTCTTGCTTCTATCAAATGACGAAAAATTTTGTCTCACTGGATTCGGATGAGTTGCCTCCGAGCTTAAAACAGCTCCACAAAATTTACCAGTGGCAGGAATTTAATGAAACCCTAATGAAGGTTTTCGATGCCATGGCTGGTGGAATTTATGAGGGTTTTGGGGGGCATTATGGAAAATATTTTCATGACAACAAAAATGGGTTTTGCCTCTGCTGTCGTCGAGATTTTTTCCTGAAACCTCGTCATGGTATCGCCTCATTCGACGACTCCTACAATCCCTTTGACAGCACCAGGCACTGCAATTATTAGAGCCTTATTGTTGTCATGTATAGAAACATTGAGACATATGGTGACGGCGTTCTCCTATGCCTCGACCTCCGTGATGCACTTGTGGTTGTTGGTGTCGCACTTGGCGAGAAGGCGGAACTCATGGGCCACTTGGAAATCAAAAATGTAGACCCTAAAAAATGGATATGCACTGCCAGCCAAACCTTGCATTCGCATCGTACTGGCCATTTCAGTACCCATATCTAAAAGCAATACCTCAAAACAAAATTACAGTCCATCTCAGTACATGCATCTTTGATCCATCGCCGCACCGCTGCAATCGAGCATCGAAGTCACAGTAATAAAAAATATTGGTGCAGCGATCTCTTCAATGACCGCAATAAAAAATACTGGTGCAGCGATCTCTCCAACGACTTCAATAAAAATGGAGCGCAGCATGATTCCTTCGAGCTCCGACTTCTCTCCTCTGAGGAAAATCAGCCACAACCAGCATCATGAAAAACAAAATGGCAGCGATGAATTTTTTTTTTTTTCAAGCTATCTGGTTTCTGATCCATTTTAAAAAATGGAGAGCATACTCCCTAGGCTTTGAAAAAAAATAAAAATAAAAAAAATAATGGGGAAAAAAAAAACAGGGGGAGGGAGGATTTCCATGAGGGAAATCCCCCCTCAAGAGGTTTCACAGGGCAGGGAAAGCCTGCTCTGATACCAAATGTTAGGCCTTATATAAAATGAACACAATAAGATATATTACAAATGAAACAAGGTTACAATATATAGGCATAAGCCTATATGAAACACATGACACTTGTCAAGAGAAACTGACAAGTGTTAAGGTGAAGGCATAGTGCACTTTAACTCTAACAAGAGTGAAAAGACAAATATTAGGAAGTTTATAGCTATAATGAGTAGGTTGAAAATACTCGAGCTCAAGTGAGGACTCTAACTAATCAGAATAGTCAATTGTAGTAACAGTTGTTGATTGAAAATACCAGATCTACAAGATTCTCAAAAGATAAAGTGAAGCAGATCATGAAATAAATTTGGTTTGATATCAAATTGAGAGGTCTAGAAGCCAATTCGATCTTCATTTTCTTAGATGAAGCTACTAGTGAAGTATTTAGCACAAGAAATACTCTCAAGAATGTGCAGGGAGAAATCCAACACAAGGTTGCCCCCAAAAAAAATATTTGTAAATTGGCAAAAGTGATATTTAGAGCTACAACCAAGCTCGTCTCCAATAGGCAATGGTTTTTTGCTAAAAATATAGCCAAATATATTCTAGCAAAAAATAGACTATTAACAAAAGGCTATCAGTTGTTACATAGGCTGAAGAGCAAAACTAATAAAATGATGCAAAAGCTATCTCACATTAGACAACTTGGATTTCTTGATTACTTTGGAGAGAATTGTCAATACATTGGAGAAGCAACACTGAGAGCCTACTTAGAATCGATCACGGATAATGAGTTCAAAATAGAAGAATGGCCTAAGCCAATCCAACATGACTAGGTAGTCTGGTTGATCAAAAATTTGATAGAAATCAAAGATGTCATAGCTGAAGTCAGTAATGGCAGGGCTGAACCATCTTATGAGAGGCTATCAAGCTTACAACAGATTTATTAAAATATTTTGGTAGTACCAAAAAATCCATAGAAATTCTAAGAGGAGGCTTCAAATGCACTAAGAGATGTCATCCAACTACTTAGTAAAAAGGACATTAGTGAGGAGGATATTAGTGAAGAAGAAATAGAGGAAGATGAATCTGAGTAGGAAGACTAAATAGAAGAATTGAAAGAGGAAGAAGTTCAAGAGATTGAGCAAGGAAAATTTGAGATAAAGGTGATTGATATCGGTGAAGAGAATGTAGAATATGAAGAGTAAGAAAAATAGCTGGTTGAATAACAAAAATCTAAAAAATGCATAAGTTTTGTGAGAATTTGCAATTTTACGGGTGTTAGAGAAATAGAAAAAACATGAACCTGCATACGGCCTCATGCGTATGGAGTCACAAAAAGGTAAAACATACCTCATACCAAGCCTATAAAAAATTTCACATTGGTGCAAGAGATTGATAGTTGTGAAGAAGCATTTTTGAGCCATAATGTTGTGAATAATTTAAGGTCATGTAGCTGAACCATGAAGAGAAAGCCATTTTGAGAAACATGAATTTTTGCCTCTTGTCTTGTTTCTATGTGAACAATTATCCTTTTATTATCTTCAATTGGTAAAGAGGGTATCGGTAATAAGGAAAAAATGCTCTAAGGCCCTATTTCAAAGAAACTAGATAGAGTCTTTTTAACTTTTCCATATTCTTATATTTATTCTCAACTACTCCCCATTCATCCCATAAATTTTTTGGTAAGTAGTGTTTGTATTTACAACGGGTTTTAACAAGGATCCCAAAACCTGATTACATAAACAATGGGCCTAGGGCATCAATCCCTTGAAACTGAACACCAAAATAGAAATCCCGCCTAGCGGTAACAATAAGCATGAAACAATCCCTCTCAGCGGGAAAAAAACAAATAAGAAAGAAAGTAGTTTTGGAGATCCCGCCCAGCGGGGAGTAGCCAAAAACCACCATCGAGAAGATCCCGCCCAGCAGGAAGCAAAGAAAAACTATTACAATAAAATCTTGCCTTGTGGGAAGTAGTCAAAACCACCACAAACAGTCCCACCTAGCGGGAAGCAACAGGGAAATCCCACCATCTAGGAAACCAACAGAAAAGAAAGGATCCCGCATTGCGGGAAAACCGACGGATTTGGCGGATCCCGCCCTGTGGAGAAACCAGCCGCCCACCGGGAAAACATTTCGTTCAGTGAGAGCCATCCTGCAGGAAGCCGACAGCCAGCACAGAGAGGATCCAACCCATCAGGAAGTGACCAGAGAGTTGCAACACAAGGAACCCGCCCTGGGAAAACAAAAGAGGATCCCAGCAGCAGGAACCAAGAATCCCATCCAAGAACAGATCCTGCCAAGGATTCACAAGAAAAAGGGGGAAGCTGTCCAAACCCTAAACCGTCACCTCCACCGCACCGAGAAACGTAGGGGACCAGATCCATGTGAATAACCTGCAAAAAACCCCAGGGGGAAGCCTGAGGGAAAAAGGGAAGGGATCCCCAACCAAACAGGGATCCCTGGGAAGCACCAGTCCAAAAAAATAACCAAGGAAACCCTAGCCGGCCGGGAGGGGCGCAAATAGTGGAGAAGGATCTCCCCTAGGAGATCATCTGCAAACAACCACTCCCCGGGAGGGATGACCTGGGTTGAGCCAGGGACTGGGCAAGAACCAGGAACCATGGGAGGGGGAGCAGGGGAGGGACCAGAGCCCTCCCCTCTCTACTTTCTTCCCTCCCAAAAGAAAATCTGATTTACCCCATTCATCCCATAACTTTGTCCATCTCTAGTTCATCATGATTTCTTCCAAGTTTCTTTTTCATCTCATTTTTTCCATCATTTTCCTCCATAATCCATCATATTTTTTTGTGACTCCATAAACCCAATAAATAAGGCTATGAGTTCTCAAAATATTGCGAGCAAGATTCCCCATGAGGTGCAAATAATGTAGGCCAAAATTGGCCACATCTCAACTTAACTCAAATTTTGTAAAATTTGGCTAAGTATGGGTAAAGCAAGTAGAAATCCATTGATTTTCTCATTTTTGCTCGAAAATATAAATCTACGGGAAAAGGCTCAAATCGGGAAAGAAGCTCCAACACGTGATTTCCTGACTCCTTTTTTAGCCATGCATAAACTTTAAAATCACCAAAAAATGTATTTTTACTAAAAATTATGAAATCACGAAAAAAGGGGCTAAATCAGATGAAAGTGGTGCACGTGATTTCTTGTTCTCTTTGTTAGTTGCGTGCAAATCTAAAATGTTCTAGAAAACACAAAATCATTGAAAAGCATGATTTCATGAAAAAGGTGCACCGTGACTGTTGTAAGTAAAGCGTCGCAATTTCTTGTTCCTTTTGGCCATTGAATGCAAACAAAAAAGTGCTCAAAATGTGAATTTGCTAAAACAAGCTAAAATTGGGGAAAAGGCTCTAGAGCATGATTTTCCATCTTCTTTGATAGCCACACGCAAATGAAAAAATTCTCAAAAATGCTAAAATCAGAGATTCACCAAAAAATGCAAATTCACAAGAATAGGTTGAAATTGAAGAAAAGGCTCTAGAGCACAATTTTTCATTTTCTTTTTTATCCACACACAAATTAGAAATGCATTGGGAAAGACTTACAAAGAGAGAATAGTAGAAAATGCTATTTCGCAAAAAAGTTTACTAAGAAGCCTAAATTGGGAAAGTGCACGATTTCTTATCTCCTTCATTGTTGGTGTGCAAACCAAAAATTCATCGAGCTTAGAAATCTAAGAAATATGAGCAGGATCACAATTTCATGTGCTTCCCCATTTCTACGACTAATATTGAGAAATTAAATCTCGCATAGATTAGAGGAGAACATAGCAATGAACGACCACATGATAATCAATCATAGTCATTCATCATCAGATCAAGGTGAAAGTTAATATTTCTCTAAAGCTACATGGTACAAAGATAGGAGAGATATGAACTAGGTCCCATGGAAGTCGAATTGCCACTTATAGTCAAGAAGCTTCCAGAATATTTTGTTTAACTAGATTTAGTTGCAGATTGACGGATGAAAGAAGGTAGTAAGAACCATCAATCGCAGAGATGACTTGGGTCTAAATTATTGTTATAACTGATCAAGAAGATACAACTAGCTAGCATCATTGATGGCAAGTGGCCAAGAAATCAAGAAAGTAAAAAACTCCCTATAATGCTTAGAATAAAACTCATTGTAAATCTATAAATGAAGGTAGGGACCTCTTTCAAAAGGTCATATTTGAAGTGTTTTCTTGCACTGCTATGTATATTATCTACAATTAATCAAAGGAGCATTACAAGGGATGTTTACCTCAAACTTATGCTTTCTGTTGATTGACTGATCACAATCTTGTTAAGTTCTTTCTACTATTGATGTTATGGTTAGTTTATTCTATTAATTTGGATTGCTAACTTAGATAAAATTGGAATAATTCATACTTATATGCATGCTTATGGGAATTCTATTTCTATTAGTCGAGGCATTGATCTTATTATGTTAATTTGGATAATTAATGCTAGATGTTTGGAATAATTCTTTAAGTATGTCAAAGGCCATTAATGCAGAGTATTGCTAAGTTTTGAATGTTGTTAGTCCTAGATATTGTCTCTATAAATTGATTCATTAGAAAATACTTTGTGGATGTCTATGCTATTAGCTTCACCCATCCATTATTCATTCATACATTCCTAACCCTTTCATTCCTATCCCTAAACCTTTATCATTTTGAGCTAAAAAGAGTCAACACCTATTAAGTTGACAAGGTATACCAACCTTATCTGGAGGTTGAATCAAAGCAATTTGGTTCTTCCAATTTTTAGTCTAGACTGTGATTAGCGGGTGCTCGTCTTCAAATCTCTTAGGATAATTATCATAGTTCTAGGTTTGTCTTCATGAAAAACTATACTACAACACGTATGCTATGTAAATTTGAGGTGGAGTTGCATATGGTGTGTAAAGAAAAATTTGAGGGCATTTCTAAGCAACATAAAATGATGGTGGGAAAGGAGGGTTCAAATTTTGAAAAGGAGAAGGTGGATTAGAACAAGCCCATGGTTTATTTAGGGGAGCTTGTATGTTTTGGAATGGAGGATTTTGTAACCCTTATTGAGGGATTTGTTTATTTTTAAAAGGCAAACATTATTGTAAATTCTATAGTGGCTAATTAGCTAGAGGTAATATATGACCCAAGAGGTTTTCTTGTATTTCTTGCAACCCCATTGACTTATCAACACTTGCAAATTCTAATATTAACCTTGGTTTTGGTTAGGAGTAAAAAATTATCATGAAAATGCACTTCTTATCCCTCCTTCCCGTCCTACATCCAATTTTAAGTCTTTTCTTGGAAGATCCTTGACTCTTCCCCTTATTGAAACACCTGTGCATCCTCCACCTAACATTAGAGCCAATTCTAAATGGACTCCTCCTCCACTTGGATGGCTCAAGTTAAATTTTGATGGAGCTACCAAAGGAAATATAGGAAATTCAGGTGCGGGAGGAATCCTCAGAGATCATGGTGATCAATTCATATTTGCCTTTGCTGAAAGTCTTGACATGCAGACCAATCATGTTGTTGAGGCAAGATCCTTGTGGAGAGGAATATCAATAGCAAAAAATTATCTGGGAAGGATGATAGTTGAAGGATATTCTCTCAATATAATAAGCTACCTATGAAATAATAGGAAGTCCACCTGGAGGGTTAGGGACTTCATTAAGGAAGTTAAAAGTCTCATTATTATACATTAGGAGTTATTTTTCAACACTTCTTTAGAGAAACTAATAGGGTGGCAGAAAAGTTAGCCAACCTTGGTGTTAACATTGGCAACTTGACCACATGGACACATGACCTTTCGCAAGAGGTTAGCAACCTAGTGGAACATGAAAGAACATTGAATGTTGATGACTAATCAAATGGCTTTGTTGATTCTATTTTCATTCCACTATGGCCCCTATATTCTAGTCTTAGCTTGGTGTTCATTAGGTAGGTGGGGTGGGTTTTTCAAAAGTTTTGCATCTTGAAAATGATTCCTGGTGCTTTGGTCATTGTGTTAACCTTCATTTCCAACATCACCCTTCTCAAGGATGGAACCTTAATCGGTGACTCATCCTTGAGAACCGTTTCCTCATGTTCCCACCTTTCATCTTTTCCTTCCCTCATTTGTGTCTCCTATTCTTCATTCCACATCAGAGCCTCATATCCCAGGATATCCCCACATTTTTCTCACACTCCCTATATCCCTTTTTGCTAGTTCAAGTGGTACCCCAAGGTGGTTCAGAGAACCTCAAAATTCAAAATGACCATTCTCATTGATGCTTGATTTAAGAATATTGGGAATCCATATGTTGATTGTTGCAATACCCAGTTAATCATCTAGAAGATTTGGCTTCTTCACTGTGAACTCTGGGTTCCCATGCATGATTGGTGTGTTTATTTTAAGGACTTTTGGGTGAGGGATTTTCCATTCCCCTTGAAAAAATATCTCATTCCTCCTTGATTTTCTTCAACAATCATTTCCATTGTCAACCCAATATGAGCTTCATTGAGCCAACTTCCATGGAGCTCGATCCCATAGCTAAAGTGGTTTTGACCAAGAGAGGTTTTGTTCCTTTAATTCAAAATTCCTCTAGGGATGAGTTTGGCATCACCATGATGATATTGCAAAGCTGGGATGGAGGCAGGGTAAATATCTACGACAAAGATTTCCTCATCAATATTAAGTTTTTGGTCAAGATTACTGAACGATCGGCCCAAGGGTGATCCATACGTAAGGAAAAGCATAACTTGAAAATCAAATTTAAGGAGTTTAAGGACTACGGTAAACTATGCAAGAAGGCAAAGGTGGGAATTATTCTGGCCGATCTCCCCTCCTCTTGGAATAAGATAATGAAAATAGTAATGGAATACATAACTATCGACGATCCTGAAAAAATCCTCTATAGTTTTTACTTTGCATTTTTGAACCATTTTAGGGATGTCAATCCCATTAATATTCCTCAATTAATTTTTAATTCCATTGCCTACTCCATTGAAGCCTATAGGAAGAAAAAAGGAGATGACCTCCCTTCCCACCAAGGATTACTCAAGGAACTTTACAAACATTGGTTGGTCCATTACCTGATAGGGTTAAATGATCTTACCACCCATAAGACTGATCCTAGAGAAAATCCAAGTTCTACCCAGACCAATCCTAGCCCACCCTTAGCATCACCCTATTCCCTTGTCATGTCGGTCAAGAAGCACGCAGTTGTGGAGGCTGTGAGAGGCTTACTCGGAAAAAATAAAATTAAGTACGAGGAGCCCAAGGGTGTGGTCTGGTCTTCTATTTGTTTATGCAATAAGGCTCTTCAGGAAAAACAAAAAATCCTTGACATCTTTGAAAAGGAGGACAGTGTTGCCCCTACTTCTCTTTTGTAGTAGTTCATTAGTAAATCCACTTCTATCAAGATTTCCCAACTGAAGAATGTTATATCCCAGCTGACAGACATGGATGATTCTCTCTTGGAGCTAAGGAACACTTTTCACCTGTTGTTTTACTAAGAAAAGTATTCTACATCTCCTTGGAAGGACATGAATGATCTAGCAATCATATTTGAGGATGATGCTAAGGAGGACACCAAGGAGACCTCCAAGGATGATGCCAATGTCAGGGGTGTTGCTGATGGCAAGGAGGACTGATGCAATCATTTTGGGCCTCCTTGCGAGGGACCTTTCTCACTCAATTGGGTATCCCCTTGTGATGGTTTGTTCTTTTTATTTATTGTTGTTTCATCATTTCTTGTCGCATCTGGTTGGGGTTGCATCCCTTTGGTTTTCATATTATGCCTTCAATCTCTCATTTGTATGATGATTTTGTATTTAGGTTTTGGAGGCCCTATCAAAACCCATAATCCATGAATTTTAACTTATCAAAAAACATTTATCATGAAGAACCTATATTTGGTGGTATAAATTGTACAAATAAAATATTTTTTATGTTGGACATGATAGATCTAGGTGGGATTTAAGATGAAATCACACTTGAAAGGGTCATTTGGGTGTTAGAAACTAGATATTGACTCACATTGGATTATGAAAGGATGATAGGAATGGATTATTCACATCAAGTAACATTTCATACAAGGGATTAGTGTGAGTTAATGTAGAACCCTTACTTGCTCAAGTTTGATTTGTCAGAGAAAAATAATAACTATAAAGGAAATTGGAAGAGACCATTTCTTGGGATTTAAAATTTTGACTTACTTGATCATCCATTGAGGCTTTTCCTTTCGATAGAATAAGATTAGACATAGGATTTTTCTCGATCTAGTCATCTTGATGCACCCATATGAAAATTTGCTCCTTTTTTGTTTCATGTTCTTCTATTGATATGTAATTAATTATGTTTGTTGAAGTTCTTTACCCAATAATTGTATTTTTGAGAATGTATTTATAAGCTTGTTCTCACATGCATATATACTCACATGAACAAATTTTTGAGGTTAAAATATTAAATTCTATAAAATATTATCTCTAGAGTGAATCACTCCCTAGCTAAAGCGAATTACTAACTAATTAGAGTGAATCACCTACAAAAACTAAACTTGGATTTTTTTTGCAACTAAAAGGTCAAGTGAATTGCTAAGAATGAAAAACTTCAATTATGAGGCAAAGCATTTTTCCTTAAGTAGTTAGGAATATTTCTTGACCTTCTAAGTAAATCAATCCTCAAAACCTAGGCAAATTGTTGCTTGAATTCTACTTGAAAAAAATTTACTATTTTTGAGCGAATTGCTAGTTGGATTGAACTTTGGCAAAAAAACTCAAATTTTATCACCAATGACTTACATATGATAGGCACAAAATTGAAGCCAAAAGTGGAAAATCTTTCTATTTTGATGTTTTCTTGCTTTCTTGATTCATAAAAAATTTAAATATTTGAAGTTTAAATGGAGTTAGCATTTGCTAAGAACCTATAGAAATTGGACACAAATAACAAAAAATATATGAAATTAAGGATTTGATATTGGGCTTAGTAGATCAATTCCTTGGTCTCAATTTGAATATTTAGAGCAAATCACTTCTCAATTTTCACTTTAATTTTTTTTTGATGTCTTTTAGGTGATTAGTCTCAAGTGAAGTGAACCACTTCGAGTTTGAAGCAACTCACTTCCTAAATGGGCACTTGAAAAAAATCCTTAAAATTAGTCTGACTACTTCCCATCTATGGTAGGATACAAACTTGGTGCTAAAATTAAGAATTTATCCAAATAATGAACTAATTGACTAGGGTCCCACTAGGCATACCAAAAACTATGTTGAATTGGGAAATTATCTAACTACTTATGCACCCTCAATTCGAGTTTCAACAAAGCTATATGGAAGGGTTTAGGGCCTTTTTCAACCTATGGATTTAGGTTGCTTCTCCACTATTCTTGCTAAAATTTGAACTAATTGAATCTAATTGGATGAAATTAAATGCTAGAAAAAATACATAAAGTAAATATAGAAATAAAATTGCATGAAAGTAAATTGTGAAGTTTAGGGTGAGAGGGATTAAAAGTAAACATGGCCACAACTACAGTAAGAAGAGTGCATGATCAATCAACACATGAAGAATCCAAATAATAATAATGTATTATGAGAGGAATGACAAGATGGAAAAAAGGGCTATGCCATACTTTGTGCATTTTTTAATCTAGGAGGGTAGTGCCATTGATGGAGGGAGAAATACTAATCAAATTCTCTCAAATATCATAAATTATAAGAGCACAACATGGGATTCACAGTTTATCTATGAATTTCACAAAAATATTTATGCAATGGAGCCCATGGCTCCTATTTATAGGATAAGTTTATACTTGAGTTACCTATGGTGAGAAACTCTTACTCCTAGTAAAAGTAAAGATTTGTTGGCATCTGTAACATAATGATACACTTCCAAATGTTACATACCTCCAAATATGTCTTTGAAAGGCTTAGAAGTATTTTAAAATGAATTAAGGTTCCATTATATTCCAAAATTTTGCTTTCCAAATATCCTTTTTACGATCTGGATTTCTCATTTTACCCCTCTACATGCCCATGAGAAATTCACTCTAGGAGGTGAGCAAATTAGTCTAGTTAGCTAGAAATTTGAAAATGTTTGATAACACTTAATTCCTTAAATAAAACCACTCCTTATTAGTGGATTAATCTTAGAGCAAATCATCCCTTGTAGAGTTAATTGGTCTCTGTCTTCCACTTAGCAAAATTTGAGGGGTTCTAAAAATTTGTAATCAGCTAATTTCAACTATTTTGTAATATTTTAAAATGATAATTTTCCCAAGGTAGTAAATTGTCACTACATTTCCAATTTCTCAAATTTTGGTCCCATATTATTTGAGTAGCTTTAGTTACATTTGTTAGAAGTCTTGTCAATTCTCTCCAGAAAAAAGAACAAGATGTTTGAGTTCACTAGTTTTTACAAGAGATAATAATTACCTACACAACTAAGACATTTGAGTGTGAGACAAATAATTAAGAAAAGCATAATGCTATGTAACATTTAAATAATTGAGAGATAAATAATGACTCCAATTATTGAACCAATTGTATGTATACAAAACATCACCTCTAACAAGAGTGCCTATGAGTGATCCTTCCTATGAAAGCACACTCCCTTCATAATCCTCACCAAAGTTATTTAGAAAGTTAACCAAAAATATCTGAATATTTTTGACCTTGAAACCTTAGGAGTATTACTCAATCCTCTTCAAATAGAGGATGATTATCACATCCTAATTAAGTATAATATAGACATTAAAATTGGTACTCCTACATGTCCCAAGGTCCTTAAGTTAGGCAAGGTCATAACCCTAGATGAATGTGAAGAATACACCAAAATTCTAATAGAGTTTTGTGATGTTTTCACGTGGTCCTATGTTGATATGCTAGGACTCAATACTTCTTTGGTTGTACACCACTTATTTTTTAGATTGGATGCAAAACCTATTAAGAAAATGCTGCAAAAAGTGCATCTAAAAGTCACATTAGTCACTAAGGAGGATCTCCAAAAGCTCTTCAATGTTATGTTCATTAAGGAAATTTATTATTTTGATTGGATTTCCAATAGTATGCCCATCACTAAGAAGGAAGGTAGTGTTTTGGTTTGTGTTGATTTTCAAGACATCAACAAGGAACGTGCCAAGGATAACTCCTCTACCTAACATAAGCAAGATTGTTAATTTTATCATTGATTGTGGAATATTGTCCCTCATGGATAAATTTTTAGAATATAATCAAATAAAAATCACCCCTAAGGATCAGTCCAATATGGATTTCATAACCTCTTAGGGAATGTTTTGCTATCTATTCATGCCCTTTGGTTACAAGAATATAGGAGGGACCTATCAATGAGCAATGACATATGTCTTCCATGACATGTTGTATAATATCATGAAGTATTATGTCAATGATAATTTTGGTTGATCTATAAACATAGAAGATCATGTCCAAGAGAAATGTATTTTTAAATAGTTAATGGAATACTAGGTATATATAAAACTTCAAAAATGTATATTTAGGGTAACATCAAAGAAACTGTCAAGATCTATCATATCTTGACAATGAATCAAAGTAGACCTTGACAAAATATTAGCCATTAATGATATTTCATCCCCTAGAACTTTAATAGAGCTTCATAGTCTCTAAGAAAACCTTTAGTCCATATAAATATTTATCTCTCAACGCACTAACAAATATTACCATTTTTCAAGCTCTTTTAGAAGGACATTGAATTTTTGTGGGACGTTGAGTGTCAAGTAGCCTTTAATGCTCTAAAAATGTACCTATTTTCTCGTATCCTTATACCTCTAATTTCTTCCAAACCCTTGTTGTATAGAATATGAATTGAGCATTTCCTAGGTACTATGTTGGTACAATACAATGATCGACATAGGCAAATATCCATATACTATATTAGTAGGACTTTGGTCAGTTATGAAGTTTGTTACACACCCCTAGAGAAGCTTTATCTCATTGTAGTATTCTCTTCCCAAAAGCTAATACATTATATGCTTAGTCATAAAAAAATTATCATAACAAGGGTTGATCCCTTGCATTATCTTATGTCTAAACCACACCTCTTTAGGCGAATCACCAAATGGGTTACTACCATCAATGAATTCGGTTTTGATTTCATTAGTCAAAAATTAGTGAAAGGCCGAGTTATCATTAACCAATTAGCCACAACACCTCTTGAATCTAACCATTATCTAGTTATTAATCTCCCTAATGAATCCTTCCTCAAAAGTCAACCAAACTAATTCCTAGACCCTATACTTTGATGGTACTTGGTGTGTCAAAGGAGTAAGGGCAAGAATTATCTTGGTCACTCTACACCAAAAACTTATCCCTCTATATTTTAAGTTTAAGTTATCTTTCATCAAAAATACCTTAGAGTATAAGGCCCTTATTGTAGTACTCTATATTTCCTTAGATTTTTAATATTTCTATATTGTGGTTAATCAGGTTAACAGTGTCTATTAGACCAAATATGAAAACTATAACCATATAAAGACATTCTCAAGAAGTTAATGGTATATTTTAATAAAGTCACCATTGATGTTATTCCATAGTCAATCAATCATCATGTGGGTGCTATGGCCATGAAAACATCCCTCATCTCCTTAGAATTGGAATATGAATAAGTCATAATCATCATATGAAAAATTAGAGAGCCTACGATCATAGAATCTCATCAAGCTCCTTTAGAGGTCCTCATTGTCGACCCTCTTCTCTAGATTTGTAGTACAAAGACATTTTTGAATTCTTGAAAGAAATAAAGTTACCCAATGACTTGAACTATAATGAACACAAGAAATTTAGGCAACATGCCTACTAATATATTATCATCGACAACATCCTTTATCATCGATCCTTTGATGGCATTCTCCTTTGATGTTTGGCCTCTATTGAGGCTCAAGTAGTCATCAAAAAGACCCATGATATATCATGTATTGGCAATTTTAGTGGTTTTTCCATCACCAAGAAACTCCTATGAATAGGGTATTACTAGCCCTCCATGGAGAAATATTCTTGTGATTATGTTAGCAAATGTGATAAGTGTCAAAAATATGACAATCTTATCCATGGCCTATTTGAAGATCTCTAGTTGATAATTTTCCCTTGGTCATTATCTATTTGGGGATTAGATATCATTGGTAAAATTATTCCAACATCATTTTATAGGTAAAATTTTATTATCACGACCACTTAATACTTCACCAAGTGGGTTGAATCTATGACCTTATCCTTAAACATTGGAGTACAAATCTCCAAACTTATCCTCAATTATATTCATTGTTGTTGTCATTCCATCTATACTAATATAAAGCAATAAAACACCCTTTAAAAATAATCATATTTAGAGATAAGTATAAAATTTAGTACAAATGGTCAACACCTTATTATCCTCAAGGCAATGGCCAAGCCAAAGCCTCTAACAAAAATTTGATCAAAATCCTCAAGAAGCTAGTCAACAAAATTAGTCAATATTGGCATCTGCAACTCTTTCCTACCTTATGGGCTTATCATACCTACATTCCAACTCCCACTAAAATGACACCCTATACCTTGGTTTATGGGACTGAGGCTATATTCCTATTCAAGCTCAAGGTATCATCCTTACAAGTCTTATTATAGGACTCCTCTGTTGGGGATAAAAATTATTTAGGTTATCTTAATTATTTAGACCTAATTGATGAAAATAAAATACATGGCCTAGAAAACATATGCACTTACCAAAATAGTCTTAGACATGAATATGGAAAGAAGGTGTAGCCTCGATCCTTCAAGATTGGTAACCTTGTGTAATGACCTTCACCTTCTCGACCCAAGAGAAAGAGCTAACTTTTTTCCTATTCTACAAGAATTAATTAGATCACTAAGAATACCTAACCACTTCATTAGTATAAGGTATAACCATTTAGAGTTCACTATCGCTAGAAACGACACTCAAGTGGACAGGAGTGGCCAACTTCTCATAATTTCTTGGGTTCACTCTTTTGACCTCACCATTAGAAAGGATACCATTAGTGGTTTCCCTATTTCCCTACACTTCCCTGTATGAGACTACTTGACCATAGGGTAGGGATTACCCTTTAAGGCCCATATCACTTAAAAGTGGTATCTATTCCCTAACCCTACATACTATTATCTATGTAGGATTAATATGGTATAATGCCTTAGTGATTAGTTAGTTTCATCTACCCATAAAACTATATAAGACCATTACCACTCACCTGATAATGATCATGATCACACTTTCCTACTTGCAAGGTACCACCACTATATTGCCTAGTGAATGATTTGGTGGATTGTCCCATACCAATCCACCATTAATATTACCTAAGCCTCATCACTAAGAATCTCCCAAACCTCACCACTAAGACCACCCAAGCCTCACCACTAGGGTTTATCATTTATAATTACCTATTTGAATTGTCTACTCATAACTTAAATAGGATTGTGTACAACTCAACTGTAGGGATTACTAATATGGCACTACCAACCTTGACCATAATAGCCCATTTAACACAAGGGTCCTAAAAAATATTTTTATCTTACAAAAAATAAAGTACTGTAATAAATATTACCTAAATTCCATACTAACATCAACATATCATATTGATAAAGACTAGAGAATTCAGGTACTTCATTCCAACATAACACTAGAAATTAAGATAGTTCCTTTATTTAAAAGAAAATAAGTAAAGCAACATCTAAAAATCATAATCAAAATTTCATTAATTACTTTCTCCTATTATTCCATCATCTTCTTCAAAAAACATAATTTATCCATCTTGCTAACTACAAATCCTTCCCAAAGGAACTTAACATAGAAAGAAAGCATCAATTCATCTTCATCTATTAAATGAAAATTTATGGCAATACATCAAAGATGTTTACAATATATCCCATCCTTCATCAATAATCATAACATAACTTCTACACATGATATCTCTTAAGTATTTCTCTTTTCCAAATACAACATTACATTTCAAACATCAATTCCCAAAACCACAAGTTTCATCCTCTTTCCAATATCTTCTACTTGATATATCTTTTCCTTCATCGAGCTTACGAGCATGAGCATAGGGATTAGGACAACACTTTAAAATGAATATGCAAGCCTAACATTTATCATTAAAAAAAAATCATGCAAGAACAATGCATGGTTCAAATGATAAAATTTTCAATATTCTTTCAATGCTTAATTCATAAACAAGAAAATCCCATACTTTTCTCACTCAAGTTTGACTTCCTTACTACACAAGCCACATTTAACTCCTAGAATAAATTTAATATTCATTCATTCAAGAATAAAACAATCACCTCTTTTCTTAAAATAAAGAGTTATTTTAATATATGGTCTCTATTAATAATTCTTCTAATATTCTTAAATATGGGTTTATTACTCTTCTAATAAACCCCATCATAATCCTTATTAATAAATAAATATGTTTTAATAGGTATTAATAAATAAATATTTATTATAAAATAAATACAAATAAATTAATCATTATTAATAAAATTCTTGAATCTAATATTAGTTAATAGGTTTAACCTTGTTAGTTAAATATTTAATTAATAAAATTAATATTGAATAATAGTTTAAAACCTTATAAAACCAATGTAATTAAAACTATTGTTGCTAATGTCAAGTGAAAGCAAACTACAACACAAGAATTCATAAATTTGCAAGATAAAAACCACAAAATGAGTGCAGGTTTGATAGTTGATGCAATTGATGAAAAGAAATATTAACAACCAAGCTTCATCCAAATGACTACCTTTCATCAAAGCAACATAAAGTTGAACCTTCCCTGTCTACTCACTAGAAACTTAGCTAGTTTGCATAGAATAATTACTTACAAATTAAATGCTTAGCATGGTCATTCTAGAACTAAAACAATCAATCTAACACTCCAGGTTAAATGTAAAAAGGAATATATAAATCCATTTCCTTATGGATAGCTGGATAACAACCCAGGCCACAAAGCAAAGCATAGATATGCTATGGTTATGGACAACCAAAAAACATGAAAAAAAGAGTTTCTTAAAAACTTATTAACTTTTTTGACTAAACCAATGCAAAATGATAGCAAGAAAAGGAGTTTCTGAAGAACTTCATAGGCACAATATATCCAATATTCATATGAAGATTAATTAACCAAAGGTACACTAATAGTATACAAATCACGAATAAAAAAAAAACATTGATACCTCTCATAACTTCATAACCATAAAATATTAAAAAAAAAGTAAGCCCAAGAATGGAGCATACCACTATCATAGCACATGAACTAGAATCAACTTTGCAAAATCAATTTGTTTGTTGCAATGAAAGAAACTATAATTTTTCTTCTCTTCAACTAGTAATCAACTCTTCCACCAATTCCTTCTATCCCTCCTCCTTTTTCCCCAAATCTTGGTAGCCAACCATATATATAATGTTTCCCAGGAAGAGAAGATAAAATGAATGGATTGGGTGGCTTCTTGAATTCTCATGCGTTAAAACCATATTCAAAAATAAAAATATCATTCTTAAAATAACATTTATTTAATTGAATATTCCCTATTTTAAAACTTAGCTTATTAAAATTAATATTTAGATTGCTAATATTACTTTAGATAATTTATTTACTCTTCCATTGTATTAATTAATTAATACTATTATTAATTAAATATGCCCCTATTTAAAACTTTGACTTAATAATATTTAAATTGCTAATATTTTTTTGATTAGATAAAGACAGAGTTTTGGAAGGGACCCCAACCTTTTTTTACAAAGAGAGACTACCTAAGATCAAGGTTTTAAATTGCTAATATTACCTTAGAAAAGTATTATTAAATAATTTATTTACTTCTTCATAGTATTAAATTAATTAATACTATTATTAATTTTTCTTGTCTAATGTTAATATTATCTATTAATGTTTTTTTTTGGTAAAATTAAGGGAAGAGGGTTTTGAAAGGGCCCCAAAATATTTTACAACCGAAATAAGATAACAAACCAAAATAGTGCACTTCAGCACTTAAACAAAAGAGTACAAAAATTGTACTACAACACTAACCAAAATAAAACAGTAACTGCATAAACCGACACCACAAACCACTGGATCCAAAGAGCTGAGAGATCCAAGAAGATCTGTGAGAGAGACAAGGTATTTATACAACATAGTATCTAACTCTGATATAATCCCATCAGACATTTGAGTCGCATCCCAACGGTCCCCAGCAGATAACCACTTCCCAAGGTAGGCAGACAAACCAAGGCAGAAACATATTCTTGATTCCTGCTCCCCATTTTCGAAATAATTCCCATTCCTCATTTTCGAAATAATTCCCACTTCTCATATTCGAAATAATTCCCGCTCCTATTTTTTGAAATTAATTGGGTATTTTTATTTTTTTATTTGTGGAAAACATCCCAAAATGGATGCCACTTTCGGGTAAGACACAAGGAGGCAGGGGTATCCTTTAATTGGGTATTTAAAAATACCTTCATTAAGGACCAATAATTAATAAATTAATATTATATATTAATGTTAGTATATATATTTATATATTTATTTAAGTATCAATAATACTAACATTATTATTAATACCTTTACTTCAACCAATTAAGATTTATACTTTGAAATGCAAATATTAATACATCTTAAAACTAACAGCCTAAGCAACATACAGGCTCTTGTTTAAAGTTGTCCTCACCTGAATTAAAATGCAATCAATAATAAGTAGAGATGCACAAACATAACCATTCCCTAAGTAGGAGGTATTATGATAACTTCAAGGTTATCAACCACCTACAAAGGACCCCTAAGCATAGAGGTAAGGTATCTTTTGCTTTTATAACAACCTCTTTTCCTAATGATGTATCAACCACCTACGAAGGACCCCAAATGCTTCTACATGCTTGTTTTACCCCTATGGTTGTCAACTAAAAATCATCTATCATTTCCCATTTTTTATTTCTCTCAAATTCTATGATTATCCCATAACAATCCACCCATGAGAGTACCTAGTCCTGCAACCACCATATTCATCAATAGTACCATATTCTAAAAATAGCATTATTCAAATTTAGTAAGCATAAAATACAACTATCAACTCATCTTGATAGAACAAAATAGGATCATGAATTAATTATCAACACATTATTACATCAATCAAACAAAAAGGGAAGGTCCTACCAAAATGGGCCATTACATACTCCCCCTAAGGCTAAACATAGTCCCTTGTGTTTTTCTCAAATAAAATATTTTATTCAAACAAAAATGAGAATTGCTTTCCCATCACATCAACATCTTCCCAAGTAGCACAATTCTCAAAATAATGGTCCCATTTGAACTTACACTTATCTAAGGTACAATTTCTTAGGTTTTTAGTGTGAAACCCTAGAATCTTGATAGGTTGCACCTCAATAGCCATGGGATCTACCATATAAAATTTAGATACATTCCAAACATGAGAGGGATCAACAACATATTTCTTAAGTAGGGATATGTGGAAAGTATCATGGAATTTTAACAAGTTGGGTGGTAAGGTGAGTCAATAGACTACTAGACTAATCCTATAAATTATCTAAAATGGCCCAAAAAATCAAGGATCCAACTTAGTTGAATTGATGACACTTTTCTTGGGTCTCTCCCTTAAGAAGAAACTATCTCCCATGAAGAATTCCCTTGGTGACCTTTTTAAATCTGCATAGATCTTTTGGTGATCATTTACTTCCTTGAGCTAGTGTTGAATCACCTTGAGGTGTTCCTCCATATCCTTAACAATGTCCAATGCTATCACTACCCAATATTTTAGATTATCTCAAGATAAAGGTGTTCTCCTTCCATATAAGGCCTCTAATGGGGCCATTCCCAAGGATGCATGGTATTAATTGTTATATACAAATTCTACCAAATGCAAATAGTCTTTCTAATTAGAATTCTAATCCATGTAACACATTCAGCCCATGTCTTCGAGGACTTGGTTTATCCTCTTTATTTTTCCATCTATTTTTGGATCGTAGGCAAAACTGATATTCAACTTGGTGTCCAATGCATCGTGAAGAGCTTGCCAGAATTCTAATATAAATCTAGAATCTCTATTTGAGATAATTACTTTAAGGATATTGTGTAATCAAATTATTTTCTTGGAAAAATTACCCTCCACTATCGATGCATCATCATTAATTTTCCCTAGTATGAAATGTGCAACCTTTATCAACTTATCCACCACCACAAGGATTGCATCATATTGGTACATAATGTTAGCATATAGGTTTATATTTTGTCGTCATTTTTTAATATCTTAAATATGGACGACATTGGCTAAGTCACCTAGGTAGTAGAAGAGTTTTATTTTTCTTCTGATAAGCATCTTCTATTTTAGGTTAGTTGTTAGTGTTTATTTTTCTACTTCTTTCCCTATATAAAGCTATGTAGTTTTTATAAATCAATATGAATTTATTTTCCCATATTTGGTATCAGAGTCGGTGGAAGATAAGTTTTTTTGGCATGGTTTTTCATCATCTTGCTGTGAGGCCAGGTCTTGTTTGTTGGGACAGTGTGGAGAAGAAGTTGTCTGGAAAAATGTCTATAGAGTTCAATTAGGAGTCTGTTGCAGCGATCAGGGTGGATCTGCAAAGAAAGTAATTTCAAATGCTCCTAGACGCCATTGGTTGTGGGGAAGTCAACTTTTATTAAATTATTTTTTAATAAAAATTTGTGCTGCTATGACGTTCGAAGATTGAATTTTAATTCTTGTATTTTTTTTGAATGAGATTTTGGTAGCAAGGTCGTGTGTGGGGAGGCACGCATGCTCAAGTGGAGAAGGAGTTTGCATGGAGAAATAATTTTTTTAATTGCATGTTTGATGTGCTGTAATTTTTTGAACATTGAAATCGTAGAGACGTGAGGCGTGAGATACTTCGATCTAGTGAAGGCTACAGATATAACTAAGGAGAAGTGATTATTGTTTGTTGCCTAACGCATAGGAGAGTACATAAGAGAACCGAGGTGACAGTACAAGTTTCAAAGAGAGGGCTATGAGGTTGTGGTGTTCATTAAATGGTTGTTACGAGATCGTGTTGCACGTGAAGCTAGAGAGGTGCGACGTCCAGAGAGAATCATGCCCGAAATAGACACATCATCCTAAGGAAGCAGCATGATTAGAGGAACCAGTTTAAAAAAATATATATATTTTTGCATCTATTGTTAAAATTTTATCATTTTTTTAAAATAATTTAATTAAAAAATCATTTTTTTAAACTTTAATGGTTTTTTAGTTAAAATAAATTTTATTATTAATTAAACATTTGATAAGAATTTTATTTTTACAATAAGAAGACTTTCATTATTGCCTAAGAGGCAATTTTTGTAAAATATTCGCACCATTGCCTAGGAGGCAATATTTGTAACAAGTGTTGATTTTCTGCCTGCAGAAGCCTTTCGGAGCACCCGTTTAACACTTTTAAACAATTTTAGACTCCCCCTTAAATTTAATATTTGAGAAGAGTCATCGAATTCTTCTAGAGTGTTGCATAAGAGGTCGACTGATTCAGTAATGTTAAGGTCAACTGGAAGCTACTTTGCCCTATAATCTCTCCTAGCTAGAGAGACCCCTAAATCCTTTGATGAAAAGGTACGAACATATGGTCTGAAAACTAGATTTAGTCAACTTCACAATGTTGTAATAGCAAATCTAAGAGCACCGAATGTTGGATATGATGGTGATTCTAAAGACAACCATTTCACTGATAGCAGATCTGAAGAGTCAGTTCCTATTGAAATTGCACCATAGGAACCTGAGATCATTTATCTGAGTGACAGTGATGATGGTGATTTAGTTGAAATAGTGGAGCTAGAACCACATTCACCTGAAGTCATTCAATGATGATGGTGATTTAATTGATGACAACTTTGTCAATCAATTGATAAGAGAACCTATGCAGGTAGAACAAGATATCTACGAGAGAGTAGATCAAGTTAGATTTGATTTAAATCTGTAATGTTTCCTTTGAAAAGCATAGTGCATTGATTGTATTGAGAAATAAAAGAAGTGTATTTCTAGTTTATTTTCAAAAGCTATGGCATCAAATAATAATCTACCCATACCTAAGTTTCATGGGTTATATTATTAATACTGGTCTATTAAGATGAAGACCCTACTCATTGGTAAATGTTTGTGGGATATCGTTGAGGAAGGCTACAATGAACCTCAAGAATGGATAACCTTGAGTGCAGCTGAGAAGACTGCTAAGAACAATGCCCAAAAGAAGAACTCATTAACTCTCTACCATCTCTAAGCAGCCTTGGAGAAAATAATCTTTCCCAAGATTGTTGCTTGTACAACAACACTCAAAGCTTGCAAAGATTTAAAATAAGGTTATCAAGGGAGCGATCAGGTGAAGCAAGTGAGGCTTCAAATATTAAAGCAATATTTTGAGAATCTCAAAATGCAGGAAGATGAGAAATTTGGTGACTACTATGTACGAGTGAAAGCAGTTGTCAACAAGATGGAGACCCTTGGAGAAGACATAAAACCTAAAATGGTTGTGAAGAAAGTGTTGAGAACACTTCTTCATAAATAGAACCATATTGCTATCATCATTGAGGAATCTAAAGATCTTTCTACTCTAACTTTTGATGCACTAATAGGTTCCTTAATGTCTCATGAAGAAATATTACAGGGGTATACTTCAACAAGATATGGAGGATATGATAAAGCTTTATCCTCCAATGATGGTGCAGGTAGAGGGCAAGGTAGAGGACAAAGAAGAGGTAGAGGAAGAAGTAGCTCAAGAGGTGGCAATCTAGGTAGAGGTGGCAATCCAGGCAAAATTGGCAATCAAAATAGAGGTGGCAATCAAGGAAGGAGTGATAATCAAGGAAGATGATGCGACAAAACAAATAAAGCTTGTTTCAATTATGGTAAGCCTAGTCATTTTGCTCAATATTGTTGGTCCAAGACTTCTCAATATGGAAGAGGTAAATAAGGAAACTATGGTGAAGAAGAAGGAACTTCAAATCTATTTCTTACTAATGGAAAATCATATCAAAGTCTAAATGACACTTGGATTTTGGATACTGGTTGTTCCAATCACATGAGTGGAAAAGAATAACTCTTTGTTACAATGGATTCCACCTACAAATCAAGAATCAAGTTAGGAGATGATAAAGCTCTACAAGTTAAAGGCATTGGATCCATGGAGGTTCCAACAAAATAAGGCACCAAAAATGTAAATGACATCTATTACACCCCCAAACTCTAACATAATTTTCTTAGTGTTAGACAAATGATGGAGAAAAATTATAGACTTGTTTTTGATGAAGATAAAAGTGTAATTTTTGATAAGAAAAATTGTAATAGAGTCATTACACAAGTACCTATGACAAATAATAGGTTGTTTCCCCTTAAGTTTGGGGAACTAGGGGGTGCTCAACTTGCTAGTATTGCTATAGCAAATCCAAGTGTGCTTTGGAACTTGAGATATGATCATCTAAATTCTACAATCTTGAAATTGTTAACTTGTCAAGCTATGGTGTGTGGACTTTCAAAAGTTGATGAACATAAGGAGGTCTATGAAGGAGGCGCTTTGGGCAAGCACTCTCGATCCAAGTTTCCAAAAGGACAAGTGTGGAGAGATCGACATCCTCTCCAATTGGTGCATTCAGATATTTGTGGTACAATGCAAACCAAAAGCATTGGTAATAATTTCTACTTTCTCACTTTCATAGATGATTTCTCTAGGATGTGTTGGATCTATTTTTTTAAAACCAAAGATGAATCTTTTAATTGTCTCATAGATTTCAAAAATACTGTAGAGAAACAAAGTGAGTATATTGTAAAATGTCTAAGGACAAATAGAGGAGGAGAGTATTCTTCAAATGCCTTTCTAAAATATTGTAAGGATTGTGGAATAAAAAGGTAATTCACAACTGCCTATACTCCACAACAAAATGGTGTGGCTGAACGAAAGAACCACACCATAGTAGAAATGGCTAGATCGATGCTTCAATCTAAGCATCTAAGTAATATGTATTGGGTAGATGCTATTAGAACTAGTGTTTACATTTTAAATAGGAGTCCTACTTCTAGTCTAGATGGGATCACTCCTTATGAAGTATGGAAAGGCAAAAAGCCAAATGTAAAACACTTTAAGGTTTTTGGTTGTCTTATGCCCACATTCCTAATGAAAAAATAAAGAAACTTGACCCCAAAATTCAAGCATATATTTTTTTTGGATATTGTGAGTCTACCAAAGCATATAGACTCTACAATACCAAAACTCAGAAAATTGTTCTTTACAGGGATGTAATTTTTTATGAAGGAGGAGAATGGGGTCATCAAAAACTTTTTGTTGATGATGGATCTCATGATGCAAGTACCTCTCAAGTGTAGCAAGTGCAGTCCAAAAATAGCAAAGGAAGTCCTCCAAACACAAGTATGAGTACACCAGATGCTATTCCAATTCCTTATCCATAAATATTAGTAAGTTCTTCACCGATGGACATTGATTTTTCATCAATAGGTAAAATAATTCTTCAAAACCATCCATTTGTTCAAATGTTGGATAAGAATTTCCAGAAAAGATACACTAGAAGTCAAGCTAGTGAAATGAATGCAGTTTTAAAAAGACTTGAAAATTTGCATATGTATGGTGATGATGACTCCCAAGAGCCTAAGGGAGATGTATTCAATTATGATTTAATGAATAGTGCACATCTAGAGCCATCTAGCTATGAGAAAGCATGCACTCATGATGTATGGCAGCAAGCCATGGAAGAGGAAATATCCTCTATAAAAAGGAATGATACTTGAGAGTTTGTGAAGCTTCCTCAAGGTAAAAAATGTGTTGGATGTAAATGGTTCTAAAAGATCAAATTCAATGATGATGGAAGCATTGAAAGACACAAGGCAAGACTTGTAGATAAAGGCTTCACTCAAAAGTATGAGATTGACTATGAGGAGACCTTTGCTCCTGTTTCAATACAAAAGACTATCATACTAGTACTTTCCTTGGCTACCCACAAAGGATGGAAAATTCAGCATATGGATGTAAAGAGTGCCTTTCTTAATAGGTGCTTGAATGAAGATATTTTTGTGCAACAACCTCAAGGTTTTCAAGAACAAGGTAAGGATAACCTTGTCTACAAACTGAAAAAAGTACTATATGGCCTCAAGCAAGCACCAAGGGCATGGTACTCTCACATTGATGGCTACTTTAAAGAGTATGGATTCACTCAGAGCAAAATTGAACCTACTCTCTACTACCTAAAGCAAGGTAAATATATTCTCATTGTATGTTTATATGTGGATGATCTAATATTTATGGGTAGTAATGACAAGATGAATAAGGAGTTAAAACACTCCATGATGAGGGAATTTAAAATGAAATATCTAGGCTTAATGCATTACTTCCTAGGCATGGAAGTTCTTCAAATAGAAAAAGGGATCTTCATATGTCAATACAAATATGCTCAAGATATGATTAAGAAGTTTGCTATGGATCAATGCAAGCCTATTGCAACTCCAACAGACCATGGGATCCAATTAAGCAAAAATTATGGAGCATTGAAAGATGACATGACCACTTACAGAAGCATGGTTGGGAGTCTGATGTTTCTCACCAACACAAGGCCTGATATTCAGTATGATGTTTCTCTTATTTCAAGGTTTATGGCCGATCCATCCGAACTACATTTTCAAGCAACTAAGAGAATTCTAAGATATGTAAAGGGTACATTGGATTTTGGAATCCATTACCACAAGAGTAATTATGTAAAATTAGTTGGCTTTAGTGATAGTTATTGGGGCAGCAATATAGATGATAGAAAATCTAGTTCAAGAAATTGTTTTTGTCTTGGATCAACACCAATTACATGGAGTTCCAAAAAGCAGACTGTTGTAGCATTGTCATCTACTAAAGCTGAGTATATAGAAATCACACATGCTAGTACTCAAGCTCTATGGTTGAGAAAAGTCCTTGAAGAGATTGGAGAGCAACAAAGTGGTCCTACAAGATTGTATAATGACAATATGAGTGCCATTCAATTGGCACATAATCCCATCCACCATAGCAGATCAAAACACTTTGATATGAAGTATCACTTCATTCGAGACATGGTGGAGAAATAGGTAGTTGAGCTTCAACATTGCAACACTTTGGACAACATGTCGGAAATCTTCACCAAAGGAGTTGCTAAAGCTCAATATGTAAAGTTGAGAGATTGTCTTGTTAGCCCTCTCAAATTTAAGGGGGAGAATGTTAGCATATAGTTTTATATTTTGTTGTCATGTTTTAATATCTTAAATATGGATGGCATTGGCTAAGTCACCTAGGGAGTAGAAGAGTTTTATTTTTCTTCTGATAAGCATCTTCTATTTTAGGTTAGTTGTCAGCGTTTCTTTTTCTACTTCTTTCCCTATATAAAGCTATGTATTTTTTATAAATCAATCTGAATTGCTTTTCCCATAAGTTCTAGGTAAACCCATAATAAAATCCATCAATATGACCTACCACTTTTGAGCGGGTATATCATGTGGATATAGTTTTCTTCATGGATGTTGATGTTTTGCTTTTACTTTCCAATATTCTAGACATCTAGAAATGAAATTATTAACATCTCATTTAATTCTAGGCCAATAAAAGATCTTTTTGATATTCTCTCTCATTTTGTACCTTCTAGATGAGTAGAATATAGAGAACTATATCTCTCTCACATAATCATTCTCTTTAAATCTCTCATTTTTGGTATAACAATCCTATATTTGAAGCATAAAATCTCATCGTTTATGTTGAAATCCTCACTTCCTTTAGGATTTTTCTCTACTTTAATTTAGTTTTCGATGTAATATAGATCCAATAATTGTATTTTTTGACTTTTTCAATCAATTCAACATGAATCTGGGTTAAATTTTTTATATGCTTCCTCCTACTCAAAGCATCAGCCACATTATTCTCCTTTCCTTCGATATATTCTATACCAAATTCATATTCAACTACAAATTCTACCCACCTTCTTTGCCTTGCATTCAATATTGGTTGGGTAAAGATATACCTTAAAATTTGGTGATTTGACCTTAAATCAAAAAATTTCCCAACAAATAATGCCTCTAGACCTTAAGAGCATGGACAATCACTACTAGCTCCAAATCATGCATAGCATAGTTCAACTCATGCTTCTTAAGTTTTCTATATTCATAGGCTACTGTAACTTCATTTTGGGATAAAACCCCTCCCAAAACTTCTAAAGAAGTATTTATGCCTATTATAAAGTTCCCAAAATGATCAGGTATTTTAAGAATTGGTGATGTAGTAATATTATTTTTAAGAGTTGCAAAGGTGACCTCACACTTCTCTATCCATTTGAGCTCTTTTCCTTTTCTTTGAAGGCTAGTAATGGAGTATGAAATCCTTGAGAATTTTTCCATAAATCACCTATAATAATTTATCATTCCCATGAAAATTTAAATTTTGGATACATTGTTAGGTACAAGCTAGCTTAGTATGGCTTCAATATTCTTTAGATCAATAAAAATCTCTTCTATAAAAAAAATTCTTGTTATTTTCCTTGTTTCCTTGTTCCTATTTTAGAACCTTGGTCCCTCTCTTGGGTTTCCTTTGCTTTTCTTATTTTTTTCATGAGCCCATATTGCAAACCCAATGCTTTTCCTCTTTATGAGTTTTTGTCTCTCTTTTTCTTTCAATTCTCCACAATTAAAGAAGTTATTTTTAGTATACTAATTAATCTCCTCCTATCGAGCTAAATCATATGTTTTATGTAGATTCTTGGGCTTAAGCAAGTTGATTAGTATTTGGATCTAAGGATCTACTACTAAGATGAACTTTTACACCTTAAAATGTTCCTTAGTCTCATATTCAAGAACATATTTCAAAATTTTGATAAAGTTTTGATAATAAGCTTCCATGACCAAAGTACTTTGTTGAAGTGTATAAAATTCCTTGAATTTATCTACATAGAATTGATCAGTTAGGAATCTCTTCTTGGATACTATTACAAAATATTTCCATTTCCAATACACCTATTGAATTCCTCTACCCACCTTAAATGTATTCCACCATTCCAATGCAACATCTTGTAGATGAAGGGTGGCCCAAACAGTTTATGTTTCAAGTGAATATTTCTTCTTGGAAAAGTAGGTATGTAATTCATTCAACCATGATTTAGATGCATCACTCCCTTAATGATGGGTAAAGCATCAATTCATCTTCATCTATTATATGAATATTTATGGTAATACATCAAGGATGTTTAAAATATATCTCATCCTTCATCAATAATCATAACATAAATTCTACACATGGTATCTCTTATATTTTCCAAATACAACATTACATTTCAAAAATCAATTTCAAAAACCACAAGTTTCATCATCTTTCCAATATCTTCTACTTGATATATATTTTCCTTCATCGAGCTTATGAGCATGAGCATAGGGATCATGAAAAAACTTTAAAATGAATATGCAGGCCTAACATGCATCATTAAAAAAAAACATGCAAGAACAATGCAAGGTTCCAATGATAAAATTTTCAACATTCTTTCAATGCTTAAATCATAAACGAGAAAAGCCCATACTTTTCTCACTCAAGTTTGACTTCCTTACTTCACAAGTCATATTTAACTCCTAGAATAAATTTAATATTCATTGCTTCAAGAATAAAATAAAGAGTTATTTTAATATATCACCTATTTTCTTAAAATAAAGAGTTATTTTAATATATGGTCTCTATTAATAATTCTTCTAATATTCTTAACTATGGGTTTATTACTCTTCTATTAAACCCCATCATAATCCTTATTAATAAATAAATATTTTTTAATAGGTATTAACAAATAAATATTGATTATAAAATAAATACACATTAATTAATCAATATTAATAAAAGTCTTAAATCTAATATTAATTAACAGGTTTAACCCTATTAATTAAATATGACTTAGTTAAACTATTAATTATTAAATAAAATTAATATTTAATAATAGTTTAAAACCTTATAGGATTTTTCCTAAAAATATCTCATCTTTTAGGATCAATATCTTCGTGAAAAGTTATCCGATTTAGCCAATTCTTAGACCAACTTGTGCAGAATTTGAATAGCTTTAAAATGTGTGGTCATATGCAAAAATTTGAGCAATATTGAGGGAGATACGATCCTGTGAAGTCAACCATTCGAAACAAGGGTAGTGACAATTTTTCAAATCATGAAAAATAAAATTGCAAAGTGCGAAGGATTAGGATTTTTTCCTAAAAATATATCATATTTTAGGAGACTTATCTTCATGAATCTTTATTCGATTCAGTTGATTCTTGGACCAACTTGTGCAAAATTTGAATACCTTTAAAATGAGTGGTCATGCAAAAATCCAAGAAATATTGAGGGAGATATGACCCTGTGAAGTCAACCATTCAGAACAAGGGCAGTGACAATTTTTCAAATTGCGAAAAACAAAATTGCAAAGTGCGAAGGATTAGGGTTTTTTCCTAAAAAATATCTCATATTTTAGGAGCCATTTCTTCATGAAGAGTTATCCGATTCAACTGATTCTTGGACAAACTTGTGCAGAATTTGAAATGGTTTAAAATGAGTGGTCATATGCAAAAATATGAGCAATATTGATGGAGATACAACCCTATAAATTCAACCATTTGGAAAAAGGGCAGTGATAATTTTTCAAGTCATGAAAAACAAAATTGCAAATATTTACCTACTAGGGTTCGAACGATGGGAAGAGCATTGATGGACTAGGACTTTAGCGAGGCAAGATATTCTATCTAGACAAAGAATTTTTAAGCTAAGTTATTTTTTCCTTTCTTTATCTTAGAAATTGTGCATGAAAATTTTATAATTTTTTTATCAAATATTATATTTGTTATAGAACTTTCAGATAAATTTCATTAGATTTTGAGTTTTAGTTTCCTTCCATGGATAAATTTATAGTTAAATTCTTAGAATCATCCCTAGTGGTAGAGCTTAGTGAGCGCACCCCATAGAGATCCTCATTACCACAAGATACGACAATTTTTGGTAAATTTAATGGATATTGTCTAGGGGCTTTAGCCTTGAGAAAATGGATTGATAGGAGTTGGAAGTCTCTAGGATTGATTCTATCATTTCTTCCCAAAGGTTTCTTCCTATACATTTTTTGTTCTAGGTAAGAAAGAGAAAGAATCCTAAAAGGGGCCCTTGGTTTATGGGAAGAGCAGGGCTTTTCCTTACCCGTTGGTATGAAGGCTTTTCACTTGAAAATGTAAATCTATCCCTAGTACCAGTATGGGTTAGTATGTTTGGATTACCCATTGAATTTTAGGAAATAGATACCTTCAAGGCAATAGGAAACACTCTAGGAGAATTCCTTGATATTTCAGATACAACAAAAGATGGATTTTTGGCTATTTATGCTCAAATATTGGTCATGATTGATATAAGTAAAGTTTTACTAGAATCAATCATTCTTAAGTATGGGTATAAGATGTGGACCCAAACTATAGGTTATGAAAATATATCTTTTATATGTAGAATATTTAATGAGGTGGGGCATATTGAGAGATCATGCCCTAAGAAGAGCCTAGCAGAATTATTTGTAGAAAATAGCAAGAAAAATTTACAAATGGTTATGGATAAAGATGGTTTTCAACTTCCAAAAAATATATCTAGAAAGTAAAAAGAAAATGAATAGTGGAGACCAATAATAAATGATACTAGAATAAATTCTAATTCTTTTGAGGCTTTAGCCTATGAATAAAAAGTAGATCAAAACTTAGAGGACACTGGACAATAATTTCAACATATTAGAAAGGAACCATCTATTCAATATAATCCTAATTTAAGGAAGAACATTCTTGATGAACCCAAGGAATGTGTTTCATCATATTTTTAAGACTCTCTTAAAGTACCATGCACCATTCAAGAGAAAATAATTGGTAAAGAAAATGTAGTTTTAGAAGTTAATACCTCTGCCATTAATAAGGAAATACCATAAAATGATAAGGATAAGTCAAAATATTCTATAATAGATCCAGGAGAGGATAAATATGTTGAAAAAAAATGGTGAAAGAATATTGAGGAATAGAATAATAAGACCTACTCCTAATATAGGCAAGGCAAAAAGAGGAAAACCCTCAAATTATCAAACAAGATCTAGGGAAGCAAGAGCTAACATAGAGAAAGGAACACAAACTAAGTTGGTTGAATTTATATTTACCAAACAATAAAATGATATTGGTAATATGCAGGAGGGATCAAAAGCCCCTAATGAGATATGATTATCATCTGATGGAATATAAGGGGTGTTAATGACACCTCAAAGCATAGGTGTATTAGGGACCTATGTTTAAGTAATAAACCTGATATTCTCTATATCTAGGAAACTAAAATGGCAAAAGAAGAAGTTTCAAAAACTATGAAAGCAGTTTTGGCAAGATGTGAATGGGATGCTATGGATTTTGAAGGAGCAGTAGGGGGAATTCTAACTTTTTGGAATCCTTATAGAACCTCTTGTGTAACCATTCATAAAACTAGGCATTAGATAGCCTCTTTAGTCATTTGCTACTTTACTGATATTCACTTCATCCTTATCAATGTGTATGGTCCTACAACTCAATAAGGCAGATTAGAAGTTTAGAGTGGGATTAAGTCCTTTATGAGAAGTAAAGACCAAGAAACATATTTCATGATCATTGGAGATTTTAATGCCATTACCAAGATGAATGAAAATTTTTGAGGAATTAGGAAATTGACCCAAAGTATGAAATATTTCTCAACTTTTATTCAAAACAACAATCTATGGGAAGTTGAGTTTGAAGAAGACAACTATACTTGGACCAAAAATAGGAGAGGCCAAAACTTAATAGTAGAAAAATTAGATATATACATTCTCTCAGATCATTGGCTAGATGAAGGAACTTGTACTAAAATTAATACCTTAAGAAGGATTGGTTTAGATCATTGGCCAATAAGAATTAAAATGGTTGTTAGTGAATTCAAAAAATATCATATTTTAAATATGAAAATATGTGGGAAGACCATCCTTAATTTGTTGATATGATAGCTCAAACATGGAATTATTTAGGTAACGGTGGGTTGTATGCTCTTCCAAACCAAATTAAATCTATGAAATCTAGATTAAAATAATGGAACAAGATCACCTTTCGAAACATTTTTTAGAAGAAAGAAGAACTAAAAGATAAACTTTTAAAATTCCAAAAAGGTGATGAAAATAATACAAGCTCAGAGGAAAGGGAGTTGCTTAGTGAATATCATAATATTTTGACTAAGGAAGAGAAATTTTGGAGATTAAAATCAAGATAAACTTGGTAAAAATAAAGAGATAAAAATACAAAGTTTTTTCATAAGATGGCTATAGTACAAATATTTTCTTCTAGAATTGGTAGAATTAAATCAATAGAAGGGGTTTGGATTGAATATCAAAGTGAAATTAGAAAAGAGGCTAAGTTGTTTTATCAAAATATTCTAGGTTCATAGGAGACCAAAGTTCTTAATGATAAACTTCTTCAAGATGTTCCTTCAATTATAAAAAATGAAGACAATAGAAAACTGATGGAGCTTATTACTCTAGAATAATTTTATTTAGATCTTTTCTCTTTTAATAAGGATAAATCCCCTGGTCTAGATGGTCTCTTTGTAGCTTTTTACCAACATAATTGAGATATAGTGAAGGATTATTTATTGGTGGTAGTGGAACAGTCTAGGGTAAAACAATACATTCCTTATAAAATAAATGCAACTTATCTTACCCTAATTCCAAAAAATAAGGATGTTAAATTGTTTGATTATTTTAGACCCATAAGCCTATGTAATATGGCTTATAAGATTATTTTCAAAGTGATGGTGAATATATTAAGGCCATTGTTAGAAAAAAATCATTTTAGAAGAGCAAGGAGGTTTTGTGAAAGGGAGACAAATTTTGGATGGGATCATAGTATCTCATTAAGTTATACATTCAACAGCTTCTAGAAAAGATAAAGCTATGATCTTAAAACTTGATATGAGTAAAGCCTATGATAGGGTTAAATGGATTTTTATTTTTGCAGTTTTAGATAAGTTTAGTTTTGGAAAGAAATGGGTTAGATGGATTAAATATTGTGTCTCTACAGTTTCTTATTCAGTGTTGGTCAATGGGTTAGTGACATAATATTTTAAAGCCAAGAGAGGTCTTAGACAAAGAGATCCTCTATCTCTTTATTTGTTCATTATTATGGTAGACATTTTGAGTAAGAACTTAAAGAAGGCTTACAAATATGGGTTTATAATTTAACTTAAGGTTAGTAATAACATCGATAACATCACCCATCAACATTTTTAGATGATACAACCCTTTTTGGAAGGGTAAGGATAAATGAGAATAGAGCTTTGAATAAAATTTTAAAAGAGTACGAAAGAGCTTCAGGGTAAAACATTAATAGGACTAAATCCAATATTTACTTTCTTAACACTCTTTCTAATTTCAAAGCAAGAATTTATAGTTTGCTTCAAATGGAGGAGGCAAATTTACCAACAACTTATCTAGGGATGCCTTTATTTGAGAGGAGAATGGGGATAGATTTATGGAATCTAGTTATTAGTAAAGTTCAAAATAAACTTCCAGTTTGGAGAGGTAGATGGTTATCATTAGAAGGAAGAGTGCAGTTAATTAAGTCAGTATTACAAGCTATTCCAATATATTATATGTCTTTGTATTTTATGCCAAGATCAGTTGAAAAAAGCTTAATCTTTATTATGCGATCTTTTTTATGGTTAGGTTTACATGATAAAAGGAAATTTTCTTTGGTGAAATGAAGCAAGTTGTGTGATGACAAAACTAGGGGAGGTCTTGGTTTAAGAGCTCTTAAAATGCAAACTTAGCTCTTAGGGAAAAATTTATATGGAGATTGTACAAAGAGAGTTAAGAATTCTTCTAAGTATGTTGATCCCAATGATCCAATTTTAATATTTATTGCATTCTCTCTTCCAAATGGTTCTGCTCTTTGGAATAGTTTTAAAAAATCTATTGATCTTATGATTAAAGGTTTAAGATGGGTGGTGGGTACTGGAGAATTTCTTTTTATTTGGATGGAAACTTGGTGTGATAAAAAATGTTAGGACCCTCCTAACATGTCCTAATACTTATATTATTTATTAATTATATTCAAGGGTCACAACCCTTCACTCTTACAACTATTAGACTAGGTATTTAAATGCAATCCAAATAAGGTAATAAGGCATCATCGAACAAATATATTAATTAAGTCTATTGTGGGTTTTCTACCTTACAATCAAAAGTGATTCAATATAAAAATGATTCTTCCTTCCGCACTATTTAGTTTCATAACATCTGGATCAGAGCTAGATCAAGGAGCAAATTCACCATCAATTTTTTCCCACCGCACATTTCAGCCCAGTCCACATTCGCGAGGACGCAAACAACATTCAGGCTTCACTGATTCATGTCACAATCTTCATAGAAAATTAAACCTTCTCCTAAGGTACGAATTAAGTTGTCTTACACTCAAATCGCCCGACCTTTCGTGTGGTGACCGGTGGCTATTTTGGAGAAGCTAAAATTTTCAACGCAGCATCAGTGGTTGCGACGTCCGAAACGCAAAGGAAAAATTAATTTTTTTTTTTAAGGACTAAAGTCCCACATTCGCGGTGCTACGACTTTGTAGCGCTTTATAGGCACCAAAAGGCACAAGGAAGAACGTGACTTCGGTCACGCCTCCCCGTACCTCGCACGAACCAACCGCTACTAGCCTTCCTCAAAATTTGCACCATTCATCGACTCCTCGTGTTCCTGGCTGCCACCCCTGTGCCTCGCTCACCTACTGTCATGCTCTCGATCCTGCCTACTGTCATCCTCTATCAGTCTAGTCTGCTATCGTGCTATCATGTTGACTTGCCTATTGTCATCTTCTATCAGTTTAGTCTATTGTTGTGTTGTCATGTTGACTCACCTGCTATCACGTTTCATGCTCTGTCAGTCCCTACTATCATGTTTTGTGCTCTATCAGTCACGACTATCGTGTTAGTGCTTTGTCAGTATCGGCTGTCATGTTTCATGCTCTGTCAGTCCCCGTTGTCACGTTAGTGCTCTGTCAGTCCCGACTGTCGTGTTTCATGCTCTTCCAGACTCGCCTACTGTCATGTTTCATGCTCTATTAGTCCCGACTATCGTGTCGTGTTTCCCACCTAAACACCCACCTACCAACCGCCGTGCGCTCTCGGGGACCAAAATAAAAAGTTGATAGGGCATTGCCCACCAAATTTTTGACAAAAATTGCTAAAACAACTTATAAAGTTGTTAAAACAATTTTTTTTTCTTGCTCACCTGGTACCAAGTCATATTGATCGTTACCTACACCAACTGCAATGGCTGAAGGATGACGATCACTAGATTCCATCCATGAGAAACACGAAAGGCTCACGAAAGAAGTTAAACAGGAAAGAGAGGAGAATGTCTGTAACACAAGAGAACTCTTCGAGAAAATATTTGCAATGGATGTTAAACTTGATGCCATCAATCAAAATCAGGCAACAACACATGCAAATTCAACCAACAACGGGTCATCAAACCGAGCAATGTTAGGAGGTCCACAAAATTCCATTCTACCATGGACGACCAAATTAGACTTCCCAAAATTTGAAGGCGGAGACCCTACAAACTGGATCTACCGAGCAGAGCAATATTTCTCACTAAATCAAATTTTGGAAATGCAAAAAGTGCATATCGCCTCCTTCCACTTGGAAAATGATGCCATCCAATGGTACCAATGGTTCGAGAAAACTAATGGCACTCCGACGTGGTCAACCTTTACACAGAATCTATTAGTGCGATTCGGCCCTAGCAAGTTTCAAAGCTTTATAGGGGCCCTCACTAAATTATGCCAAACCACTTCGATAAGCGAATACCAAGCAAAATTTGAAAGGCTAGCTAATCGAACATCCGGATTAGATGCTGCCTTCTTTCAAGAATGTTTTGTCAATGGATTAAAAGAAGAAATTCGAATTGAAGTGCAAATGTATAACCCTACAAACATGTTAGAGACCATCGACTTGGCAAAATTAGCGAAAGACAAAAAAAAAGCACGGCAGGAATCGGTTCACAAAACCAACTTGGGGGAAACCATCAAACACTTATACCAACCCCAAACCAATGCAAAATGGATGAACCCAAAACTCCTACACAACCCCCAAAATTAACCCCGCTCTACCAATTAAGCATTTGAGTTTCGAGGAAATGAAGGAAAGACAAGCTAAGGGTCTTTGCTACCATTGCGATGAGAAATTTGACAGAAATCATAAATGTGCCTCACGGAAATTATATATTCTAGATGCCACAGAGGAAGGGAATTCTACTGAAGAGGAACCTGAACTCGAAGTAGAGGTATTATCCAACACACTTGAAAGTGATGAAGAAAATGCACCAAAGGTTTCCTTCAACGCCCTTGCCGAATTTTTTGCCCCTCAAACAATGCGAGTTAAAGGGTATTTTAAGAAACAAAACCTTACCATGCTCCTAGATTCTGGTAGCATGCACAATTTTATCGATCCAAAGGTGGCTAAACAAGCAAATTGTTTTATATACCCTTGCAATAACTTCGAAGTGATGATTGGAAATGGCGGAAAAATTGCATGCAAAGGAAAATGCAGAAATATAAAACTAACTATGGGGGTTTATAACATGAAAGGTGACATGTACGTCCTACCCCTAGGTGGGTGCGACATTGTACTAGGCGTACAATGGTTATGAACCTTGGGCATAGTCCAATGGGAATTTGATGAACTATGGATGAAATTCACAGCAAAGAACCAAACCTATATTATCCAAGGCCTGAAATCAGGACCTTCCCAAATCGTCAACTCGCATAGAATGGAGAAAATTATCCAAAAAGGAAACAAAGGAATGGTCGCCCAATTATTTTCAATTCAACCTAGTCACAAAGAAGACGAGACACCAGAGTTACAAAATATTTTAGACCACCATAAGGCGGTATTCAATGAACCAAAAGGACTACCTCCACAACGAAGTCACGATCACACTATTCCACTATTTCCAGGGCATCAACCTCCTAATATTAGACCTTATCATTATCCATACCTCCAAAAGACCAAAATAGAGAAATTAGTACAAGATCTTCTTAAGGCAAGAGTCATTAGACCTAGCAAAAGCCCTTACTCCTCTCCAATTATTTTAGTTAGAAAAAAGGATGGCTCGTGGCATTTATGTGTCGATTTTTGAGCGCTTAATAAAATGACCATCAAAGATAAATTTCCCATTCCGGTCATAGATGAACTATTAGATGAACTCCATGGGGCAGCTTATTTTTCCAAGTTAGACTTACGGTCAGGCTACCACCAAATACGAGTCAACAAAAAAGATATTCCTAAGACGACCTTTCGCACTCACGAAGGGCACTACGAATTCTTGGTGATGCCATTTGGCCTGACCAACGCTCCTTCTACCTTTCAAAGTCTAATGAATAAGGTATTTCACCCTTTCCTTCGTAAATTTATATTAGTTTTCTTTGATGACATTTTGATTTATAGCAAAACATGGGAAGAACATTTGGACCATGTTAGACAAGCGTTCCAAATCTTGAAGGAAAATCAACTTTATGCAAAAATATCAAAGTGTTCCTTTGGAAAACAAGAAATTGAATACTTAGGGCATATTGTCTCAAAGGAAGGAGTTATGGTAGATCCTTCCAAAATCGAGGAGGTGAAAAATTGGCCTATTCCAAAAACCTTAAAAGCTCTACGTGGGTTTCTTGGACTAACGGGATATTATAGAAAATTTGTCCAAAATTATGGTAAAATCGCTGCTCCTCTAACAACATTACTTAAGAAAAATGCTTTCAAATGGTCGTCTAAAGTGGATGAGGCCTTTATCACCTTGAAAACTGCAATGTGTACCACCCCTGTTCTAGCCATGCCCAAATTTTCTAAACCGTTCGTCATTGAAAGTGATGCTTCAAGAATAGGAATGGGAGCCGTACTCATGCAGGATGAAAGGCCTCTAGCTTTTATAAGCAAAGCATTTTCTCCTAAGAATTTAGCTCGCTCTACGTATGAAAAAGAGATGTTGGCGATTGTCCATGCTATTCAACATTGGAGGCCTTACCTTATTGGCCAACATTTCATTATACGCACTGACCATCATAGCTTGAAGTATTTTTTGGAACAAAGGACTAATACCCCGAAACAACAAAAATGGGTTACTAAACTTCTTGGCTATGATTATGAAATTACATATAAAAAGGGAAAGGACAACATGGCAGCCGATGCACTTTCTAGAAAATTTGAAGATATGCCTCAAGTCCATGCTCTTTCCTCCCTTATTCCTAAATGGGTAGATGAGGTGCATGAAGAATGGATAAATGATCCTACTATCCATGCCTTAATTCAACAACTTCAACATAATCCTAGTAGCAAACCTCCATACACTTGGAAGGACAATATATTAAGATACAAAGGGAGGATGGTCCTCACCCCCAATTCAACTTATCATGAAAAAATTCTTCATGAGTTACATACCTCACCCACTGTAGGCCACTCAGGGTTCTTAAAAACCTATAAAAGAGCCACTACCTCCTTCTATTGGGTAGGAATGAAAAATTACATCAAAAACTTTGTAAAAGAATGTGAAGTTTGCCAAAGACAGAAGGGGGAGACCCTCGCTATTCCAGGATTACTTCAACCTCTTCCTATACCCACCAAAACATGGGCAGATATTTCTATGGACTTTATTGAAGGATTACCAAAATCAGGAGGAAAAACAACCATTTTTGTAGTCGTTGATCGTTTATCTAAATATGCCCATTTTTGTCCCGTGGCTCATCCTTATACCGCTAGCACTATAGCCCACCTCTTCCTAGATAACATCTTTAAATTACATGGTATGCCCTCCACAATTGTTAGTGACCATGACCCAACTTTCACTAGCACCTTTTGGAAGGAATTGTTCAAATTACAAGGTACTCAACTTCGTATGAGCTCCGCTTACCATCCTCAAACCGATGGCCAAACAGAAGTTGTAAATAAATGCTTAGAAACATACCTTCGATGTTTTGTTTCTACTCAACCACTCCATTGGGTAAAGTGGCTTTCACTAGCGGAATGGTGGTATAACACTTCATACCATACGTCCATCAAAATGACTCCTTATGAAGCACTATATGGTCAAACACCACCATCCCTCACTTCCTATATTCCAGGGACTACAAAAGTCCATGTAGTGGAAACGAAACTTGCTAATCGAGGTGACATACTACGGATCCTAAAAGAGAACCTACACACCGCCCAACATCGCATGAAGCAGCAAGCCGATCAACATAGAAGCGAACATAGTTTCCACGAGGGTGATATGGTTTTCTTACGTCTCCAACCTTACCGTCAATCCTCTCTTAAACAAAAAGGTTCTCAGAAGTTAGCACCCAAATTTTATGGGCCGTATAAAGTTCTCCAACGTATTGGGACCGTTGCTTACAAACTTGAGCTTCCTCCCTCTTCCAAACTTCACCCCGTATTTCATGTATCTTGCCTTAAGCTCGTAGTTGGAGCCCATATCATGACACAAACCACTCTCCCTAAATTTTTCGAGGATGGAGTACTTTTAGTCAAACTAGAAGCTATCTTGGATCGCCGCTCTCGTCACCTTCGTACTCACGATATCACGGAAGTTTTAATCCATTGGAAAGGTCTACCTTTAGAAGACGTGACGTGGGAAAATCTTCAAGATATCCAACAACAATTTCCAAATTTCCAGCTTTGAGGACAAAGCTCCTTTGAGGGGGGTGGCATGTTAGGACCCTCCTAACATGTCCTAATACTTATATTATTTATTAATTATATTCAAGGGTCACAACCCTTCACTCTTACAACTATTAGACTAGGTATTTAAATGCAATCCAAATAAGGTAATAAGGCATCATCGAACAAATATATTAATTAAGTCTATTGTGGGTTTTCTACCTTACAATCAAAAGCGATTCAATATAAAAATGATTCTTCCTTCCGCACTATTTAGTTTCATAACAAAAAACCACTCAATTTAGATCCAATTTTAAAACCTTAGATGAGATTGCTTCAAGATAAATATGGTGATAGGGTTTCAAACATTTTGTACAAGGATCGAGAAGGAAGATACAAATGGAAAGAAGATTTTTTTACAAGTATACAAGACATTGATGCTAGGAGGCAATTGAGTAGAAATATAACAACTGTAATTTTTCTAAGAGGTGCCAAGGATAAATTTATTTGGGAGTTGAATAGCTTAGGAGAATACACAACAAGAAGTGGATATAATGTTCAACACCAACATAATAATAATATCACTAGAATTTGTAGAGATATTTGGGATAGCCCAAGCATTCCTAAAGTTAAAATGTTTGTTTGGCTAGTAGATCATAGAAGAATTTTATCTTGGGGTAACCTTATAAAAAGGGTTTTCCATGGTCCCTCTAAATATGTTTGGTAAATGCATGGTGATGAATAGTAGAATTGAAGATTGGTTAAAGAAATGGCAGATCACTCATAAAAGTGAGGCTTTACAAACAATATGGGATATATCAAAAGATACAATACTTTGGAATATATGGCTAGAAAGGAATAGAAGAATATTTAAAGAAAAGGAAAGCAGTTTAGAGGTAATGAAAAAGAAAATATGTTTAGACATAGAGGAGTCTAAACAAACCCTATTAACTCACCCAATCCCTAATTTGGAAGTAGAGAGTCTTGATAGATGGAGTCAAGTCATTAAATAGAATTATGATGTTGGGTACAAGAGAAGCAAAAATAAGGTAAATAATATAAAGTGGAAACCACCATATGTAGAGTGGGTTAAGTTGAATTTTGATGGAGCATCTAAAAGAAACCTAGAACTAGTAGGAGGAGAAATTATTAGAAATAATAGAGGAGATATTTTGTCTCATTATGCTTTCAATTATGGATTTAAGACAAATAATGAAACTAAAGCTTGAGAAAATTTAGAAAGACTAAAAATATGTAAAAACAATTAAATGGAATAGAGTTTGTATGGAATGTGATTCTCTCATTGTAATAAATACAATTTTGAGGAAAGAAAAAGCTCCATGGAACATACAAGAGATAATTGTGGAAATTCAAGATCTTGCTAAAGAGTTTGAAGAAATTAGGTTTACACATATATTAAGGGAAGGAAACAAATGTGCAAATAAGCTAGCCAATAGAGGGGTTTTGATTGAGGATCTTGAAGTTAACATCTCTTTTCCATGGTTAGAGGAAGTAGAAATTTTAGTTGAAGCTGACAAAAATTGTTGATTACCTAAATCAATTAATGATTAAGATTTACTTTAATATTTTTCATTGGTAATATCTGTTTTATTTTGTAACAATAATGTGTGTTCATTTAGACTATTTATTATAATTTTGTGGTTGCACTTGTGTTTCACGAAGGAAACTAGCAATCTAGATTTGGTAAAGTGGACTATGTTAGTGCAATGTTTTGAAAATATTACTCTACTAAGATGCAAGGCATAGATAGTAGAGGTGAAGTTTTGGCATTGTGAAGGTTGCTATAAAAAAATGTCAAGAAAGATGCTAAATTATGGAGTAATTTTATTCATACAAATATTTGAAAGGATCTAGAAAATGAAAATCAAGAATTTAAAACTTTTATGTAAAATGATTTAGGTTTCTAACTATAGCATCTCAATTGAGATGAGAAGTGTATATTTTTGCAAAATCTTAAGCTCTAAAGAAGAGAGATGTAATTTTTTAAGGGTGGGGGACCGATTACAACCCTTTTTTATCAAGAAAAAAAAAAAAGTTTAAAACCTTATGAAATTAATATAATTAAAACTATTGTTGCTAATGTCAAGTGAAAGCAAACTCCAACACAAGAATTCATAAATTTATAAGATAAGAACCATAAAACGAGTGCAGGCTTGATAGTTGATGCAATTGATGAAAATAAATATTAACAACCAACCTTCATCCAAACAACTACCTTTCACTGGAGCAACATAAATTTGAACCCCCCCTATCTACTCACTAGAAACTCGATAGGTTTTGCACATAATAATTACTTATAAATTAAATGCTTAACATGGTTATTCCAAAACTAAAACAGAAAACCTAACACTCCAGGTTAAATTTAAAAAGTAGCATTTAAATCCTTCTATATATGGATAGCCAGACAACAACCTAGGCCATTATTAAGTCTTCCAACTAAACCAACCCAAAATGTAGCAAGAAAGAGAGTTATTGAAGAACTTTGTAGGCACAATATATCCAATATTCGTACGAAGCTTAATTAACAAAAGGCACACTAATAGTCCAAAAATCATGAATAAATCTAAAAAAATATACACACCTCTCATAAAATATTTAAAAAAGGTAAGCCCAAGAATGAAGAATACCGCTATCATAGCACAGGAACTAGAATCGACTTTGCAAAATCAATTTATTTGCTGCAATCAAAGAAACTGTATTTTCTTCTCTTCAACTAACAATCAACCCTTCCACCATTCCTTCCAACCATCCACATTTTTCCCCAAACCCTTGTAGCCAACCATATATATAGTGTTTCCTAGGAAGAGAATATCAAAGGAATGGATTGGGTGGCTTCTTGATTTTTTGTGTTAAAACCATATTTAGAAATGAGAATATCATTCTTAAGATAGCTTTTACTGTAGCTTCTTGAATTCTCATGCATTAAAACCATATTTAGAAATCAAAATCTCATTCTTTAAATAAAATTTATTTAATTGAATATGCCCCATTTTAAAACTTAGCTTATTTTTTTTATTTGTTTTTTTTTTTGCATTTACATGGTGGAATCGGTAGCTGCCATGAATCTAGGCAGGTTGTCTAGCTTTTATGGCTACCATAGTATTTTGCATTATCTTCCCTAGAAGTCGCCACATAGATCTTCATGCAGTCCGCCCCTATATCCACCATGCCACAATCATTTTAAACCTTTTACACCGCTGAAAGCACCAGGAAAGGGACAAGCGTTCAGTCCGGCAAGGCCTGAGATTTGAACCTTGGTAAAACTTAGCTTATTAAGATTAATATTTAAATTGTTAATATTACTTTAGATAATTTATTTACTCTTCCATAGTATTAAATTAATTAATACTATTATTAGTTAAATATGCCCCTATTTAAAACCTTAACTTAATAAGATTTAAATTGCTAATATTACCTTAGCAAAGGTATTATTAAATAATTTATTTACTTCTTTATAGTATTAAATTAATTAATATTATTACTAATTTTTCTTGTATAATTTTTATATTATCTATTAACATTAGTCTCTCTCTCTCTCTCTCTCTATATATATATATATATATATATATATATATATATAAGTATTAATAATACTAACATTATCATTAATACCTTCAACCAATTAAGATTTATACTTTTAAATGCAAATATTAATGCATCCTAAAGATAAATTAAGAGCTTAAGCAACACAAGGGCCCTTGCTTAAAGTTGTCCTTGCCCAAATTAAGATGTAATCAATAATAAGCATAGATGTACAAATATAACCCTTCCCTAAGTAGAAGGCATTATGATAAATTTAAGGTTATCAACCACCTATGAAGGACCCCTAAGCATAGAGGGAATGGCTCTTTTTCCTTTATAGCAACCTCCTTTCCCGATGATGCATTGAATCACACATACACATGCAAATGCTTCTACATGATTGTTTTACCTCTATGTATATCAACTAAAAATGATCCATAATTTCTCAACTCTAATGGTTGTCCCATACTAATCCACCCGTGAGAGTACCTAGTATTGCAACCACAAAATTCATTAGTAGTACCATATTCTAAAAATAGCATAATCCAAATTTAGTAAGCATAAAATACAACTATCAACTCATCTTGATAGAATAAAATAGGATCATGCATTAATTATCAACACATAAATACATCAATCAAAAAACAAGGGAAGGTCCTACCAAAATGGGCCATTACATCTTGTTTTGAAAGAGAATGAGAAAAATACCAATACCAACGCTGAGCTCAAAGGTAAGTTTAAGCCTAACTAGATAGGTCCATTCATAATCATTGTCAAATTTGGATTAGGAGCTTACTACATGGATACATATAATGGAAGAGATCTTAAAGAACCTATTATAATGCATCTTAAGAGATTACTCTATTTCTATATTGGTTGTCTATTCATTTTCCTAACTATAATTGTATTGTGTGCTTATTTGCTTGCTTGCATTGCTAGCCATCTACATGCTTGCTTGATAATATATTTACTTGCATGTGCATGCTTGCCTTTGCTTGGACTATCTATTGCATAATCAAGTCAGGAGATTCATGATGATACAAATGATGATCCTAGTCAAGATATCTCATTATTGTATTACACTTGTACTAGGTGGATGACACTAGTAGATTCTCCCAGACCTTACTATATAGATTGATTATAGATCCACATAACCACTATCTTATCGAATCTATCTCAAAAATAAAAATATCCCTCTATATTCTTCTATATTCTATTACCAAAATTCTCTAATATACCTTATGAACCTGTGAAGTAATGGAACATGTTGTTCCAATACCCCATGGGTGTATAAATTTTTATAGATATGTCATGTGATGGAACAATAATTTTCTTTGGACTTCCTATGTTTATAAGAGATCAAACGTGATCTTTTTCCTTTGTTTCACCAACGAGATACATGATTGATTATGGTGATGATAGCCCTATTCATTCCTTCTTTTATCTCCTCAATAGGACACATGATTGACATCACAATAGTTCACGGTGATGATAGCCCAATCAATCCTATCATCTACCCTACTTGATATTTTCATGTATAGGAAAAATAATAACAATATGGGGCATCAAATTCACTTTATAGTAATCACTATAGGTATCAAAGATAATCAAATTATACCTATTATAGTCATCACTTATGTGTATTTAAATAGATCACATAATTTTTGTGTATTTAAATAGACTGCATCATGTTTGTCTTTAAACAGACCACATAATTTTTATGTATTTAAATAGATTGCATCATTTTGTATCTTTAAATAGACCACATCATTTTATGTCTCTAAATTGACCAAACAGAAAGCAAAGAGTGAAAAAAATTATATGTATCTTGTTCCCTTGGACACATCTTGAAGCTTCCTAAGCATTTGAACAATAATCAAGCTAAGAGGCCATCACTTAGGTGTGAATAAAAAATTGTATATATCTTGTCCTCTTGGAAACATATTGAATTTGCCTATGTGCTTGTCCAATATTAGGCTAAGACGTCACTGCTTAGGGGTGAACTAAAAATTGTACATATATTATCCTCTTGGACACATCTTGAAGCTACCTAAGAACTTGTCCAATAATCAGTCTAAAATACCACTGCTTATGGGTTAAAAAATAGCACTTGTCCAATAAGACCACTGCTTATGGGTTAAAAATTTGTACATATCTTCTCCCCTTGGACACATCTTGAAGTTGCCTAAGCACTTGTCCAATAATCAAGCTAAGAGACCATGCTTAGAGGTGAATAAAAATTATACATATTTTGTCCCATTGCACACACCTTAAAGCTTCCAAAACACTTGTCCAATAATTAGGATAAGAAGCCACCACTTAAGGGTGAATTAAAATTATACCTATATTTTCCCCTAGACACATCTTGAAGACATATAAACACTTATCTAATAATAAAACTACGAGGAAACCATTTAGGGGTGAATTAAAAAGTATATATCTTATCCCCTTGGACACACCTTAAAGCCACCTAAGTTCTTGTCCAATAATCAAGCTTAAAGGCCACTGCTTAGGGGTGAATAAAAATTGTATATATATTGTTTCCTTAGACATATCTTAAAGTTTCCTAAGTGTTTGTTCAATAATTAGGCTAAGAGACCACCTCTTGGGATGAATAAAAAAATTATATATATCTTGTCCCCTTTGACACATCTTAAAGCTTCCTAAGTGATTGTCTAATAATCAGGCTAAGATCCCACTGATTAGGGATCCCTTGGACACACCTTAAAGACCATCTAAGTGCTTGTACAATAATTAGGCTAAGAGGCCACCACTTAGGGGTGAACAAAAAATTATACATATATTATCCCCTTGGACACACCTTAAAGCCACCTAAGTGCTTGTCCAGTAAATAGGCTAAGAGGCCACCACTTAGGGGTGAATCCAAATTGTACATATTTTTTCCTTTTAAAAAAAATTGAATCTACCTAAGAACTTTTCCAATAAATAGGTTAAGATGCCACCACTTAGGGGTGAATCAAAATTGTACATATCTTGTCCCTTTGGACATATCTTAAAGCCAATCAAGCAATTATTTAATAATTAGGTTAAGAGACCACTACATAAGGGCAAATAAAAAATTGTACATATCATGTCCCCTTGGACATATCAAAAAAATCTAACACATCCATTTGTCTTTTACCCCAACTGCATCTCTCACAATAACCAAGTAATTTGAACTTAGTCACTTTATAGTATGAGTTTCATCAATTTAAACAAGACTAGTCTTTTGCATCATAATATCAACATGTAATTATTTAACTACTTTATCATTAATCTATAAATGCACACTAAAAATTAGCCCAAGTTTACAAAGGCTAGCATCTGACACTAGAGGTCATCTAGTGTTAGAAATTGTACATCATCTAGCATCAAGTTCTATAGGGAATAGTGCATGTGTAATGACCCACAAACTCAACCCAAGGGAGAGAATTTTTTTCTATAGGTATTAGCTCACAAAGAAGACCCAATATTTTTCATCAGTATTAATGCATGACCACTTTTGAGTTCACTAACACTAAAAACAACACTCAAGTGGATAGGAGTGGCCAACTTCCCATAATTTTCTAGGGTTTACTTTTATAATCTTACCACCAGTAGAAAAGACACCATCAGTGGTCCCCTCATTTCTCATACACTCACCTGAATAGGACAACTTGACCATGGCATAAGGATTACCCTTTAAGGCTCGTAATACTTAAAGGTGATGCCTATTCCCTAAACCCTACATGCATCTGTCTATGTAGGATTATTATGGTGTGATGCCTTAGTGATTAGTTAATTCCATATAACTATGTAATTAATTAAAATCATTACCACTCACTTGATAATAATCATGGTCATACTTTTCCATCCACAAGGTACCACCACTATACTTCCTTGTGAATGATTTGAAGGATTGTCCCAAACCAATCCACCTCACCAACCATGAAACTAACTAAGACCTTTGCCACTCACCTAATAATTATCATGGTCATGCTTTCCCACCTGCAAGATACCATCACTATACTACCCTATGAACGATCTGGTGGATTATCTCATACCAATCCACCTCACCTCACCACCCAAGCCTCATCACCAAGGTTTGTCATTCAAAATTACCTAGTTGAATTGTCAAACCACAACTCAACTTTAGGGATTACTTAATATGGTGCTAATGACATACCCAAAATAACCCCTTTCCAAACCAAGGGTCCTAAAAAACCTTTATGACCATCTCATAAAAATAAATAGAGTGATATATTAAACCATGCTCATATTAAACATAGAATATTGATAAAGACTAAAGAATTTAGGTACTTCATTCCAATCATAACACATGAAAGAGTAAAACAACATCTAGGAGAATCATAACCATAATCCATCAATTAATTTCTATCATTCTCTTCAATAGCACAACCTTTCCATTTTGTAATTAACAATTTATTTCCAAAGAACTTAACATAAAAGAAAAATATTAATTCATCTTTCGTTCTTTGAACAAATCTCAAGATCATATAACAAGAATGTTTACAAGACATTTATTCCTTCATCATAATTTCCATAAAAGATAATTTTAAAGTATTTATCATCTACAAATACAATAGTACATGTCTACATACATACATACATACATACATACATACATACATACATACATACATATATATATATATATATATATATATATATATATATATATATATATAGATACACACACACACACACACATAAATGACCCCTAATCCATCATTTTTCTCAAAGTATTTGAATTGATAGGTCTTCTCCAACAAACTTTGAATGTAATTTTAGGGATTAGGACAACTCTTGAATGCATATGCAAGCCTAACATGCACTATGCAATAAAAGCATACAACAATGCAAGAACATACATCATGCAAAGCAAATACCATGCAAAAACATTGAGAGAATCATATGTTTGTTTCAATTATGGATTCCTTAGCTACTCAAGCCTCATCCATCTATTAGAAAACATATTATTTAATCCTACAATAATTTCTCATTTTCTAAAATTTAAAATATATTCAATACATTGTTCCATTTTTAAATTGTACCAATCCTTATATCATGGAATATTACTTCACTAATAAACCAAATTATAATCCTTATTTTTCATAAATTAATATTGACTATTAAACAACATATTATTTAATCAATATTAATAAGACAAAAGTATTCAATATTAATTAATAGTTTCATCCCTATGACTTAATAAAACTATTAATTAATTACATAATTAATAAATTGATATTGATAAATAAAACACATTATTTAATCAATATTAATAAGACAAAAGTCTTCAATATTAATTAATAGTTTCATCCCTATGACTTAATAAAAAATATTAATTAACTACACAATTAATAAGTTAATATTGATAAATAAACCAACACATTATTTCATTAGTATTAATAGTTTCATCGTTATGACTAAACAAGGCTATTATTTAATTACTTAAAAAATATCAATATCCCTGATTATCTTTTCAAGTCCATTGAGTTCTCCATTAACAATGTCGGGAATGAGAATTCCTCTCATCCTATGCATTAGGACCTATAACTTTTTTTGTACAATCATGTTCTTGAATTCTACATCAACAAAGCTATGGTCACTACCTACCTTACCCCTCTTAATCCCACCCAAAGCCCCAATTACTCTAACCCACCTGAACCCACCGATAGCTATAAAAAATCTATCCATGAGGTCCCCAACGATGATAATGACCCTGATTTTTTCTCCCCATCTACCCTGAAGTAAACCTTTGGCTCTGAGCTCAAAGAGGGATCTTTGTCTGTTGAGTCTGAGTTCAAAAATCATCCTATTAGGTGTTCTTCGTCCGTGGCCAAATGTAATCCCAATCCAACTTCTATCTAGGCTTCCCCTCATCTAAAAAAATTGAAGATGGATACACATTACTCTAGAAATATCAATGAGGTGATTCCTCATAAGGATCCAACACTCGAGTGCACCGATATTTCGTCAGCAACTGTCCTTCAGCATTCTATCCTCAACCACGTCGCCAGCATAGTGGTCACATTGTCAGTAGCTACTAACTCATCCAAGGTGACATGGTCGGTCTACAATTAGGCTACAAAGGTAATGGACAAAATATATGGGCCCCTCAAGACTCTCTTTAAGGAAGTTTATGGTCCTCTGAATGCCAACACTGAAGTTTAATACTGCAATCCTCAGGTGTTGTTCTCATAGGGGCCTTCCTCCTGGAACCACCCCTATGTCCCTACTTTTTGTGTGATTGGAATCTTCCCTATGGGATCTTCCATTTTGGATCTTTCTTTCATTGTAAGGTTGGTTTCCCCTCATGGATCCACCCTTTATTTTTGTGGCTTGGGTTTGCTTACCTATTGGTGCTATATTTTTTATAATAATGTTTTGGGGCCCTTTCAAAATCCAGTTTTAATTAAATTATATTACCTATAAAAAAAACAAGGCTATTATTTTATTACTTAAATAATAAATTAATATTAATAAATAAAATGACACGTTATCTCATTAATATTAATAAATAATAGTCTTCAATATTATTTAATAGTTCCATCAAGTCCTTGGTTTAACAGTTGGAACAATTAGTTGATGTAGCTCACACCAATGTTCAAAACTCGGGGTACTAAAACTTCCTTGATGCACAACATAATAGAAACCTAATTTGATGCATAATATATGACGCAACTAAGGGTTGCTAATAAATTAAGAAAATTTGTAAAGTTAATGTGCACCCATTTTCCCATTTACGTGCTCATAGATATAACCAAAATGAAAATAAATAAACAAATAATAAACATGAAAATCTTATATATATTAGACTAAGTCATGCGGGTTTACAACCTTTTTCACAATATAAAGCAATTAGCCAATGGACATAATATTCAAAGTCAAAATTAGAAGAATTTAAAGTGGTCGAACTGTTGAAATAGTTTTATTCAGGGTATTGGGTTCCAAACCTTAAAACTTAATGTGCTCAAACTGGAACAAAACTAATAGAATGAAATTTAATGATTTAAAAATATTTGTAGAGGATAAATACTTTTCTTTTGAATAGGTGAGAGAACCCATAATATATGTATATTTATAGGAGGTTTGGTGGGTCTTCCCATGGAAATACCTAAGTGAAACCAACCAAAATATGACACCTCGTATTCTATATATTAATTTCAACTTATAAGACGATGATCATTATTGGGTTTCATAAACCATTCAACACATAACATAAATATTCTATCTTTGTAAACGTCCTGCATGCAATCAATCAATGTATAAATATTCAAAATAGTATCTGGTGCAATCATACATTTATCTTTTGTTTATTTACCACAATATTATCATAATGCATTGGATTCAAATTGACATTATCATGGGCTTCATGAGTTTTATTTAGAGAGAGAGATAAATGCTTTTAATGGAAGTTAAAGGTAAAAACTATAAACCAATAGAGGAAATAATAATATTACGGGAGAAAATGTAAGCTTACTCTGGATAAAATTATCAAAGCAACATCACTATAAGCATATCAATATCCCTCTTATTACCCCTTGAAACAAGAACTCCAAAATAAATAAGGACGTTATTTATTCAAGAGCACAAATCAAAAATCAAAGACTCTAGACGCATGCTTTGATAAAAATACTTGTAATGGTAGTATAAATATAAGATGAAGTATGGACAAAAAAATTGATTAATGAGTTTATGTATGGGATAAGCACAATGTAAATAGTAAGATATGAATAGTAATAGAAATAAACTCCCTTGAAGTTCATGACAACAAATGTATATAGCATGCAATATAACAAACATCCAAAATTCTACTATTGAATATACTACATTTGGATAATTACTATCATGAATGTTTTTCATGGAGGCAATCAATTCCAAATACTTCCATGTCTAAGGCACTAGAAAAAGTGGTTTCACTCTTAGTTGCAAGATTATTCTTTTAGGAAGAATGAAATCCTAAACATCCTACCTCAATTGTTATAAAATGGCAACACAAACAAGGCTCAAGGCTTTCAAATGCTTCTTATAAAACAATAAATTAAAAGGAAACTCACAGTTAATATTGAAGGTTATGGTTTTTGTAATTGAGGTTGCTTCTATTGTTGGTACTGTGATAGTTGTGGTTGTTGTTCCAAGTCTTCCTTTCTAGTCATGATTTTCCCCTAAGCTTGGCAACCAAGAATTCATATATTACTCAAAGGAAAAGGAAGATCAAGGGTTGGGAGTGGCTTCTTCATTTATTTCTATACATGCTTTCCACCCCATCCTCTTTATCCATAGCATTTCAAATTGTTATGAGAAGATTAATTTCCCATGAATTTCTAGTTTCGTTATGAAAATATTTCCAAATTTAAAAAATTTTAAATAAAAATGGACTTATTTAGTATTTATTAATTAAATCCTCTTTTAAAATTTTAACTTATTAAAGTTAATATTAACCTACTAATACTCTTAGAGCAAGTATTAATAATTAAATCATTCACTCATCTCATTAATTCAATATTATTATTGATTTCTAATGCTAGTGTTAATTACTAACATTACAATAATAATAATTAAATTAATTACTCAATCTAATTAATATCGAGTGTTAACATTAACCATTAAGATCAATATTTAATGTTTTAAGTATTAATAATACAAACATTATTATTAGTACCTTACTTGATAATTTATTAATCAAGCAATTTCCATGCTTCGAAACACATGCAACAACACAAAGGTTCTTGTTAAAAGTTGTCATTTCCTGGACTAATATGAAAATAAAAAACATGCACAAAAAATATTTTTCCTTAAGTAGGAGGCTTTACAATAACTACAAGGTTATCACCCACCTAGGAAAGGATTCCCTAAGCATAGGATAAGGGATATTTTGCTTTTATAGCAACCTCCTTGCCTAATGGTGCATTTTAAAGTCAGACATATACATATGCGAATGCATCTATATGAGGGTTTAACCCTTGTGGCTATTAATGATAATTCATCCATAATTTCTTATTTCTCTCAATTTCAATGGTTGTCCCATACCAATCCACCCATGAGAGTACTAGATCTTGCAACCATAAAATTCATTAGCAATACCATATTATAAAAGTAGCATAATCCAAAGTTGGAGTATATCTTAAGTTCTACTAGGATATTTGTCTTAGTTTGGAGTTATCACTCTTGCATGAGGTTGGTAAACTCCCAGTTATGATTGGCTGAGATCCATTCGGTTGTTATGATCCAATGGCTCACATATATCAACTTTGTTATTTATGCAAGGTTCTACTCATAGAATAATCAATCAGTTCTTGAGCTTCTCTCCATACTTATGATGTCTTGCATAGATATTTTCTTTGATCTTGAATATTGTTCTTCAATATTATTTACATGGTAATAGAGCCATGGTAGTTTTTTTGCAAGCATTCAAGTTTTTGTTTGAGAAAGATCTAGTTCATTTTTTTCCATTCCTTGCTAAGTTTTTGGATGGATCATCAACTCTGATGGGTCATAAATTTTTTTAAGATACACACCATTTTTTTAGCATTGAGCGTTGTTGCTTGCCTTATCCAGTATTGGATCCCGTGCCATTTTTTAATGCGTGCATCATTTTTAGCATTAAGCACTCATGCTCACCTTATCCAGTACTAAAGCTCGTACCAGTTTTTTTAAAGACACTAACATGTGAGGCACACGATATGTTATGCAAAAATATTTTTATCACTATGGCCAAAGCCCCAATGTCAGTAATGTTATTTGAGACGTCCATCCTACCTATAACATCTGCTTAAAATTGGATGGTACTTTTATCGTATTATTAGCTTCCCTCACCTAGCGCATCCTTCCAATTCCTAATAGCACACCCAAGTGCATGCAATGTTGTGTCACTTTATGTTCATTACTGCTCACAATGTAATTCTATTACGCAGATGCCTGACACGTTGTCATCATCACCAATGTAGCAGCAGAGGGAAATGCTATTAGAGAACTAGTAGTTTGATTTTTTGACAAAGCTAAGTGAATATTAAATCATCGTGCATCGCAAATTTTTTGATTCAATTTGTATTGCATCATTACCTCATGTACAATCTAAAATATGGGTAATTTGACTAACCATCAAATCGTAGAAGCCATACCCACTTCTCGGAGAGAGGTTGATCTAAACAAGCTTTTATAGAATTGTTGGCTACCATTTATTTGTGATATCGATTGGATACACTATCATTTATTTACCATGTGGAGCAAGATAATATTAGCTATGCGCTCTTTCATGTTGTGACTACAACATCTCCAATGGGCATGATTTTTCAATTGGAGTTTTTTCTAAACTCAATGCACAAATTCTTGAACTATTTGTGTGATGTTTTTTCTATAAAATAAGACACCACTCTTTCTCATTATCAACATTGTTTTTTTTTTTCTAATATTGTTTTGTCAGATCAATTTTTTTCATCGTGGATTTCCTTTTTTGGTTGCCCTAGTTATTTTTCATTGATATTTTTAGCATGTACCATAAATCTCTTTAGTTTCTTGTACATGGTAGAGCTGTGAAACATAGGGAGCAATCAAAATTATAGTGAAAACATCTTCATAGTTTATTTTCTCATTCAATGGCCACAAACCTTGCCATGGATATTGAGCGCATCTTGCCAAGACCTCCACCAGCGCACAGATCAGATTATCAAAAACATTGTTGTAGCAGTCCAAAACAATCATTACGAAGAGATCACGACTACATCAATGCTTGTAAAATCTAAAACTTCTTTTCTCCTTCAGTGGCCATAGATCTTACCATGAACATCGAGAGTGGATTTCCAGGACCTCCACCAGCACTCAGAGATTATCGTTTTCTAATCCTTTTTTCCAGTCGGGTACTCGGGTAGTGATTTCACTAGCAGTGTGGCAACTTACACCTTATAGATGAAAAAATCCAAAATGTAATAGCTCAGCTTGTCTCCATCGGTATTTTTTTATGGAAGATGTTGGGAATCTCCTTCTTATCACTTTCACCAAATCTAGTTAAACCTATTCTATAAAGGTTTTTTTTTAACACCATTCAGATGAAGAGCCTACTATTGAAAATATCACACTAGAACTCCCTATTTGTGATCCACCTGCCATCACTCCTATCAACATACTAAAATGGTCCCACACCACTGTTGAAGAAGCAACACCTTTCATCCAAGATCTTCCACCTTCTAGACATGATAATTTCTCTGGTACCGGCCTTGTTTGTCAATATTTATCTAGTGATCCCTAGTCTTTTTTACAAGCTCATGGGACACATGAGTGGGATAATTCCATGGCCACTGAGTTTTCTTCTTTGTTAAAGAATCACACATGGAATATTGTTTCTCTTCCTAGGAGAAGAAATTTGATTTATTATAAGTGGTTTTACCAAACCAAGTATGCAACATATGGGACCATTGATAAGTACAAAGCTCGCTTAGTGGCTAAGGGTTTCACATAGGTTGAGGGTGTTGATTACAATAAGACTTTTGCTTCTATTTCCAAGATGGATTCTATCAATATTGTACTTGCCCTTGCGACATCTAAGAAATGGCCTATTTTCAAATGGATGTGAAGAGTGCCTTCTTGCATGGATATTTACAGAAAGAGATATATATGGAACATCCCATTGGTTTTATTCAAGATTATTCCCTTGTTTGTAGACTAAGGAAATCATTCTATGGTCTCAAACAAGCTCCTCGGGCTTGGTATGCAAATATGAATTTCTTCCTTCTCTCCACTAGATTTTTTCAATGTGAATCTGATGCTACAGTTTATATTTTGCAAGATGGAAATGACATCACCATTCTAGTTCTCTATTTTGATGATCTAATTCTCACTGGTATCTCCACTAATAACATTCAGTTTGCTCAACACTCTCTTTCTAAGAGATTCAAGATGATTGATTTATGATTGGCTCATTACTTCCTTAGATTTTACATCACTCAAACAGATTCAGGGGTTTTATTGATTGGAAGCTAACTTCTACGCCCTTCCAGTCTATGATTACTTTGACTTCCTCCTATAACTCACCTCTTTGTTATGCTACACTATATAGACAGTTAGTAGGAAGTCTATTATATATCACTCATACTTGCCCTAGTATTTTCTATGCTTTTGGTTTGATCTCTCATTTTTTCTAGTCTCCTCATCACCGTCATTGGTAGCCAACCAAACAGATTTTTTACTATCTGCAAGGCACTACACATTTTGGTTTATTCTATGGTAGAGGTTCTACAAATTTGGTGGGATACATTGATTCATATTGGGTAGGATCAGTTGATGATAGATTTTCCACCTCTAGCTATGTTTTCTACATTGGTTCTTCTCCTATTTCTTGGTCATGCAAAAAGTAGTAGACTATTACATTATCATCTATAGAAGTAGAGTACAAGGTAGTTGTTACATCTAGTTAGGAGGCCCTTTGGCTTTGTCATCTATTGGTAGAGTTTGATTTCTTCCAGGATCAGCCCATCGTACTTTAGTGTGACAACCAAAGTACCATTCATATTTTTTGCAATCTTGTTGAGCATCGGTGTACCAAGCACGTTGAGATCCACATGCACTTCATTTGGAAGCACATTCAAGATGGTGACCTTATCTTGGAGTACATTCCAACTGAGCTTCAGATTGCAAACATCTTCACCAAACACTTTGTTTCACCACACTATCATCAGTTGTGTAAGATTCTTGGGATACAGGAAGTTGTCCTAGGGGGTGTTGATGAGGCCTTTTTCCTCTCCTTCCTCTCTCTTTTTCTTATTTATATTTTTGAAATATGGTTTTTTACCATGTGGTTTTTTCATCATCTTTCCAAAATAATTTCTTCTAGATACATATTGTACATGAGTACCTTATCAGGTCTTATTTTCGAGACTCATATCTATGGATATACCACTTATTTATTTTCTTTTGTTATTTTACTACCCCTAGTATCACTTAGGGGGGTGTTGGAGTATATCTTAAGTTCTACTAGGATATATGTCTTAGTTTGGAGTTATCACTCTTACATGAAGTTGGTAAACTCACAGTTATGATTGGATGAGATCCATTCAGTTTTTATGATCCAATGGCTCACATTTATTAGCTTTTCTATTTATGCAAGGTTCTACTCATAGAATAATAAATCAATTTTTGAGCTTCTCTCCATATTTGTGATGTCTTGCATAGCTATTTTATTTGAGTTTAAATATTTTTCTTCAATATTATTTACATAAAATAGGACCATGCATTAAATATCAACACATCAATACATCAATCAATAACAAGGGTAGTCCTTACCAAATATGCCATTACATACTCCTCCATAGGATTAAATGTAGTCCCTTGTATTATTTTTAACAAAATATTTTATTCAAACAAAAATAGGAATTGCTTTCTCATTTCATCAAGCATCTTCCCAAGTAGCACAATTCTAAAAAAAAATGGTCCCACTAGACCTTACATTGATCTAAGGTACATTTTCTCAAGTTTTTAGAATGAAACCCTAGAATCTTGATAGGTCATACCTCAATGGCCATGGGATCTACCATCTACAATTTAGACACATTCCAAACATGAGAAGGTTTGGCAACATACTTCCTAAATAGGAATATGTGGAAAGTGTCATGGATTTTTGATAGGTTGGGATATAAGGAGAGCCTATAGGCTACTGGACTAATATTATCAATGAATTTTCAAAGGCCTAAAAAATGAGGATCCAAATTAGTTGAATTTATGAAACTTTTCTTGGATCTCACCCTTAAGAAGACTCTATCTCCCACAAAGAATTCTCTTGGTGAATTTTTAGATCAGCATAGCTTTTTTTGTGATTAGTTTTTTTCTTGAACCTTTATCTAATCACCTTGAGTTACTCCTCCATGTCCTTGATAATATCCAGTTCGATCACCACTTGATATTTTGAATTAGCCCAAGATAGAGGTGTTCTACACCTTCTTCCATACAAGGCCCCAAATAGAGCCATTCCCAAGGATGCATGGTATCCATTATTATATGTAAAATCTACCAGATTCAAATAATCTTCCCACTTAGACTTTTGATCCATGCAATACATGCGAATCATTTATTCAAGTAATTGGTTAACCCTCTCCATTTTCCCATTTTTTTCTAGATGGTAAGAAAAATGAATATCCAACTTAGTTTTCAAAGCACTATGAAGAACTTGCTAAATTTTGATGTAAATGTAGAGTCTCTATATGATATGATTACCTTAGAGAAACCATGCAACCATATTATTCCCTTGGCAAACTAATTCACCATAACCACTACATCATCCTTGATGTTCCTCGGTATGAAATGTACAACTTTTTTCAAATTTTCCACCACCACAAGGATTGCATCATGTTGGTACCTTGTTTTAGGTAAACCCACAATAAAATCCATGGATATGACCTACCACTTCTAAGTAGGTATATCATGTGGGTATAGTTTTCCTGTTGGATGTTGATGTTCTACCTTTAATTTCTAACATTCCAAACATATAGCAATGAAACCATTAATATCTTGTTTCATTCCAAACTAATAAAAGGTCTTTTTCATATTCTCTCTCATATTTGCACCTCCCAAATGAGAATAATATGGATAAAAATGTACCTCCTTCATAACCATTCTCCTTAAATCACCAATCTTGGGTATAACAACCCTATATTTGAAACATAAAAGATTATATTTTATGTTAAAATCCTTATTTTCCTTAGGATTTACCTCAACTTTAGCCCATATTTCAATGCAATATGGGTCATATAACTACATTTCCCTAACTTTTTTAATCAAGTCAACATGACTCCAAGTTAATGTTGTTATATACCTCCTCCTACTCAAGACATCAATAACCTTATTTTCCTTTTCTTTGATATATTCTTATACCAAATTCATGCTCCACTATGAACTATATCCACCTTCTTTGCCTTGCATTCAACAATGGTTGGGTAAATATGTACCTTAAGCTTGGTGATTTATCCTTAGGTCAAAAGATTTTTTCCAATAAATAGTGTCTCCAGACCTTATGAGCATGAATAATCGTTGCTAACTCTAGGTTCCATGTAGCATAGTTCAGTTCATGCTTCTTAAGTTTTCTATATTCATAGGCTATTGTAGCTTCATTTTGGAATAACACTTCTCCCAACCCTTCTAACAAATCATTTGTGTATAAATTCGATGAGGTTGCTCTTTTACTCTACTTGTTGGGGATACTTGTCTGCATAATACGGACCTCCACAAATGAAACAACCTTTCCTAGGTGCATGTGACTTATCCTATCTTTTATGCTTTGTATCCTCCTGTGTTGAATTATTTTGTTTATAAGGTCAAGGTTTTAGATTGAAAATTATTCTTGTAATGTTTCCTTGTTTCCATTGTTCCTAATACCAAAATTTGGTCCTTCTCTTGGGTTTCCTTTTATTTTCTTATTTTATTCACTATCCATATTGCAAACCCAAAACTCTTCCTCTTTCTAATTTCCTATCTCTCTTCTTATATCAACACTCCATTATTAAAATGGGTCTTCTTGGTGTGTTGATTTATCTCCTCCTATCAAGCCAAATCATATACCTTCTGTAGGATTTTAGGCTTAAGAAAACTGATTATTGTTTGGATCTTAGGATCTACTCCCAAGATGAACTTTTGCACCTTCAAATATTCCTTAGTATCATATTCAAGAATATATTTCAAAATTTTGATGATTTTTTTATAATAAGCCTCCATAGTCAAGGTGCCTTGTTGGAGTGTAGAAAATTCCTCAAATTTCTCTATGTAGAATTGATCAGTTAGGAATATTTTATTGAATGACCTTACAAATTAATTCCATTTTAGATTCATCACTTGGATTCCTCTACCTACCTTAAATGTATTCCATCATTCTAACATAGCATCTTAGAGATGAAGGGTCAGCCAAACAGTTTATGTTTCATGCAAGTAGTTCTTCATGGAAAAGTAGGTCTCCAATTCATTCAACCAGGATTTCATTGCATCACCCTCTTATTTTCCACTAAATTTTGGTACCCTAAAATTATTTAAGTCCTTGGTAAGCTTAGAATCAATCCAAGATTTACCCTTTTGAAATCTCTTATTCTTCTTGTCTACCCTCTAAATTTCTATTATTGGATTCTTGGTTAACAAGTGTTTCCAACATTTTTTGTTGTTGCTCCATCTGCACTTGTAGTAACTTAACTATTGATGTAAGGTTTTCCACCTTCTTTTTGGAGTCCCTTGAACTTCTAGATTTCTTCTGGGGATGAGCTGCAACTTCTTCTTATGTAGATAACCCTGACTTCTTGGACGATCCTCCTCTCAAAACAAGTGTCATCTCCTATCCATAAAAATAAGTTATGATACCCAATAAGAAGCTATACTTTCTAGGATTTTTACACCTTGGTTTGACTGGTCAAGATGACGTGCAATACCCACCTTGTCCTATATCAATTTAATATTCCTAAAATATTTAGCCTTCTTTAAAGTAGCACATCAAGTCAAGGTTCAACCTAGGTTCTTTCCGTGGAAGCATTGATTCCTATGACCTAAGTTCTGATACCAACTATAACAACCCACAAACTCGATCCAATGGAGAGAGCTATTTTTTTCTACAAGGATTAGTTCACAAAGAAGACCCAATATTTTTTATTAGTATTAACGCATAACCACTTTTGAGTTTATTATCATTGTAAATGACACTCAAGTGAATAGGAGTGGCCAAATTCTTGTAATATTCTAGGGTTCACTTTTCTAATCTTACCACCATTAGAAAAGATGGCATTATTGGTTCCTCCATTTCCCATACACTCACCTATATAGGACAACTTGACCATGATGTAGGTATTAGGTCCATAATACTTAAAGGTGACACCTATTCTTTAAAACCTACATACATCCATCTATGTAGGATTATTATGGCATGATGCCTTAGTGATAATTCCATATAACCATAAAACTAATTAAAACCATTTCCACTCACCTAATAATGATCATGGTCACACTTTCCCACTCATAAGGTACCACCACTATACTACCCTATGAATGATATGATGGATTGTCCCATACCAATCCACCTAACCAACCACAAAATTAACTAAGACCATTACCACTCACCTGATAATGATTATGGTCACACTTGCTCACCCATAATTTACCACCACTATACTACCCTATGAATGATCTGGTGGATTATCTCATACCAATCCACCTCACCTCATCACCCAAGCCTCATCGTCAAGGTTTGTCATTCATAATTACCTAGTTAAATTGTCAAACCACAACGCAACTAGGATTGGGTACAACTCAAATCTAGGGATTACTTAATACGATGTTAATGACATGCCCAAAATAACCCCCTTCCAACCCACAGGTCCTAAATAACCTTTATGATCATATCACAAAATAAATAGAGTGCTATATTAAAATAGGATCAAATTAAACATAGTATATTTATAAAGACTAAATAATTAAGGTACTTCATTCCAATCATAATAAACTAAAGAGTAAAAAAACATCTAGGAGAATCATAACCATAATCCATAAATTAATTTCTACAATTCTTTTCAATAGCACAACCTTTTCATTTTGCAATTAACAATTTATTTCCAAAGAACTTAACATAAAAGAAAAACATTAATTCATCTTTCTTTAAAAAAAATTCAATATCATATAACAAGAATATTTATAAGACATCCATTCCTTTAGCATTATATTTGCATAGCATAATTATCACAACTAATACTTTTCAAGTATTTCTCATATCCAAATGCAATATTACATGTCACAATATATATCCATAAATGGTCCCTAATCCATCTTTTTCAAAGTATTTCACTTGTAATTTTAGGGATTAGTAAAACTCTTGAATGCATATGCAAGCCTAACATGCACTATGCAAGAAGAGCATATAACAATGCAAGAACATGCATCATGTAAAGCAAATACCATGTGAGAACATTGAGAGAATCCTATACTTCTATCGATTAAGAATTCCTCGTCTACTCAAGCCTCATCCATCTCTTAGAAAACATACTATTTAATCCTACAATAATAACTTCTCATTTCCTAAAATTTAGAATATATTCAATACATTGATCCATTTTAAAAGGTACAAATCCTTATATCATAGAATATTATTTCACTAATAAACCAATATTTTTATATATTTACATGGTAGAATCGATAACTACAAGGGTTTTTTAGGTGTTGTCCACCATGGTAGATATCATGGTACTCTACGCTATCCACCCTGAAAGTTGCCATAGAACTTCACGCAATCCAAATTATAATCCTTATTTTTTTATAAATTAATGATGACTATTAAACAACACATTATTTAATCAATATTAATAATACAAAAGTCTTCAATATTAATTAATAGTTTCATCCCTATGACTTAATAAAACTATTATTTAAAAATAGATGCAAGCTTATTGCAGTGGTAAGGGCTTTGACCTCTCTTTGAGATGTCTAAGGTTCAAATCCCACTTAGTATGATGGGACCAAGATCCCTCATAAAAACCTATGTAAACTCATTGAAAAACATCAAGTGGCATTAGCTCAACTGATTACATTCCTCAACATTTCAAGGAGACCCAAGTTCAAATCTTGTCAAATGATACATGGATAATATCTAAGCTTTGTTGTAATATTACTATGTGGTGATGATGCAATACGGGTGAGGCCCATTTCAATCCCATATAACCCATTAAAAAATAAAAAAACTATTAATTAATTACATAATTAATAAATTAATACTGATAAATAACCCAACACATTATTTCATCAATATTAATAAATAATAGTCTTTAATATTATTTAATAGTTTAATCCCTACACTTTAATAAAAACTATTAATTAATTACATAATTAATAAATTAATATTGATAAATAAACCAACATATTATTTAATCAATATTAATAGTTTCATACTTATGATTCAACAAGGATATTATTTATTTTTAGGAAAACACCCCTTTTGAGGTGCCACTTTTGGGTAAATACCCAAGGAGGCAAGGGTATTTCAATAAGTTTGCACAAGTTTTTATGAAGGGTCTTGGTCCCCTTATACTTAGTGGAAAGCCCTTGCCACTGTAGTAAGCTTACAACTTCAAAAAGGCTATTATTTAATTACTTAAAGATTAAATTAATATTGATAAATAAACCAACACATTATCTCATCAATTTTCATAGACAATAATCTTCAATATTATTTAATAGTTTCATCAGGTTCTTGGTTCAATGCTTGGGACAACTAGTTGATATACCTCACACGAAGATTCAAAACTTGAGGCACCAAAACTACCTTCATGCACAACATAATAGAAACCTAATTTGATTCATAAACTATGACACAACTAAGGGTTGCTAATAAAATAAGAAAATTTGTAAAATTACTAGGCACTCATTTCCCCATGTACGTGCACAAAGACAACCAAAATAAAAATAAATAAATAAATAATAAATAGGAAAATTATCTATTTATCTATATATATATTAGTCTAAGTCAAAAAATGAAGAATTTAAAGTGGTTGAACTATTGACATGGTTTTATTCAAGGTATTGGGTTCAAAACCCTAAAACTTAATGTGCTCGAAATGGAACAAAACTAATATAATGAACTTTAATGGTTTGGTGGGTATGCCCATAGAAATGCCCAAATATAACTAGCCAAAAGATGATACCTAGTATTATATATTTTAATGGTGATCATTATAATCAAGTGGCATTATCTCAACCGGTTAGATTTATCAACATTTAAGGAGGAGACCAAAGTTCAAATATTGCCAAGCGATACATGGATAACATCCAAGATTTTTTGTAATATCACTATGTGGTGATGATGTAATACAGGTGGGACCCATTTTAATCCCATATAACTAATTAAAAAAAATGATGATCATTATTGGATTTCTTCAATCATTCAATGCACAGTCTAAATATTTTATCTTTGTAAACATCCTACATGCAATCAATCAATGTATAAATACTTAAAATAGTATTTGGTGAAATCATGCATTTATATTTCCATTCATTTACCACAATATTATCATAATGCATTGGCTTCAAATTGGCATCATCATGGGCTTCACAAGTTCATTTTAGAGAGAGAGAAATGCTCTTAATTGAAGTCAAAGGTAAAATCTATAAACCAATAGAGAAAATAATAATATTATGGAAGAAAAGGTAAGATTCCTCTAGCTAAAATTCTCAAAGCACATCACTATAAGCATCTTAGTAGACCTCTTATTGTCACTTAGAATAGGCACTCCAAAAAATATATGGACATCATATATTCAAGAGCACAAATTAAAAATCAAAGACTTTGGATGCATTCTTTGATAAAAAGACTTGTAATGGTAGCATAAATAGAAGATGAAGTATGAATATAAAAATATTATTATGAGTTGATGTATGGGATAAGCATAGTGTAAATAGTAAGATATGAATAGGAATAGGAATAGAAATAGAAATAAATAACTCCCTTGAAGCTCATGGCAACAAATGTATATAGCATGCAATATAATAGACATCCAACATTCTACTATTGAATATACTACATTTGGAGAATTACTATCTTGGACGTTTTTTTTGGAGATGACTAATTCCAAACACTTCTATGTCTGAAGCACTAAAAAAAATGGTTTCACTCTAAGTTGCAAGGTTATTATTTTGGGAAGAATAAAATCCTAAACATCCACCTCAACTATTATAAAATGGCAATACAAACAAGGCTCAAGGATTTCAAACATTGCTTATAAAACAATAAATTAAAAGGAAACTCGCAATTGATACCGAAGGTTGTGGTTGTTGTAATTGAGGTTGTTATTATTGTTGGGGCTATGATATTTGTGGTTGTTGTTGTTCCAGATATTCCTTTCTACTCACGATTTCCCCTCCCCAAGCTTGGTAGCCAAGAATTCATATATCACTCAAAGGAAATGGAAAATCAGGGGTTGGGAATGGCTCGTTCATTTCTTGATATGCATGCCTGCCATCCCATTCTCTTTAGCCATAACATTTCAGCATGTTATGAGAAGATTAATTTCCCATGAATTTTGAATTACGTTACAAAAATATTTCCAATATTTCCAACTTTTCTAACATTGCCAACTTTTTGATATTCTAAATAAAAATGGACTTATTTAGTATTTATTAATTAAACCCCTTTTTAAAATTTTAACTTATTAAAGTTAATATTAACCTACTAATACTCTTAGAGCAAGTATTAATAATTAAATCATTCACTCATCTCATTAGTTCAATATTATTATTGCTTTCTAATGCTAGTGTTAATTACTAACATTAGGATAATAATAATTAAATTAATTACTCAATTTAATTAATATCGAATGTTAATATTAACCATTAACATTGATATTTAATATTTTAAGTATTAATAATATGATTTTTTTTATTATACTAGAGGAATCGGTAACTCGTTACAATTTTCTACACCTCTTCGTGGGTTTGAATCTCGCTCCTTGTCACCACTATAACCTCTAGTTGCATCGGGTAAACCTTTTACGTAGTTGACTATGCTGATGTGACACGCCCACCGGTACTACGAGGCCCAAGGGATTGGAACCCTGGTCTCCATGCTCCTATAGAAGCATTTTGACCATTGAACCAAGCCCTCGGACCCATTAATACAAGCATTATTATTAATACCTTGATAATTTATTAATCAAACAATTTCCATTCTTTAGAACACATGCAACAACACAAGGATTATTGTTAAATTTGTCATTGCTCAGACTAAGATGTAAATAAAAAACATGCACAAATAATATTTTTCCTTGAGCAAGAGGCTTTATCACCCACCTAGGAAAGGATCCCTTAAGCATAGGGTAAGGAATATTTTGATTTTATAGCAACCTCCTTTCCTGGTGGTGCATTTTTAAATAAGACATAATATGCAAATGCATTTATATGAGGGTTTTCATCCATCATTTCTTATTTCTTTCAATTTCGATGGTTGTCCCTTACCAATCCATCCATGAGAGTACCATATATTGTAACCATAAAATTAATTAGCAATACCATATTCTAAAAGTAACATAATTCAACTTTAAAAGCATAACTATTAATTGATCTTAATAGAACCAAATAGGATCATGCATTAAATATCAACACATCAGTACATCAATCAATAACAGGGGTAGTCCTACTAAGATGGGCCATTACAAAATATTACAAGTCATGAGCACTACAGGTTATGAGCAACAAGTGATACAAGTCACGAGCATTACAAGCTACAATCATTCTGAGAAGCAAGTGCTATGAGCAATTAATACTACAAGTGATGAGCGCTAAAAGTTGTAATTGTTACAAGCTAGTGAGCACTCCGAGTGCTACAAGAAATATCTAAAATTAATTTAGTGAGCTTATAGCTCTTGTAGCACTTTTGGTAAATATAGGTACTACAATTTCAGGCTTGTAGCACTTGTAGCATGCAATCAAACCTTCAACATGTTGTAAGTCCATAAATAATTATAAAATTCTACATTCTAACCAAACAATTAACCATTCCCATAATTAACTATCTATTATTCATAATTATTTATTTTTATAAAAAATGTATAATTAACTAAAATGTCTTTCATTTAAATTATTAAATATATAATAACAATAATCATAAAAATGGTCATTCTCCTATCAAGTGGCATTAGCTCAACTGTTTAAATTCCTCAATGTTAAATAAAGAGACCTAAGTTTAAATCTTTTCAAATGATACATGGATAATATCCAAGCTTTGTTGTAATACCACTATGTGGTGATAATGTAATACGGGTGGGGCCCGTTTCAATCCCATATAACCCATTGAAAAATGGTCATTCCTTCTAACTTCATTACTTTGTAGAAAAATGTTGAGATATCCAATTGTTAAAATTGTATGCATTTGTCTCTTTACGCATGGAATTACAAAACCCTTTTGGACCTACATTTTGAATGAATGCTTTCATTAAAGGATTTCCTATAATTTGGAACATGATATCATAACAAAGAAATTTTGAAGCTCTATCCTATCCAATGGAGTCCATGACACTTCAATTGGTTTACTAAACATTTAACCCTAATTATTGTTATAGCCTAGTTTGGCACTTTTATGATATCTCTTCTTTTTGAAAGCTATAGGAGTTCATCAAATCTCAATGTGCTCCCCTTAATTACTTTCTTACAATATTTCTTAGCGTAGATGCAAAAAATTGACCCACTCGAGTGAGTCATTTTTACTAGATACTTAGAGAGACCTTCCAACTTGCCCAAAGCAATTTTGGGTCTCTCTCCCCCTTTATTTCCCTCATTTTTTCCTAGTTCCATCAAAATCATGGTCAGACCTTATAGGACACAATTTCACCTAGCTAGGGTTTTCTCTTGGAAAATCCTATTTTTTTCAAATAAACCTCTTTGATGGTACTTCCCCTTAGGTTTTTATGCCCATCCTTGTTTCAAATCTCTTATAAATAAAGGATTTGAAGCCTTCTTTTCTCCCTAACCCAAAACCACTACAAGCTATCAAGAACAAATTTTAGGAGAAATTCTAAAGAGTCATAATATAAGCAAGAAGTGCCTAATTGCTAAAGTGCCAAGTGATCTTTTGAAGTTGTTTAATCCTTGTGGAGTTCTCTTCTGCTGCATTGATTGTGTGTTGCTACCCTTGGTGGATAAGTGTTGGAGCCCTAAGGAGGAGTCTACTATCTTGGAGGTCTTCATCCTTTTGTCTACTTTTTCACTACCACCAGGTTTTTTTGCTCATTTGTGTTCATACATTATTAGTTTTGCATCTTTTATTGGTTCATCTACATTAATCTGTTGCTTTTACTTTTTTTTGTGAAACATACCTCATAATTACAAGGTGTGATTTCATCAGCAGTGAGATCATGACCACTCTATACAAGGTGCAATATCATCTATGCCAAGCTTAGGGGTAGAACTTCACCTCCAAACCCTAGATATACATTTCATGTTGTGTTTAGAGCATAATAGCATAATTTACACTTTGTTCATCATATTTTTCTATTGCATTATATTATGTTTATTCATTTTCTAAAAATTTCAACTTTCACTTTTGTATTCTAAAGGTAAGCTAAAAGGACCTATGGGACATGATTTCTGCACCTCCAAGCATAGTTATATAGAGGCCTAAGCAGGCACCTTAACATTGATCATATTTTTTGAGGGTTTGGTGAAGTTATTTTGTAGGATTGAAGTTGTGGGATATTGTTGGATGCAAGATAAAGCTTGGAACAACCATAAAATCAAATAAGTACCCTAATATATCTTTAGGTTGTTTGGTCTTTGATTTCTATTCAAATGAGTGTAGAGTTATAACATACCCCTACGATCACCTTGGCTTCCAGTGGATCCAACCAAGAATTATACGTGGTAAGGAATTTTTCCTTTTCTACATATTTCATGAACCTAGCATGAACACACATCTTAGTGGCAAAAATAGGAAGCCTCTTCCTTTGCTCTTCTTGAAAAATTTAAACAAGACCACTAATTTTATTTGTTTAGATAGAAAAAATTAAAAAAACATCTTAAGAATATTTTGTGTGCTTTTGCTATTTTTTAGTTCTCCTGCTCTAATTTGTCCTTTCTCTCTCTCCTAATGGCTTCCAACCTTAAGAGTGGGCGAAGGATTTCAGAGTCTAATGAGATTTTACAAAAATATGATCAAATTGATAGAGAAAATCATAATCTAGAAGAGGAGAAATATGAAGAGATTGAGAATGGCCTTGATCCTACTAAGGAACCCAATGGTAACCTTATGTTTAAATATTTTGAACATGTTTGGAATTTATACAGGCATCATAAGGATACCTTGGATAAAGCTATGAAAGAGAAAGCCTGACTCAAGGAAGCTGGAACATCTCATCATCAAACCATTTTTCCTCAAGATGTTCATAACAATCTGTCATTGCCCTCCCTTGGCAACCTTTTATTTGTTTGGATCAAAATGTTGTTGTGATGTTATTATGATGGAATGTTTAATTATTCCATGATTAACTATTCCAGATATATCTACTCTTTATAATTTGGTTATGCATTTGATTAATGAAATGATTAATGTATTCATGCTTTGTTTCTACAAATATTTATTTAGAGGAAGAATATGATGTTGTTGTAGAATGGCATGTGTGCAGGAATAGGTGCTCTTTAAAAAGTGGAAGAGGACTCGACCACCAAAATTGGAATGCCTAGTAGGGAAATGATGTAAGATCTTACAGGTGATAACTCCAAGGAAGATAGAATTTCCTCTCATGTAGTTGCATTTTATGATGTCCTTATGAATTTAACCATCAGTAGTGAGATTTCTAATTAGAGGCAAAATAGTTGATGGGATGTGGACTAAAGCTTAGAATATTTGCTTATATGTTTTGGTTGATGCTTGCTTTATTGTTGTGCTCTTTCAAATTCCATTAGTTGAATTATTTTTCCAAAAGAAATATTCTATGATTTCTTCTAATGAAGATACCTTGCTAACTATTTTATTCTTGAGCAAATAAGGAATTATGTTTGTATTTATTCACATTTAAAGGGACGTTGGAGTAAACTTTAGAAGATAACTTAACTAAACTAGTTTTGCTTGTGTTATCGTGCTCATTCGATTCCTTAATGGTATTGGACCCATTGCCTTACTCTACAAATGTCATGGAAGAAATATGGGGGATGGTAACACAGAGAACGGAGTGGAAGAGTGGTTAAGAGTCGACAAAAGCTGAAAAAAAATGAGGGAAGGAAAAAAATGAAATAGAATAGGGAGAGAACCAAAGAGGGAGGATCGTGCATTCTTGAAGGTTGGGATTGCAAGGCTATGAGGATCACGTATTCTTTGAAGTTGTACTGGATCGCGTATTCTTGGAAGTTGGATTACAAGGTTTTGGATTTTAAGTAAGCTTGGAATATCTTTTTATATGGCGTAAATTTTCTCATTGAGTCAGTTTGTGTTACTATACAAACGATATATAATATTAATGGAGTGATGCTCTCTTACCCGTCTAATTGCTATTCTTTTTATAATTGTTAAACATGTGTTGATAAGGGTTTAAGGGTGGGTTTACCCAAAGCATTAGCTATACGTAAACTAATTTTTTGTGTAAAGAAGGAATCCTTTTTAGTTTAGTAGAGACTTCAATATTGAGTGTTTTATTTTATGTATGAAAGGTCCGTCACCAGAATAATAACATATATAGTTGTGGTTCCATGTGGCCTGATGAAGGTTGGTGGAGTTTGAACTTGGGGAATGCGTCCCAGTAAGGATTTTTATGTTTGTTCTTAAGTTAGTAGAGCCAATAGCAGTGGGTTTTTGTTGCTTTAGATACCTCATAGAGGAAGTGAATACACCTCACTCATGGGGGTAAATAAGGTATTAGTGAATTAGTGAACCTAGAGTTTAAAGAGATGTTGTAACATTTGAAAACTTGTCATGTATCATTGAGATTAAAGAAGAATATCTCTTTGAAAAAAGTGTAATACTTTAGATTCTATTTTGATTTAAATCACATCCCTAGTTGATGACTATACTCTATTGGTTTATGGATGCATGGTTGAAAATATTTAGTGTTTAAATGATTGGAACACTGCATGCCTAAAAATAGATATATGAGTTGCCTATAGATTCGATATAACATATGTGCAATGCCTACTATTTTATTTTAAGAGGTTTTGTAATTTCTTTGAATGTCATGAACTTATTTTCCTAAATGATCTATGAATATGTTAGCTATGTATGTTTTATTTCACCTTTTATGGATTTTGTGTTGTGAATGAATGTAGTTTTTGGAGCGTAGCTAATTTTAATTAAGGAAAATAAAGGCAAATGAATGAGGTTGTATGGTATTTTGTGCATTAGTTGTGTGCAAGATGACTCTCTCTAAAGAAAGCTAGATGAGTAATGTTGCTTGTAAATCCATTTTGGTTGTATGCTGTAGAATTTATGTGTATACTCTTAGGATGCATTTCATTCCATAGAGGAGTTGTCTTGATTCCAAAAGGCATCTGCTTCTCCTTGGTCAAAGGACTCTCGAGTTGTAGACCACATTGGTAGGTTCAGTCGTGGCTAGGTTACCATCAATGTATTTTCCTTGTATCTACTGCAACGCCTATGTTGTAAAACTAGAGAGAAACTTAATAGAATTTGTGTACATGTACTTATATGGTTGTGGGAGGAAGATGTATGTAATTCCTATGATGGAAAAAATATTGTAATTGTATTATGTGACCAAATAATAATAAACATGATAGTCTCTTGCATATTAACCGATTTAATCTGTGATTGAATGAATGGAAGTGGTTCAGTGTAAAGATTTTTCCTGTAATCTATTCTTTTTTAATTAGATATATGAATGTTAAATATAATCTTTTTATTTTTTTTGGACTCTTTCTTATGATTTTTTATTATATTAGAGACTTGGTTTTTTTACCTACCATCAAGAAGTAAAATATTGAATTAATTATTAAAAGAGAAATTTAAATGGAGTAAATAGAACTAACTATGCTATGTATGAATGGAAATATTCGGTGTTCACATATTAGGGTATCCAAAGGTTATAAAATCATAATTGAAGATGGTTTGTATGGTTAAATTAAGGAAATAATTATTGGAGTTTGAAATACTGTTGGCTAAAGACTTATCTTGATAGATCATAGATACGTTCAGATTACATCAAAACTTATTAAGGATTATAAGTGGGACTGAGAAGTTTACATTACTATATTTGGGATAGTTCTCTTAGTCTTATAGCATGTGTAAAATGACCAAATTAAAGAACATTGTAGTTTTATGCAAAGCATTGTAGGTAGATAAGGATCTAATAATGCACACCATTAAAAGAGTAAGTCCTACACTTGGGAAATGACTAGCTCATTGTGTTTTCAAGAAGGATAGTTACCCTTGCATGTTGCCACCTACATAAAAGGACCTATGTAGGGTGGCATAATTTTCGTGCATATCTTCTTCAATGGAATGTATAAAGAGAGACACAAACTAGCTCATTTGAAGAATAGAATGAGAGGGATAGTTTGTGGTAGGCAGACCACTTAGTAATTTTGTATAGATGGATTTACTATGAGTGGCGTTGCTTATGAAAGGAAAAAGTTAATGGTGGACCTCTTATTTTTGGGTTTATCACAATTCAGTTGTAGAAGATCCTTTGAACATCAATGCTTCTTTTCTGAAAAAAAAAATATTAGGGTTTTTTTTGGGTTATGACATTTGGTATCAAAGCCTAGGTTCGTAGTGGAATAGGCTCACTATGCAAGGCTAATTGGGGTGTATGATAGAAAACACACCTTAGCAGGGTTACTACTCTACTAGGATAGAATGACTAGGAATATAGAATGACTAATAATCTAGTCACTACAATGAATTGACTCCTAATGACTCTTCTATGTGTGGCTAGGGACAATGCCACTAAAGAGAAGAAGAGGAGGTGCTACCCTAATAATAAGATAGACATGATAGACCAATGTAGAGGGTGAGACCCCATATTTAGGTTTAGAAAACCCTAGTGATGAAAGAGAGGATCTCATGACAATAGTGGCCTAGCTTCAGGAACAAGTAGAAACATAGAGACAAATGTTAGATACCGTGCTGAACCGAGAAACCCTGGATAGAAACTCTAGAATAGAATAGGTAAATAAACCCACCACGGAAGCTCAACGAGCTAGGATTCATCTAGAAGCTAAATTGGACAAATATATGAATTACCTAAAATCTTCCAAATTTATTGGAGAAGAAGATGGTAACAAAGTTGAATCTTGGTTGAAGGAAATAGAAACCTACTGTATTTTGAAGAACTACTCCTTTGGAACCCGAACATACTACGCCACTTTGCACTTGCAAGTTGATGGCATAAATTAGTGGGAGACCTATAGCCAAGGACTAGGACTTACAGTTGCAGTTGATTTGAGTTGGGAAACTTTTGTGAAGGTCTTTAAAGATAGATTCTTCACAAAATACTTTTATTCTTGGAAATTTGAGCAATTCACTAAGCTTCGATAAGGAATTAGGATAGTGGAGGTGTATCATCAATGATTTATTAATTTCTTGAAATATGTTCTTGCATACAATGAGAAGATGAATATCCACAAGTTTATAATTGAAGCATATCCAAGAATAGATCGATAGGTAGATATGCGAGAACCTGCTACACTATAGAAGGCTTACGATTTGGCCAAAAAGGCTGAAACCTATCTCAAAATCATATTTGATTATGTACAGATGGATGATCAAGGCAAAGAGGCACTAATAAAAAGTAATAGTACAAGGTTTTTAAAGTGGGAGGGAGAGAAGGTAAATAAATATTTCAAGGGAAGGTTCAGAAAGTGATTTCAAATAAAAAATCGCGACTCCAACAATCGTAATAATAAAAAAAATAGATCATCTTAGTGATAGGCTAGCCCTTCTATCATAGCAGAGAAATTAGTTTAGGGGTAATAATAGAAAATGCACCCAGGATCCAAATCCAAATATTTTGATTGTCGTGGACTGCATTATGCTAGTAACTATTCACTCAGAGCAGGAATAAATTCAAAAGGAAAAAATTAATGTACAAGAAACCTACAAGTAGGGAACCAACTCACAGGATTTATGTAGCAATAGAAAAGCAAGATCTATATGGGAAAGCCTCTCCATTTATAATAAGGGGTAAGGTATTTGGTAGAAATTTTAATATTTTGATAGATAGTGGTGCTACAGATAATTTTGTTTCCACTAATTTAATTAAATATATATTCGAAATACTTGGAATATTGGTACAAGGGTGGAAGATTGAGTACAAATCAGGATAAACCTACTCTATGATTTAGTGCTACCCTATGGTGTAAATTACCTTACCTAGTGGGTTGACCATAGGATGTCTTTATGTAGTACCATTACATGCTTTTGATGTAATCCTAGGAATGGATTGGCTACAAGCGCATAGGGTTGTGGTCAAATTTCAAGATAGATGGATAGAGTACATGGAAGATAGTGGGAAGGTGCAAATGGTGTACAACCTATAAGGATCTTTCCAATCCCAAATCATTTCGATGATGCCACTCAAGAAAGCCATGAAGAAAGAGATAATGTTTTATGTTGTTAAGCTAAATGAGATAGATGATGAAAAGAAGGAAGTTTTTGGAAGATACCCACTTTTGTAGGAGTTTAGGGATGTATTTCCAAAATATTTACCTAGATTGCCACCTAAATGGGAGTTTGAATTCACAATTAAGCTCCAACTGGGAGCAAAACCTATACATAGAGCTCTTTATAGAATGAACCCCATAGAAATGCAAGAGCTAAAAGTGTAGTTGCAAGGGTTACTAGAGAAAGAACCAATCAGACCAAGTGTGTCACCTTGGGGTGCACTAGTTTTATTTGTTAAGAAAAAGGATGGTTCCTTAAGGTTATGTATAGATTATAGGATGTTAAATAAGGCAACTATCAATAATAGATATCCCCAACCCAGGATCAAAGATCTCTTTGATCAGCTAAAGGATGCCATGATATTTTCAAAGGTTGATTAAAAATATGGATACCACCAACTGAGGATCTAGGAGGAGAATACTCACAAGAAAGCCTTTAAAAATAACTATGAACATTACGAGTTCACGATTTTACCTTTTGGTTTAAAAATGACTCCAACTGAATTTATAAATTTTATGAACAATATCTTTAGGAAGCATTTGGATAAATTTGTGTTGGTATTCTTGGATGATATCTTGATTTATTCCCATAATAGGACGTAGCATGATAAACACCTTAGAATTGAGCTAGAACTGCTAAGAAAATATTAGTTGTATGAAAATTTATCCAAGTGTGAGTTTTATTTGTCAGAAGTGCAATATCTAAGACAAATTATTTTAGCAGAAGGGATTGCGGTGGATCCTAAGAAAATAGAGGCTATTCTAAATTGGTCATCACCCACAAGTGTGATAGAATTTTGAATCTTCTTAGGTTTGATGGGCTAATACAAGAATTATGTGAAAGACTACGCCAAGATCACCTCTCCAATGACTAACCTATAGAGGAAAGGGAAGGAATTCAAGTGGTCAGATAAGTGTAAATCAAATTTTGTATTGCTCAAGCAAAATCTCACCACACCACCTATTTTAAAGGTATCTAATCCTCAAGGGAGTTTTTATGTGTGTACATATGCATATTTGGAAGGTTTGGGAGGAGTGCTCTTTTAGAAAGAGGTTGTGATAGCTTTTGGGTCATGGAAGCTAAAGTGATATGAGGTTAATTACGCAACCCATGACCTACAACTAGTAATAGTAGTTTTTACCCTCAAGAGCTGGAAACACTATTTGGTAGGAAGATATTTTGAGTTAAGGATAGACCATCAAAGTCTATAGTACATTTTCACTCAACCTCTACTTATTTCCAGATAGAGAAGGTGGATGGAATTTCTCATAGAGTACAATTTTGGCATTTAGTATATCAAAGGAAAAGAGAATAATAGTGTTGATGCCCTAAGTAGGAGGAGACACATAGCTATATTGTCCCACATCCATGTAGATTTAATGGAACAAGTCAAAAATATGCAAAATTAGGATGCATATTGCAACCAAATTTTTGAAAAGATGAGGAGAAATCTAGAAGATATCAAAGAATTTAGATTCAAATATGGGTTCTTATACTTCAAGGATAGGGTAGTTATTCCAAAATCAGGTAAGAAATATGGTCCTAAGTGAAGCGCATAGATCGCCATATTCTGCTCATCTAAGAGGAGAAAAGATGAGAGAGAATATGAAGAAGACTTTCTATTGACCTAGGATGAAGAGGGACACAACTAAAATTTGATGCTTGTTACCTCAAGTTTCAAAAATTTAAAGCAAAATTTAAACATCATGCGGGACTTATGTATCTGCATGATGTACCTATGCAAAAATATCAAGTAATTACAATGGATTTTATAGTAGGGCTACCTAAGAACTAGTTCCAACATGACGTGATCCTAGTGGTGGTTGACAGACTGATCAAGATTGTGTATTTTATACCTGGAAATACTAAACATGATGTCAAGGTTATGGCCAATATATTTTCCAAAGATATGTTTTGACTACACGGTTTTACAGAAGTAATTATATCATATAGGGATTCGAGATTTACATCCTAGTTTTGGTAAGCTTTGCATCGTGTCATAGGAATAATATTGAATTTAAGTTCTGCCTACAAACCAAAAATTGATGGAAAGACTTAAATATTGAACTAGGTATTGAAAGACATGCTTTGCATGTACTGCATCGATTAGTAGACCCGTCGAGAGGATTACTTGCATCTAGTGGAGTTTACCTATAATAACGGCCACCATTCAGCTTTAGGCATGACTTCTTTTGAAGCATTTTATGGTAGGAGATGTAGGACACCCTTATCATGGGATAATTTGGAATATAAGATTCTACTTGGCCTAGACATGGTCAAAGAGATGGAACAACAATTAAGGATGATCAAGGAATGACTGAAGGAAGTCGTAGATCAAAAAAATAATTATGCAAACCTGAATAGGTCTCCACAAGAGTTCTCTGTAGGGGACAAGGTGTTCTTAAGGGTAAGACCAATGAAGAGTGCTATTAAGTCTACCAATATTGATTCATGTTTTGTGGGACCCTTTGAAATTACAGAGAAGATCAGTCCTGTGGCATATCGACTTGCCTTACCACCCAGATTATCCAAGATTCATGACACCTTTCATATTTCTTCGTTTAAAAAGTATATTTCTAACCCTGAACATGTTTGGGACTTTTCTAATCTGCATATGATGAACCCAAAGGCTATAGAGGTTTGACCAGTAAGGATCCTTGAGTTCTATTCCAAATCGATGAGGAAAGGGACTTTGGAGTAATGCAAGGTCTAGTGGTACCACTAGACTGAGAAGAATGCTACTTGGTAAAAAGTAGCAGATATGCAAAAAAAAATTCCATTTTTGTTTGAAAATGATATGTAAACATTAATTTTGCTTTTGTAATGTTTGAACATCAAGGACTGTGTTAAGCCTAAGGGGGGTAGTATGTTATGGCCCTCCCTTGATAACCTTTTATTTGGTTGGATCAATATGTTGTTGTGATGTTATTGTGATGGAATGCTTGGTTATTCTATGATGAACTATGCCAGATATATCTACTCTTTGGAATTTGGTGATGCATTTTATTAATGAAATGAATAATGTATGCATGCTTTGTTTTTACAAATATTTATTTAGACAAAGAATATGATGTTGCTGATAGAATGACATGTGTGTAAGAATAGACACTTTTTAAAAATTAGAAGAGGACTCAACCACCGAAAGTGGGATGCCTAGTAGGGAAAGGATGTAAGCTCTTAAAGGCAACAACTCCAAGGAAGATATACTTTCCTCTCATGTAGTTGCATTTTGTGACGTGCTTATGAATTTAACTATCAACAGTGAGATTTCCAATTAGAGGCAAAGGAGTTGATGGGATGTGTATTTAAGCTTAGAAAAGTTACTTGTATATTTTGATTGATGCTTGCTTGATTTTTGTGCACTTTATCACTCCATTAGTTGAATGCTCTTTCAAAAATAAATATTCTATGATTTATTTTAATGAAGATACCTTTCTAACTGTTTTATTCTTGAGAAAAGAAGGAATTATGTTTGTATTTCTTCACCTTTAAATGTATGTTGGAGTAAACTTTAGAGGATAACTTAACCATACTAGTTTTTCTTGTGTTATCATACTCATTCGATGCCTGAACAACATTGGACTCATCACATTACTCTACAAGTGTCATGGAAGGGATGTGGGGGATGGTAACATGAAGAATGAAGTGGAAGGGTGGTTAGGAGTTGGGCAAAGATAGCAAAAATGAGGGGAGGAGAAAAACAAAATAGAACAAAGAGAATCAAAGAGGTAGGATCACACATTCTTGGAAGTTGGACTGCAATGCTCTGAGGATTGTGTATTCTTGGAAGCTAGACTGCAAGGCTCTGGAGTTTAGGTAAGCTCGAAACATCTTCATGTATGGCTTAAATATTTTCACTGATTTAGTTTGTGTTACTTTACAAACCATAGATGAGATTAATGGAGTGATGCTCTCTTACCCATCTAATTTTTATTCCTTTTGGAATTGTTAAACATGTGTTGATAAGGGTTTAAGGGTGGGTTTACCCAAGAGCATTAGTTGTATGTAAACTAATTTTTGGTGTAAAGAAGGAACCCTTTTTATTTTAGTAGAGCCTTCAACGTTGATCATATTATTTTATGTATGAAAGGCCAATTGCCAATGTCTTCAATGCACCATTCACTAGCTAGATGGTATTAGATAACTAATCCAAGTGCACTTTCTTCATCCCATGTCACGTCTATATATTTTCCAATAGTTGATATTGGTTGCATTTGTATCTTGCAATTTCATTCATCACAAATATTGTGTAGGGTATTATTATAAAAATAAGTAGAATATCAATTTTATTTTCTTGTCATATAGCACAATCTACCTATATAATCCATTCACTATCTCTATAGAAACTAGATATAGAAAAGTCTTGTTATTTTTATCATATAAGATGTCTAAATATTGGGTGTAAGGCACCTATTATAATCAGGATTCAAGGAAATTGAAGAAGGATTCAAAGAATTATTTAATGTGAACTTTTTTAACATATGTGAGGATTATTTTATCCTCAAATAATTCAATGACTATTGGACACTTCATCCAATGTAATATATATAAGGATTTTTATCCTTCAATGGTGGTTTTAAACCACTATAGTGATTCTCCTATTTTATATAGAATCCAATTAGTATCAAGGTGACTTTGAATGTTCCCTCACATCCAACTTTCTTCAGATTTGGCCATATTAATCATTTTTGACTGAGTCCTTGTCTTCATTATTTTTTTCTTAAACCAAGTGGATAGACCCTAGCATCCAAATCAGGGTGAATTTTATTTTATCTCCTTTATATCTATTATTTAAACCTTTGAATGGAGTCATAGTCTTCACTTCCTTTAAAGTGGAAAGACTTTGGCTGAGGACCTAACCAATCTACAAATTTGAAATTTGTAATAATCACATCGAAGACTTCCTTCAATGGTATTAATAAAGGTACCATAGGAGTACATTAGCATGTACCAAATAATGTAATATTCTCCAACAAAATATACAATCATGTTGCTTCAAGGTTGAATGATCTCTTTCTCATAAAGAATAAAAAAGAACACCAATGCCAAAATTGAGCTCAAAGGTAAGTTTGAGCCTAATTTGGTAGGTCCATTAATCATAATTTTCAAGTTTGGATTAGGAGCCTATTGCCTTGCCATGCTTAGAAAAAATAACTAAAAGAACCAATGAACATAATGCATCTTAAAATGTATTATATTTGAGTCTATATTAGTTGTCTTGTTATTTTAATTGCCTAATGTTACTTGCTTGCATTCTACCTTATTTTATTTCTACTTGCATTTGTGTGCTTATTTATTTTTGGATGGTTTGATGCATCTCGAGTCAAGGACCCACAATGACATGCAAATGATGATCATAGTCAATATAGTTTATTTTTCATTACACTAGGTGACTAATGTGAGTAGATCCTACTAGTTGTATCTTTGTAAACCAATTTAGGGTTCATACAATCATCTATATTTCTCATCACTTTCTATCTAGCTCAATATGATTTTTCTCAACCATATCTATCAAATATTCTAAACTATAACTCCTTTATTACATGATAAATACAAGGTTTGTAGGTGTTTATGGCAAAGTCAAATAAAAAATTTCTCTCATAAATGACTACATGTTGAATACTATGAAGTTTCACATGTGTTGATAACCCTATCAATATCATTACCTATTATTTTTTCACACATACCTATATATACACATAATTTATATTATATTAAATTATATTGCACACCTGATTTATGATCATAAAAATAGAGTTTATAGCCAATTGAATCTTCCTTGAATGCTACAACTGAATCCCCTTGAATTATTCAAACGAACCACCTTGAATTATTTGAATCATCCTTCTTGAATTTCCTTGAATATTTATTGTAAGAGGTGCCTTACATCCAATATATAGACATCTTATATGATAAAAACAACAAGACTTTTCTATATCTAGTTTCTATAGAGATAGTAGATGGATTATACAGGTAGATTGTGCTATATGACAAGAAAAAATATTCTACTTATTTTTATAAGAAAATACTACACAATATTTGTGATGAATGAAATTGTAAGATAAAAATACAACTAATCTCAACTATTGAAAAATATATAGACGTGATATGGGATGAAGAAAGTGTAATTGGCTTAGTTATCTGATAACATCTAGCTAGTGAATGGTGCATTGAAGACTAGATTAGGATGGCATTAAATAGCCCTTGCAAACCAAAGCCTAATTAATATTTATAGGATAGGTTACATCCCCAGTTGTAATGAGCTTGTTCTCTCTTCCTCTTTGTATGATAGCAAAGATGAAGCTTACCTTCCCTATAGGAGGTCCCATGACAAAGCCATTTTATTAAATGGATTGGATTGAGATGAGGAGGATGACAATGGGAAAATACTTCTTATAGATTCTATCTTCTCTTAATTACACACATTGCTAGTGTAAATATTCTAACCCTAGCATATCCTGATTTAATTGTCAAGGAAGATCACTTTGAGATGAAGGACATTCCAAATGATCCTCCTCAAGATAGTCCCTTAGACTATCTAAGCCAAATAACTTATATTTTAGTGGATCTTTTTTTCAAATTGTGAATGTCATTATATCATAGCCAATAAATTACACTCAGTCAACCATAGATCCTGTATATCTTCATAACCTTGGAGTGTTTTCCGTACCCACTTGATTAAAAGATAAGTCTTGTATTCTAAATGAGAAAATTATGGACATTAATATTGGGACTCTTAAAAATCCCAAGATCCTTAAGCTAAGAAAAATCTTAATCTTAGAGCATGAATCCCTCAACAGTAGCTTATTTAAGCTTAAGTTTTATTGCACCAACAACAATGTGAAATATAAATCTCTTATCTTAGGGTTTCATGTAGCATTAGATTTATAGGTTAGAAACCTCTTCAGTTTTGGATATTCTTGACTTGTAGTCAACCAAGTCATTGGTATTTATCAAAGGAAAGACAAAAATCTTAAGTCATAACAAGAAATTATCACTAAGCTCATTTCTACTTTAGATTAAATCACCATTGTAACCATGTCTCTATCTACTAACTGATATGTCGATGCTATGGCAGTGACTGCATCCCTTATCCCCTTAGAATTGGATGATGAACAAACTATAATTATCATTTGATGAATTAGGTATCCCTCAATATTATATTCTAGACCAAATTCCTTTAGGAGACTTTTTTGTAGAAGGGTCTCCTTCTCCTGATCCTTGGTACAAGGATATATTTCCCTTCCTTACGGATGACACATTGCTTGACAGTTTTAAGCCCAATGAGCACAATAACCTTAAGCAATATCCTTGTCAATATGTCATCATTGGTGATATATTAAATCATAATTTTTGTAATGGCATTCTCTTTAGATTCCTCATCTTACTTAAAGCCCAAGTAGTTTTCAAAGAAGCCCATGATGAATCATGTGGTGGTCACTTTTATGGTGTCACCATCACCAAGAAACTCCTACAGGTGAGTTATTATTGACCCTCTATGAAAAGGACTCATGTGATTATGTTAAGAGCTTTGATAAGTGTCAAAAGCATGATAACCTTATCCACACTCCATCCCAAACCCTTCAACCCTTGACCTCTCCTTGGCCTTTTTTCAATTTGGGACTTAGACATCACTAGAAATATCAACTTGATATCATTTGATAGGCATAAGTTCATCATCACGGCTACTAAATACTTCACTAAGTAGTTTTAATCCATACCTTTAGCCTCCATCACTGGAGTCCAAGTCTTCAAGTTTATCCTTAACTAAATCCTTAGTGTCTATGGTGTCCCTTTCATGCTAATCTCTAACAATGAAACACCCTTAAAGCACAAATATGTCTAGAAAATTTGTGCTAAATACAATATTCAACACAAATGGTCAACACCTTATTATCCTAAAGGTAAATGTCAAGCTAAAGCTTCTAACAAGACTTTTGTCAAGATCCTTAAGAACCTCATCAGCAAAACTGGTTGAGATTGGCATCTTCAACTTTATCCTAGCATGTGGGCTTATCACACTAGTGTTCAAACTCCAACTAGTGCAACGCCCAATGCTTTGGTTTATGAAATTGAAATTATCTTATCTTTCGAGCTTAAGGTGTCTTGCACATTTTGTTACAAGACTTCTCTATTAGAGATGAATATCATCTCACCCATCTTATCTAGTTGTAACTGTAATTGGTGAAATTAGTACTCCAAACTAATCCATGTCTTACACTTAAATATGGTATAGGAGCATGTACATAGGATTCACCAAGAAACCTAAAACTAAGTTTATGCATTCATTACACATACATAAGTTTTAAGGTCTCTAAATATTTATTATACAAGTTGTTAAAAAGTCTAAAGTATGCATCAAACAAGACTTGCAATCATACAAATTTAATTAAAATAATTCTTTGGTTTGTATGAGGATAAGAAAGTAGAATATTTCTTTTTCTAAAGGTTTAATACAATAAACGATGAGCCTATAATACCCTTTTTAATTTAAAGATACTAATAAAATAGAATAATTATTTTTCTTATAAAAATACATAATGTATTTTTAAAAGAAACCAATTCTATGCAAATTAAAATTAATAAAAGAGTATAAATGAACAAACAAACATTATGAAATTGAAGGTGGGATGTAATGAAAACTTTTAACGAGAGATAAGCAAAGAACTCTAATCCATTAAAGGAATGATGCAAAAAAAATTATTTCCAGATCATTATGAAATGCAAATATTAAATGCAAGTTTGTTTGTTTTTTTAAGGATAGACACTTTTTACTTTCAAAGCAATGAATAAACAAATAAAATAGTTTTTTAACTTGGGCAACCTTTTGATTTTGAAAGAATGCAGTGAATTTAACGTATAGCACATAAATAAAAGCTTCTACGGAGAGCACCTTGTAAGAATGCAGCAAATTAAGAGAATAACAAGTTAAAAATATATATATCCGACACCCCTTGGCTTCAATATATGCCAAAAATTTAAATAAATAACAAATAAATATATAAACTTTTTGGAAAACACGCTATGATTTCGAAGGAATGGATGAAGTTTAAATGCATGACAAATAAATGAGACCATTCCTTTTCTTTTGCCGAACAGAGAGGGAAGAGCAATAAAAATACAACTTACAAAGCTATTAAAATTATTACAATGTTTTTTATCTTTTATGTGTATTGCAAGGAATAATTACTACTTTAATTCGCAAGATAATATATAAAATAAATAAAAATCAAATAACAAATTATAACAGAGGAGGAACAAAAGTTGGGTTAGAATTCGAATTTGAATTTGTATTAATGTCCATCTGTAATCAAAAGAGGTCAATAGGATTGTAAAGTAAGACATATACAAAGCAACAGGAGTGCCTAATGCAGCTCCAGAGAAAATAAAGTAAGAAAAACAATAAACAGAATGACATATGATATATAAGATATGTGGATCAAGGATTACTCCCAACATTCAAGGCTGAAGAGAAGTGAGTGATATAAGAGTTGGATGTCGTCGTAGATATTCTTTGTTAGAGTCGACGACGAGTTGATCTTGTTGTATTTTTGTGTATCTAGAGATAAACATACTAGGTCTCGATGTATGAGTACGAGTTGCGATAAACTTAAAATTTCTCAAATATAACTTAAAATTTCTATAGACCAAGAACTATGATATTCGAGATCAATAAAGTATAACATGGAAAGCAGTGTTTTTTGAGATATGGTAGTGAGACACAAATGCTCAGCTAAGGAACATTTTAGAGGACAAGTATGCCTTAAATTTTCCATAGACCAAAAACTATGGTATTCGAGATCAATAACTTATTTGCAATGTTTATTTAACTAATTTGTTTCAGATTTATAATGTTAATTTAATTAATCTTTTAACTTTTTATTAAAGTTTTATTAATATGAGTCTATAACATGTGCAAACGAGGGTGAACTCAATTAATTGATTAGAAGCCACAGTGAATGAGCGTTACAAAGGGTTAAGGTGCGTCGATTTTAGGTGTTTACAAAAAACTGTTTGATGAAAAATGAATCTACACCCTAGAGCACCTGTGGGTCTACCAACAAAGGCTTAAGTATTCCTATAACAAGAATGTATAATCTCATTCCTTCAAGGTTGGTGATCTCGTTTTGAAAGAGAATCAAAAGAACATTAATGCCAAAACTAAGCTTAAAGGTAAGTTTGAGCCTAATTGGATAGTTCGATTTATCATAACTGCCAAGTTTGGTTTAGGAGCTTATCGCCTTACCACATTTTATGGAAAAGAACTTAAAGAATCAATGAGCATAATGCATATTAAAAGATATTATAATTGAATTTGCATTAGTTGCTTATTTCTTTCAACTGCTTAACATTGCTTACTTGCTTTCTACCTAATTTCATATCTATGTACATGCATGTGCTTGTCTATGTCTATATTGCTTGATGCATCTCAAGTCAAGGATCTACGATGAAATGCAAATGATGATCCTAGTTAGGATAGTTCATTTTCAATTGCACTAAGTGACTAATGTAAGTGGATCATACTAGTCCCATATTTGTGAACCAAATTAGGGTTCAAGAAATCCTCGATCTCATCGCTTTTTATCTAGCTCATCCTAATTTATCTCAAACTAGATCTATCAAGTCTTTTGAACTACAATTCCCTTGTCATATGATGGTTACTGCGAGGTTCACAGGTGTTGATAGTAAAGTCAAATAAAATTCTTCTATCTCATCAATGGCTATATGATGAATGCCATGAGATTTTATGGGCATTGATAGCCCTTTCAATCTCATCATATATTTTTCTCCAAACATCTTTTGTTGGGGCAACTAGTCAACAATAAAATAGTCTTCCCAAATTGAGGCATCATTCATTGCCATACCAATCAATAATAAGTCCTCTATGAACTTCTCTATAAGAAAAATTTATCTAAACAAAAGTCCTTTAAGCATTTGCTTAAAGGTAAGGCAAAATTCTTTCAGGCATTTTCTTAAAGGAAAATCTCATATCAAGATATCCTTTAGACAAAGCTATATCAAGAATTCCTCTGGGAAAAGTTAAATTAATAAGTCCTCTAGGCAAAGCTAACAAGAAATCCTCTAGGTAAAGCTAACAAAAGTCCCCTTGGACAACTGTAAAAGCTCACCAGAGGTCCATTAGGTAAAGCTAACGAAATTCCCCCTGGGCAAGTCTCAAAGCTAAGTAGAATTCCCTCAAATAAAGCTAACTAAAGTCTTTCTAGGAAAGTCAAAAGCTAACCAAAATTCCTTTGGGAAAAGCTACTTAAAGTCCCCTTGGCTAAATATCTGTGTATAGTTAGACATATTGCATATATATTTTCAAAAAAATAGTTGTACTATGATAGTGACCTCTTGGGCATGTTATGTGTCTCTCATATCATCTTGGTAGAGCCTCGTATATTTAATGTTTCATCTCTCATCGTATTATCTTTTTCTTAATCATCAATCATTGTTAATTAAGACTTAAACAACATATCTAATATTAATCTATGCAACTCCAATCCTAAATCAACCATCATCATCTAATCTACAAATATATTTTAAACATTAATCATTATATTCTCATGTCTAAACCTTTAATCATTAAATTCATCCATCCAAATCAAACATCTATCCAAATATTTCATCATTGCACTAGTTTGGATCATAATCAAGTTGAGTTTTTTTATTCAAATTTGTTTTTCCTCTAAAACTCAATGGGATACACCTTGCAATGATAGCATTTAATGTTGTCCAAAATACAATTTATAACATCACATCTAAGCAAACAATATTTTCATCACTCATTTAGCATCATCAACCATAAGCAATAGAAAATACTCTTGTCTTAATATTGGGACATCTATGTCAGTTTTTCATATTTATTAAGTAATAAATGCATCAAAAAGAGAAAAATATAGATACATAATTTTGTGCATAGGGCTAATATTCACATTTATCATTCCTTCCATAAATTAACCATCCAATTTGAATTAACCTTCCTTGTGCCCAAATTTGGAGTATTTATTACTCTAAAAGTGATAGCACCAGGACATAAGTGATAATACGATGGCACTATCATGACCTAGTGATGCTTTTACAAATATTTTCAAGTTTGAAATTTTCTTCCCCATTTTTGACCTCCAATGGTCAAGATATGATAGTGTCAATTCAATAGCACTTGCAATACTATTACCTCCTAGCAATTTTTATTGTCATGTGCTAGAATAAAGACTTCCTATCTCTTTCAAGCTACCCATAATTAATGAACATAACCGTACCTTCTATTATATAGCCCCTATAGTAGAACCCCAATACCAATACTTTCTATTCTCATGATATTCCATTAATCCTCTTTTTATCTCTTTCAAATTGTTACATTATTTAATTGTGTCTAGATCATGTCATGTTCAATGCATCCCCCCTATAAAAATCCATGGATTCCTTTATGGTAGATAAACTTTGTAAAATACATAAGAATTTTTTATCAAGTTTTTATGGTAGAACGACTTTGTCAATATCTTCTTAGAATAGATATTTTATCATTCAATATATTCTTAGAATCATAGATATATCATTTTGCATGGCAAGATTATGCTGAAATCATGTCATAATATTGTAAGCACTTTGGCTCATCATTCAAGCATTAAAGATCTTATCTTTGAAAGCATTCAAGCACTTGTCTCTTGCAAGCAAGCAAATCTCCAAAGTAATCAAGCATCTAAGCAAGTCTCCAATAAATTCTAAAAGCAATTATCAATCTCAATCATTCAAGGGGAAATATCAAGGGAAGGAGATATAAGTTTTCAAACCATATTCTCTTTCTCTAATCAACTCTATAAACTTCAAAACTTAATTAGTTGAACCCTTCTTTCCTTCCAAACCATGGTTGATACATGTTATCTAACTCGCAATGTTGCTCATAAATTATCCATCAACCCTAACACTATAGTGGATGATACCAAGGACCAACCCACATTTGAGAATCTTAACTTCAAATAATATGTGGGCACTTCCCTCTTAAGTTATTTAACCCCCATCCATGATGATTAGGGGAGAGTGGTTTTTAAATTTTCTACTCACTTAGCTTCCTTTCTACATAAACATAGTAAACTCATGGAATCCCTCCATAGGGAAAGTCATGATATCCTAGGTGTTTCTATAGGGGAGGGTTCACTCTTGGACCATACCCATAAAACTAGCTCTAATCCTTTGTATTTTAGTCAAGTGGATCCTTCCTTTTGATCCTTAAATACAACCCTTAATGCATCAAAGTCTAATTTTTTTATATTCTAATCCCCCTATCATCACCACTTTTGTAGATGGTAGGATGCAAAAAATCCCATCATCCTCAAGATATTATTCATATTTGCTTTCTTTTGAATAATTATTATAGGGAAATATGATTTTCCTTGTATATTATCAAGTGGGTATGAGCTACACTCCTGACCTAGATGTATCCTTAAGTGTCCCAACTTCTAATATTCATGTCAATAATATTTCATTTAATCTCACAAGTGTGAGTATGCATTTCACTCATAACCCTACTCCCACAATCTCTCATACCTTATATTTTAATCCTTTCACTTCAAATATCTTGGAAGTCATGTGATGCCAACCTCAACATCATATACCTAAGTATACCAACCTTATCCTTATGTCAATTATAAAGGTCCTCTTATCTCTCAGGATATGTTTATTGTGCAATAAAATCTTATTTTCTCTAAACTTCAAACTCTAACCTCTCAATTAGAGTTGTTGAAACAACAAATTGTTATAATCCACGAGACTTCCTCTAGTCACAAGTAATCATATGATGATTTTTGCAACCAAAATTTAGATTATTTTATAGCTAGTTTCCCTTTTCTCTCAAATTTGAAACTCTTAAGTTTCAAATGTACAAAGGGAAGAAATATCCCATAAACCATCTTAGGATATTGAGAACTATTTATAATGATACTTTTTATGATGAAATATTGCTACTAAAAATATCTATTAAGATCCTTAGTAGCCCTGCCTTGGAATGATATTACAAAATATAAAGGCACTCTCTTAAGATATTTAGGGATTTTGTTGATATATTTATCAAATATTTATTTTCTATATTGTGGAGGTCACAATTAGCAACTTATATCATCATAAATAATAAAAATATGAGAACTTCACTAACTTCTTGGAAATATGGCAAGACCTAGTGGGGAGATTCCAATATGTCCCTCCACCAAGAGACCTTCTAGACATCTTCATAGGGAACCTAAATGAACAATTGGACTTCTATTTAGATATGGTCAATGTATCCTCTTTTGAAGATGTCATCAACATGGCCAAGAGAGTGGAGACCATCCTCCTCAAGCAAGGAAAATTAAAATATAAAGCCCATAAAAAGAAGATAAGTTTTCCTCTAACCTGAAGGGGTAGTATAAAATTAAACACATTGTAGGCAATGGAGTTACAAACTCATGCCAAGCCAAAAATGTGAGTGCTATGAATATATTTCAAAAGCTTATCTTTGGGCAACCCCAACAATCAAAAACAAGGAGAAAGTACTCCCAATTGGACAAACCTCCTTCATCCATCTTGGGTCAACTCCTAAAAGCTAAAATAGTGGATCTTGCACTTACCAAGCCTCTAGATCCTAGAAGGGAAAAAGCCCTTGGTTTTTTCCCAATGAGAACGATGCCTTCCATTGCATTAACAGAAATATGAATGATAAGAGCATAAGTCATAGGAACCTAATCTAAGACCTAATTGATAAATATCAAGTTGTTCTTAGCAGCTCTAACTCTCAACTTTTTAATCAAGATATGTTATCCAATCATAATAAAAAATCAAAAGGTAGCAAATAACGTTCACTATAGGAACATCCCACCTCCAAACCAAAGGATAGTGGGAATATTCCATTATTTTGATCAATCTTCTTCCATTTGTGTTGTAACAAGGCAGCAACACAAAAATCCTTCATCTAAGCAACATTTACGGCTTGCTTCGATCCTTCATGCAAAAATAACTCAACCCAAAAGACCTCCATTAATCATTCAATATAAACCTAAGGAAACTTTTTGATTTGGATAAAAAATTGAAAGTACCCCAAATAAAATATCTCATCTTGAGCTTCTCAAGACCTCTCCAACTCATAGGGACATCCTACTAAAAATTTTGAGGAAACAAGTTGTTCCTCAGTATCTCAACCCAAATGACCTCACTTATGTGGTGGGATCCATTGGGGTTAATCATGAGATTGTATCATTCTACGAGGATGATATCCCTTCACCTTATATTTTTGAATAGATCCCACTGTATATCATGGGCCATATTGGTGATACTTTTATTAAATAGATTTTAGTTGATAATGCATCTCTAGTCTAAAATTCATTAGCTATTTTGGGCTAACCCAATAGAATTTGGAGAAATTTTGATCTTTTTATTAGGGTTTTTTATACTTGGGAATGTGAGGATATCAAAATTATAGTATTACCCTTCAAATTCAAACATTGCATTCTCAAAATTGTATTCTATGTCATGCCTTGTGACCTAAACTACAACATTCTTCTTGGAAGTCCATGTATCCACGTGATGTAGGTTGTCCTTTAAAATCTTCATCAATGCATCATATATAGATATTAGGGAGATATTTATCATATTCTAGTTGATCCCAAGCCCTTCACCTATTAGCAGGTGATCAAGGTTGATAATCCTAAAGCTCATCTTTTCCCTTCTATCAATTCATTTTTTGAGTCATCTCCCTCCTTTTCTTTTCTTCAAATAACTAATGCATTAAGGTGTCTCACCTTAATCAATTAACTTATTAATGAATCCAAATATCAAACCTCTAATCTAACCAATATTAACATTAGTAATCAAGATAATGATCAACCTTTTCTAAACATAGCCAAGCTTTGTCTATTTCCTGGAACCTTAGGCTTACCTTCTAGTAGCAAGGATAAAATGGTGTAAATCAAAATTTTCTCCTTTTTTTGTGCTAGGACTATTAACGATGTGAAAATATATGGTAGTAACTCTTTCCTAGTTGAACAATAGTATGCTTCATGCTTCTTGTTAAACTTGTATCCCATCCCAAGACAAATTATTTATAATATGGGATATCAAGGTAAAGTACTAGGCCTACATGAGCAAGGTATCAATTATCCCTTGTAGACTGAATATTTCCTAGGATGCTATGAGATAGGTTACATCCCTAGTCATAATCAACCTCTTCTCCATTCCTCTTCATTTGATAGAAAAATGAAGGTTTCCTTCTAACAAGAAATCTCATGATGACATTGTTTCCTTAAATGGAATGGATTGGGATGAGGAGGATGACAATGGGTAATTGCTCCTCATATATCCTATCTTCTCTCAATTTAAATAAAAATCATAAAGAGATGACAATGGGTAATTGCTCGTCATATATCCAAGTTTATTGCTAATAAAAATCACTATGAGATGGAGGATGTCCCACACTATCCTCCTTAAGATGGTTCCTTGGACTATCTAATCCCAAAAAAAATCTATTTTGATGGATATTTTTCCTAAATTAAAAATATTACTATCTCATAACCAATTTATCACACTCAATTGTCCTTAGATCCTATAGACCTTGAGAATCTAGCAATGTTTCCCGATCCCCCTAATGACAAGTATCATATTATAATTGAAAAAATCATGGATATTTTCCTAAAAAACCTAAGATCTTTAAGCTAGAAAATTTCTACCTTAACTAAGTGTTAATTCCTTAGCAGTGGCTTATCCCATTGTCCTTTAAGCTCAAGATTTCCTATACCAAAAATACTGCTAAGTACAAGACTCTTATCTTAGATCTTCACATGAAATTAGCTCTATAGGTTAGAACCCTCTCCATTTTTGGAGACTTTTTACTTGTAGTCAACCAAGTCAACAACATATATCAAACAAAATATTAAAATATTAATCCATACAAATACATCATCGTTAAGCTCATGTATACTTTTGATAAAATCACCATTGTTAGGTCTAACAATTTCCATGTCGATGCTATGGTCACAATTGCATCCCTTATCTCATTAGAGTTAGATGATGAACAAGCCATGATTATTATTTAAGAAATTAGGAATCCCTTAACCGTAGAGTATATCCAGCTTCCTCTATGATTTTTTTCATAGAAATATCTCCTTCTCTTACTCCTTTGTATAAGGATATATTTGCCTTAGGGATGTCACATTGTTTGATAGTTTGAACTGCAATGAGTGCAAGAACCTTAAGCAATGCACCTATCAACATGTTGTCATTGGTGATATCTTATACCATCATTACTTTGATGGTATTCTCCTTATATTTATTACCTTAGATGAAGCCTGAGTAATCATAAAATAGGTCCATGATAGATCATGTAATGGTCACGTTGGTGGTGTTGCCATTGCCAAGAAACTCCTACATATGGGTTATTATTGGCCCTCCATTGAAAAGTACTCTTGTGACTATATCAGGAGATGTGATAAGTGGCAAATGCATGATAATCTTATCCATGCTTCATAACAAGCTCTTCAATCTTTGACCTCTCCTTGGCTATTTTTTATGTAGGGCTTAGAAATTATTGGGAAGATCAACCTAGTATCTCCTAATAGGCATAAGAACATCATCATGACTATTGATAATTTTAATAAATGGGTCAAATCTTTGTATTTAGCCTTAATCAATAAATTCCATTTTTCCAAGTTTATACTTAACCAAATCCTTGGCTGCTACGGTGTCCATTTTATGCTAGTCTTTGACAATGAAACACCCTTCAAGAACAAGGATGTCTAGAAAATTTATGCTAAGTATAATATTTGTTATAGATGGTCAACACCTTACTATCCTCAAGGTATTGGCCAAGATAAAGCTTCTAACAAGACTCTTGTTAAGATCCTTGAGAACCTCATCAGTAGAATCAATCAATATTGACATCTATAGCTTTTGCCCACCCCATGGAGCTATCACACTAGTATCGTAACTCCCAATAATACTATTCCCTATGGGCCTATCACACTAGTGTTCAAACTCCCATTGGTTTAATGCCCTACATTTTGGTGTATGGAATTGAAGTCATCTTCCCTTTCAAGCTTGAAGTGTCTTCTTTGTGTATTTTGCTACAGGACTACTTTTTTAGAGATGAATATCATCTTGTCCATCTTAGCCAATTGGAATTTTTTGATAAAAGTGGATCCATACCCTAGAGAATCTATGGGTCTACCAACAAAGGCATAATTATCCCTATAGTAAAATTGTATTGGAATTTAAGCTAGATTATTGTATGTCCCAATATTATTAATCTAGAGTAGACTCAAATATAAGATCAATCAAAATATAAGTTGCCCAATATAAATAACTATAACATTGAAAATAATATAAAATGTGAATGTAAAATGGCCAAAACATGCAATAACATGAAGAACAATTAAAGTATAATTGCTCTAAATATGCATACAAGTTGCAATATTATTATTTCCTAAATACGATCTTTTATCTTTTTCTTCGATACAATACATGGAGCTTTACCTCCATAATATAGCTATACAAGATTATTCTTCAAGTACTTGACTATTGCTCTTCATATGGTAACTCTCACATGTCCTTTGTCTTCTCATCTTGCCACTTGTATATATGACTCTTCACTCTCTACTTACATGCATACTTAACTCTATGACACTTACACTTCTACATCCACACCTAATACATGACACTTGTGCACATCCTCACATTACATATTTTCACACTTACTTACATGACACTTATGCACTTTCTCTCATTACATGATTGCACTCTTATATACATTACATGTGTCCATATCTTGCAAATAAACACTTACATAAGAGGGAAAATATAAATAATTCACCTAAACTATAAAATCGTACCCTAATCTATTTCATATTTACATTTTTACCATAAAGGTGCCATGGGGATACATTAGCATGTACCAAATAATGTAATATCCTCCAAAAACCCCCTGTATTGCATTATTTGGTTATTGAAGACTTTAGTCTTCAATATTTATCTTCATATTGGATCTTGTGTTCATCCATTACCTTTGTCTGAAGTCTCTGCAAGGTAATCTTAACCTATGTCTAATCCATATTCTTGTTTCCTATCCTTTTGATAAATCAAGCAGTTTATCATTAATTTGATCTTGAGGTAATAAATATTCAATGATTTCTTTAGAAAATATCATTGTATCTAAAGCGAATATTTCATTCTTGATGGAACCCATAGCTTCAATTTTATATTATTTCTTTATGACATATTTCTTATTTCCATTTATATACTTGAATTCTACTATTCTACCTTTTTCTACCAATTGAACAAATAAAATTAAAATCATTTGATAATCCAGGAACATATAAACATCATATAGCTCAAGATATAAATATGGCATGCTAGGTATTACTTTTCCATCTCCTTGAACATGATAAATCTTATCATCTACAATTTTTAGTGGAAGAATATTTTTAATTTCCAAATATTCAAACCAATGTAAATCTCCAATCATATGATTACTAACACCTAAATCTATATACCAAGCATCTTTTTCTCTTTGTATTTTTAGACAGGGAATTTTAACCCATGCCAAAATTCCCTAGCTTTCTCTAATGCATGTAAGTATACCCTTTACCCCCCATTTTTTTGCACGTTCCAATGTCGATTGCACATTTTCCTTATTTTTCATTATTTTGCTCCCTACATTCATAGGGAGAAAATTCATAAAACCCAATGAATCACCCAATTACTAATTGTCCACCGGATTTTGTTTTAATAATTTTTTTTTTTTTTACATTTACAGATTCACTAGTCCTAATCCTAACCAGCAAATCTACTCGAATTGGTAATTTACTCGATCTGGTTTAACAACCCCAAATGCAACCCTAAATTGGCTGACTACCTTTCTCCTATACTGGAAAGAATTGTTAAAATGAGCATTCTAAGTCCTCAATAGGCTTGATGGTAAAATTCAAATGAAATGTTGAACAAAAAATTAGAAAAATCGACTAAGAGTTTAGGGACTAAAAATCTCATTGTAGGTCAAGAAAGTCATCACTGGTCAAAAGATAGTCCTAGAGCTCACTACGTTGCTGAGTCTTTTGTCTTGCCACCATCACATTCACAATGAAAAATAGTCAAATCCTCCAGGATAGCACTGTAAGAAAAATTATTTCATATTTTTTGCTATGTTTTAATATTATTTTCTGCATGTATTTTTAAATTTTAATCTAGCGAGTTCGCAGGTCACCATGACAAGAAGCTAATTCGCTCATGGATACTGAATGCACTCATAGGTAGAAAATTTGTGCTAACATAGTTATGGGGAAAAAATTTGTTCTTAGATCCATCATTTCACTTTATACATCATATCTAGATCACCTTACACCGTATATCATATTCTTCACTACATCGATTTATCATCCAATTACAATTTATGTACACTCATAGATTTTATAATTATCATTCTTTTTGTGTACGATTATTTAAAATACCAAGGGGATCTAACTGTTATGCCTTAAATATTAAATCCACAGTGGGCCATGGCCTAATTAAATCCCTAAATACTAATTGTAAATGTTAGCATTGTATCTGATAAGTGGTAGGTCTATCACAAATTTGCATTCAAGATAGCAAATTCACTTGTTGATCCATATGGATAGTAAATTCGCTCACAGGTAGCGAATTAGCTAAGCAGACAATGAGTCTATTTTATTCAATCACCTGGTGTAGGTAAGTTTCCTTTTTATTTTTTTTTACTTTATTCTTTTTGTTCACTATCAATTTTTGATTTATATCATTTGCATTATAATCAAAATATATAAAAAAAATTTAAAAAGAGAATCAAGTTGCATCACATTTAATTTATATTAGTTTTTCATTGTAATGTTGTTCACAACGAAAGCAAAATCACATATAGTGTAGATTTTAGTTGCACTCTATCCTAAACTTAGGTGTGTGTTATTAAAAAATCTCATCAAATATACCCTTTCTCTAGACTTAGGAATAGACTCTAAATGTTCATTAGTGAACCCACCATAATTTATCAACAATCACCAAAGGAGGCGCGACACTAGGTGCCCCTCATATCGAGGTGTAGACCTTTGATTTCCCATCTCCCTTCGAGGATCCATTGGATTGAGGGAAAGGGGTGCAAAATTTTGGGTCTACATTATTTGGTTAACTTGACGTGAAACACCACCATTTTTATTTTGTTTTTCTTTTTCAAATAAAAAAAACCAAACAAGATCATTAAAATTTGTGTTTCAAGATTAGAAAATATAAGAAAAAAAATTAAATTTTTTGATCGATTCACATTTTATTTTTACATACCATTCCCTAAAAAGGACAACATCCAATGCCTTATTTCGTAGTCTAAGTTGATATGGGCATAACAAGAATACACGGTGAAGGGAGTTAGTCATACCCATGAACCTTCAAAAAGGGATTATCCTTTCACTTGTGCTCAAAAAATTGAAAATTTTTAATCAAGATTAAAATTTAGCTTGTCCAAAAATCATCATAGTTATGGAATAGAGCATCCATTTCTTTTTGAAGAAGTGTATCACTGACCATGATGAACTGAGTGAGTACTGGTAGGACCTAGACTTCATCATGGCTTGAATTTCATCACCAAGTGTTTGTATGTGGGCATCCAGGTGAAGGTATTAATTCAATATAAGTCAACTATGCCTCCAACATTTTCCAATTTGTGATTTGTGAATGATAAAGTGAAAAAATTCTTCTTGTGTGACATATTTTATTTTATAGTCCCTAAGGGCTAGGTGGATTGGTAAGTACTTGTCTGGCCAGGCACTTACTAAGAAGACACCCAGGTTCAAACCTCAAGGGTAGCCTATTCGTAAAGGTAGTAGTATGATTTGAATCCTCTAAGTGTGCGCCAAACCGATGATGATGGTACAAATATTGAGTGACTAGTAGTCCTCTTCACTCTGGTTCAATAATAACGAAGTGGAATAGGTTTGGTGGAAGAAACCCCTATGGTTTGAACCCTATGCTTGTTAGTTACTAAAAATAGTGTGGTTGTGACCAACTCTCCTATGTAACCGACAAAAAAATGACATTTTATTTTATAAAACAAAACAACAAAAAAAACTAGTTAAATGGTGGATAATTGTATTAGAGAATCTATATTCATAGACCTTAGGTGAACATTTATAGAATAAGAAGTCGATCTTATTTTTAGACAAGATAGTGAACAATGGGATCATTTGTGGGATAACCTTTATTTCATTAGGCAAAGGTCTGAAAAGTTAAACAAAATCAAGAGAATCAATATAGCTAAATCTCTAGGCATAAATTATCATTCGCCTTACTTTGATATTATGAGAAGTTGTGAACCCTGGTTGGCAAATAAAAGAGCAAGTGTCCATTCAATGATATATCCTTGGGAAATCTACTTTGAGGATTCTCTAATCATTCATAAGTTCTTGGAAGACATAAAAAGCAAAGAGGTGACCTTAGAACATAATAGGAGATATAAAAAAGCAACTAGAGTTGTACTTTTCAAGGAATTCTACCATAATTTGCAATTTGAAAGCCCTACAACTGTTCAAGGATAACATTTTATTGTCCATTTAATATATCTCTTGAGACGAGATTTTAAATTTTAAGAAGAGCATTATATGAATCCAAAACAATTGGAACCAATTAATAATATCCATAAGCTCTTTAACGAATATTGAGTGTTGCACTTAAGATTGATGAAGAGAACTTTGTGACTAACTTAGTGAGAAGTCTTAATTATCAAAAGAACAAAAATATATATAATAAATAATATAAATTTATTTTTATAAAAACAAAAAAAAACAAAACAATACATACACACACATATATATATATAGCCATGACTATAACTTTAAAAAATGGTAAGAAAATCAAAGGTCCCTCAGAAGACCAACTTGATAGTGAAAATCCTAATGTAGAAAGTATTGAAACAGAAGAAGAAAACAAGGAAAAAATTGAACAAATTGGACAAATGGAACAAAGTGAACAACCTGAACAAGATGGACAATACCACTTTGAGCCTAGGATAGGTCCTAAGGGAGAAGTTTACTTTTGAACCATGGATCATTTTTGGGGCTTCATGAGTAGTAATCGTGCCCTTATAACTCATGCATTCGCAATAGAATATTTCCTCGCAAGGGATGAGACTTTAGAAGAGGCTTTTGGACTACACCCCCTTCACCCCAAATATCCCATAAAAATTTGTAGGAGCCACTTCGAATAGCTTCGTTCCACCTCATTACTTCACCCATGGTAGTTCTTCTCTTGGTACTACTCAATTTACTCAATCTCAAGATATTCACTCATAGATCAAGGCTCAGGAAGCACTACAACAAAAACCTGTTTATGCTACTTCTACTACTATTAATGTTGGAGAAATACCACAAGTTTCCTCAACTAATAATAATTTATTTGCTCATCACTATCATAATCTATGTACCCATCAATTTCATAACCCATATTCACAAGCTTCCACCATTGTTTCTTCTCAACCAATTCATTCACAAACCACTTCTTCTCAACCACTTCCTCCACCAACCTCCAATTCATATTCTTATATATCGATATCTTATTCACAACCTCCTCAATCAACTTCTCAACTAAATTCATATCCATATTCTTACCCACTCCCAAATTCTTCCATTAATATTACATATCCATATTCATTTCCCCATGCTTCTTTTTCTAATCTCATGCACAATAGTATTACTATACCAAATGTGATTTCTCATCAAACTACACAATCCAACTACTATCCTCCTCATGGAAATATAGTAGCACCAAGTGTTCACAATGCACATTTGGAAAATATAGTAAAATAATTGGCATTGTGATTGGATCATATAGACCCATATCATCCAACATACAGTTACAAAGAAATGTGTAACCAACCTTTAGACCCTCTAGTTGTCACCAAGCCATATCCCAAACATTTTCCAATGCTAGTCCTACCCATCTACAAAGGGATTGAAGATCCTATTGAACATCTTAGGATGTTCTGAACAACATGTCATAACATTGCATATGATGACATGTTGTTATTGAAAATATTTCCTAAGAGTCTTGGGGGCATGGCCTTAGAGTGGTACTACCAATTACCCACACATTCCTTGAGGAAATTTGAAGAAATAGTTGAGTTGTTTGTGCATCATTTTGGGGCATACATTGAAAGACATGTAACAATCAAAGATTTGTATAATCTCAAACAAGGCAAATATGAGAGCTTTGCTGAATTTTTAGCAAGATGGAGGAATATGGTAGGAAAGTTACATTTTGCCTTACCACCTAGGGAGATGTTAGACATATTTATTGGAAACTTACAAGAACAACTCTCATATGAGTTGGCAACTGCCATTCTAACTTCCTTTGATCAATCCATTGACTTGGCAAGGAGAGTAGAGGAAGCCCTCATTAGAAGAGGTCAATTGAAAATAAAAGAAGAAGATAAGACCTCTAAAAACCAATACAAAAATAAGCATGTGGTGGGATATGGGGTCACAGATAATAGGCCCCCTACAAACATAAATACTACTAACATTGCAAAGAAATTAAACCCTCGCCATGTAATTTCACAAAATTAAATAAACCATTGTCAATGGTATTGCCACAATTATTGGAAAGAGACTTGATAGAATTGTCAAAAATTTGACAACCAGATACCACTCAAAACTGGTATAAACCTGACCAACATTGTGATTTTCATTGAGTTGATGGCCATTTGATAAAATCATGCAAGATATTGAAGCATTTAGTGTAGGATTTAATTGATAATGGTAAGTTGGAGGTAGAAGGTTCTTCTCCAAACCCTAATCCTCTTGCAAATACACAAACTCCTACACAAAAGGCATAAAATGTAAATTAGAATTTGGACATTTTCCAAAATCCACTACCCAACCATGGTAAAGAAGTAGTGAATCAAGCAAATTATAAAAATGTACCCAATCCAACACGCTATGTGGGTATGATGAGTATCATTCCAAATACAACCATTGTCAATGGTATTGACACTTACCATTATCAATTAAATCAACCATTGTCAATGGTATTGCCATAATTATTGGAAAGAGACTTGATAGAATTGTCAAAAATTTGGCAACCAGATACCACTCAAAACTGGTTTAAACTTGACCAACATTGTAATTTTCATTGATTTGATGGCCATTGGATAAACTCATGCAAGATATTGAAGCACTTAGTGCAGGATTTAATTGATAATGGTAAGTTGGAGGTAGAAGGTTTTTCTCCAAACCCTAATCCTCCTGCAAATACATAAACTTCTGCACAACAGGCATAAAATGTAATCAAAATTTGGACATTTTCCAAAATCCACTACCCAACCATGGTAAAGAAGTAGTGAATCAAGAAAATTATATAAATGTACCCCATCCAACATGCTACGTGGGTATTATTATTAGCATTCCAAATACAACCATTGTCAATGGTATTGCCACTTACCATTATCAATTAAAACAACCATTGTGAATGGTATTGCCATAATTATTGTAAAGATACTTGATAGAATTGTCAAAAATTTGGCATCCAGATACCACTCAAAACTGGTTTAAACTTGACCAACATTGTGATTTTTATTGATTTGATGGTCATTGGATAAAATCATGCAAGATATTGAAGCACTTAGCATAGGATTTAATTGATAATGGTAAGTTGGAGGTAGAAGGTTCTTCTCCAAACCCTAATCCTCCTACAAATACATAAACTCCTGCACAATAGGCATAAAATGTAAATCAAAATTTGGACATTTTCCAAAATCCACTACCCAACCATGGTAAAGAAGTAGTGAATCAAGCAGATTATAAAAATGCACCCCATACAACACGCTACGTGGGTATGATTAGTAGCATTCCAAATACACAGCTTTCACAAAATGCATTCATGTCTAAACAATATTTTGTTACACTTGAGAGTTGTCGAGAGAAATAATCTCAACCCTTGTATTTTGATTATTAAAAAAGTGAATCAAACTCTGAAATTAACATTAGTTCCATTCACTCCAATAGTTCAAAGGATGAATCAGGACCCATGATGCCCATCAAATATTTTCTTGTCCTTAAGGAACCCTTTTTTATATTCTTGAAAACTCACCCATCAGCATGTCAAATGCTCCCCCAAGAGTTAGTAGTAACTCATAGACCTCACCTAGTTCAAGCTATCCCAAATTCTTCACCCATTGTTATTCGTCCTCTCCTGCAATTACATCATAGAGTGGGTATGGTTGGAGCCACAACTAGACAACAAGCTCAAGCCTAGGCATCTCAATATCAAACATCTTCATCCCAATAAAGTGACCCCATAAAATTAATAATATAGTCAAACCTCAACAGAAAAAAAACTTTTGATATTAAAAAACAAATGGCTAAAACAATGGTAAAAATTTTGCTTCTTGAGCTTCTTCAATCCTCCCTTGTACATAGGGAAGGGTTGATGAATATCCTAAGCCAGATGATGGTGCTGCAAGACATTAATCCTAATTATTTTATCAATGTTGTAGCCTCTCCCGGAGTGGATTACATTGACTTCCATGCTAAGGATATTCCTCCTCAAAGTTTATACAAAGGTAATCCTCTTTATATAATAGCATTGATTGGGGATGTTTGTGTTAAAAGGGTATTGATAGACAATGGGTCATCCTTGAACATTTGTACTTACAACTTTTTCAAAAGGTTTGGATTCAAAATTGAGGACTTAAGAACAACAAATTTGATCATTAAAATATTTAATAATGAAACTCAAGAAGATTATGGTGTGATGTCCATCCCACTATATGTTGGCCTTAGAATTCTAAACAAATCTATTTATGTTGTACCATACCCAACATCATACAATATTCTTCTTGGGCATCCATGTATTAATGCAATGAGGGAAATTCCCTCTACTTTACATCAATGTGTAAAATTTGAATTTAAAAATCAACTTGTCACCATCCATGGTGACCCCAGGCCTTTTGAGTTATGTGTGATGGTTGAGCTAGTCGATGTTCTTTTCTATCCCTTGTTATCATTGTCATCACCTCCTACTCATTGTCCACCTTCATCTACATCAAATATACCCTCTTCATCTACCCCTTCTACATATGTTGATACACATACAACATATCCCTCCACATCATATTCTCTCACAAATGAGGTGTTAACTGATTTTTCCACCATACTATTTCCATCTGAACATAAGGATTTTTCCATACAATATTCTTTCATTTTGTCTTGACTACCACCATATCTGTGTATGATAGGATTACCCCGCAAGAAAAGAGATGTATACCATATTGGTAGTTGTACATTCATTTTTGTTGGATTTTCCATAGATGAAATTATCATTAGCAAAACAAAATTATTCTTTGACAAGAGTAGTTTTGCCCATTGTTATTTTTTAGATAGATATACAATTTCCAAGCAAATCATGTGTGACATGGGTTATATGGGAAAAGGCCTAGGTCACTTGGAAAAAGACATATGTGAACCTCTTGATGCTGAAGAATGACCTGCATGATGTGGTATTGGCTACATCCCCACAAAATGTCAATCTTTCTCCTTTGATGACAATGATCATCTAATCACGTATGACGCATATTTAGAAAATCAGCAACACCTAAAATGGATCAAAAAGGATGGACCTCCTTTTTCCTCTAATATTTATTGCAACATGCTCTCGACGATTCATCCTAAAATAATTGCCACTCCAAATGAATGTGTGGAAGGAGATGTATTTTATGACATCACACATGATGAGATCATGCAAAATGGTTTCTTCTTTCGTGGATCTATTCCATGTATATCATACATTCAAATGTCAACTATGCAGGATAAATTAGAAAATTTATTTGTAGAAAATTTTTAATAAAAGGGTGTTTTACCTGCTCCTTCCAATTTTGAAAGGGATTTAAACATTGTGATAGAGAACATTTTTAAGATTAACATTGGCATAGAATAAAATCCTTGCATGGTTAAAATAGGAGCTACTTTGAGTGAATAAAAGCAATTTGAATATATGAGCCTCCTCATAGAATATCCTAATGTCTTTGCATGGACTTATGCATATATGCCTAGCTTAGATTCATATTTAGTTATGCATTATTTAATGGTTCGTCCTGATGCCAAACGTGTAAAACAAGAACTTAGAAAAATGCACTCTAAAATCACCTTATTGGTCAAATAAGAGCTTCAAAAGATCTTAGATGTGGATTTCATCCAAGCCATAGATTATTTTGATTGTATATCCAACATTATTCTAGTATCTAAAAAGGAGCCTAAGAAAATCAAGGTATGTACTAATTTTAGGGACATTAATGCCACATGTCCCAAAGATGATTTTCTCCTTCCTAACATGGATCAAATCATTGATTTTATAGTTAGGAGTGGGATGTTATCCCTTATGGATGGTTTCTCAGGATATAACCAAATCTACATAGCACTAGAATATCAACCTAAAACTACCTTTATCACATCATGGGGAACATTTTATTGGAAAGCAATGCCCTTTGATTGGAAGAATGTAGGTGCAGCCTATTAATGAGCCATGACCTATGTGTTCCATGATATGATGTATGAAATAATGATTACGTCAATGATATTGTTGCATTTTCTATTCATGAGGAAGACCATATTCCTGACCTTCAACGAATATTCGATAGAATTCATGAGGACAAAGTCTGTCTAAATCCAAACAAGTGTGTTTTTGGAGTCAAGTCTAGAAATTTGTTAGGGTTTATTATTTCCATGTGAGGAGGTAGATCCAATTAACATAGATTCTATTATTTATTTATTTTTCTTGATAAAAAGGGGTTGAACTTGGGTCCCCTACCCTTAACAAATTACATATCCCTTATTTAGAGCTTGAGATTTTACAAATAGATACACTTCTCATCTCAATTGAGATGCTATAGTTAGAAACCTACATCATTTTACATAAAATGTCTGAATTCTTGATTTTCATTTTCTATATATTTTCAAATATTTGTATGAATACAATTACTCCAAAATTTAGCATATTTCTTGACATTTTCCTATAGCAACCTTTACAATGCCAAAAATTCCCCTCTACTATCTATGCCTTGCATCTTAGTAGAGTAATATTTCCAAAACATTGCACTAACATAGTCCGCTTTACCAAATATGAATTGCTAGTTTCCTTCCTGAAACACAAGTGCAACCATAAAAATTATAATAAATAGTCTAAATGAACACACATTATTGTTACAAAATAAAACATATATTACCAATGGAAAACATTAAAGTAAATATTAATCATTAATTGATTTAGGAAATCAATAATTTTTGTCAACTTCAACTAAACTTTCTATTTCCTCTAACCATGGAAGGAGATGTTAACTTCACAATCCTCAATCAAAACCTCTCTATTTGCTAGCTTATCTGTACATTTGTTTCCTTCCCTTAATATATGTGTAAACCTAATTTCTTCAAACCATTTAGCAAGATCTTGAATTTCCACAATTATCTCTTGTATGTTCCATGGAGCCTTTGCTTTCCTCAAAATTGCATTTATTACTATGAGAGAATCACCTTCCATCCAAACTCTATTTCATTTCATTTTTTTACATATTTTTAACCCTTCTAAAGTTGCCCAAGATTTAGCTTCATTATTTATCTTAAATCCACAATTAAAAGCATAATGAGACAAAATATCTCCTCTATTATTTCTAATTATTCCTCCTCCTCTTGCTGGTCCTATGTTTCCTTTAAAATATCCATTAAAATTTATTTTAATCCACTCCACATATGGTGGTTTCCACTTTATATTATTTACCTTATTTTTTCTTCTCTTGTACCCAACATCATAATTCCATTTAATGACATGACTCCATCTATCAAGACTCTCTGCTTCCAAATTGGATGAGTTGATAGGGTTTGTTTAGACTCCTCTATGGCTAAACATATCTTATTTTTCATTACCTTTAGAATACTTTACTTTCCTTTAAATATTCTTGTATTCATTTCTAGACATATAGTCCAAAGTATTGTATCTTTTGATATATTCCATATTGTTTGTAAAGCCTCACTTTTATAAGTGCTTTGCCATTGCTTTAACCAATCTTCAATTCTACTATTCATCACCATGCATTTACCAAACATATTAAGAATCCATTGCCATATATTCCATACTATTGAGCAATTCCCCAAGAGGTTATCAATACTCTCCTCCACATTATTACTAAAAACACATTTAGAGGGGCCATGAAAACCCCTTTTCAGAAGGTTATCCTAGGATCTAATTCTTCTATGGCCTACTAGCCAAACAAATATTTTGATTTTAGGAATGCTTTGGCTATCCCAAATATCTCTCCAAATTCTAGTGATATTATTATTATGTTGGTGTTGAATGTTATATCCACTTCTTGTTGTGTATTCTCTTGAGCTATTCAACTCCCAAATAAATTTATCCTTGGCACCCCTCGGAATAATTATAGTTGGTATCTTTCTACTCAATTGCCTTCTAGAATAAATGTCTTGTATACTCGGAAAAAATCTTCTTTCCATTTATATCTTCCTTCTAGATCCTTGTACAAAATTTTTGAAACCCTATCACTGTATTTGTCTTAAAGCAATCTCATCCAAGGTTTCAAAACTAGATCTAAATTGAGTGGTTTTTTATCACACCAAATATCCATCCAAATATAATTTTTTTCTCTAGTTCCCACCACCCATATTAAACCTTTAATCATAAGATCAATATATTTTTTTAAACCATTCCAAAGAGCAGAACCATTTGGAAGAGAAAATGCAGTAAATATTAAACTTGGGTCATTAGGATCAACATACTTAGAAGAATTCTTGCCCATTGTCTTTGAATCTCTTTATACAATCTCTAGATAACTTTTCCCCTAAGAGCTAAGTTTGCATCTATAAGATCTCTTAAACCAAGACCTCCCCTAGTTTTATCATCACACAACTTGATCCATTTCACCAAAGAAAATTTTATTTTATCATGTAAACCTAACCATAAAAAGAATTGCATAATAAAGATTAAACTTTTTTCAACTGATTTTGGCATAGAATAAAAAATTATAAAATATGTTGGAATGGCTTGTAAGACTGACTTAATTAACTACACTATTCCTTCTAATGATAACCATCTACCTTTCCAAGCTGGAAGTTTATTTTGAACTTTACTAATAACCAGATTTCATAAATCTATCCTCATTCTCCTCTCAAATAAAAGCATCCCTAGATAATTTATTGGTAAATTTGCCTCCTCCATTTGAAGCAACCTATAAATTCTTGCTTTGATATTAGTAGGAGTGTTAAGAAAGTAAATTTTGGATTTAGTCCTATTAATGTTTTGCCTTGAAGCTCTTTTGTACTCTTTTAAAAAGTTATTCAAAGCTCTGGCCTCATTTATCCTTGTCCTTCTAAAAATGGTCGTATCATCTACAAACTATTATTGGGTGATGTTATCGATGTTATTACTAACTTTAAGTCCACTTATAAACCCATATTTGTAAGCCTTCTTTAAGATCCTACTAAAAAATTCTACCATAATAATAAAAAAATAAGGAGATAGAGGATCTCCTTGTCTAAGTCCTCTCTTGGCTTTAAAATATCTTATCACTAACCCGTTGACCAAAATTGAATAAGAAATTGTAGAGACACAAGTTTTAATCCATCTAACCCATTTCTTACCAAAACCAAAATTATTTAAAATTGCCAAAAAAAAATTCCATTTAACCCTATCATAAGATTTACTCATATCAATTTTTAAGATCATAGATTTCTCTTTTCTTGAAGCTACTGAATGTATAACTTCATGAGATACTATGATCCCATCCAAAAAAAATTCTCCCTTTCATAGAACCTCCTTACTCTTCTGAAATAATTTTGTCTAACAATGGCCTTAATCTATTTGCCATCACTTTGGAAATAATCTTATAAGCCATATTACATAGGCTTATGGGTCTAAAAGAATAAAATAATTCAACATCCTTATTTTTTGGAATTAGGGTAAGATAAGTTGTATTTATTTTATAAGGAATATATTATTTTACCCTAGACTTTTCCACTACCATCAATAAATAATCCTTCACTATATCCCAATTATGTTGGTAAAAAGCTATAGAGAGCCCATCTGGGCTAGGGTATTTATCCTTATTTAAATAGAAAAGAACTAAATGAACTTATTCTAGAGTAATAGGCTCCATCAGTTTCCTATTATCTTTATTTTTTATAACTGAAGGAACATCTTGAAGAAGTTTATCATTAAGAACTTCGGTCTCCTCTAAACCTAGAATATTCTTATAAAATGACTTAGAGTTACTAGATGTAAAGCACATAAATACCTTAGAGCATCTTCATGCCTATTAAGAAAAACTTAAAAGAGCCTATTCAAAGAAATTCCATAATAGGTCTTTTGATATTGATGATCTTGTTCTTAAGAAAAATCAGAAAAACACTAATGCTCAATCAGATTTTTAAGGTAAATTTAAACCAAATTGGCTAGGACCTTTCATCATAATTGCTAAATTTGGATCAGGTGCATATCGTTTGGCCACACTAGATTGAAAATAACTTAAGGATCCAATGAACATAATGCATCTCAAGAAGTAATATGCATAATATCATGTCTCATCATTGTACATAAAAATATTGCAATTTGTATGTAAAGCATTTTGCATTTTGTCATCTTACATATAGCCCATTTTCTAATTTCAATTATCTTGCATGAGTTAGCATCAACTATCATGTAGTTGCATCTTGCACCTCTTAATATTGATTAGTCCAATTGCATATGTAATATGGTCACATCCAATCATTATGTTATTTAAAATTTTAGACAGATGCTATCATGTTCTTAGTCAATATTGGTATTCTCGAATGATTAAGAGTCTATTTTGAACCAATCACTTGATTTACACTTGATTCTTGATATTGATTAAAAATATCTCTTGAACCAAAACCACTATTTCTTCACTAAGAAAAATTTTGAGTTTTGGGAATTGATTTTTCCATTTTCGAACCAAACACATATCACACTTATTAATAAAATTTGACGCCATGAAGGGATGACATCATGATTGGAGTAACCCTTGAAGCGAAAAGGTCTTCTTGCTTGTTCCATTATGCACATAGTCCAAAAAAATAAAAATAAATATACATCTTTGCAAAAAAATTTACAAAAATGAAAAAAGTGGGTAGTAAGGATAGGATTACACTTCCATATCGATGGATATGTAGTCTAAATCCCCAAATATCTACTTCTTTTCACAAAAATAATAAAATGAGTAGTAAGGATAGGATTACATTTCCCGTCAGATGGTTATGTAGTCTAAATCCCCAAAGCTCTAACTCTTCAAATAAATACACAAGTAATAATAAGTCTCCAAGTAGTAAGGATAGGGTAAAAATTCTCATCGAACTTGAGAATATGATTCCTCAAAACCTGGAGACCCTATTAAAGGACTATGATGCATGGTTACATGTCTCTCATAAAGAGACCTTTGACCAAGCATAAGGACAAGCTAACCTCTTGGTTCCCTCCATGACTAGTTTAATCTCTCTCTTACTTGATATTGGTAAACGAATCAATTTTTTGCACACACAAGTACCTTACTCAAAATTGGTAAATGAAATTCATAAGCACACATGGTTCTCGATAGATTTCACATCATAATAAAGTTTAGGACAAGAAATGAACTCACAAATCACACACTGGTTCTTAATAGGCTTGATTTTCATTTTTGAATACCCAAGATTTTCTATGAAATTTTATTAGCTAAAGTCCCCATATTCTCATGGATTTGTATGATCATTATTATAGGAAATTAAGACCAAACCAATAATTAGCCTTACATTTCATTATCCTAAATAATTGACACTAAATTCATAATTAATCTTGCATTTTATAAACCATAATATTAGTATAATGCACTAGCATATTGTATATCTCACATGCTCATACATAATTATTTGATTACCTAAATGCATCAGAATTTTTGTGATGATGGCATGGAACATGTTTGATACTTATGCCTAGCAAAAACTCTTTATCACATATTTCATGCACAATCATTCACATTATTTTTATCCTAATTTTGAAAAAATATTTAAAAGTTCCACATTGTTCATTATTTCACAATATCATTTTGATTATCAAAATCAAACATCTTCTAGGTCATATACCTTCAATGTCATCATAACAACACATTCCTTATACAGTATTTGCTTCATTGACCACAAGCAAGGAGTTGCCTCCATTTCAATCTTACGTAAGCATACATCCTCAAGGACTATTGTTGATAGATCATAATCGCAAGGATATGTCACCTAGCACATCACTATTACAATTTATCAAACACATTCCATTTTCATAAATCACATCTAACAAAGCATTATAGATGTATCTCAAAATCATCAAACAAAAATTATGAGCATTGATATAACATATCATCATATAAATCACCTATAAAAAAATAAATACAATAAAAACATTTCCTCTTTTGCATAGCATATATAAAAATATAAAATGCAGTATGGTATTACTCTGAAAAAAGAAAAAAATATATACATATATAGTAGACCGATATGCCACAAGAAAAAATTGGCATACTTAGTTTTTAGGAGAATATGCCACAAAATGATAGAATCTAGCACATCATCCCCTAGATCCTTGATCCATTTGGAGCTAGCTAGCAGTACAAAGTTTGGTAGAATGCCTCTCATCAATTGGCCTTCACCAGCTCCTCCTAGACATATCATACTATGTTGTTGCTCAAAATATGATTATGCCTACTCCAAGAGGGCACATCCCTAGCATGTTGTTGTAGCTAGGAATGTGCCTATGAAAATTTTTCCCCAACTATTTGGATATGCCCTATTTGAGTGGCTATTTTTTGTGCTTGGATCACCACCTGAGCCCTTAAAGTTACTATATCCCTCTTTTGAGCCTCCATATCTCTCTTCATCTTAGTAATCCATTGTTGATCTCCTCCACTCATCTCTCTCATATCTACATAAAATATAACTCTCTCCCCTATCCCTCCTTCCTCCTATGACTATTATGGTAAGTCATCCTACCATGGCATGTCCTCCTACATCACTACATATCGGACCACTACGGGACATCCTCCTATCTCGGTCTATATGCATATCTCTCTCTACACGCGCACCCTTGTCCATCTACACTTAGAAACCTTTACCACCCTAATCCTAGGTGTTTCTCTAGGTCTCGATACAATCCCCTACTTGACCCTCTGATGAGCAATCACTCATGCTACCAGTACTATCTGATGATCACCTCTCAATCGAGGTAAAACTAGAGTAATCCTTTGGGATCGAATCCCCTCACACCACTCTTCATACCCATACTTGACCCCTACATCATCTACCCCTAGATTTACAAAAGATGGGTCATTCTCATAAGGCTCTTAAAAACATGCAACATCAGGCTCACCTCCTTTATCTAGAGATTCTCTCATCACTTGATGTTACCAGACATCTCTCATCTATAGAATCTCCTACACAATACCAAACTATCATTGTACCTGATCAAAATGATATAGCTCCATATCTCCCTTCTAAAAGTGTAGCCATCATATGCATCGTACCTAAGATAAATCTCATCCATCCTCAACCCACACTAGATGCATCCTCCAAGGCCTCCATATGATCTGACAAGATAGTAGGTCCTCTATCGCTCAGCTCGTTGCATATAGCTTGCCACCCCATCCTTTGCACCCTCATCTCGTAGGAACCCATTGATATACAACTGAAGATCCTACATCCAACTCCTCCCAAGGAAATCCATCAAGACTCTTCATCGCTATGTACTACCAACATCATACCTGGAGAAAAGTGGTGACTACAATGCAACTATGTTCCTTGTACACGATATTCCATAATATCCTATACAAATGATATAATGTGAATGGGTCCCACACAAATAATCTCCCTGTCTCCCTCATCTTTGTAATCACTCTAACCACATCCAAAGGAAGATACTACCTGCTCATATGTTTGGCCATCAATCTAGCAATAACTCCACTCAAAACCATCTTCAATCTAGAAATACCCTTTATCCTTGTCAAACGGTTCACACTAATACCACTCTAATTGATCAAAAAAATAGATTTTTGGTTATTTGCTCTAAAGCTCTCTCCTATACGGTAGATTGGTTTACCCCCATACCTCTGATTGAGACTCAGATGATACACCATGCATCTTCCAAGGTCATAGTCATATCCCTTGTAGGTAACCCAAATATCGATGATTCTATGTACCATCGCTCTACCAATGCTATCAATAGAGTTATATCCACATATACTCGGGGCATCTTTACTATGTCTAGAAGCCCCACCCATTGCATTAGCTCTCTCTCTATTTGATCAAAAGCCCTCACCTAATCTTAAAAATTTCTACACTACCACTCCCCATTCTCAATAGTACCATACTGCAACAAAGACACATCAATATTAAAAATCATTAGATTATCACATTCATAAAACTCTCAAATTAGTAAAATTAAGTACACATTTGCAATTGAATAAGTAAAATAGTGCAAATTCACGGTTTCCTATGAATTCATTGGGTAGTCTACACATTTTCTTTATTAATTTTCATCTTGTGTATTCATAAATTCACAAGGTTTTAACAAATTTTCTAAACCCTAGCGACTAGGCTCACATGGCACGAATTTTTTGTGAGGTAGTGAATTTATTGTGATGACCGTCTGATCCTAAATTTGACTAAAAATTTATATTAACTAGCTAAAAAACAAAAATAAAATATGAAATTAAAGTAAAATTATGCTTACCTGTATACTCGATCCAACACCGTCACTGCTTGTTCACACAAAATCCGCTTTGTGAACCGATCACACCATTTTTTCCTAGAGCTAAAAGCTAGTAAATCACGTAGTAAAAATGAATTAGGATTTTACCCTAAATCCCCTTTTAACCCCCTATCCTATTTCATATTTTTGCATTTTGTCCTTTCTATCCGCGATTTCAAGTTCCATGAAGAATGTGTTAGCATATGTTAAGGTATGTTCTAACTTAGCATATAATTGGTTAGTAGTTTATTTCATTATTTTATTGTTAGCATCGCATCAGCAATTCCAAGGAAAACCAACCTCAACAAGCAAAGAGATATTGCAAAATTTGTGAAAATAATACCCATGACACAAATAGGTGTTGATACAAAAACAACCTAAGAACAAGGGCCATAACAAACCACAAAACAAAAACAAGCAACCCAACGTGAATGTTGTTGTTGAAGAATCTGACTCTGATTTTGAGTGGGCGCACAAGGTGCTCATGACTACCACAACCTCCAAGTAGAAGGATCATGTATGGTATGTTGATTCTGGTGCCAGTAAGCATATGACTGGCGATAAATCATGGTTTGATATATATGAGGCCAAGGAGGGCAAACCCATCACTATTGCTGATCACAAAACCTATAAGGTTCAGGGTGAGGGTATAGTTTTATTAAACCTTCCCAATGGCAAATGTAATATTGAAAGAGTCCTATATGTTACAGGATTGGCAAACAATTTTTTGTTAGTCACACAAATTCTGGATAAAAATATGGTTGCTGATTTTTGTTTTAAGGATGGAAAGAAGTGTTGCTTTATCACCAGGAGGGGTAAACACATCGTAACAACTTCATACAAGAATGTCTTGTTTGCATTAGATGTTATCTTTATCCCTCATGTTGCCATGGCAATCTCTAAAAAGGAGGCAACTTCACTCTGGCACAAGAGATATGGGCATCTAAGTTCTGGCTATTTACTTGAGCTAAGTAAATATGAGATGGTAAAGGGCCTTCCCTTCCTTTCCTCTACATTGCCAGTGTGCTCTAATTTCTTGGTAATAAATCAGTATAAAGTATCGTTTAAAAAGAGCTATACACAAGTAAAGCAAACTTTGGAGTTAATTCACACCGATCTGTGCGGTCCTTTCATACCAAATAGTTGTAGGGGGAAGAGGTACTTTCAGTTGTTTGTATATGACTACTCACAAAAGATGTGGATTTTATTTCTTCATCTGAAATTTGAAGCCTTTAGTTTCTTCCAGTAATTCAATAAGTCTATTGAGAAGGATTCAAGGACTTCTATAAAGACCCTCCACTTAGATCTATGGGGGGAGTTCACCTCTAAAGAATTTTCTACATATTTTATTGTACATGGGATCAAGAGATAGTTCACTACTGCGTATACCCCTCAAAAAAATGTTGTTGAACAGAGGAATCGTTCCATCATGGAAATAGTTCATTGTATGCTCACAAGAGCGCCCATCTGGAGCAACATTTTTGGGCAAAATTTGTCACCATAGTAGTATACATATTGAATAGGGCACACACAAAGGACCTAAAAGGAATAACTCCACATGAATCATGGAGTGGTCAAAAACCCTCCATCTCTCATCTACGTGTTTTTGGATGTAAGGCTTTTATGCACATACCAAAAGAGAAAAGGAAGAAGCTATATGAGAATACATTGAAATATGTTCTTCTTGGTTATTATGAGTACTCTAAGGTTTATTTTTTGATTGATCCTTTGACCAAAATGATTAATATCAGTAGAGATGTTATTTTTTATGAGGTTTTCACATCACAAAGCATATCTAATGTATACCTTGATTTTGAGGAATCTAAAAATGAGCAGTCTCCTTCATCATCTCAGACTGGAGGATCTTATTCTTCTTCTTCACCATAGAATAAAATTCCTAAATGGTATACAAGTACTATCAGAGACTCAAATTTATCCACACCATCATATTTCACTTTGAATAGACCTCATACTCATAGTATGACTTGATAGGATAGAGCAATAGCAGAGACTACTGAGGTTGATGATCTTTATCAATATTTAGAGGAGCTTTCTGTAGATCCAGAAAGAGAAACATAGGATATGGATGTGGATGATGATAGGGTGTTTATGTCTTCACTTGATGAGCATGAACCTACCACAATACAAGATGCTCTTAGTGAGCCACAATGGAAGGCTACTATGGATGCAGAGTACATGTATTTGAAAAAAACAATACTTGGAAGCTTGTCGATCTGCCACAAGGAAAGAAACCCATTGGTTGAAAATGGGTGTATAAAGTCAAGTATAATGCATATGGTACAATTGATAAGCATAAATCCTGTCTCATTGCAAAGGGCTATGCACAAAAGGAAGGCATTGACTATGAGGAAAATTTTGCACCTACTGCTTGGATGACCACCATTCGAGTTCTTTGTGCTATGGTAGCACAGTTTGGGTGGAAAGTTCTTTAGATGGATATCAAGAGTACCTTATTGAATGGTGATCTCAAAGAAGAAGTCTATATGACACAACCGGAAGGATTTGAAGTGGAAGGCCAAGAGAAGAAAGTGTGCAAACTGGTCAAGTTTTTATATGGTTGGAAATAAGATCCTTGAGCTTGATATATAAATATGGATAATCACCTACTGTAGCATAGTTTGAAATAACTTTCAAGAAATAAGATTCTAAAATAGTGTTAATTATACTCTACGTCGATGATCTGATTATCACAGGTAGCTCAGAAACTATGATAACTACTATCAAAAGAGACTTGTGCAAATATTTTTAGATGACATATCTCGGACTTCACTATTGTCATGGCCTATAAGTGAACCATAAGGAGCACTACATCAAGGTGTCCCAAAAAAAGTATGCCAAGACATTGTTAGAAAAATATCGCATGACTGATTGCAAGCCAATGGCAACTTCGATGGAATTAGGGCTTCAGTTATCATGATATGATGATTCATCTCAAGTAGATGGTACTCTCTATTGAAAATTGATCAGGAGTCTCATATATCTGATGAATACTAGGCAAGATATCATGTTTGTTGTCAACTATATTTCGAGGTTCATGCAGGAGCCTAAGAACAATCATTATAAAGTAGCAAAACATGTTCTTCACTATGTCCATGGTACTATTGAGTATGGCCTAGAATACAAGAACAATGATAAATTCTTCTTGCAAGGATACACGGACTCCGACTATGTCGGATCATATGGTGATCGAAAGTCAACTTCAGGATATATTTTTCATCTTGGATTTGGTCTTATCTCTTGGCACAGAAAGAAGCAATAGGTGGTTGTTATTTCATCTACAGAGGCAGAATATTGCGTCACACGTGAAGCAGTGTGTGAAGTGATATGGTTGCATCGCATTTTGACAAGTATGGGTCATCCATCCAAATTATCGATTCAATTGTTCTACGACAACTAGGGTGTTTTGAACCTTGTTAAGAATCTAGTGCATCATGACAAAACCAAACACATTGACACACAATGTCACTTCATTCGAGACAAAGTTCCAAGGCACCTAATTCAACTTCAGTATGTTCCCACCAATGCTCAAGTTGCAGATATTTTCACCAAGGAACTTGCACGTGTCAAATTTGAATTGTTTCGTAACTCTCTTTGTATTGCAAAATAATGTAATAAGGGGTGATGTTAGCGTATGTTCTAACTTAGCATATAATTTGTTAGTAGTTTATTTCATTATTTTATTGTTAGCATCACATCTTCCAGTGTTAGTTGTTTGTTGGGCACCATCTTGCTAAGATTCGCTTTATGTGGGCTAATCAAGGATAGGCATTGTATTATTTAAAGATTGATTTAATACAATTTTGATGTTCATTATTCCAATAGAATGTCTCATTCACCATGAAACTCAAGGGGGTACCCTAACCAAAAATTAAAATGTTAAATTTTCTTTTTAATTTTTGTGCCTCGATTTGTGTGTCAAGTTTTTTATTAAATAAATTATCTAATGACCTTTTTTTCACACTAAAATTTCATCTAAAATAATTCATTCCTTTTCACCCATGTCAGTTTTGTGCTATAGCGTCTACATCTTTCTTTGACACATTTATTGCTCATAAATGTGTCAAAGAGGGGGTAAAATGTAGATAGGAAATTTTGACGCATGCCAAAATTTCCTAGATTTCTCTAATGCATGTAAGTATACCCTTTACCCATCCTTTTATTTCACATGTGCCAATACCAGTTGCACATTTTCCTTTTTTTTGTGATTTCGCTTCCTGCATTCACAGGGACTGAATCCACAAAACCTAGTGAACCTTCCAAATTCTAACTGGCCACCAAATTCTATTTTAATGGAATTCTTTTTCCTAAATTTACGGATTCATTGGTCCTAATATTGACCAGTGAATCTGCCTAGATTGGAAATTTTCTCGATCTAGTTCAACAACGTGAAATGCAACCCCAAATTGATTGACTACCTTTCTCCTCTGCTAGCAAAATTTGTTAAAATGAGCATTTTGATTCCTCAGTAGGCCTGATGGTGAAACTAAAATGGAATGTTGAACAAAAAAATTAGAACAGTTGACTAAGATTTTAGGGACTAAAAATCTCGTTTTAGATCAGGAAAGTCATTGCTGATCAAAAGATATTCCTGGAGCTCACTATGTTGTTGAGTCTTTTGTCCAACCACCATCACCTTTGCAATGACGAATAGTCAAATCCATCAAGATAGCACTGTAAGAAAAATTATTTCATGTTTTTTTGCCATGTTTTAATATCATTTTCTACATGCATGTTTAAATTTTAATCTAGCGAATTCACGGGTTGCCATGACAAGAAGTGAATTCACTCATGGATAGCGAATGTGTTAATAGGTAATGAATTTGTGCTAACATAGGTCTAGGAGAAAATTCTATTCTCAGATCCATCATTTCATTTTGTACATCATATCTAGATCACCTTGCACCATATATCATATTCTTCACTGCATCGTTTTATCATCCAATTACAATTTCTGTACATTCATAGATTTTATGATTATCATTATTTTTATGTATGATTGTTTAAAAGACCAAGGGAATTTGACTGTTATACCTTCAATATTAAATCCACAATGGTCTAAGAAGATCCCCAAATACAAATTGTAAATTTTAGCATTCTATCTCATAAGTGGTAGGTCTATTGCAAATTTGCTTTCAAGATAGCAAATTCACTTGCTAATCCAGATGGATAATGAATTCGCTCACAAGCAGCGAATCAGCTAAGCATACAACGAATTAGCTAAGCAGGCAGTAAATCTGCTTTATTCAATCATCTAGTGTAGGCAAGTTTCTTGTTTAATCTATTTTACTTCATTCTTTCTGTTCACTGTCAATTTTTGATTTATTTCATTTGCAATTATAATAATAATATAAAAGAAAAAAATTAAAAAGAGAATCAGGTTGCATCACATTTAATTTATATTAGTTGTTCATTGTAATGTTGTTCACAAGGAAAGCAAAATCACATATCGTATATTTTAGTTGTACTCTATCCTAAACTTGGGTGTGTGTTATTAAAAGAGCTCATCAAACATAGCCTTTATCTAGAATTAGGAATAGTCTCTAAATGTTCCTTGGTGAACCCACCAGAATTTATCGACAATCACCAAAGAAGACACGACACTAGGTGCCCCTCATATCGATGTGTAGACCTCTGATTTATCATCCCATTCGAGGCACAAATCCATTGGCCTGAGGGAAAGGGATGTGAAATTTTAGGTCTACAGTATTTTTTAATGAGATTCAAGTGATGTGATTTCACATATTTGATAAAATTTTTGAAAAACTCTTCTTTGATGAGGCCCTTTAAATTCAAAATATTATTTTTGATAAAAAATTTGATTATGAAATCCTTTAAAGTTGAAATCCTTTTTACTCCAAAGTTCAATAATTGCAATTAATCAAATTACTTTTCAAAAATAAATTTATAAATTTAAAATTTTTAAATTTTTCAAATCCTTTGAAGTAGCAAACCTTTTATCTCCCTACTTTATTAAATTGTAATTTTTAAATTCTTCTAATTTCAAAAATATTTCTAAATTTTAAAATTTCAAAAATATTCAAAATATCTTTTTGGAGTAGAAAACCTTTATCTCTCCAAAATTTAATAAATATTAATAAAAATTTCATTTTTTTTGTTTTAAATAAATTGTAAAACTAGCTACAAATATAAAATATCAATTTCAATATGAAGTAGAAGTCCTTATAAATCCCACCTAAATATTATTTTCTATAAAGTTGAATTCCTTTTAGCTCCCACTTAAATATCAAATTAAAGTTCCTAAGTTTCTATACTTCAATTAAACCTTGACTTAGGACTTTAATATAATTAAATTATAAAGGTAATGTTACTTACCTTACCTTTCACTTGGGAACTTAGGGCTAAATATTTTCAACTTTGAAAAATGCTCACATCCGAACGTAGGCTAATGAATAATGCAACCTGGAATGAATGTTATGCTATTGAGAAATGTTCAATAATATTATTCTTTGTCCAGAGCATTACCTTTCTCTAACTATGGCAGAAATAATGTGCAGAGAAGATGATTCCTTGATGCTTCCTTGATATTATCCTTTAGAAAAAATAATAACTTGGTGTTTACAATTATGCTCTTCAAGCAATTTTTGAATTGTTCTTTTAAGGTGCTCTTGGATATGCTTCTCAGAACCAACTTATCTTCATGGGGCGCTCTTTCAGGTTTTCTTAGATCGAATTGATCTTCATAGGGCTCTCTTTTAGTCTATAATAATCTAGCCAGACTGTTCTTCATAGGTTACTCAAATTCATTATGTTTACTTAGCCACTTAAAATGACTTCTTTTTGGTGAATGCTTCATTTAACTTTCTTATGGCACTACCACCTAGCCAAGTTCCTATGCACTCTAGTTTGCTTTAGCTTCCCTAAATTACTTAGGTGCTCCTTGTTTAAATTCTTGCTTTCTACTTTAGCTTGCTTTGGCTTACCTCTCTTTATATAGTAGTTTAGCTTGATTGCTTTGCTATAGCACTCTTCCCTTAGACACTTGTTTTTTTCTTAACATGATCTAGTAATAATAATTTTTCTTTATATACAACACCTTTTGGTGCTTTAGTCTACCTGATCACGAACTCTTTTAATATATTTGAGGATTAGTTTATCCTCAAATAATTTAATTGCTATTGGACACTTCATCCAATGCAATATATAAGGATTTTTATCCTTCAATGGTTATTTTAAACCACTATAGTGATTCTACTCTTGTCTAGTGAATCCAATTAGCATCAGGGTGATTTTGAATGTCCCCTCACATCCAAATTTCTAGATTTGGTCCTATTAATATTGTTTGATTGTGTCCTTGTATCACTAGTTTTTTCTTGAACGAAGTGGATAGACCCTAGCATATTTATAGACTTGCAGTTACGATGTCATTGATGAGTGATTTAAAATCTATTTATTTCTAAAATTGCAAACATTGTTATGGCAATAAAAATTTATTAGAAATTGTGTATACAAAAATAACTCACAAAGCATTAAGTTACCGTCCGATGAGTGGGCGAGTGGTGAATTAAGTCTTCTACGAATACCATCCTAGTGATTGTAAATTTACAGATATGATGGTGGTGAATTAAGTCCATCGGGCGAGTGGGGGCGACTCTACGAATACCATCCTCGATCCTAGTAGTAGTGATTGTATATTTGCAAACTTGCAATTACGACGTCATTGATGAGTGATTTAAAATCCATTTATTTCTGTATACAAAAATAACTCACAAAGCATGTGTGACAGCGAGAGTGGAGTTAGAGGAAGAATTTCGGTGTTATGGCAGTAAAAATTTATTAAAAATTATGTATACGAAAACAACTCACAAAGAATGCATGATAGCGAGAGTGGATTTAGAGGAAGAATTTTGGTTAAAGTAGCGTCAAGGAGTTTCAGTGGTGAATTAAGTTGTTGTCGGGTGAGTGGTGAATTAATATTGTAAATTTTCATATTAAATTATAGTTTTGGATGTCCTCATGGCAATATGGTTCCTCAGTCCTCACTTCTTAGTGCTTCACTTTTGTTGTACCTTTGCATGGTTCACCAAACAAAATTGAAGATTAGTTTTGTTGTCGCGTTGGGTTTCAGTTTTTACATTAGCTCTGCTACGACGCTAGTTTTTAGTAAGACACTGATTTCAATTTTTAGATAGCTTCAAAAATAAGTTTATTAAAAAATTGTTACACTTTATATGATTTCGATGATGTATTTATAAAAACTTGTTTATCTTCGCATTGAGAAGAGAGGAAAAAAATCTTAATTATAATCTACCATTCTGATGATAAATTAGACAGTCCGTGTATCCATCCTAGAAATTGTCATTCCTTGCAGGATTTGCTGTAATATTTTTTAATTTTTTTCCTTATCTTTCGTTTATTTTAATCTTTATTTTTTTTAATTTTTGCTTTTACATATGTGATTTCGATGATGTATTTCAAAAAACTTGTCTATGATCACATTGATAAGAATGAGATTTTTTTTTCAATTATAATCAACTATTATGATGTATCTATCCTAGAAATTGTCATTCCCGCGTGTATGATTTGATGTAGTATTTTTTAATTTTTTTCTTACCTTTCATTTATTTTGATTTTTTATATATGTTAATTTTTGCATTTACATCAATTTTAATTGTTAAAGAAGGTTGGATAAATAGTTAATTAACTTATTAAATAAGGTTGGATAAATAATTAATTAACTTATACTAAGGTTTGAATCTTACGCTATCAAATAGCTCAATGTAACTAAATCAATGTAAAAAGGGAAGGATAACTATTTCAAAACCTTATTTTAAAAAATAATTATTTATTTTAATTACTTTATATGAATGAAATTGAAACTAAACATTACTTTAAATATATATATATATATATTATTTAATTTATATGAAATTGAAACGAGTTTCATCCTTCAGTCCCATTCTCATGTTATGATAATGGAAATGGTACTTTAATTACTTTATATGAATGAAATTGAAACTAAACCTTACTTTAAAAAATATATATTTATTTTATTTACTTTATATGAAATTGAAACCAGTTTCATCCTCCCAATCCCATCCTCATGTTATTATGATCGAAGTGGTTTTTTATAAACCTTAGCTTGCTAGGTAAAAGGAAATCAACGAAGCCAAACCTTTGAAACAATAAAACCAAGACAACCTATAAACAAACACTTACAAGTTACAACTATCAACCAACCTATTTTTAAAAGTATTTTCATTGCCCTAGATGAATTTATGTGAATAACATAGATTTTGTATTTCTTAGTAGTTGTGCCATTTTCATGGAATTAATTGTATCATTACTATTTACGTCAACATAGAATTCGCCTTGCCCATAGATTCCTCTAAGAGAAGAAAAGTCAAATTTTAAAATTTAGATCCAAAAATAAATTAATAAAAAAATAAAATGATGACAGCTCATACGGTCGACCGACGATGCTTCCACAATAGTTCTTATGCTGTCTACCAGGCTTCAAATTTCAAAAAAAATTATATTAAAATTTTAAAAATTATTAAAATAAAAATAATACAACTGCTTTGTAATTTTTATCCAATATTTTATTTCCTCACTATTTTAGTATATTTATTATGTTGCATTAGCAATCTATTGAAGGTAAACATGAATTTTTTCCATTTAGCTTTGAATATATTGGTGGATTCCTCCAGGCTCCAACTATAACATGATAAAAACCTCAACAAAAATGACCATGTACAAATAAACCAATACAATGATGGAAATATCATCTTAGTTAAATGACATGCATTTTTTTATTATAGGTAAATAAAAATATCTTCAAAGAGAAAGATACAAGCTACTATCGAAAAAATGTATGGATGGACTACAACAAGTTCTAATAGCAACAAAGATTTTGAAGCATATGAAGGTAATCATGATAATCCAAACAAACAACTATGCCATGAAATTTTTGGAACTTCTTCTGATGAAGATGAAGTACATGCAATTGATGCAGAGGGTAGCAGTGATGATAATAAAAAAGTGCAATAAAAAATAAAGTTTCACCTTGAATGGTTAGAAAAGTTTGATTGGTTGAATATTGTCAAGTATGTTGATAAGGATGTTATGAAATGTAAATATTGTGAAAAGTATAGAATGATTGGACCTTGGGGTACAGGACATGGTTGTACAAATTTTCAGCATGATGCTCTTATTACTCATGAAAAGTCACTTGTGCATAAAGATGCTAAAAAAATATGGTTTGATGCAATAGAGAGAAGGATGAAATCTATTCTAGATCATATTATACAAATTGAAGATGCCAATAAGGAAAGAGTGATTGCTACAATGAAAGTAGCTTACTTTATTTGTCAAGAAGATTTATCTTTATCTAAATATGAGAAACTTTGTAATTTCCTCATAGATATGAAAACACCAAATATGCCCAAATCTCAAGACTACTCTTCATACACAAATCGTAAGGCTGCAAATGATTTTCTTTATTGTATCTCAAAATATCTTGAACAATGTCAAACAAGATGTATGTTGGAAAGCCCATTCTTCTCATTAATGGTTGATGAAAGTACTGATCGTACTTTGGAAAAACATCTTGTGGTTTATGCAACATATTTAGATTTGCAAGGTCTAGGAGCACCTATTTCACAATTTATGGAGCTCAAAGATATACCAGATGGAAAAGGAAAAATAGTATATGACATTGTGAATCATATAATGAATGGTAGAGGTATTTTGTTACAAAATTTGATAGCAGTTTCTACAGATGGAGCTTCAGTGATGATTGGAAATGAAAATGGATTTGTGTATTTTTTGAAAAAATATATTCCAAACCTGATTGTAGTTCATTGTGTAGCTCATCGTGAGGCTTTGGCAGCAACAGATGCTTCAAAAAATGTACCAGAGTTATTGCAGATTGAAAAGCTTGCAAATAAAGTGTATTCATGGGTTCAAAACTCACCAAAAAGGAGTAATGAATTAAATGATTTACTTAGAGTTATGGAAATTGATCTTTTATATGTTTTACAAATACATGCAGTTAGATGGCTATCAAGAGGAGAGGTTATCATAAGGCTTGTAAAGCTTATGCCTGCTATATTAACCATGTGGAAAAATGATAAGAAATTTTCTTCATGGTATGACAAGGCATGCATATATTCTATTCAATATTGTTTGCATATGCTTGCTGACATATTGGGTGAGTTGAACAAGTTGAATAAGTTATTTCAAGAAAAAAATGTAGATATTACAGGTCTTGGGTTGGATCTTGATGTAACTATAAACACATTGACTAAATGGTTTCTAAGAGAAGAAACATTTGCAAATGGAGCAACTCATCTCTCAAAATTTTTAACTGATTCTCAATATGGATTTATTGAAATCAAAGTACAAGATAATATCATTGACATGCATGATTTGTTATATAAATCTATCTCATCTATGGAGAATGATTATTTCAATGATGTAAGGAAACAAGGTATGAAACTTCCTATTGAAGGCACACAAGAGAGTTGTCACAAGCTTACAAAAGATTATGTTGAATCTATCATTAGTTGTTTAAATGCAAGGTTTCTAGATCTTCCACTATTTAATGCAGCAAATATCTTTAGCCCTTGCTACTATCCAGAAGAACGTCGAACTAGAGAAAATAATTTAGAGCGTTGGCTACAAAAACTTCTTCAACATTTACAACATAATGTCTCAGATGGAATTGCACCTCTATTTGATATCAAGGCTTGTAAAAGGGAGTTGCATTATTTTGTTGATACATTAAATTTAGCTTGTGAGGGTTTCTCAATGAAGGAAGCATGGAAGACATTCTGTAATACAGAGCAATGGCATAGAACTTATCCTCATATGATGAAATTATGGCAAGCTGTACTCTCCATTCCTGCAAGTACAGTAGATTGTGAAAGAGGATTTTCTAAACAAAATATTATCAAAGATATTAGAAAATCAAATTTGGGGTTGGATACATTAGATGCACTCATGAGAATATCTTTGAATGGACCCGTAGCGACCAATATTGATTGGAATGATGTTTATGATATTTGGAGAGATGTAAAGCCAAGACGAGTTCTTGAGCTTTAGAATGAACACTTGTGTTTTTTGAAAGGATATATACTATAGTAATGGATATATAGATTGAGTATACTACAAAAATACAGTGTGTGTATATAGTGCAGTATAATTGTTGCATCAAAGCATCTATGTATTGTACTGTGCACTGCACAACTACCTTTTGCCCATTTGTTTAACATTAATTTTGAAGGATTATGTAAACAAAGAGATGATTATGTCAAGTTTGCTTTACCTTTTTTTGGATAAGTTTTTATTTTTTATGATGCTTGGGATGTCAGTAGCAGTAGTTCTATTTTTTTGTATGCTCTTGCAACTTTAAACCTTTCCAGAATGAATGTATGTACCTTGAAATGAAATTTGGGCTCTTAGTTATGCACTCTTATTGAATTTCCTAATAATATGGAAGAAAAGTTTGTAGGGAACTTGAATTTCCACTTTTTGCATTAATAAATCCAGTATTTATAGCAAAACTAGTCTCATTATTTATTGTAGAAGTGTTTCTTTTGATTGAGGATTGGTTGCTTTGAATTTCATTTGATTGAGGATAAGGAATATCACTTTATTTTTCCCCATTAATTTTGGTAGAACTAACAAAACGTCCTCTGGCATCTCTTTGAAGAACATAAAGTTTCTGATTGAGATTCAAGCTAACATTGTTTTTGTGACTTTTCCCTACCTTTGTAGTCTGAGACATTGGTTCTTCCTTCTGCAAACAGTGCATCCCATTAGAGTGTTCTTTTTTCTAGATAATATTTTTGGTACATGAATATAGCTGACATCACCAAAACTATACTTTGCATAACTTTGTTGGTCCTTTGTGACTGCTATAACAACAAATTCATGTTTAAATTTGATCGATTCCAAGTGTTGATCATAAATCTCATGTTGTATCACAGGTGGTGTCCCTTCAATGAAATTGACAAGACTACATTTAGGACCAGAATTCATTTCATTTAATTGTTGATCTTCACTAGTGTCTAGACCATCTTTAAAAAAAAAATGAAAGGCAAATAAAATTTTAAACCATAACCTGAAAGTCAGTAAAAAATTTAACCGTCAAAATTGAAAGGCAAATAAAATTTTAAACCGTAACTTGAAAGTCAGTAAAAAAATTTAACCATCATAAAAATTCTTGTTGACAGGTAATTTTTTTTTGAAATTCTAGGCCTGGGTGATAGCTCATATGGTCGACCGATGGTGCTTCCACAAAAATTCTTATGCTAGGTACCAAGATTCGAATTTCAAAAAAATATATATTGAAATTTTAAAAATTATTAAAATAAAAATAATACAAAATCTGCTTTGTAATTTTTATCCAATATTTTATTTTCTCATTATTTTAGTATATTTATTTTGTTGCATTAGCAATCTATTGAAGGTAAACATTAACTTTTTCCATTTAGCTTTGAATATATTGGTGGATTCCTCCAACTATAACATGACAAAAACCTCAACAAAAATGACCACATACAAATAAACCAATACAGTGATGGAAATATCATCTTAGTTAAATAAAATGCATTTTTTATTACAAGAAAATAAAAATTTCTTCAAAGAGAAATATACAAGCTACTATCAGAAAAATGTATGGATGGACTACAACAAGTTCTAATAGCAACAAATATTTTGAAGCATATGAAGGTATTCATGATAATCCAAACAAACAACTATGCCATAAAATTTTTGAAACTTCTTCTGATGAAGATGAAGTAATGCAATTGATGCAGATGAAGTACATGCAGTTGATGCAGAGGGTAGCAGTGATGATAATAAAAAATTCAATCAAAAAGAAATTTCCACCTTGAATGGTTAGAAAAGTTTGAGTGGTTGAATATTGTCAAGTATGTTTATAAGGATGGTATGAAATGTAAATATTATGAAAAGTATAGAATTATTGGACCTTGGGGTACAAGACATGGTTGTACAAATTTTTAGCGTGATGCTCTTATTGCTCATTAAAAGTCACATGTACATAAAGATGCTAAAAATAGATGGTTTGATCCAATAGAGAGATGGATGAAATCTATTCCAAATCACATTATACAAATTGAAGATGCCAATAAGGAAAGAGTGATTGCTACAATGAAAGTAGCTTACTTTATTTATCAAAAATATTTACCCTTATCTAAATATGAGAAACTTTGTAATTTCCTCATAGATATGAAAACACAAAATATGCCCAAATCTCAAGACTACTCTTCATACACAAATTGTAAGGCTACAAATGATTTTTTTAATTGTATCTCAAAATATCTTGAACAATTTCAAACAAGATGTATGTTGGAAAGCCCATTCTTCTCATTAATGGTTGATGAAAGTACTAATCGTAATTTGGAAAAACATCTTATGGTTTATGCAACATATTTATATTTGCAAGGTCTAGGAGCACCTATTTCATAATTTATGGAGCTCAAAGATATACCAGGTGGAATAGGAAAAAATAGTATATGACAATGTGAATCATATAATGAATGGTAGAGGCATTTTATTACAAAATTTGATAGCATTTTCTATAGATGAAGCTTCGATTATGATTGGAAATGAAAATGGATTTGTGTCTTTTTTATAAAAATGATATTCCAAACTTGATTGCAGTTCATTGTGTAGCTCATCATGAGGTTTTGGCAACAACAGATGCTTCAAAATATGTACCAGAGTTATTGCATATTGACAAGCTTGCAAATAAAGTGTATTCATTGGTTCAAAACTCACCAAAAAAGAGTAATTAATTAAATGGTTTACTTAGAGTTATGGAAATTGATCTTCTAGATGTTTTACAAATACATGCAATTAGATGGCTATCAAGAGGAGAGGTTATCATAAGGCTTGTAAAGCTTATGCCTGCTATATTAACCATGTGGAAAAATGATAAGAAATTTTCTTCATGGTATGACAAGGCACGCATATATTCTATTCAATATTGTTTGCATATGCTTGCTAACACATTGGGTGAGTTGAACAAGTTGAATAAGTTATTTCAAGAAAAAATATAGATATTACAGGTCTTGGGTTTGCTCTTGATGTAACTATAAACACATTGAGTAAATGCTTTCTAAGAGAAGAAACATTAGAAAATGGAGCAACTCATCTCTCAAAATTTTTAACTGATTCTCAATATGGATTTATTGAAATCAAAGTACAAGATAATATTATTGACATACATAATTTGTTATATAAATCTATCTAGTCTATGGAGAATGATTATTTCAATGATGTAAGAAAACAAGGTATGAAACTTCCTATTGAAGGCACACAAGAGAGATGTCACAAGCTTACAAAAGGTTATGTTGAATCTATCATTAGTTGTTTAAATGTAAGGTTTCTAGATCTTCCACTATTTAATGCAACAAAGATCTTTAGCCCTTGCTACTATCCAGAAGAACATTGAACTAGAGAATAATTCAGAGTGTTGGCTACAAAAAGTTCTTCAACATATACAACATGATGTCTCAGATGGAATTGCACCTCTATTTGATATCAAGGCTTTTAAAAGGGAGGTGTATTCTTTTGTTGATACATTAAATTTATCTTGTGATGTTTCTCAATGAAGGAAGCATGGAAGACATTTCATAATACAAAGCAATGGCATATAAATTATCCTCATATGATGAAATTGTGGCAAGTTTTACTCTCCATTCTTGTGAGTACAGTAGATTGTAAAAGAAGATTTTCTAAACAAAATATTATCAAATATATTAGAAAATCAAATTTGCGGTTGGATAAATTAAATGCACTCATTAGAATATCTTTGAATGGACCCGTAGCAACCAATATTTATTGGAATGATCTTTATGATATTTGGAGAGATGTAAAGCCAAGACGAGTTCTTGAGATTTAGAATGAACACTTGTGTTTTTTGAAAGGATATATACTATAGTAATGGATATATACAGACTGAGTATACTATAGAAAGATAGTGTGTGTATACTGTAATATAGTTGCTACATCAAAGCATCTATGTATTGTACTGTGCACTGCACAACTACCTTTTGCCCATTTGTTTAACATTAATTTTGAAGGTTTATGTAAAACAAGAGATGACTACACCAAGTTAGCTTTACCTTTTCTTTGGGTACGTTTTTATTTTTTTTAATTCTTGGGATATCAGCAACAATAGTTCTATTTTTTTGTATGCTCCTACAACTTTAAACCTTTCCAGAATGAATGTTTGTGATATAATAACATAGACCAAATAATCAATATGCCAACATTAGGATTGATAAATTAATCAACCCTAATTATAGATTACAAAATAGAGTTGCTAACGGAGTTAGCATAGAATGTGCTAAAAACTAACAACTTAACGTAGGTAGAGAAATATGAACTAACCAAACCACTAACCTAGGATATTTAGTGATTACCCTAAGATAGAAAAATAAATATCTAGATGGTAAAGGTAAATGGTAAAATATGAAAGTAAATATTCTTTTACCTAGTGGAGTAAATGGTAAGTATCCCAAGTAATGGAATATTACTCTAACATCCCCCCTTATTACATTATTTTGGTAATACATACATATTCCTCTATACAACAATATTTGGGTGAAGTATATAACTACCCCAATATAGTGAAGAAGATGTTGATCTGTTGGTTCTTTGCTCTGTCACAGTGCTCTGGATGATCCTAAGCAAAAAGTGGGTCATTCCTCGCTTTGTCTTCATGCCAACAAATGTCCTTATGGTAATCACATCATCCAACCGATTTGCATGGCTAACCAACCACTGCAATTGCTAGGTGTAGTAGAATAGATCACTTCATACAAGGTTCATGCATTTACAATATGAATTTGCAAAATATAAGGTAGCTAAGGTGTCGGATGCTGCCGAAAATGCACCCTTATAAGTTCCCCCCTTCTCATTGCAAAACATAGTGTAATTAATTTCTAAAGGAAGTGTGACTAAGGTGTTGGTCAAAGCCAAAAATGCACCTTTATAAGCCATCTTCCCTTTTTACAAAAATTGTGAAGAAAAGAAATTTATATCCCCCCTCAATTGCAAAAAGTGTGCAATGCAAGAATGTTGTGAAGTATTTTACAAATATTGCCTCCTATACAATTGTACACCACAAAAAATCGCTCCTCTTGTTACAAGTACTTCAAACACCTAGAATTTTCTATTTATGAAGCCTAAAAGAGGTACAAGCACCCATTATTGCAAGGTCTTCAAACAAAAAAATTATGCTATTTATGAATCCTAAAATAAGAGTGAGAAAATGGTGCTTTTGTCCAAGGGACACGTGTTTTCTCTCTACAAAACTATTTTAGCAATTTAACACTCATTGTGCTATCTTTGAACCAGAAACAGAATCAGAATGAGACACTTCACAAGAAATATGGCTTCTGTGTTGTGCCTTTGCCATTTTAGTTTTGCTTGTTTTGAAACCAACATTGAATGGTGTCTTGGTTTTCATTTTTACAATTTGTGCAAAACTATGCTTTCTAGGCAATTTGATCAAAAAATTTCACCAAATTTTTCTTTCTTATTGTAAGTACTTCAAGCATGATTTGCTATTATGAAGTCTAAAAGAAAATTTTTAATGTTGATGACTTGGACTTTTCTGATTACCTTTACAAGTTTTATTTCTCTCTTATCAAAATCTATGTTTGAAGGAAGAAAGGAATTATCCCCCTTTAGTGCAAAGGATTGCAACTTTTAAGGTTCCTTATTTTCAAAAACTTGTTCTTGCTTTTGATTACCCTAAAAGAGTACCAAAATATTATTCACTCAAACAGATATTTAATGGCACCTGCCTTAACTCCCTTCAAGAAGGATGAAAATTTTGAGGAAATTAAGCCAAAAAAATAAGAGTGAATTAGGGGTTTTGTTGATTTAGGAGAGAATATCAAGTAATTTTGGCTTTAAATCTATGCAAGGATTTACACAAATTTGTGAAATTTTGGGGTTTAGTGTGTTCTATATTCTATGACTTATAATTGCAAAATAAATAATGCAATAATCAAACAAGAATGCCCACAAAATTCTTATCACCTAGGTGTCGGATGCAACCGAAAATGCACCTAATTTTCCAATAAAGGTGTCGAGTAAAATAAAAAATGCACCTTTTAATTTTTGCAAAAAAATGTGTGTTTTGTGTTGTGCAAAAAATGATATTTTTATGTCTCCTACTTTGTTTTCCATTTTTACAAAAGAAGTACAATGTTGTCTTCTCCCCTGAATTTTGCAAAATTAACAATTTTGAGCACTCCTTCCAAAACAAGTCGACACAAGACCCGCATTTGGAAGGCTTCCAGAACTAGTCGACACACAACTTAGTTTTTGTTGTTTCCAAGGTTACAATTGCTTCTCAAGTGTGCAAAAAAAATAGATGTGCAATTTCTTGTGTTTTATCCCTCCATGGAGAATACAATTGCACAAATTTTTGGTCTTTGAATTTTGCAAGTTTTCAATCTCCTTGTATTTAAACTTTGGCAACAAAAAATCATGTTTGATCCTTCATTATGTGCTAAAGTAACAAGGTTTGAGAAGTATATGAGGGTGTCTAATTTGCAAAAAAAATGAGGCTCTTATATGTCTTATATCTCCTTGTTTGTGAGAAAACAAAAGCACTCTAAAAATTTGTAAATTTGCAAAAACAAATTCCCCCAAAATTGATTTTTAATATATTAATCTAATTAATTCTAGCTAATTTAAATTAATAATAAAATTAGTTTCATAAAAAAATCACTTAAGACAAATTTAAAATGATTTTCATATAAAAAAAAATTAAATTATTAATAAAATTAACTAAAAAATAATTTTAAAAAATAAAAAATCTTACATTAGTTTTATTTATTTGGCCCCTTTGTAAAAAAATAAGGTGCTTGGCCTCGACGGAAGTCGAACTCCCCACCTCCCTGTCGGGCCGCGCTTTGTCATGGGTGAAATCTCCAGTCGGGCTAGCTAGCCCGACGGAGATATTGGGGAGGAGACTTCATCTTGAAGCCTCCCCTCCCTAGGGCTTGGAGCGTGCGCCTTCGCGTGCTCTAAAGCTTTTGTTTAAAAAATATTTGGGACTTTAGTCCCACATGCGTCGTGAAGGTGCATGTAAGTCATTTAAAAATAATGTGGCCCATATAAGGACTCGATTACCTATGGGCAATTCGAGTCCTTTGTCGTCCTTTTGTTCATCGCCACATCGTGGCTAGTCGGGTCAGGTGGCATGTGGCCAATCTGCCATGTGTCAGGTCCAGTGACACGTGGCTAGTCTATCATGTGTCGCGTCCGTCGTCATCCTGTCATCATCTAGTGGCTATCCACCACATGTCCGGTCTCATCCAGGTGTCTTATCCAGGTGGTGCTTGCCATGTGTTCTGCCCAGGTGGCACTTGCCATGTGTCCTATCCAGTGGTAGTGCCACGTCAGCACCTCGATATCTATGCTCAAGGTCACATCATCCTACCACGTGTCATCGATCCGATCACTGAATAAGGAGGGCACACCTACTCTCGCTTTCCAATCGTCGATGGTGGGTTTTCGATCGAGTCTATCTTTGTCAGATCGTGTCGATGGTTGGATACAGTGGAGGGTGCGCCTACCCTCACTGACCAGTCCAAGTCATCGAGGATCATGCAGGTGTCAGATCCCCTAATAGGGATGTCCCCCTGTCAGTGTTTTTCAGACCCGAGGGTGCTCCTCCCCTCAGGTTTGGGTTGGGTCCCCACCTGGGAGGGCGCTCCTACCATCCTGGCTGTGCGTTGGATCCATGGGGGTAGCACTAGAAGTCATCGATGATCAGAGGGCCTCATACCTTCATGAATCTCGATTGTCGTACAGGTGTCGCGTGGGCTGCCTGATGCTGGTGGGTTTAATAACCCCAACCTAGGGATCCATTCTTGGTGATGTGGGCCTGCGGGCCCTCTCTTGTGGCCACCTGGTGACGGAGGCCTGCGGGCTCGCCTAGGGATCCATGCAGGTCTTGAGGGCCAACAGGGCCCTCGAAGACAATGTTAGGTCTAGGTCGGGTGGAATGAGCGGAGCTCGTATTAGGCCACCCGACTGCGATGATACCAATGATAGAATAACATAGACCAAATAATCAATATGCCAACATTAGGATTGATAAATTAATCAACCCTACTTATAGATTACAAAATAGAGTTGCTAACGAAGTTAGCATAGAATGTGCTAACAACTTAAAGTAGGTAGAGAAATATGAACTAACCAAACCACTAACCTAGGATATTTAGTGATTACCCTAGGATAGAAAAATAAATATCTAGATGGTAAAGGTAAATGGTAAAAGATGAATGTAAATATTCTTTTACCTAGTGGAGTAAATGGTAAGTATCCCAAGTAATGGAATATTACTCTAACAGTTTGTACCTTGAAATGAAAGTTAGGCTCTTAGTTATGCACTCTTCTTGAATTTCCTAGTAAGATGGAAAAAAAAATTGTAGGGAACTTGAATTTCCACTTTTTGCATTAATAAATCCAGTATTTATAGAAAAACTAGTCTCATTCTTTATTGTAGAAGTGTTTCTTTTGATTGAGGATTGGTGGCTTTGAATTTCATTTGATTGAGGATAAGGAATATCACTTTCTTTTTCCCCATGAGTTTCGGTATAACTAACAAAACGTCCTCTAATATCTCTTTGAAAAACATAAATTTTTTGGTTGAGATTCAAACCAACATTGTTTTTGTGACTTTTCCCTACCTTTGTAGTCTAAGACATTGGTTCTTCCTTCTACAAATAGTGCAACCCATTAGAGTGTTCTTTTTTTTAATAATATTTTTGGCACATGAATTATAGCTGACATCACCAAAATTATGCTTTGCATAACTTTGTTGGTCCTTTGTGACTTCTATAACAACAAATTCATGTTTAAATTTGATCGATTCCAAGTGCTAATCAGAAATATCATGTTGTATCATAGGTGGTGTCCCTTCAATGGAATTGACAAGACTACATTTAGGACCAGAATTCATTTCATTTAATTGTTGATTTTCACTAGTGTCTAGACCATCTTTAAAAAAATTGTTGATTTTCATTAGTGTTTAGACCATCTTTAAAAAAAATAAAATACAAATAAAATTTTAAACCGTAACTTGAAAGTCAGTAAAAAATTTTAACCGTTAAAATTGAAAGGAAAATAAAATTTTAAATCGTAACCTGAAAATCGTAAAAACATTTAACCGTCATAGAAATTTATATTGACAGGTAATTTTATTTTGAAATTATAGGCCTGGGTGATAGCTCATATGGTCGACCGACGATGCTTCCACAACAATTCTTATGTTGGCTACGAGGATTCAAATTTAAAAAAAAAAAATATTGGAATTTTAAAAATTATTAAAATACAAATAATACACCTGCTTTGTAATTTTTATCCAATATTTTATTTCCTCACTATTTTAGTATATTTATTTTTTTGCATTAGAAATCTATTGAAGGTAAACATTAATTTTTTCCATTTAGCTTTGAATATATTGGTGGATTCCTCCAACTTTAACATGACAAAAACCTCAACAAAAATAACCATGTACAAATAAACCAATAAAGTGATGGAAATATCATCTTAGTTAAATGACATGCATTTTTTTTATTATAGGAAAATAAAAATATCTTCAAAGAGAAAGATACAAGCTATTATTGAAAAATGTATGGATGGACTACAACAAGTTCTAATAGCAACAAATATTTTGAAGCATTTGAAGGTAGTCATGATAATCCAAACAAACAACTATACCATGAAATTTTTGGAACTTCTTCTGATGAAGATGAAGTACATGCAATTGATGCAGATGAAGTACATGCAGTTGATGCAGAGGGTAGTAGTGATGATAATAAAAAAGTGCAATAAAAAATAAAGTTCCGCCTTGAATGGTTATAAAAGTTTGATTGGTTGAATATTGTCAAGTATGTTGATAAGGATGTGATGAAATGTAAATATTGTGAAAAGTATAGAATGATTGGACCTTGGGGTACAAGACATGGTTGTAAAAAATTTTAGCGTGATGCTTTTATTACTCATGGAAAGTCACTTATGCATAAAGATGCTAAAAAAACATGGTTTGATGCAATAGAGAGAAGGATGAAATTTATTCTAGATCACATTATACAAATTGAAGATGCCAATAAGGAAAGAGTGATTTCTACAATGAAAGTAGCTTACTCTATTTGTCGAGAAGATTTATCCTTATCTAAATATGAGAAACTTTATAATTTCCTCATATATATGAAAACACCAAATATGCCCAAATCTCGAGACTACTCTTTATACACAAATCGTAAGGCTGCAAATGATTTTCTTTATTGTATCTCAAAATATCTTGAACAATGTCAAACAAGATGTATATTGGAAAGCCCATTATCTTCATTAATGGTTGATGAAAGTACTGATCATACTTTGGAAAAACATCTTATGGTTTATGCAACATATTTAAATTTGTAAGTTCTAGGAGCACATATTTCACAATTTATGGAGCTCAAAGATATACCAGATGGAAAATGAAAAATAGTATATGAAATTGTGAATCATATAATGAATGGTAGAGGCATTTTGTTACAAAATTTGATAGTAGTTTCTACAGATGAAGCTTCGATGATGATTGGAAATGAAAATATATTTGTGTCTTTTTTGAAAAATGATATTCCAAACCTGATTGTAGTTCATTGTGTAGCTCATCATGGGTCTTTGACAGCAGTAGATGCTTCAAAAAATATACCAGATTTATTGCATATTGAAAATCTTGCAAATAAAGTGTATTCATGGGTTCAGAACTCACCAAAAATGAGTAATGAATTAAATGATTTACTTAGAGTTATGGAAATTGATCTTCTAGATGTTTTATAAATACATTCAATTAGATGACTATCAAGAGGAGATGTTATCATAAGGCTTGTAAAGCTTATTCTTGCTATATTAACCATGTGGAAAAATGATAATAAATTTTCTGCATGGTATGACAAGGCACGCATATATTCTATTCAATATTGTTTGCATATGCTTGATGACATATTGGGTGAGTTGAACAAGTTGAATAAGTTATTTCAAGAAAAAATATAGATATTACAAGTCTTGGGTTGGCTCTTGATGTAACTATAAACACATTGAGTAAATGGTTTCTAAGAGAAGAAACATTTACAAATGGAGCAACTCATCTCTCAAAAATTTTAACTGATTCTCAATATGGATTTATTGAAATCAAAGTACAATATAATATTTTTGACATACATGATTTGTTATATAAATCTATCTCCTCCATGGAGAATTATTATTTAAGTGATGTAAGGAAACAAGGTATGAAACTTCCTATTGAAGGCACACAAGAGAGTTGTCACAAGCTTATAGAATATTATGTTGAATCTATCATTAGTTTTTTAAATGCAAGGTTTCTAGATCTTCCACTATTTAATACAACAAATATCTTTAGCCCTTGATACTATCCATAAGAACGTCGAACTAGAGAAAATAATTTAGAGTGTTGACTACAAAAACTTTTTCAATATTTATAGCATAATGTCTCATATGGAATTTCAACTCTATTTGATATCAAGGCTTGTAAAAGAGAGTTGCATTATTTTGTTGATACATTAAATTTAGCTTGTGAGGGTTTCTCAATGAAGGAAGTATGGAAGACATTTTGTAATACAGAGCAATGGCATGGAAATTATCCTCATATGATGAAATTGTGGCAAGTTGTGCTCTCCATTATTAAAAGTATAGTAGATTGTGAAAGAGGATTCTCTAAAAAAAATATTATCAAAGATATTATAAAATCAAAGTTGGGGTTGGATACATTAGATGCACTCATGAGAATATATTTGAATGGGCCCGCAATAACCAATATTGACTAGAATGATGTTTATGATATCTAGAGAGATGTAAAGCCAAGACGAATTCTTGAGCTTTAGAATGAACTCTTGTGTTTTTTGAAAGGATATATACTATAGTAATGGATATACATAGACTGAGTATACTGCAGAAAGATAATGTGTTTATATACTATAGTACAATTATTGCATCTATGTATTGTACTATGCACTTCACAATTTCCTTTTTCCCATTTGTTTAACATTAATTTTGAAGGATTATGTAAACCAAGATATTATTATGTCAAGTTTGCTTTACCTTTTTTTTGGACAAGTTTTTATTTTTCATGATGCTTGGATGTCAGCAGCAGTAGTTCTATTTTTTTGTATGCTCCTGCAACTTGAAACCTTTCCATAATGAATGTATGTACCTTGAAATGAAATTTGGGCTCTTAGTTATGCACTCTTCTTGACTTTCCTAGTAAGATGGAAAAAAAATTTGCAGGGAACTTGATTTTTCATTTTTTGCATTAATAAATCCAATATTTATAGCAAAACTAGTCTTATTTTTTATTGTAGAAGTGTTTCTTTTGATTGAGGATAAGGAATATCACTTTATTTTTCCCCATTAATTTTGGCTAAACTAACAAAATTTCATCTGGAATATCTTTGAAGAACATAAATTTTCTAATTGAGATTCAATCCAGCATTGTTTTTGTAACTTTTCTCTACCTTTGTAGTCTGAGACATCGGTTCTTCCTTCTACAAACAGTGTAGCCCATTAGAGTGTTCTTTTTTCTGGCTAATATTTTGGCACATGAATTATAGCTGACATCACCAAAACTGTGCTTTGCATAACTTTGATGGTCCTTTGTGACTGCTATAACAACAAATTCATGTTTAAATTTGATTGATTCCAAGTGCTTATCAGAAATCTCATGTTGTATCACAGGTGGTGTCCCTTCAAAAAAATTGACAAGACTACATTTAGGACTATAATTCATTTAATTTAATTTTTTATTTTCACTAGTGTCTAGACCATCTTTAAAAACTTGTTGATTTTCATAAGTGTCTAGACCATCTTTAAAAAAAAAATTGAAAGGAAAATAAAATTTTAAATCGTAACCTAAAAGTCAGTAGAAAAATGTAACCATCAAAATTGAAATACAAATAAAATTTTAAAACCGTAACTTGAAAGTCATTAAAAAAATTAACCGTCATAAAAATTCCTGCTGACAGGTTTTTTTTTTTAAATTCTAGGGTTGTTTGATACAATACATGGAGCTTTTCCTCCATAATATAACCATACAAGATGAATCTTCAAGTACTTGACTATTGATCTCCATATGACAACTCTCACATGTCCTTTGGCTTCTCATCTTGCCACTTGTATACATGACTCTTGACTCTCTACTTACATGCATACTTAACTCTATGACACTTGCACTCTTTTACATGATACTTACACTTCTACATGCACACCTAATACATGACACTTGTGCACATCCTCACATTACATATTTGCACACTTAATTACATGACACTTGTGCATTTTCTCTCATTACACACTTGCACTCTTACATACATGATACTTGTCTATATCTTACAAATAGACACTTACATAAAAGGAAAAATATAAATCATTCACCTAAACTATAGATTCGTACCCTAATCTATTTTATATTTACATTTGTACCATAAAGGTGCCATGGGGGTACATTAGCATGTACCAAATAATTTAATATCCTCCAAGACCCCCTTGTATTGCATTATTTTGTTATTGAAGATTCTTCAATATTTATCTTCATCTGGGATCTTGTGTTCATCCATTTCCTTTGTCTAAAGTCTTTGCAAGATAATCTTGGACTATGCCTAATCCATCTTCCAGTTTCTTATCCTTTTGATAAATCAAGCAATTTATCATTAATTTTATCTTGAGGTAATAAATATTCAATGATTTATTTAGAGTGTCATTGTATCTAAAGAAAATATTTCATTCCTACTGGAACCCATAGCTTTAATTTTATCTTGTTTCTTTATGACACATTTCTTGTTTTCATTTATATACTTGAATTCTACTATTCTACCTTTCTCTAACAATTGAGCAACTGAGATAAGATCATTTGATAATCCAAGAACATATAAAACATCATCTAGCTCATAAAATGAATATGGCATGCTAGCTATTACTTTTCCATCTCCTTAAACCTGATACATCTTATTATCTACAATTTTTAGTGGAATAATATTTTTTTATTTCCAGATATTCAAACCAATGTAAATCTCTAGTCATAAGATTAATAGCACATGAATATATATACCAAGCATCTTTTTCTCTTTATATTTTTTTTATGATATTCAAGTGATGTTATTTCACATCTTTGGTAAGAATTTTGAAAAATTCTTCTTTGATGAGGCCCTTTGAATTCAAAATATTTTATGTCATAAAACTTTTGATTTTGAAATTTTCTTAGTTCTTTAAATGCACTTTGAGGTTTTCTCCTCTGATGTGATGCTTCTATTCTTCTTTGCCATCTATCCATTTTTCAAATATTTTAATTCCTTTAAAGTTGAAATCATTTTTACTTCAAAGTTCAATAATTACAATTAATCAAATTACCTTTCAAAAATAAATTTACAAGTTTAAATTTTTCAAAATTTTCAAATCCTTTGAAGTGGCAAATCTTTTATCTCCCTACTTTATAAAATTATAAATTTTAAATTCTTCTAATTTCAAAAATATTCAAAATATCCTTTTGGATTAGAAAACCTTTATCTCTCCAAAATTTAAAAAATATTAATAAAATTTCAAAATCATTTTTTTTAATAAATTGTAAAACTAGCTACAAATATAAAATATCAATTTCAATATGTAGTAGAAGTCCTTATAACTCCAACCCAAATATTCTTTTCTAAAATATTGAATTCCTTTTAGCTCCCACTTAAATATCAAATTAAAGTTCCTAAGTTTCTATACTTCAATTCTTGGCTTAGGACTTTAATATAATTAAATGGTAAAGGTAATGTTACTTACCTTACCTTTCACTTGGGAACTTAGAGCTAAATATTTTCAACTTTGATGAACGCTCTTATTTGAACACAGGCTAATGAATAATGCAACCTGGATTGAATGTTATGCTATTGAGTAATGTTCAAGAACATTATTATTTGTCCAAAGTGTTACCTTTCTCTAAGTATCGCAGTAATAATGTGTAGATAAGATGCTTCCTTGATGTCCTCCTTGATGCTTCCTTGATGTTCTCCTTTAGAAAAAACAATGACTTGGTGTTTACAATTGTGCTCTTCAAGCAAAATCGAATTGTTTTTCAAGGATCTCTTGGATATGATTCTCAAACCCAACTGATATTCATGGGGTGCTCTTTCAAGACTTCTTAGACTGAATTGATCTTCATAGGGTTCTTATTCAATAATACTCTAGCCAAACTATTCTTCATAAGCTGCTCAAGTTCATTTTGTTTACTTAGCTACTTCAATCGACTTTTTTTTGGTGAATACTTCAATCAACTTTCTTATAGCATTACCGCCTATCTAAGTTTCCTGTGCACTGTAGTTTGCTTCAGCTTGTATAAATTACTTTGGTGCTCCTTGTTTAAATGCTTGCTTTCTATTTTATATTGATTTGTCTTACCCATCTTGATATACTAGTTTAGCTTGATTACTTTGTTATATCACTCTTCCTTTAGACACTTGTTTTTTCTTAACATGATTTGATAATAGTTATGTTTTATATATAACACCTTTTGGTGCTTTATTCTACCTGATCACAAACTCTTTTAATATATGTGAGGATTATTTTATCCTTAAATGATTCAATAAATATTGTACACTCCTTCCAATGTAATATATATAAGGTTTTTTGTCCTTCAATGGTTTTTTTAAACCACTAAGTTATTCTCCTCTTTTCTAGTGAATCCAATTAGTATCGGTGTGACTTTGAATGTCCCCTCACATCCAAATTTCTTTAAAGTTGACCCTATTAATATTTTAGGGTTTTTTTGCTTGATAATAAGGGGTTGTACTTGGGTCCCCCACCCTTGATAAATTAAATCTCTCTTCTTTAGATCTTGAGAACTTATAAATAGATACACATCTCATCTCAATTGAGATGTTATAGCTAGAAATCTACATCATTTCAAATAAAATATTTGAATTCTTGATTTTCATTTTCTAGATCTTTTCAATTTTTTGTATGAATACAATTACTCCAAAATTTAACATCTTTATTGACATTTTTCTATAACAACCTTCACAATGCCAAAAATCCACCTCTACTATATATGCCTTACATCTTAGTAGAGTAATATTTCCAAAATATCGCACTATCATAGTCCGCTTTACCAAATCTAAATTGCTAGTTTCCTTCCGGAAACACAAGTGCAACCACAAAAAATATAATAAATAGTCTAAAAAAAAATACATTTATGTTACAAAATAAAGCAGATATTCCCAATGGAAAACAATAAAGTAAATCTTAATCATTAATTGATTTAGGAAATCAATATTTTTTTCAGCTTCAACTAAACTTTCTACTTCCACTAACCATGGAAAGGAGAATTTAACATCACGATCCTCAATAAAAACCTCTCTATTGGCTAACTTATCTGCACATTTGTTTCCTTCCCTTAATATATGTGTAAACTTGATTTCTTCAAACTCTTTAGTAAGATATTGAATTTCCTAAATTATCTCTTGTATTTTCCATGGATCCTTCGCTTTCCTCAAAATTGCATTTATTACTTTGATAGAATCACCTTCCATCCATACTCTATTCCATTTTATTATTTTACATATTTTTACCCCTTCTAAATTTACTCAAGCTTCAGCTTCATTAATTATCTTAAATCAACTATTGAAAGCATAATGAGACAAAATATCTTCTCTATTATTTCTACTTATTCCTCCTCCTGATAGTCCTGAATTTCCTTTAGATGCTCCATCAGAATTTAATTTAACCCATTCCACATCTGGTGGTTTCCACTTTATATTTGTTGTCTTATTTTTGCTTCTCTTATACCCAACATCATAATTTCATTTAATGACTTGACTCCATCTATCAAGACTCATTACTTCCAAATTAGGGACTGGGTGAGTTGATAGGGTTGGTTTAGACTCCTCTATGGCTAAACATATATTCTTTTTCATTACCTCTAAATTGTTTTTCTTTCCTTTAAATATTATTCTATTCCTTTCTAGACATATATTCCAAATTATTGTATCTTTTGATCCATCTCGTATTGTCTGTAAAGCCTCACTTTTATAAGTGCTCTTCCATTGCTTTAAGCAATCTTCAATTTTTACTATTCATCACCATGCATTTACCAAAAATATTAATAATCCATTGCCAAATATCCCAGACTATTTAGCAATGTCCCAAGAGATGGTCTATACTCTCCTCCTTATTATAGAAAACAAATTGAGAGAGGCCATGAAAACCCCTTTTCATATGGTTATCCCAAGATAAAATTCTTCGATGACCTACTATCCATACAAACATTTTAACTTTGGGAATGCTTGGGCTATCCCAAATATCTCTCCATATTCTAGTGAAATTATTATTATGTTGGTGTTGAACATTATATTTACTTCTAGTTGTGTATAGCTATTTAACTCCTAAATCAATTTATCCTTAGAACCCCTTGGAATAATCACAGTTGTTATCTTTCTACTCAATTACCTTCTAGCATCAATTTCTTGTATAATTGTAATAAAATCTTCTTTACATTTGTATCTTACTTCTCTATCCTTGTCCAAAATGTTTGAAACCCTATCGTCGTATTTATCTTGAAGCAATCTCATCCAAGGTTTCAAAACTGGATCTAAGTAGAGTGGTTTTTTATCACACCAAGTATCCATCAAAATAGAATTTTTTGTTCTAGTTCCCACCACCCATATTAAACCTTCAATCATAAGATCAATAGATTTTTTTAAACCATTCCAAAGAGTAGAACCATTTGGAAGAGAGAATGTTGTAAATATTAAACTTGGGTCATTGGGATCAACATACTTAGAAAAATTCTTGCCCATTGTCTTTGACTCTCTTTGTACAATCTCCAAATAAATTTTCTTTGAAGAGCTAAGTTTACATATGTAAGAACTCTTAAACCAATACCTCCCTAGTTTTATCATCACACAACTTGCTCCTTTCAGCAAAGGAAATTTCCTTTTATCATGTAAACCTAACCATAAAAAGGATCGCATAATATAGATTATTTTTTTTCAATTGATTTTGGCATAGAATACAATGACATATAATATGTTGGAATGGCTTGTAAGAGTGACTTAATTAACTACACTCTTTATGCTCACGATAACCATCTACCTTTCCAAGCTAGAATTTTATTTCAAACTTTACTAATAATTGGATTCCATAAATCTATCATCATTCTCCCCTAAAATAAAAGTATCCCTAGAAAAGTTATTGGTAAATTTACTTCCTCCATTTGAAGCAACCTGTAAATTCTTGCTTTGATATTAGTGTAGCACCCTAAAATTGGCGCAATGAAATCTTAATAATTACATTTACTCTAGTAAATAATTTAAATTCAAATTTTAACCTCCCAAACCGCCCGTTAACCATCGATTAATCCGTTTCCCCCTTTCCCGTGCCATTTTTAGAGGTTGTTTTGACCGTTTGACGATATCATCGCCGATCAGACGATATCGCCCCAGATCTGACGATTTCGTCTGGGCTAGGACGTCCAGACGATCTTGTCCCAAAACTAATTTTGCACAATTAGCTTCTATTCCAACGGGTCTCTAATCCGGGCAGAAGCGTGTCTGCGCCGTTAGAGACCCTCCCCCATTGGAGATCTCCCAAATAGGGATGATCTCCAACCTCCTAACCTCCCTCCTAAGCCTATTTAATCCTAAGCCCTCCCCTTAGCACCCCCCTGGCTGATAATCCTCTGTAACCCGACTTCACATGCATTAAAACATCCCAAATTATTATTTGCATTAGTTCTATACCAATTTTGTTGCAGGTACCTTAGTGTTTTTCAGTCGAAGCAAGCTTACATCGTCGTCGACGATCCTGTTCAGATCGGAGGCGATCCTGTCGAATCAGAGACGATTTCATACCAATGCGAGACGATTTTGACTGCAGTCAACATTGAGGCAATCAGTGCCTAAAGTTTGCATTTCTTCATCTTTTCTCTATTGTTTTATTCTGCAATTAGCTAGTTTATTTGATATTTTATGCTATATTGCATTTTGGAGTTCACCCATCTAGATTAAATGCATAATTAAGTCATAATTGTGATTAAATTAGCATAATTCATTCATGTTTCTATTTTTAAGTTTCAGTTTGATATTATTGCTATCATTTTACATTGTTTCCCTATGTTAGCATAGTTGCATTTTCTGTGTTTTGCACCTATTTCTCTGTTTGTAGGTCTCTGACGAATTCGTCTGACAAATTCATTAGATCTCAGACGATCTTGTCTGATCTCAGATGATCCTGTCAAATCAGAGGCGATCCTGACTGCTTCAAGAATCAGAATCTTCATCAGACATCCGGATCAGGTATTCTTCTTTTAACATTCTTTAATTTCTCTATTTTCTGTCTTAATTCTGTTTTTTGTATTCATTTAATCTGCATCTTCATATAGAATAGCTTAGACGCATTTTGGCCAAACCTAGGATATGAATGCTTAAGGCTAAAACGAACACATAAAACACATTCCCAACCTAGGCGTGGAAACTACCATTAAATGTTTCCTGGTGAACCCACCATCCATCAAAAAATCACCAATATACACCTCCCTTGAGAGGCGGGACCTTCGCAAGGCCTCTCAGTCCGAGGTACCGTGCCATCCTTTTCACATCCCCCTTCTGGGCATGGATCCTATAGCCTGAAGGTAAGGGTGTGAAAATTTTGGAGCGATACATTTTGGTGAACCCGACGTGAATGCATTGTAAACCTTTTGAAAAAACAAAACAAAAAATAAAATAAAACAACTAAAACATAGATGCATTTCAGATCATTTAAATTTAATATCATGTTTAGATGGTAGCTCCTAAGAAAATATTAGAAGTTACTATAAATGTAGAAAACCAATTGGCAGCCATAGAAATCAATTATGTGCTTAGTGTGCTTGAAACAGATAGAAATCAACTCTTGTGGGACGAACTTGATAGAAGACTTAGTGTCATCTCATCTAGGTCAACAAAACTTAAACAAATCAAGAGGCTTGTCCTAGATAGAATCCTGGATCCTCATCAACTTGTCTTTTATCATGAACTTCAGAGAGCCTGCCATAGATGGTTAGCTTATAGGAGAGCTCTTGTGTCTTCAAAATTTTTCACCTTCGAGGAATACCTCAAGAACACAGTTGTGGTACACCAATTTCTAGTTCATATAGAATCCCAAGAAACTGATCTTATGATTAGAAGAAGATGGAACAACATTCCTAGAGCTATGTTGTATCGTGAATATTGTCATGAGAATTATTATTATCAATCAAAATCTGAAATACATGGTATTTCTATAGCTCTTTTCATTAAATTTTTAAAAGAAAACTTTCAATTTGAAGAAGAACACTTCATGACTCCTGAAGAACTTGAGCCCATTAATGATATTTATAAATTGTTTATAGAAAACTAGATCATTACTTTCAGTATTATTTCTTGCATTTATTGTGTTATTTGTTGTCTTTACAATATTATTTCAAAAAACAAAGAAAAACTAAAAAACATAGCAAAAACTTAAACATTTCATTTTAAATATTGTAGTAGGTATATAATTAATATATACCTCTTAAGCTTGTTGCATATATATATATATATATATATATATATATATATATATATATATATATATATATATATATATATATATATATATAAAAATATATATATTTGCTGAAATCAAAATTAAGCACCATGCCTAAACTTAGGAATGGTAAAGAAACTGTAGGAGAAGAAGAAGATTGGTTACAAGATAAAACTAGAGACCCAAATGTCCTTCCTGAAGATCCAATTCCGGAAGGAAAAACTCTAGATCAACCAGAAGATGACCTAGGTGAAGACAATGAACAAGAAGGAAGTGTTAAAGAGGATGGACCCTCATCCCCTAGAGTAGCTCCAGATGGAACTATTGCTTTTGACAACGTAGATCATTTTCAAAAATTTCTCAATGATAACATTGACGCCCTTAATGTGGCAGTTCGTATTGATAAAGGGCAAATTAGTGACACTCAAGCAACCATGGAACATATGTTTGATGTGCGCACTAATCCCTTGTCTTTCATTGATCAAGAAAGTGATAAGGTTGGGCCATCCAATACAGATATGGTCACTATGGTTCAAAACATGTCAAAACAACAAGTTACCCAACCTCCTAAGGAACCTGTTATTCAACCTAAAATCATTCCCACACAAAAGAAAACTTCCTTCACTACTTTATTTCGCCAAACTATTGAGCAATATGCTTCAAGTAAACAAAAACCTAAAACGAAGCCAAACACCAATTTTCAACAATCTGGAATACATCATAATACAACTTCAAAATTCCTTCATAACACCTTTCCTACCAACAATTTACACAATAGCAACATAGCATCTAATCTTCATGTCCCTCCATCATATGCTCACAAAACCCATGTCAATGCCCTACCGAACCAATATGGTGGGCAAACTAGTAATCTGGAAGCCATGGTGAAACAGTTAGCTTCGCGTATGGACCAGATAGATCCCTATCGTCCCTCGTACAATTATCGAGAGATATGTAGTCAACCTTTGGATCCCATAGTTGTAGCTCAACCATACCCTAAGCATTTTCCCATGCCCATCTTGCCTATATATAAAGGAACCGAAGATCCCATAGAGCATCTTCGCATGTTTAGGATAGCATGTCATGATATATCACATGATGACTTGCTATTACTAAAAATGTTCCCAAAAAGTTTAGGTGGAATGGCATTAGAGTGGTACTATCAATTGCCCACTCATTCTTTGAGAAACTTTGAAGAAACAACTGAATCTTTTGTCCATCAATTTAGTGCCTACATCGAGAGGCATGTAACCATTAAAGATTTATACAACTTAAAACAAGACAAGGATGAATGTTTTGCTGATTTCTTAGCTAGATGGAGGCAATTGACAGGAAAACTGCACTTTGTGCTACCTTATAGGGAAATGTTGGACATTTTTATCAATAATTTACAAGAACAAATATCTTATGAGCTATCAACCGCTACTTTAACTACCTTCGATCAAGCTATAGATTTAGCTCGAAGAGTAGAAGATGCCCTCATTAGGAGAGGCCAACTTAGGAAGAAGGATGATGAGAAAACATCCAGAAATCAATATAAAAACAAACAAGTTGTTGGTGACGGAGTCACTGACAATAGAAATGTTGCTAATATCAATGCAACGAAGACAACAAAAAAATTTATATTGAAACCTCCTGATAAACCTCCTCGAGAATTTACTAGATTGAATCAACCCTTATCAACTATTTTACCTCAATTACTCGAAAGAGGTTTGATCCAATTACCAGCTATCCGGGAACCTGATCCAACTATACCCGGATACAGAGTCGACTTACACTGTGATTTCCATAGAGGACCTGGACACTCTACCAACGCTTGTAAAAGGTTGAAACATAAAATACAAGATTTGATTGATAATAATGAAATGGAGGTGCAAGCCTTCCAACCTAAACAAAATGCTCCTAATAATACTCAAAAGACCATTCCCCAAAATCAAAATCAAAATGCTAATCAAACATTAGACATATTTCAACACCCTTTACCAAGACATGGTAAAGAGGTAGCCAATCAAATCGAACATCATAATGTTCCCCCTCCTACCCGATATGTAGGAACCATTAGCGGACAATTACTTAATCCGGATCCTCAAATATTTGACACAACCTTATCCCTGGTTATGACCAGGCCCTTACATAATATTCAAACTCCTGATTCTAGTGATATAGAATCAGATACTGAAAGTGAACTAGACATCACTTCAAACCAATCGAATAGTTCTGAAAATGAATCAGATCCTATTCAACCCATCACGGATGCTATGGTTCCAGAAGAACCATTTCCTAGAAGAGTTACTACTCGACCTTCTTCTAATCAATTCCTCCCAAATGAACAAGCCATAAATGCTCGACCGAGACCAGTTCAACGTCCTCAATATAACATTGTAGGTACCATTGGAGTCGTTACCCGACAACAGGCTCAAAATTCTCAACAAGAACCAAATCAGAATGATGGATCAGCTCCATTTGTTTTGAAAAATCCCAATAAAGGGAATCATGCTCCTAATGTTCAACCTAAACCCCCTTACAATATTAATGAGCAATTATCCAATACTACAGCCAGAATTTCCCTTTTGGATTTATTAAGATCTTCTCCCACCCATAGGGATGAGTTGATGCTTACATTAAGCCAAATGATGGTACCTCAAAACATTCAACCTGAAGCTATGGCCAATACTATCATCACTCGAGAGGTTGATTGTATTGACTTTCGGGATAAAGATATCCCACAACACAGTTTACATAAGGATAATCCCTTATATATTACTGCTCTAATTGGAGATGTAGTTGTCAAACGAGTCTTGATTGATAATGGCTCATCTCTAAACATTTGCACTTTTGACTTCTACCAAATATTTGGCTTTAGAAGTGATGAAATGAAGAAAACTGATATGATTATCAAAGCTTTCAATGACGAAACACAAGAAACGTGTGGAGTTATTACCATCCCATTGCAAGTTGGTCCTAGAACCCTAGATACAACCGTGTTTATTGTACATTGCCCAACATCGTACAATATACTTTTGGGTCGCCCTTGGATCAATGCGATGCGAGCGGTCCCATCAACTTTACACCAATGTGTTAAATTTGAATTTAAAAATCAGTTGGTCACTATCCATGGTGACCCTAGACCCTTTGATATGTGTGCTTTGGCAGAACCTGTTGGAGTGCAATTTTGCCCCGCTCTGTCATCCACACATCCTAATTCTTATTTTTCATCTAAAACTATGAAACACACACCCATAGCTTCACCTATTTCCCCTCCATTAATTTCATCCTCCTATATAGATCAACAATCTTCTAAACAAATCACTCTAGAACCTCAAAAAGATCTTCAATCTACAACCAATCCTTCATGTTCTATCCCTATAATTTCAAAACCTATAGACACATCTATCATCCCTTCCACATCTAAAGATATAGGGAATGATCCTTCTACATCTTATGCTCTTTCTGATGAACTTTTACCAGATTTATCCACAACCTTAATATCAAAAAAAACAAATGCTTTCATGCGAGATTCAATTCTTTTAAATAACTTGCCGCCATCTCCTCGTACTTTGGGCCTCCCACAACCTATGGGAAGTACTTACCAAGTCGGGAGTTGTGCCTTCATTTATAAAGGATATGACTGGGGAAGAATCCCTCGGAATATCAAAACTCATCATGAGGGATACGCTCGATGTTATTTTACCAATGAATATATTAAAGCTAAACCCATAATGCTTAAAATGGGATATAAAGGGAAAGGCTTGGGACCTTTCCAAAATGGCATGAAAGAACCTTTCGAGGTAGAACCGTGGCCTGCCCGCTGTGGTGTGGGCCTATTTCCTAGTAAGGGTCAACCCTTTCCTTTTGAAGATGATGATCACCTCATATGTTATCAAGATTATTTGGATAGGCATGATGATTTGCCTCTAAAAAATCAGTCATTTACATGTAACATGCTATCCATAGCTTACCCTGAAATGATTGTTGACCTCGATGAAGAGTTGGAAGGAGATATCTTCCATGATGTCTCCGTTGAAGAGATGTTACACAATGGATTTTATTTTGATGGTTCTATACCAACTATAGCCCAACTTGAGACCACTAATCCTCAAGATGAATTATCCAAATTAACCTTACAAGAATTACAAGAATTGGGCGTTTCACCCGCCCCACCTAACTTTGAAAGAGATCTACACATGGAGGTAGAAAACGTCATTAAAATTAACATTGGAACTGAGGATAATCCTCACATAATCAATATTGGATCAGAATTAAGTCAAGAAAAACAAGAGCAATACATTGCATTCCTTAAAGAGTATGAAGATGTCTTCGCTTGGACATATGAAGATATGCCAGGTCTAGACCCTTCTGTAGTCATGCATCATCTAGTGGTCCATCCGGATGCTAAACCTATTAAACAAAAACTTAGAAAAATGCATCCCAAAGTGGCTCTGCTAGTCAAAGGGGAGTTAGAAAAACTCCTGAATGTTGTTTTTATACAAGCTATTGATTATGCTGAATGGATCTCAAATGTAGTTCCAGTTACCAAGAAAGAAGCTACCAAAGTTAGGGTTTGCACAGATTTTAGAGATATTAACACTGCATGCCCTAAAGATGATTTTCCTCTTCCAAACATGGATCAAATCATTGAATTTACTATCGAGAGTGGGATGATGTCCTTAATGGATGGATTCTCCGGTTATAATCAGATCAGGATAGCTCTTGAAGATCAAGCTAAAATAGCCTTTATTACCCCCTGGGGTACCTTTTGTTGGAAAGTGATGCCATTTGGCTTAAAGAACGTAGGTGCAACCTATCAACGAGCTATGACCTATATTTTTCATGATATGATGCATGATATCCTACATGATTATGTAGATGATATTATAGCTCGCTCTATTATTGAAGATAATCATTTAGATGATTTGAGAAAAGTTTTTAATCGATTACGAGAATATCTTATTCGATTAAATCCAGCAAAATGCATATTCGGAGTTAAGTCCGGTAAACTATTAGGGGTTTTAGTTTCTTTACGTGGTATCGAAATCGACCCTCTCAAGATTGCGGCTATCACTGATATGCCCGCACCTACTAATATATCTGAGTTACGAAGTTTACAAGGTAAGCTTCAAGCCATCCGTCGCTTCATCGATAAGCTGGTGGACAAAACCGGTCCCTTTCTTAAACTCCTTAAGAAGGATGTCCCTTTTAATTGGGACGACGAATGTAGAGAAGCTTTTGAACTTCTCAAACAATACCTCCTTAATCCACCGGTGCTTTCACCACCTAAACCTGATCGCCCATTCCTCCTATATATTTTAGCTTCAGATTCTGCCTTAGGAGCTATGTTAGCTCAACTTGATGATGAAAAGAGAGAACGTGCTAATTATTATATTAGTCGAACCTTCATCAGTTATGAAACCCGCTATACAACATTAGAAAAACTATGTCTAGTAGTCGTGTTTGCTACGCAAAAATTACGACATTATATGCTTAGTCAAAAAACTTATGTCATTGCCAAATATGATCCCTTGAGGTATCTCATGAGTCGACCTTATTTATCGGGTCGCACGACCAAGTGGGTTCTTGCTCTAAGCGAGTTTGATCTCACATTCATAGGACAAAAGTCTGTTAAGGGTCAAATCATAGCAGATCAATTAGTTGCTGCACCCTTAGAGTCTACCCATCCCCTCATCATCGAGTTCCCTGATGAATGCCTTCAATTAGAGGCTGACCATACTGAACAATGGTCCTTATACTTTGATGGAGCCCGATGCATGAGTGGGGATGGTGCGGGTATTATTTTAATATCCCCACAAAAACATCTTATTCCTCTGTCCTTCAAATTGACATTTGCTTGCACCAACAATACTGCTGAATATGAAGCTCTAATCCTTGGATTACGAGCTGCCTTGGCGCTAAAAATTAAACATCTATTAGTTTTTGGTGATTCTCAACTGGTTATAAACCAAATTAATGAAGTTTATCAGACTAGAGATGATAAAACATGCCCATATAAGGCCTATGTTTTACAACTAATGTCCCTATTTGATCAAGATCGTTATATCCACCTTGGGCTATCAACTAGTGTTCAACCCACGAACTTCACCATTTTGTTTTGGTTTATGGTGCTAAAGCAGTTTTTCCCTTTGAATTAGAAGTTCCTTCTTTGGCTCTACTACTTCAAGATACCGAAGTAGGAGATGAATATCGATCTGGTAGACTCAGTCAACTGGAACTCCTAGATGAAAAATGCATCAATGCTTTGGAGCATCTCCGTGCCTACCAAAACAAGCTTAAAAGATCATATGCTAAAAAAGTTCGTCATCGATCCTTTGAGATCGGCGACCTTGTTTTAAAGGAAAATCAAAAAAATACTAATGCAACTAAGGACCTTAAAGGTAAATTTGAGCCCAACTGGCTTGGACCATACATTATTACTGCTAAATTTGAATCAGGAGCATACAAATTATCTACCTTAGATGGTAAAGAACTTAAAGAACCCATGAATATTTTGCATCTTAAACGTTACTATGTATAAATTTGGTCATTTCATCCTTGTATATATTTGTTTAAAATATTTCAAAATCACTATCTTGTATTTCTTTCAATTTATAAATTCAAAAACACCAAAAACATTCATAATCATCAAAATCTTCAAAACTATTTGTTGTATTTATTTATGGCACTTGTTAATTCTTTCAAAAATAATAAAAATAAAAACAACAATATTCTTGACTCTTTCGAAACCAAAACAATATAAAGAAGAAAGAGAGAGTCAACATTCTCAAAACTTCTCAAAAATCATTTATATATATTTTCTTACAATTGTTGCAGTTATATGTTTCAAATTATTTTGGATAAATTAGCATTTATTTGGAATCCCTCACTTTCACACACACAAAAATAAATATCTTGATTTTATCTGGCATGATTACTAATCTCTCTTATATCAAAGTCCACAAAATTCAATTAAATAAAGTTTGAGCATAGAGAATTGATCTTGTTATTTACTTAAACCAAGCACATCTTTTCACAATAAAATGATTATATTTGTAATTTCCATGCTTTGCTACATAGTAGAAGTGGTTTCTTGAGCGAAAAGTTTCCCCTGCTATCCTATCATGCACATGGTCTAGAATCTTTGAGAATTGGCAAAAGGACAAGCTCACCCCTACCCAGAATAAAAATCCCTTGCTCTACAGCTAATCCGAGCAAGTATCCCTAGTATAGAACAAAAAGAAAAAGCAAAGTTCAAAAGAAAAGAGAAAAAGGAAAAAAATGTTATTTTATATCATTACAGCAATATTTCAAGCATTATCTCAATTATCAAGCAAAAATACAAAAAAAAAAGAAAAAAGAAAAGCAAAAGAAAGCAAAAAGCAAGAAAGCAATAAAATCCCTTTCCCTACCCTTTGAAAAGAAAAGAAGGGTTGATGAGCTTGAATCCCTGGAATTCTCAATTATTCGAAAACCGTGAGGTAAGCCCCATAACAGGTGGTTTGTGCCCAACCTGCTTGGCCTTGGGTAACTCCTAGCGTGGCGATATGTCTGTCACATTAGCGACCTTCTTTTGTACAGACCTATGTCCGCTTATGGATTAGCTAGCTCTTGATAATCCGACCTACATAGTAGTCTAGTATGGTTATATGCATCTACATCATGGTTAATGAACACTTATTTGGTTTCTTCAAATCACTTGTATCATATTATCTTGCTCAAAACTGGTAAATGAACATAGCAATTGCACACACATTTTATATTTGAGAGATTTTGTGTATCATTATGATAAATCAAGATTGGAAATGAATTCACATATGCACATGGGATTCCTTATAAATCTAACTTTTGTCTTCAAAATACTTTGAAATATTTTTTGCAACTTGTTTGGAATAATTCATTTTCTTCTTTCAAGTACAGTTGTTTAGCATAAAGACAACTACATAATAGAAACATCAAAATTTCTTTCAAAACCATCCAATAAAAACATATATATATATATATATATATATATATATACTTCTTATCGACTTTCGCGACGATGGTATAGTTCCAAAACCAAAATTGGAATTTTATGCCTAGCGCAAGTCCTCATCTTCATATTTTCTGTTTATTAAAAATCAACCATGCAATAAAACAATCTATTCTTTTCTTTGATTTTCGCGATGATGGTATAAGTCTATACCTACATATTCTATGCCTAGCGCAAACCATTGTAACAATTTTTATTCCCCATTTATTTAAAAATCATGAAAACCATATGACTTAAATCATTCTGTTATACAATTATGCTTTACAAACAAACAAACACATTTTCATTATTTCATGTCATTATGTCAACCTTCAATTTTGCAATGATGGTATAATTCCTAAGGAATTATCCAAAAATTTTATCACACTTAGGAATTTATGCCTAGCAAAAATCATTTTAACATTATTTCATGCATACTATTTTCATGAAAATCTGAAAAACAAACCATCATCATCATCATTTGCACCATTGCACCAAAGTCTTAAGACAATCTCTTAAGCACTCTTTTACTTTTAACAATATTTCTATACTGGGATTAGCTTGACGACCGAGTGAGCGGCGACTCCATGAAATGGTCTATAATAGCGACAATGTCCTTTGAAATTATTGTTAGAAGTCTCTTTTTATTTTTTATCACATCACATCACAAACAACCAATTTGTTACATCAGATTATTTCATTTAAAATCTTACAGCATGACATCAAAATTATAATATTTCCAATGACATAATTACATGAATCCTCAATCCAATCATCAAATCAATCAATCAAACATAAAAGCATCATAAAAATACATAACACAAGTCATATGATCAAAAAATATCTCATCTCATATATATATCAACAATATATACATCATATCAAAACTGGATTGGTATGCCACAATCTGTACCTCGACATACTCAATCCTCTATCAAAAATAATAAATACTATCATATCAATTTGTACAATGTAATGCAGTAGTCTAGCCTCGAGAACCCCTCGAGCTCTCAGCCTCATCTCCTCCCCCACCCTGAGGTGGATGAGGTGGCCCCATCGTAGTATGTGTAGTACTGCGAGTCCTAGTCATCGATCGAGACGAAGTCCTCGATGACCCGATCCTGATCGGATCTACGATGTTAGCTGGCAGTGGTAGTCTATCCTCCTCTGGCACCATCTGATAGTATAATGTCTGATAGAAAGTGATTTGGGCAATAGCCCGTGTCAGCTCCCTAGTGCTCGCCCCTCCGCCCCATGCCCTGAGGCATGCAATCTCGTCTCTGAGCTGTGTAACCTCAGCTCGATGTCGTGCAGCCTCCTCCTGTAGGGTCTGCACCTATGCCTGGAGATGGATTGTCTCCGCTCAAAGAGTCGCTGTCTCGCTACTCTCCCTAGTGTCGACACCCTTGCCCTTATCGGGCGATGGTGGCCTCTCTCTCTATGGAGAAGGGGGTCTCTCCTCCCTCCTCTCCCTCTACCATGGCCTCTCCTGTGCCTGTGGCCTCCTCAGCTCTCTCCCACCGTGACCCTGGGCCGCCTCCATAGCCGCCTGGCACCGCCTCCCTATCCGATGCACAACTGCGTGTATCGGACCCTGAGCCCTCGTCATCCGAGGAGGGCGGATGCCTACGTACTAGGCATCGTAGCCATCGGCTACCCCTACGTCGTCCCCATCCACTGGCTGAATGGGGGCATCGTCCGAGTCCTGACTCCAAAAGCGCTGCATGTCTGGAGCCCCGCTCACTGTGGTGTTATCCCGGACAGTCCGAGAAAACTCGTAATCCCTGAGAGATGGGATCCCCTGCTGTAGACCAAACTATCACAAAACTCGGTCGTAGCGGTGGAGCTCCACCTCTCCCCTCTCCATCCTCAACCAGCAAACTCGCCTAACGTGAGCCAACTCCTGTCCATCCTCGGCCCACCCTGGGTGCTCTCGCCATGGCCTCCAGGTGATCTGATCCGGGACAAGGTCATCCAGTAGTCTCCGGGACATCGGTAGGTCAATCCGCCGCTGTGACCCTCTCTAGAGCCACCAGTAGAAAACTCGGGGCCTCTCCCCGTCAATCCCTATCAAAGGAAGCCCTACCGGCCTCCGCACTGCAATGTGCTCCCAGCACCAAACCTGTAGGAGCGATGTCATAACTAGACATCGACCGCCCTTGTACATGACCCCATGCAGGATCCTGTACAACCGGCATAGAACAAAGCTACCCCAAGCAAATCTGTAACCATGGTCTCGCATATCGCAGATCACATCTGCTAGCATCCATGGTACCCTGCACCCACTCTGGTGGCACAGCAGAAGTCCACCAACCACTCCGACTAAAACCTGTGTGAGTCTAGATGCCCCAGGCATCTGACGTAGTGCCTCGATGTTAACTTCGCCCTTCTCCAGGGCGAAGCTCGGGTCACCACACAACCGCCCCATAGCATGGCCCTGATTGGCCGTAGGAGTGATCAACCGTCCTTGTATGGGGATTCTCAGAATCCTCCATACATCCTCCAGAGTGGGAGTCATCTCCCCTGTAGGTAGCCAAAAATAGGAAGAACCCGGATACCACCTCTCTGCTAGGGCTGTCAGTAGCCCCATGTCTGTAGACACTTGTGGCATTTCTGCCACATGCAGTAAGCCGGCCTGTGCCAGCTGATCCCGCTCTGCCTGTGTTAGAGCGGCCAAGTCATCTCTCAAACCTCCATATTTCCATTCTCTGCTCTTTAGCAATCCTCTCTGCAACATAAACAACAAAACAACAAACAATCATTAATAACAACTCAAGTGATTAAAAATGCAAGTTAAAATAAGTTCAATTTTATGCAATTGATGATATCGTCCACTATTGGACGATATCGTCCCAAATTTGAGCAGAATCGTCTCCGATTTTGCAAGCCGAAATCGTCCCTAATTTGACGAAATCGTCCCCCTTTCGCCGATTTTGCCCTTAGACGAAATTGGCGAACTTGAGACGATTTCGTCGAAATCGGGACGATTTCGTCCCGATGACGTCGACGGCCCAAAAACGGCCGCGATGCTCAAAAATTCATTTAAAATTCACCTAAAAAGCATGTAAATTCAAATTAAAGCATTCTAAACTAAGTTTAGACTCTTACCCGTAGCCCACGTCGGACCTCTGTTGATCTGTGCGTCGTCTCCACCATTTTTGCTTGCAGAGCTCTAAAACCAAAAAAAATGAATAGTAAAAATGAATTAGGGTTTTACCCTATTTTTCTTAATTTTATTCAAAACACAATTAAAAACATTTTAAAATTTTGCTTTTCCGCGTTTTTACCTCAAACGTTCGATTTGGGTAAAAACACGGAGGGGGCACCATAGTAAGTTGTCGTACGATTCGACCAAGAATCGTCGCCTAAAAATGGGAATAATTTTTGCTTTCTCGTAGATCGAGAAGAACTCATCTTTAATGCATTTTCTTCAGAAAATTTGCTAAAGAGGGGGCAAAATGTAGCACCCTAAAATTGGCGCAATGAAATCTTAATAATTACATTTACTCTAGTAAATAATTTAAATTCAAATTTTAACCTCCCAAACCGCCCGTTAACCGTCGGTTAATCCGTTTCCCCCTTTCTCGTGCCATTTTTAGAGGTTGTTTTGACCGTTTGACGATATCGTCGTCGATCAGACGATATCGCCCCAGATCTGACGATTTCGTCTGGGCTAGGACGTCCAGACGATCTTGTCCCAAAACCGATTTTGCATAATTAGCTTCTATTCCAACGGGTCTCTAATCCGGGCAGAAGCGTGTCTGCACCGTTAGAGACCCTCCCCCATTGGAGATCTCCCAAATAGGGATGATCTCCAACCTCCTAACCTCCCTCCTAAGCCTATTTAATCCTAAGCCCTCCCCTTAGCACCCCCTGGCTGAAATCCTCTGTAAACTGACTTCACACGCATTAAGACATCCCAAATTATTATTTGCATTAGTTCTATACAAATTTTGTTGCAGGTACCTTAGTGTTTTTCAGTCGGAGCAAGCTTACATCGTCATCGACGATCCTGTTCAGATCGGAGGCGATCCTGTCGAATCAGAGACGATTTCGTACCAATGCGAGATGATTTTGACTGCAATCAACATTGAGGCAATCAGTGCCTAAAGTTTGCATTTCTTCATCTTTTCTCTGTTGTTTTATTCTGCAATTAGCTAGTTTATTTGATATTTTATGCTATCTTGCATTTTGGAGTTCACCCATCTAGATTAAATGCATAATTAAGCCATAATTGTGATTAAATTAGCATAATTCATTCATGTTTCTATTTTTAAGTTTTAGTTTGATATTATTACTGTCATTTTACATTGTTTCCCTCTGTTAGAATAGTTGCATTTTCTGTGTTTTGCACCTATTTCTCTGTTTGCAGGTCTCTGACGAATTTGTCTGATGAATTCGTCAGATCTCAGATGATCTTGTCTGATCTCATACGATCCTATCAAATCAGAGGCGATCCTGACTGCTTCAAGAATCAGAATCTTCATCAGACATCCGGATCAGGTATTCTTCTTTTAACATTCTTTAATTTCTCTGTTTTCTGTCTTAATTCTGTTTTTTGTATTCATTTAATCTGCATCTTCATATAGAATAGCTTAGACGCATTTTGGCCAAACCTAGGATATGAATGCTTAAGGCTAAAACGAACACATAAAACACATTCCCAACCTAGGCGTGGAAACTGCCATTAAATGTTTCCTGGTGAACCCACCATCCGTCGAAAAATCACCAATATACACCTCCCTTGAGAGGCGGGACCTTCGCAAGGCCTCTCGATCTGAGGTACCGTGCCATCCTTTTCACATCCCCCTTTCGGGCACGGATCCTATAGCCTGAAGGTAAGGGTGTGAAAAATTTGGAGCGATACAATTAGCAGGAGTGTTAAGGAAGTAAATTTTGGATTTGGTCCTAAAGCTCTTTCGTACTCTTTTAAAAAGGTATTCAAAGCTCTGGCCTCATTTATACTTACATTTCAAAAAAGTGTTGTATCATCTATAAAATGTTGATGGGTTATGTTATCGATGTTATTACTAACCTTAAGTCCACTTATAATACCATATTTATAAGCCTTATTTAAGTTCCTACTCAAAACTTCTACCATAATAATGAATAAATAAGTATATAGAGGATCTCCTTATCTAAGGCCTCTCTTGGCTTAAAAATATTATGTCACTAACCCATTGACCAAAACTGAATAAGAAACTGTAGAGATACAAGCTTTAATCCATCTAACCCATTTCTTCCCAAAACCAAACTTATCTAAAACTACAAAAAAAAATCCCATTTAACCTTATCATAGGCTTTACTCATATCAATTTTTAAGATCATAGCTTTCTCTTTTCTTTAATCTATTGAATGTATAACTGCATGAGCTACTATGATCACATCCAAAATTTGTCTCCCTTTCACAAATACTCCTTTCTATTTTGAAATGATTTTGTCTAACAATGACCTTAATCTATTCTCCATCACTTTGAAAATAATATTATAATCCATATTACATAGTCTTATGGGTCTAAAAGAATAAAACAATTCAACAACCTTCTTTTTTGGAATTAGGGTAAGATAAGTTGCATTTATTTTATAAGGAATATATTTTTTTACCCTAGATTGTTCCACTGCTATCAATAAATAATGCTTCACTATATCCCAATTATGTTGGTAAAAAGCTATAGAAAGCCCATCTAGACTAGGGTATTTATCCTTATGAAAAGATAAAAGAGCTAAATGAACTTCTTCTAGAGTAGTAGGCTCAATCAGCTTCCTATTATCTTCATTCATTATAACTGAAGGAAAATCTTGAAGAAGTTTATAATTAAGAACTTCGGTATCCTCTGAACCTAGAATATTCTAATAAAATGATTTTTTCTCTTTTTTAATTTCACTCTAATATTCAATCCAAATCCCTTCTATTGATTTAATTCTACTAATTCTAGAAGATGATCTTTGTACTATAGCCATCCTATGAAAAAACTTTGTATTTTTATCTCCTTTTAACCAAGTTTGTCTTGATTTTAATCTCCATAATTTCTCTTCCTTACTCAAAATATTATGATATTCACTAAGCAACTCCCTTTCCTCTAATCTTGGATTATTATCATCACATTTTTTAAATTTTGAAAATTTATCTTTTAGATCTTCTTTCTTATCAAAAATGTTTCCAAAGGTGTTCTTGTTCCATTCTTTTAATCTAGATGTCATAGATTTAATTTGGTTTGGAATAGCATACAACCCACCATTACCTAAAGAATTTTATGTTTGAGCTATCATATCAAAAATTGAGGATTGTCTTTCCACATCTGCTCATATTTAAAATATGATCTTTTTTTAATTCACTTATTGCCATTATGAGTCTTATTGGCTGATGATTTGAACCATTCATTGTTAAGGTATTAATTTTAGTACAAGTTTCTTCATATAGCCATTGATCTGAGAGAATGCATTTATCTAAGTTTTTTTCTATTAGGTTTTGGCCTCTCCTATTGTTGGTCCAAGTATAGTTGTCTTCTTCAAACTCAACTTCCCATAGATTATTGTTTTGAATAAAAGCTAAGAAATATTTCATACTTTTGATAAATTTTCTAATTCCACCAAATTTTTCATTCAGCTTGGTTATGGCATTAAAATCTCCAATGATCATGAATCAAGTTTCTTGGTCTTTACTTATCATAAAGTATTCAATCCCACTCCAAAATTTTAATCTACCTGACTGATTTGTAGGTCCATAGATATTAATAAGGATGAAATGAAGATCTACAAAGTAGCAAGTGTGACTAAAGAGGCTATCCAATGCCTAATTTTATGAATGGTTACACAAGAGGTTCTAGAAGGATTCCAACAAGTTATAATTCCCCTTGTTGCTCCTTCATAATCCATAGCATCCCATTCACATCTTACCCAAACTACTTTCATAGTTTTTGAAACATCTTCTTTTGTCATTTTAGTTTCCTAGATACGGATAATATCAGGTTTATTACTTAAACATAGGTCCCTAATACACCTATTATTTGAGGGGGCATTAGCACCCCTTATATTCCATGATATTAATCATATCTCATTAAGAGCTTTTGGCTCCTCCTCGTTATTACCAATATCATTTTATTGTTTGGTAAAGAAAAGTTCAACCAACCTAGTTTGTGTTCATTTCTCTATGTTAGCTCTTGCTTCTCTGGATATTGCTTGATAATTTGAGGGTTTTCCTCTTTTCACCTTTGCCTATATCAGGAGTAGGTATTATTATTCTATTCCTCAATATTCTTTCATAATTTTGTTTTTCAACATATTTATCCTCTTATGGATCTATTATAGAAGCGTTTGACTTGTTTTGCTCATTTTCTGGTATTTTCTTATTAATGGCATAGGTATTAACTTCTAAAATTACATTTTCTTTACCAATTATTTTTTCATGAATTGTGCATGGTACTTCAAGAGAGTCTTCAAAATCTGATGAGACACAGTCCTTAGCTTCATCTAGAATTTTCTTCCTTAAATTAAGATCATACTAAATAGATGGTTCCTTACTAATATGTTGAAATTATTGTACTGTGTCCTCTAAGTTTTGATCTACTTTTTCTAGATAGGCTAAAGCCTAAAATTATTTGGTATTTCTTCCAATTTGGTATTTATCCACAGTTTTTTTTCTTCTATTTTTCCAGATCTATTTTTTGGAAGTTGAAAACCATCTTCATCCATAACCATTCGTAAATTTCTCTTGTGATTTTCTATAAATAATTCTGCGAGGATCTTCTTAGGGCATGATCTCTCAATATGCCCCACATTATGACATATTCTACATCTAAAATATATATTTTCATAATCTATAGTTTGGGTCCACATCTTATCCCCATACTTAAGAATTATTGATTCTGATAAAGCTTTACTTATATCAATCATGACCAATATTTGAGCATAAATAGCCAAAATACATATTTTATTGTATCTAAAATCTTGAGGAATTCTCCTAGAGTGTTTCCTATTACCTTGAAGGTATCTATTTCCCAAAATTCAATGGGTAACCCAAACTAGTACTAGGAATAGATTTATATTTTCATGTGAAAAGCCTTCATGCCAGCAGGTAAGGAAGAGTCTTGTTCTTCCCATAAACCAAGGATTCTCTTTTAGGATTCTTTCTTTTTCTTCCCTAGAAAAAAAATGGCTAGGAAGAAACCTTTGGTAAGAAATGATAGAATCACTCCTAAAGACTTCCAACTCCTATCAATCCATTTTCTCAAGGCTGAAGCCCCTGGCCAATACTCATTAAATTTACCAAAAACTACCCTATCTTGGAGCAATGAGGATCTCTATAAGGTGCACTCACTAACCTCTACCACTAGAGATGATTCTAAGAATTTAAATATAAATATATCCATGGAAAGGAAACTAAAATTCAAAATATATTGAAATTTATCTAAAAATCCTATAACAAATATAATATTTGATAAAAACTTTATAAATTTTTCATGCACAATTTCTAAGATAAAGAAAGGGAAAAAAAACTTAGCTGAAAAATTCTTTGTCTAGATAGAATGTCTTGTCTCACTAAAGTCCTAGCCCTTCATTGCTCTTCCCATCGTTTGAACCCTAGTTGGAAAATATTTGTAATTTTAGTTTTCATGACTTGAAAAATTATCATTGCCCTTGTTCCAAATGATTGAGTTCATAGGGTCATATCTCCCTTAATATTTAAAATTTCATTTTTCATGACTTGAAAAATTATCACCGCCCTTGTTACGAATGATTGAGTTCACAAGGTTATATCTCCCTTACTATTACTTAGATTTTTGCATATGACCACTCATATTAAAGCTATTCAAATTCTGTATAAGTTGGTCCAAGAATCAGCTGAATCAGATAACTCTTCACGAAAATATGGTTCCTAAAAGATGAGATGTTTTTAAGGAAAAAACCTAATCCTTTGCACTTTGCAATTTTGCTTTCATGACTTGAAAAATTGTCACTACCCTTGTTCCAAATGGTTGAATTTATAGGGTCATATATCCCTCAATATTGCTTGGATTTTTGTATATGACCACTCATTTTAAAGCTATTCAAATTTTGCACAAGTTGGTCTAAGAATCAGCTAAATCAAATAACTTTTTGCGAAGATATGGCTCCTAAAATATGAGATGTTTTTTTAGGAAAAAACCCTAATCCCTATTACTATTTTATGGTTGAATCCTTGTATTCACTAGTTTTTTCTTTAACCAAGTGGATAGACCCTAGAATCCAAATCAGGGTGACTTTTCTTTTATCCCCTCTATATCTACTATACAAGCATTTGAATGGAGTCCTATTCTTCACTTCCTTCTAAGTAAAAATACTTTGGCTAAGGATGTAATCAATATGTAAATTTGAAATTACAATAATCACATCGAAGACTTCCTTCAATGGTATTAATATAGACTACTTGTGGTAGCTTTGAATATTATAGTGGCTCTAATACCATTGTTGACTTTTAAGCAAGATTATTTTAGGTTCCAATATTCTTAATCTAGAGTAGACTCAAATATAAGAGCAATCAAAATATAAGTTGCCCAATATAAATAACTATAAAATTCAAAATAATATCAAATATGAATGTAAAATGGATAAAATAATTCATGCAATAACATGAAGAACACTTATAGTATAATTTCTCTAAATATGCATATAATCTACAATATTATTAATGCTTGAATGTGATCTTCTTTGATCCTTTTATTTGATACAATACATGGATATTTTGCTCCATAATATAACCATACAAGATGACTCTTCAATTACTTGACTATTAATCTCCATATGACAACTCTCACATGTCCTTTGGATTCTCATCTTGCCACTTGTATACATGACTCTTCACTCTCTACTTGCATGCATACTTAACTCTATGACACTTGTATTCTTTTGTGTGATAGTTACACTCTATATGAACACCTATTACATGAAACTTGTGCACATCCTCACATTACATATTTGCACACTTACTTACATGACACTTGTGCACTCTCTCATTACACACTTGCACAATTACATACATGACACTTGTGCATATCCTGCACATAGACACTTACATAAAAGTGGAAATATAAATTAGTCACTTAAACTATATAATAATACCCTCATCTATTATATTTTTACATTTTTACCATAAAGGTACCATGGGAGTACATTAGTGTGTACTAAATAATATAATATTCTCCAACAAAATATACAATCATGTTGCTTTGAGGTTGATGATATCTTTCTCAAAGAGAATAAAAAACAACACCAATGTCAAAATTGAGCTCAAAGGTAAGTTTGAGCCTAATTTTCTAGGTCCAATCATAATAATTTTTAAGTTTTTATTAGGATCTTACCACCTTACCATGCTTGGAAAAAAAGGACTAAAAGAACCAAATGATCATGATGCATCTTAAAATGTATTACATTTGAGTCTATATTGGCTATCTTATTCTTTTAATTTCCTAATGTTGCTTGCTTGAATTCTACCTTATTTTATGTTTTCTTGTATTTGTGTTCTTATCTATGTTTGGATTATTTGATGCATATCAATTCAGGGACCCATAATGACATGCAAATGATAATTCTAGTCAATATAGTTTATTTTTCATTACACTAGGTGACTAATGTGAGTATATCCTGTTGGTTGTATCTTTGCAAACTAAGTTAGGGTTCATGAAATCATATATATTTCTCATCACTTTCTATCTATCTCAATATAATTTGTCTCAACCATATCTATCAAATATTCTAAAATACAACTCCTTTGCTATACGATAAATACAAGGTTCCTAGGTGTTGATGGCAAAGTCACATTAAAATTTTCTATCTCATCAATGGCTACATGATTAATACTATAAGGTTTCACATGTGTTGATAATCCTATCAATATCATCACCTATTATTTTTCTACACAAAATCCCTAGATATACATATCAATTATGTTATATTATATTGCACATCCGATTTATGATCATAAAAAAAGAGTTTATAGTCAATTGAATCTTCCTTGAATGCTACAACTCAATCCCCTTGAATTCTTCAAATTAATCACCTTGAATTATTTGAATCCTACTAGAATTCCCTTGAATCCTGATTATAATAGGTGCCTTACACCCAATATATAGATATTTTATATGCCAAAAATAACAAGACTTTTCTATATCTAGTTTTTATAGAGATAGTGAATGGATTATACCGGTAGATTGTGCTATATGATAAGAAAACAAAAATGATAAGCTACTTATTGTTATAATAATACCCTACACGATATTTGTGGTGAATTAAATGGCAAGAGACACATGCAACCAATCTCAAATATTGGAAAATATATAGACATGACATGGGATGAAGAAAGTACGCTTGGCTTAGTTTCCTGAACAAGTTATGCGAGACCATATAGCTAGTGAATGATGCATTGAAGAGCCCAGGCCTACAAAAGCAAGATTAAAATAAAAACAAAGGAATTTTATTAGGAAAAGAGGGGCTACTAGTGATTGGAGGAATAAAATAATCTTTCTTGATGGCAGGTTAGGCCCCATCTTTCTTGAAAAAAGTGTAGAAATCAATATATCAAAAGTATTGAAGCATGGAGATTTCAAAGTTCAATGTGTCTAACAATTACAAATTATACATAGATTTAGCAAGAAAGAATATTGCATATGAAAAAAATTTATTGATGGAAAAATCATAGCTTCAAAAATATAGAAATGTATTGGAGTTGTGTAGAGATAATGAAACTTGTGTAGCAGATAAATCTATACCACACATTAAAATGGCTAACAATTTTTAAAGTAGATAATATTATTATAAATCTATAGTAATGCAATAAAGCAATGAAGAACTAGGTCGAGGTTATGCACAATGGTAAATATTCACAAATTGGGTGAATATTAGGATTTCCAAAATTGGAAATTGGCGAATATGAGGACCCTCGACGTCGGCCCATTTGCCTAAAATTTTTAGGACCAATTTTTTCTTAGGGTTAATTCACCACAATATATATCCAAACATAGGCATATTTGTACTCGTTGAAAATTTGTTTTCGAGCCTAATCTAATGGTGGTATTTTTATGAAGTAATAAGGTGAATTAATAGGTCAAACTTGGTCTCACAAATTACCTTACTTTTACTAAATTTTGGTGTGAAGATGATTTATTTGATTTGATTCGGATTCACCTTGATTTTGATTAGGATTTACCATTTTTTTACAAGTACTTTTTGAGTCCAAATCCTTATGTATAACCCTGAACTAGGTGATATAGTATCATAGAAGGATATGATAAAGGTTTTCACCCTAATCCATTGAGATTTTATAGCAACCATCACTATAACACATTGTCGCCTAAAGACCAAACTAAGCCATCAATAATACAAGGAAATAGACTAGGTTGTCTCCTAGGAAAAAATGAGTAAAATAGCATATAATATCATTAGTTTGTAAATATAGTAGCAAGAGGTAATAATCATAGAGATTTTCCATTTGTTCACTATTTTGATAGAGCTTACATGAGTGCAGAGAATTTTTGTATATTTGTTATGGATGTTGGAAGTGATACTTATAGGCATTGGGTTGGAATTTACCTTTGAAAAAAATACATGTGACCAAAAATTCTAGCATTACCAAAGCTAGTTGCATTGATCCAATGGTCAAGAGCAAAGCTTGGAGGATCAATAAACTATGAGATGTTATGTTGAAGAAAACTAATGAAACAGAGCTAGCCAAGATGAAGCATGGCACACCCAAGGCTAGGCTACTTGGGAGTAGCCCATGGGTTTGGCCAATGGCTACATCGAAAAGGGATGTGGATGCCTTCATTAATGAATGGGAGTGAACGAGGGAGTTTCAGATAGGAAGACTAGATTTTTTACCTTGAGATAACAAATAAATTCATGTGGTCAAGACAATTGGTTGGCTATCAAAAATTGTATGTCAACTATTATACTTCCAAGGAAGGAAATTTAGCCATTGCTTTCATGTCAGTATATTTAATACCTCAAGAAAATAATATGCACATCAATATGCATGCTTACTTATTAAACTTGTTGGAGTCAAGTAAAATTCTTAGCAATTAATACATTTTTTAGTGTACCTGTTGATTTGGAGTATTTTCCTAAAGGGGCACTACAATTTGTATTTGTAGTGGTCAGGTTAGGGGGGTCACTACAAAGAGGGTTTGTAGAACTTGGGCTAGCCTAAGAAAGATAAATGTAAGCATGTTTACACTCATTTACAAATTTATGGGGTTTGTAATAGATTTCAGCACATTATTACTAGGGATATGTGTAACAACTATATTAGTTTAAAGTGAGAAAATTTAAGTTTATTTATTCATATTTGTTTACATGCATGTGCTAGTCTATATTTGGATTGTTTTATGCATCTCAATTCAAGGATTTGTGATGACATGTAAATGATGATCCTAGTTATAATAGTTTATTTTTATTATACTAGGTGAAAGGTGCAAGCAGATCCTCCTAGTCATATCTTTGTAAACTAACTTAGGGTTCATACCATCATCTATCTCTATCAATTTGTATCTAATAACTTTTATATAGTTCAATTTTATTTATCTAACTATATCTATTAAGTATTTCAAACTACAAATTCCTTCTTGCATGATTAATACTATGAGGTTGATAGTTATTGATGGCAAAGTCAAATCAAATTCTCAACACTCTATTCTATTTCATACCTTATGACTTAACTAGAAGTTCATGGATCCACGTGATGTGGGCTATCCCTTCAACTACTAATTAGTTCCTCAAATATGTATACCAAGGCAAGACTATCATATTCCAGTTGACCCTGATCCCTTCACCTATTATCGGGTGATTGAGGTTGATAATCCTAAAGCTCATCTTTGTCCTTCTATTAATTCATATTTTGATCCATATTCTTATTTTTCTTCTCTTTCAATAATCGATGCATTAAGGTCTCTCACCTTAATTAATCAACCTAATAGTGAATTTGAAGGTCAAATATCTAATCTAACCAACATTAAAATCAATAATGATCCTGGACCTAACAAAGCTTTATCTATTTCCTCAAGCCTTAGGTTTGTCTTCTAGTAGCAAGGGTAAAATGGTGTAAATTAAGAGTTGCTCCTTTATTTGTATTGGTATTTTTAGCGATGAGAAAATCCATGGTAATAACCCTTTCCTAGCTAAACAATAGTATGATTCATGATTCTTTTCATACATGTATATCATCCTAAAATATATGCTTTCTAATATGGGATATTAAGGTAAATGACTAGACCTATATGAGCAAGGCATCAAAAATCCCTTCTAGAACAAAGCCTGACCAAGATATTATGGTATAGATAACAACCCCAACTATAGTTAGCCTCTTCTCTCTTCCTCTTTATATGATAGCAAATATGAAGCATACCTTCTTGATAGGAAGTCCCATGATGACACCATTTCCTTAAATGTATTGGATTGGGATGAGGAGGATGACAAAGGGTTATCACTCCTCATATATCCTAGCTTCTCTTGATTTACACAATTTTCTAGTGTAAATATTATAACCATATCTTATCCTAAGTTGATTGTCAATTAATATCATTATAAGATAGAGGATATCCCACACAATCCTCCTCAAGATGGTCCCTTAGACTATCTAAGCCAAAATGACTTCTATTTTGGTGGATATTTTCCCCATATTATGAATATAACTATATTGCATCCAATTGATCACACTCATTCATCCTTAGATCTGATAGATCTTGAGATCCTGGAAGTATTGCTCGTTCTCCTTTATTAGAAGACAAGTCTCATATTCTAATTGAGAAAACTATGGAAATTGATATTGGACTCCTAAAAATCCAAAGATCCTTAATCTATGCAAATTTTTAATCTTAACTAAGTGTGAATACCTCAACAATGAATTATCCCTTTGTCGTTTAAGCTCAAGTTTTTCTATACCAACAACATTGTTGAATACAAATCTCTTATATTTGAGCTTCACGTAGTATTATATTTATAGGTTAAAACCCTTTGTGTTTTTGGATATTTTTTACTTTTAGCCAACCAATTTAATGGTGTTTATTAAACAGAATATAAAAATATTAATCCAAACAAAGATATTCTTGCTAATATCATGTCTACTTTTGACAAAATCATCATTTTAGCCATCCCTAGGTCTATCAATCACTATGTCAATGATATGGTCATAGTTGCATCCCTTGTCCTTTTGGAGTTAAATGACAAACAATTCATAATCATCATTTAACAAATTAGAGACCCCTTAAAAATGTCTCCATTATCCCTAAGGATGGGTTATTATTAGCCCTCCATTAAAAATGACTCTTGTGACTATATCAATATGTGTGATAAGTGTCAGAAGTATGATAACCTTATCCATATTGCATTCCAAGTTATTGAACCTTTGACCTATCCTTGGCCTTTCTCCACTTAGGTTAACTCAATATCATTTGATAAGCATAATTTCATCATCATGACTATTAATTACTTTATTAAATGAGTCGAATCCATGCTATTTGCCTTAATAATTGAATCCCAAGTCTCCAACTTTATGCTTAACCGGATATTTAGTTGTTATAGTGTCCCTTATTTGATAATATAAAACCCTTCAAAAATAAGGATGTCCAAAAGAATTGTGTGAAATAAAATACTTAACACAAATGGTCAACACCTTAATATCCTCAAGGCAATGGCCAAGTTGAAGCTTCTAACAAGACTCTTGTCAAGATCCTTGAGAAGCTTGTCAAAAAAATTGATAAATATTGGCATATTCATATTTATCTCTCCCTATGGGCCTATGCATTAATGTTAAAACCCCTACTAGCATGAAACCCTATGCTTTGGTTTATGGAACTAAAGTCATGTTTCCTTTCGAGATTAAGTTTCCTTCCTTGTGTATTTTATTGCAGGATTTCTCTGATAGAGATAAATATCATCTCATTATCTTAGCCAGTTGGAACTGCCTGAAAAAATTAGTTCCACACCCTAGAGCACCTATGGGTCTATCATCAAAGGCCTAAGCATACCTATAGTAAAAATGTATGATCCTACTCCTTCAAGGTTAGTGATCTTGTTCTCTAAGAGAATCAAAAGAACACTAATGCAAAAATAGAGCTCAAAGGTAAGTTTGAGCCTAATTGGCTGGGTCCATTCATCGTAATTACCAAGTTTATTTTAGGAGCTTACTGCCTTACAATTCTTGATAAAAAATAACTTAAAGAACCAATGAACATAATGCATCTTAAAAAATATTATATTTGAGTTTGCATTTGCTACCTATTTCTTTTAACTTCCTAGCATTGGTTGCTTGCATTCTTCCTAGTTTCATTTCTACTTGAAATCTATGTTTGGACTAATTGATGCATCACGATTCAAGGACCCACATTGATGTGCAAATAATGATCCTAATCAGTATAATTTATTTTTCATTACACTATGTGACTGATGCAAGTGGATCCTCTTAGTCGTATCTTTATGAACCAGGCTAGGGTTCATGCAATCATCTATCTTTATCAATTTTTATCTTTCTCATCACTTTCTATCTAGATCAATCTAATTGGTCTCAATCATATCTATCAATTATATCAAACTACAACTTCCTTGCTACATGATGAATATTGTGAGGTTTGTCGGTGTTGATGGTAAAGTCAAATCAAATTGTTCTATATCTGTAATGGCTACATGATGAATACTATAAGGTTTCATAGGTGTTGATAACCCTATCCGTCTCATCATATGTTGTTTTCCTACATAGTACCTTTCATAGGGGGCAACTAGTCAACAATGAAATAGTCTTCTCAACTGGGGGCATCATCTTTTACTACACCAATCAATCATAAGTTCTCTATGACACTTTTGTATGAGGTAAATAAATCTAAACAAAATTCCTTTAAGCATTTGTTTAAATGAAAAGTATAAGTCATTTTATACATTTGTTTAAAGGAAAATGTATCAAAGCTAAATCATATTTCCTCTAGATAAAGTGAAATTATTAGTCCTCTAGTACAGCAAAATTAGAAGACCTCCAGATAAGCTAAATAAAAAAGTCCTATAGGCAAGGCAAAAGTTGTTAATACAAGTATGGAAAGAATGCATAGACATCCAAAAAATCTGATTTTAATCAGGAAATTAGAAATTTATAACATAAAAAAATATGGCATAGTTGATAGATATACACATCAAATATGATAATTATATTGCACATATGATTTGTGATCATAAAACAAAAATTTACAGCCAATTGAATCTTACTTGAATGTTGCAATTGAATCCCTTTGAATTCTTCAACTAAATCACCTTGAATTCTTTGAATCCTCCTTGAATTCCTTGAATCCTTATTGAATTCCCTTGAATTCCGATTACAATAGGGCCTTACACCCAATATATTGACATTTTACATGCCAAAAATAATGATATTTTTCTATATATGGTTTCCTTTTTTTTCACCTTTCTTTTTTATTTTTAAAATTCACTCACCCATTTATAATTATGGGCTTTTTACATTATGCAATTTATATGCAATTTTCTATTAATTCAATGGCCTTTCTATTTTTAAAATTATTTTTCTTATTTTTTTGTTGTCTTTTTATTTTTAGAATTGTTTTTCTCATTTTCTCTAATTCATTATATAAATATAGAGTTTTAGAGATATTGGGATTCATGAGGACTTCTCTCCTAGTGGTCTATTTGAGGGTCCCTCTACATTTAAAAAAATAAAAAATAAAGATAGTTTTTGGAGGAATCTTTTGGACCACATTAAAAAAATAATTAACTATTGGTCTCAAAAATAGTTGTCATTTAGGCCATGTCAATCTCTAGATTATATATCATTGTTGTCCCACATACCATATGGAAAGAGTTAGAAAATATATTCAAAAAACAATTATGGGGAGGAGCAAAAGGAGAGAGGAAATGGATGCTAGTAGGTTAGGAGAAATTAAGTCAGCCTAAGGTGAATGGAGGCTTGGGCCTAAGGATATCAAAGCTAAATAATAAATCTTTGGCTAGAAATATTTACCAGAGGTGGATCTCCCAACCAACTTTATTTAGCAAAGTTTTAACTAGTAAATATTTGGGACAAGTGAACCTGAATGAGGTGATTTGTTTCCAATTTGATGGTAATGGATCCCTAGTGTGGCAAAAACTAAAGCTAGGATATTAGGTAGTGAAATATGGATGATTTTAGAAAGTGGAGATAGGGGAGAAGGCATGATTTTGGATAGATTTATCGGATCAAAATCCACCTATCATTATTGAATTCCCATAATTACAACCAATAAAAATAGCCATGGAAGTAGGGATTAGATTGAAATTGAAATTTATTTCAACACCAGCTAGCTAGGAGATTATACATTTAAGAAAATTAAGAAGTTGGATGAGTGGCCAATTCTAATCCCTCTAGAATTGACACCCAAAATGACCAAAATCTTGGTAAAAAGTTTTCTCACATGTAGGGATGAGGAGGATGAATTAGCTTGGGGCTATGGGAGCCTTGGATTCTACACGATGAAGTATGGATATGAAAATATCCTTCTAGAACCTCCTTCTCATGCATATTAGGTTGAGAATTGGAGAAAGATTTGGTAGTCCAAGGGTTGGTTGAAAGTAAACTTCTTTGCCTAGTAGTTCATGCACAATGGAATTATTACCTTTGATAATTTAAGATATAGGAGAATTGGTGTCTCATCCTAATGTGTGTTACATTGCAAAAGTGAGGACACATCTAACCACATGATGTTTGAGTACCCATTCACATGCCAGATTTGGGAGATATGGTTCTTAGCTTATAAAATCCAAGCCAACAAAGGTTTGGACTAAATTAATATTTGGAAAAGATGGAATAAGGGTAGATTTAAATCTAAAGATCTTTGTAATGAGTGGAAGCTTGGATTAAATTTTATTTTGTGGAAATTATGGGTAGAGAGAAATGGCAAATTTTTTAGAGAATATTTTTTATCCTCGAATGGTGTTTGGTAGGTCATTTGGAGCAAATTCATGGAAACTATGGTAATGCATGCTAAAGAGGAAACACATGATGATATAGGGACAATTGATAAATAATTTAAAGTTGAAAAGGGTTAGGAAAAATCTAGTTGGAAGGCACCCCCAAAATGTTGGATTATAATTAATATTGATGGAGTTGCAAAAGGTAATCTTGGTAGAGTTGGAATTGAAGTGGTCTACAAGAATCAAATCCTCAAATATTGGCAGAAGCTCTGGATTACATGAGAAATTTTGATTTGGATATATGGAGGTTGAGGATTTTTGTCACCTAAATTAAGTAGTTGCAGAGGAAATTGGATGATGTGATCCTGATTTATGTAAGTAGAGCTTTGAATAGAGTGGCAAACTTTCTGGCTAAGACAGGTAAGGAGGTAGGGGTTCAATGGCATAGTGGAATGGCTATTGAGGATGAGAGGATTGGGTAGTTTGATGAATAAATTTAATATTTTGCTAATTAGGAAAACCACTGTAGACACATGGTTTAGGATATTTGGACCCAATATAGATCTCCTTTTAGTGTTGTAACCAAAAGTGGTTAGTTCTTAGGATCTTGGGGTTCAGAGTCATGGAATATTTTTGGAAAGTTAAAAAGAGGAAATGAGTGCTATTGCTGGCTAAGGCTAGGAGTATTGTCTCAACTTGTAAATAATATTTTCTCTAATATAATTTTCTCAAAAGAAAAAAACTCTTTGCATAAATGTCATTTACAGATATAAATAATTAATATTATATTCATTTATCAAATTTTCATCATAATATCCAACATTCCCCATTTTGATGATGTCCAAATTTATCTTCAGCTTTGCATGTGCCTACTTTAGCAATCATGTGGTCAAGATATCAGCAACTTGATCTTCAGTCTTGAGATACTCAACCTTCATCTCCTTCTTGCACCAAATTTCCTGTATACTTATGCTTTAGATCAACATGTTTAGTCTATGAATGAAAAATCAGATTTTTGGATAGTTAAATTACCCTTCATTATCACAAAAGATTTGATTTGGCTCTCATTGAGCCTCTTCAAGATCTTATTTGAGTACATGTTGATTCTAAATCCAAATATTTTACTTTCATAGATGACAAAACAACCATAGATTGTTTCTTGGCACTCCAAGAGATCAATCACTACCAAGAGTGAAACAAGAACCCAATGTAGGATTTTTATCATCAATAGAACCTTCCCAATCCAAATTTGTGAATCCAATCATCCTTGCATTGTTGGCTAGCCTATAATGGATTCCATGATCCCTTATTTCCTTCACATACCTAAATATCCTCTTCACTACTTGAAGATGCCTTTGAATGGGGTTACTCATGAATATTGATACTAGTGAGACTATAAAAGCGATGTACGGTCATATAAGATTACCAACCATGCTTCTATATTTCTTCTCATCAACCTTGGGACTCCCATCATCCTGCATTAGCTTCACACTACTTGCAATTTGTAATCATATAATCCAAATTTCTTCAACATATCATGAACATGCTTTGATTGATAAATTTGTTTGCTTTGTTGTTAGTCTTTCTAGTATTATTTATTTTTAGAATTATCTTTTACCATTAGTGGCCCTTTTAGTGTGTATGTCATTTCATGGAGGGATTTACTTGACATAATTTGTTAAACAATTAGCGATATTGAGATCATGACATGTACATTATAAATAAATATGCTTATGAAAACTTACAAACTCATTTTTTCTTTTTTCTTTTCTACTTTTATTATGTTGACTTCTATAAGATTGTTTTAATGCCTACATATATGTACATGTAGAATGTTGACCTTTTTTTACTTGGAGGTAATTAATATCATTACTAAAAATTTTGAATCATTATAATTTTGAATGGAAATTATGTGTCAACATAGCTAGGACAATTTTTTTAAATAATATTTTAGGGGCCATATCTTTGCATAGAGTTGTCTGGTTTAGACGATTCTTGTGTTATTATGTGTAAATTTTGAATTTTTTTTTAATGAGTGGTCATTCAAAATAATCCAAGTAGTATTTAGTAAGATATGACCATGTGAAGACACTCATTCAAAACTAGGGTAGCATGAGGGCATTTTTAAAATCGACTCATCTTTTAGGAGTTATATCTTTACGAAGGGTTGTCCAATTCAGCTGATTCTTGGACCAATTTGTGTGGGATTTGAAGATATTTAAAATAAGTGGTCATATGAAGTAATCCAAGCAATACTAAGGGAGATACAACCCTATGAAGTTAGCCATGCAAAATAAGGGCAATGATAATTTTTTAAGTCACAAAAAAAAAAAATTGCAGATACTTATCTATCAGGGTTTGGATGATGAGAGGAGCAATAGAGAGCTAGGTATTTAGTGAGGTAATACATTCTATCTAGGCATATAATAAAATAAGTTTCTTTTTTCCCTTATTTATATTAAAAATTTTGCATGCAAATTATTATAATTGTTATAGGATATTCGAGTAAATTTTAATAGACTGAGTTTTATTTTCCTTCCCATGGACCAATTTATAGGTAAATCCCTAGAATCATATATAATAGTAGATGTTAGTGAGGGCCTCACTGAGGATTGATCTTCGTTTCTCAAATATAGGGCAGTTTTTGGTAAATTTAATGGGTCTTGGCCAGGGGCTTTGGCCTTGAGAAAATATATTGATAGGAGTTGGAAGTCTCTAGTAGTGAGTCTATCCTTTCTTTTCAAAGGTATTTTCCTAGACATTTTTTATTCCATGAAAGAAAGAGATAAAATCCTAAAAGAGGTCCCTTGGTTTATGAGAAGAGTAGGACTCTTCCTTATCCACTGGTATGAAGTCTTTGCAATTAAAAATGCAAATATATCCCTAGTACTACTTTGGGTTAGGATGTATAGGTTGCCCATTGAATTTTAGGAAATAGATACCTTTAAGGTAATAAGAAACATTTTGGGGGAATCTCTTAAGAATTCAAAAACTACAAAATATGGATTCTTGGCTATTTATGCTCGAGTATTGGTCAAGATTGATATAAGTAAACCTTTACCAAAATCAATAATTCTTAAGTATGGGAGTAAGTTATGGACCCAAACCATATATTATGAAAACATATATTTTATATGTAGAATATGTCATGAGTTGAGGCATATTGAGAGATCATACCCTAATAAGAGTCCACTAGAAACATATGTATAAAACCACAAGAGAAACTTACAAATGGATATGGATGAGGATGGTTTTCAACTTCCAAAAAATAGATCTAGACAAATGAAAGAAAATAAACAATGGAGACCAGTAAGGAAGGATATTGGAAGAAATACCAATTCTTTTGAGGCTTTATCCCATAAATAAAAAACATATCAGAGTTTAGAGGACACAATACAATAGGTTCAAAATATTAACAAGGAACTATCTATGCAATATGATCCTGATTGAGGAACAAACATTCTCAATGAACATTAGGACTATGTCTCATCATATTTTGAAGACTCTCTTGAAGTACCATGCACCATTCAAAAGTAAAAATTGGTAGAGAAAATGCAATTTTAGATATAAATACCTCTATCATTAATAAGGAAAAACCAAAAAAAGTGCAGGATAAATCAAAAGCTTTCATAGTAGAGCCAAGAGAGGATAAATCTGGTGAAAAAAAAAGTTGTGAAAGAATATTGATGAATAGAATAATAAGACCTACTCATTATACAGGTAAGGTAAAAAGAGAAAAAATATCAAATTATCAAGTGATATCTAGGGAAGTAAGAGCAAACATAAAGGAACGCAAACTAATATGGTTGAATTTCTCTTTACTAAACAACAAAATGATATTGGTAATTTGTAGGTGAGGTCAATAGCTTCTAAAGAGACATGATTAACATCTCATGGAATATAAGGGGTGTTAATGGCCCCTCAAAGCATAGGTGTATCAAGGATATTTATTTAAGTAATAAGCTTGATATTCTGTGTATCCAAGAAACTAAAATGACAAAGGAAGAATTTTCCAAAACTATGAAAGTAGTATGGACGAGATATGAATGGGATGTTATGAATTTTGAAGGAGCGATAGAGGGAATTTTACCTTGTTAGAATCATATTAGAACCTCCTGTGAAACCATTCATAAAACTAGGCATTAGATATCCTCTTGAGTCACATGCTACTTTGCATATATTCATTTCATCCTTATCAATATCTAAGACCTACAACTCAGTCACATAGATTAGAAGTATTGAGTGATATTGAAGCCTTTAGAAACCTGGTTCCATGATCATAGGAGATTTTAATTCCATAGCCAAGCTAGATGAAAAAATTAGGGGAATTAGAAAATTAACCCAAAGTATGAGAGATTTCTTAGATTTTATTCAAAACAATAATCTATAAGAGGTTGAGTTTGAAGAAGAAAACTATACATGGACCAACAACAAGAGAGACCATAACCTAATAGCAAAAACAAATGATAGATGCATACTCTTAGATCATTGGGTTTGGATTGAAGGCCAAAGTGAAATCAGAGAGGTAAGATTATTTACCAAAATATTCTAAGACTAAAGAAGTTTGAAGTTCTTAATGATAAACTGCCACAAGAAGTACCTCCAATTAAAACAAATGAAGATGATAGAAAACTTATGGAGTCTATTTCTCTCTAATAAATTCATTTAGATCTTTTCACTTTTGATAAGGATAATTTCCCAAGTTTTGATGGGCTCTCTAAAATATTCTCTCAACATAATTGGGATATAGTGAAGGATTATTTATTGGCGGTAGTGGAATAGTCTAGAGTAAAACAATACATACCCTATAAAATAAATGTAACATATCTTACCTTGATTTCAAAAAATAAGGATGCAAAATTGTTGATACATTTAGGCCCATAAGCCTATGTAATATGGCATATGATATTATATTTAAAGCGATGGTGAATCGATTAAGACCATTGTTAGAAAAAATTATTTTAGAAGAGCGAGGATTTATGAAAGGAAGACAAATTCTAGATAGGATCATAGTAGGTCATGAAGTTATGCATTCAAATTCACAAAAAAAAAGAGCAATGATCTTAAAACTTGATAGTAAAGCCTGTGATAGGGTTATATGGGATTTTCTTTTTGCAGTATTAGAAAATTTTGGATTTGGAAAGAAATGGATAATATGGATTAAAGCTTGTGTCACTACAGTTTCATATTCAGTGTTGGTCAATGAGTTAGAAACAAAATCATTTAAATCCAAGAGATGTCTTAGATAGGGAGAGCCTCTATCACCATATGTGTTCATTATTATGGTAGAGGTTTTGGTTAGGAACCTGAAGAAGGCTAACAAATATGTGCTTATAAGTGAACTTAAGGCTAGTAATAACATCAAAAACATCACCCATCAACATTTTTTTACGAGGAAAAATGTAAATGAGGCCATAAATTTGAATAACTTAACTAAAGGAATACAAAAGAGCATCAAGGCAGAAAGTTAATAGGACAAAATCCAAAATTTACTTCCTAAACACCCCAACTAGAATTAAAGTAAGGATATTCAGGTTACTTCAAATGTAGGTAAATTTATCAGCAACTTATCTAGGGATGCCCTTATTTTAGGGGAGAATGGGGATAGAATTATGGAATCCAATTATAAGTAAAGTTTAAAATAAACTTTCAGTATGGAAATGTAGATGCTTCTCGTTAGCAAGAAGAGTGCAACTAATTAAATTAGTTTGACAAGTCATTTATGTCCTTCTAAACCATGGCAAATTTGATAGAAAAATGTTAATCTATATTATACAAACATTTTTGTGGTCAAGATTACATGATAAAAGTAAATTTCCTTTGGTGAAATGGAGCAAGGTGTGTGATGATAAAACTAGGGGAGGTCTTACGGATGCAAACATAGTTCGTAGGAAAAAAGCAATTTGGAGATTGTACAAAGAGAGCCAAATATAATGGGCAAGAATTATTCTAAGTATATTGAGCCCAATGACCTAATCTTAATATTTACTACATTCTCACTACCAAATGGTTCAGCACTATGGAACGGTTTTAAAAAATCAATTGATCTAGTGATTAAAGGTCTTAGATGGGTGATGGTAACTTGAGAAATAAATTATATTTGGATGGATACTTGGTGTGATGAAAAAACCACTCAATCTAGATCTAATTTTGAAACCTTGGATGAGATTACTTCAATACATACATGGTGATAGGTTTTTTAATATTTTGAACAAGGATCAGGAAGGAAGATACAAATGGAAAGAATATTTTCTTACAAGTATACAAGGCATTGATGCTAGGAGGTGATTGAGTAGAAAGATAACAACAATAATTATTTTGAGGGTAACCAAGGATAAGTTGATTTGGGAGTTGAATAGCTCAAGAGAATGCACAAAAATAACTGGATATAATGTAAAGCACCAATAAAATAGAAATATCACAAGAATATGGAGAGATATTTGGTATAGCCAAAGCATTCCTAAATTTAAAATGTTTGTTTGGCTAGTAGGTCATAGAAATTTTTTATCATGGGATAACCTTATGAAAAGGGGTTTTCATGGCCCTTTGCAATGTTTTCTTTGTAAAAGGAGAGCATAGACCATCTCTTGGGACATTGCTCAATAGTCTGGAATCTATGATAATGGATTCTTAATATGTTTGGTAAATGCATGGTGATGAATGGAAAAATTGAAGAATGGTTCAAGCAATGGTAGAGCACTTTTAAAAGTGACGCTTTACAAACAATCTGGGATATATTACAAGAAATAATACTTTGGATTGTATGGCTAGAAAGGAAAAGATTTAAAGGAAATGAAATCAGTTTAGAGTTAATTAAAAAGAAGATTTGTTTAGTCATAGAGGAGTCTAAACCAATAGTATCAACCCACCCAATCCTTAATCTAGAAGCAGAGAGCCTTGATAGATGGATTCAAGTCATCAAATGGAATTATGATGTTGGATACAAGAGAAACAAAAAGAAGGCAAAGAATATAAAGTGGAAACCACCAAATGTGAAGTTGGTCAAATTGAATTTTGATGGAGCATTTAAAGGAAATCTAGGACCACTAGGAGGAGGTGGAATAATATGAAATAATAGATGAGATATTTTGTTGCATTATACTTTCAATAGTGGATTTAAGATAAATAATGAATTTGAAGCTTGGGTGTCTTTAGAAGGGTTAAAAATATGCAAACAAATGAAATTGAACAGAGTACGGATGGAAGGTGATTCACTCATAGTAATAAATGTGATTTTTTAGAGAAACAAAGGCTCCATGGAACATACAATAGATAATTATGGAAATACAAGACATTGCTATAGAGTTTGCAGAAATTAGGTTTACACATAGGTTAAGGGAAGGAAACAAATGTGAAGATAGGCTAGCCAATAGAGGGGTTTTAATTAAGGATCATGAAGTTAAATTCTCTTTTCCTTGGTTGGAGGAAGTAGTAAGTTTAGTTGAAGCTGACAAGAAAATGTTGTAACATTAATTTGTTTTCATAAAAAACTATTTATTACAATTTTTTGTGGTTACACTTATGTTTTAGGATGGAAACTAGCAATCTATATTTGGTAAAGTGGACTATGGTAGTGTGGTGTTTTAAAAATATTACTCGACTAAGATGCAACGCATAAACAGTAGAGGTGGATTTTTGGTATTGTGAGGATTGTTGTAGGAAATGTCAACGATAATGAGTTCTGAAATATTTGTATTCACACAAAACAAATTGAAGAAAAAAAATTAAAGTAAAAAATATAGATTTTTTATGTAAAATGATGTAGGTATTAAGTTATAGCAACTCAAATGAGATGCTAATTGCATCTATTTGTGAACTCTCAAATTGTAAAAAAGAGAGTTGTGATTTGTCAAGAGTGGAGGGCCTAAGTACAACCACTTGTAACAAACAAAATGAATGAGATGATTGAAATTAGAATTAATTAATTAGCCACTATCACACCAAATGTTTTTTTTTTTTTTTTAATTCGGTAATGTGATAAACCCCTCCAACCATGACATATAGGGTTGAGCAGTCCCCTCCCAACCATGATGCATAGGGTTGAGTAGTTTCCTTCCAACCATGGCCCTTGGTAAGGTCGACAGCTACACTAAGCAATAGGAGATTAACACACACCCACACAACCATGACCTACACTAAGCAATAGGAGATTAACACACACCCACACAACCATGACATATAGGGTTGAGCAGTTTCCTTCCAACCATGACCTTTGGTAAAGTCAACAGCTACACTAAGCAATAGGAGATTAACACACAACCACACACATGTCATGTCTTGGTTTGAACCTTTTGAAGAAGAAACAAACCACGAACTGTTGTGTTGTCCCCAACACTATCACATCAAATGTTATTAGTTTTTTTTATTAAGGTTAGTGTGAGAAACCCTTGATCGATGCTCAAAGCTGGGCATCCCCCATTGCAACTATAACTTCTTATGAGGATGAGAGTTGAACTTATCAATAGGGACCAAACACACAACCATACCACACCCACCCCTCACACACTCATCCACATCACAGTTTTTGAACCTTAAATCTCTTTAAAAAAATCAAAGACTAAATTATTACGCCGCCCTTCGAGACAAATGTTATTAATTTTATTAATTAATATTTTTTACTTAAAAAAAATCAAATTCAAGTTTTATTAAATTATTTTTATATTCATAATTATTAAGTATTATAATACAATATTATAATAACCCTAAAAAATTAAACGATATCAGATCTCGTCATACGTCATCCCTATACAGCGTGGAGCCCCAAAAAAGTCATCCCGACCCAAGTTGTAAGTAAAACATATCCTGTACATTTTTCATCTATGCGGGGATAGCTCAGTTGGGAGAGCGTCAGACTGAAGATCTGAACGTCGCGTTTTCGATCCACGCTCACCGCATTGGGCCTTTCTCTCTCAAAGTTAGAGGAGTTTTTTTAATTAAAAAATTTAATAAGTTTATTGAGTGGGATTTTAATTTTAGATTTAAAAAAAAAAAAAACTAAGATCCTTATCATAAGTTTATAAATTATTATTTTATTTTTTATTTACAGGTATAATTGGCAAGCACCATCTCAGCACACTGTCTGTTCTTTATGATCAATTCCACGAGGCCCGAAATTTGAACCTTGGACCTTTGCCTTTTTACTAGGTTTGGAAGAACCAATTGTCCTACACCTCAAACCTAAGCTTCTATATTAATTGAATCAATCTTATTTTTTATTTTCATTTGGGACATCCTCTGCCAAAGTTATGAGGTTTTTTTAAAACCACACTGGGGACATCCTCTCCCAAAGTTATGAGGTTTTTTTAAAACCAAAGAGAGTTAATGAGTTTACACAAGGTCTTTATAAGTGAGGTTTGAATTTTAGATTTTTAAAGAGAAGCCAATACCCTTACCAATGCAGTAAACTTGTAAACTAATTGAATCAATGTTATTTTTTATTTTATAAGTTATTATTTATTGAATTATTTTAATTGTAAAATTATGTAATTTGGGTCATTAAGTTTGTTTTTATTTTTATCCAAACAATTAATTTAATTAAACCAATGTTTATTTAGTGTATAAGTTGTTATTTATTGAACTATTTTAATTTAAAATGTAGATTATATTAAGTTGGTTTTTATTTTTATCCAAACAATTAATTTAATTAAACCAATGTTTATTTAGTGTATAAGTTGTTATTTATTGAACTATTTTAATTTAAAATGTAGATTATATTTTCATTATGTGGGTTGTTATCTATTAAACCATTTTAATTAATATTTGTTTTTTCACTTGGGACATCCTCGAAGTTAGGAGTTTTTTTTTTTAAACGAAGAAGATTAATTAATCGAACCAATGTTTTTTTTAATATAAGATGGATGAAGGGGTTTTGTAAGGTGCCCCAAACCTTTTACAAGAGTGGATCAACCAACCAGTTGAAAACAATGAATAAAGATATCAACATATCAAACCAAGGATCCACAAAACAAACAAACAATAAAGCTACATAATAGTCGAGTAGGACAAACAAAAAAATTTCCCAAGGGATCCTTACTATCGCAGATCAAAATCATTTGAAAACACAAATTATTTCCTCAAGATTTCATTATCTATTTGATTTAATCCATATAGGAAATCCTCCTGCCAAATTGTGCATCTTTCCTGCAAAAATCCCAAGTTTGCTAAAAAATTTGTCAATCTATTTCCCTCCCTGTAAATATGCTTAATCTCAACCGCTTGGAGGGTTAAAATTTATCTTTGAGTTTCAGCAAGTTCATTTCCAAGAAGGGACATGAACACCTTTGAGGATATTAATGATATTGAGGGAATCCCCTTCAATAATTACCTTCTTGTCATTCAAAATTTCCAGTTGACAAACCCCTTGAAAGAGAGCTCATGCCTCTGCAAAATGACTGGTCTAACAATCTATATTTTTAGCGAAAGCCAACAAAATCCTCCCATCAAAGTCTTTAACCAATACCCTTGCACCAACTTGTTCTAGATTCCCTTTAGAAGCTCCATCGAAATTTAGCTTCAACCAACCAGGAGGAGGAGGTTCTCAAATAGTAGTATGTCTAGCAGGAGCTTTAGGGCAATGTTCGAGAGAATAATCTCTAAATCCAAGAGTCGACTCCATCGCCAACTCCCCAATGGAAGTGACCTTATCTAAAGAAATTGCATCCACATTCTCAACAATGGCAGCAACAACACGAAGTGCCACAAACTTAGTCGGATGGGAGATATTTTAAAGGCTCTAGAATTCCTCTCCTTCCAAATATGCCACCAAAAATGAGGTAACCAAAAGGACCAAAAAGCTCGAAGATACGAAGACAAAGGGAGACCTCCATTGAATGATCAAGTCAGACAACAACTTCGGGAAAACCCAAACCACACTAACGGTCCTCAGGAACTGGGAGAAGATAAACTGAGAGAAGGGATAGTTAGACAATAGTTGCACAGGTGATTCTTTAGCACTACCACACAAGTAGCATCTTTTCGAGATAACCAATCCTCTTTTTTGTAAATTATCCAATGTGAGCACCAACAAGAAGAAAATATTAACTTTGGGGGTAAGACCCTTTAACCAGATATTACTAATGAGAAACCAAGGATCAAAGGGAACATCTAACATTAGGTAGGTTGACTTAACAAAAAAGCAACCGTCCTTCTTAGCCCCCCACACCAATCTATCTGGCCTATCCTGGTTAGGAATAACCATCCACTTTAGGATGTCCATTAGATCTTTTAATACAATTTCTTCCTGCAAAATCCCCCAAAAAACAAATAGTTTCCAACATTTTCTATCATTAATAGAGACAATGAAATCACATACCTTCAGTCCAAAATCTTGGCTTGTGATTGGTTCCACCAGACTCAAGTAAGGATATGATTCTAATGATCTATCAGCTGCCCATGTGTCTTTCCAAAAATCAATGCTCTACCCATTACATAATACCCATATTCCACCCTTTATGATATCAGAGCGACTATTAACAATGTTGCGCCAGAATGTTGAGCCAAGGGTAAGACTTGGATCTATGAGAAAATTACTAGTGTTACCTAAATATTTGGTTGCCAATATTTTAACCCAATTAACATTATCTTTTTGAACCAATCTCTAGCCTTGTTTAACTATTAGTGCTTTGTTTAACATTTTCATTCTTCTTAAGCCTAGACCTCCCAACTCTTTCCTACTGCACACCTGATCCCATGCCACAAGCAAGAACTTCTTCTCCTCAGAACCAAACCAGAGAAAGGATCATTGAATTTGTTCAATTTTTCAAAGAATATTTCTTGGAATCTGAAAGAGAAAAAAGTACACTGGTATGCTCTATAGAGTAGACTTAACTAACATAATTTTACCCGCTTGGCTCAAATGCCCCCCTTTCCATCCCGCTAATTTTTGTTAAAGTCTTTCTATAATTGGTTCCCATAGAGAAGTCTTAATCCCCCTTTGAACATTGGTAGTCGCAGATAAATTGACGGAAGGGATTCAATCTCACAACCCAAGATCTCAGCAATTTTCTACTACCTACCGAGAGGAGTATTTTGGAAGAACACCTTACTTTTCCTCAAACTCACTTTTTGCCTAGCCACTCTTTCATAGTCCTGGAGGATCTCTTTGACAGCTCTGGCCTAAGCTAAAAAGGATAATAACGTATCATCAACAAATTGGTGGTGTGAGATCGAGTCAATGGCAATTGCATGTTTGATTCCCACTACTGTGGGATTTGCCTTCAAAGCTCTTCCCAAAGACTTAGCCAATAAAATAAATAGATACAAAGACATAGGATCTCCCTGACAAATGCCTCTACAATTGCTAAAGTAACTAGTTGATGATCCATTAACTAATATTGAGAATTTTGTTGATGATACAAGCTCTGGTCAATCTAATCCAGTAAGGCTTGAAACCAAATTTTCCTAGAAATCTAAGTAGAAAGCTCCACAAAACCCAATCATATGCTTTATGCATATCAAGTTTGAGAAAAGTTCCTAGTCTTCTACTTTTGTCTACAGAATGAATCAACTCATACACTGCAATAACACCATCCAAAATTTGTCTGCTTGCTACAAATCCACTTTGAGGATGGTCAATAATTATTGGAAGGTATACTTTGAGCTTGTTTGCCATAGTTTTAGTGAGAATTTTAAAAAGTGTATTACAGAGGCTAATGGGCCTAAAATCAAAGAAATATTTAGCACCCACCGACTTCAGGATAAGAACTAAAAATGTTGAGTTTACATCAGCCAAAATTAAATTAGACTCTTGAATTTCCCTCATAGCTGAATAGATGTCACCACCTACGATGTACCAAAACCTTTGAAATAAAATAGGAGGAAAGTTGTCCGGCCCTCGAGCTTTCAGACCACCCATAGAGAAGACAATGACCCTAATTTCCTCATCCTAAAAGGGAGTACAAATATCTTCATTCATACAATCTGAAACTAGGGTGGGGATGTGGTGCAAAAGCCTCTCTTTAGCTTGAAGGTCCCTATCATCCCTAGAGCAGATGAGGGTTTTGAAAAACTTGACCGCTTCTTCCATGATTTCTTTAATATCCTTCAAGATAACACCATATTATTTCATAATTTCTCTAACTCTATTATTGCTCCTATGCCTTAAGGTGGACATGTGAAAGAATTTTGTGTTCCTATCACCTTCATGGAGCCAGAGAGATCTTAATTTCTAACGCCATAAAATTTCTTCATTTGCTATCACAAAATTCTAAATCTGCTAACAATTTTCTTTCCCAGTGTTAGTCCCATTTAGGCACCTCTCCTGACTCCAAATTTAATTCAACTTCCTTTAACTGCTTAGCCAACTCTTTTTCCTCTAGAACACATTCCCAAAAATGTACTTATTCCAAACCTTAATATTAGCTTTAACAAATTTGAGCTTTGAAGCCACTTGAGAAATAAGAGGGCCCAAAAAACCTTGAGACCACCATTCTAGAATTTTGGATTCTAAGCCTTGATGTTGCAGCCACATTGCCTCAAACCTAAAGGGTCTAGGAAAAAACTAGAGTTTGGGAATTTTTCAAATATCATAGGATTATGATCAGACCCCACTATGGGGAGAGAGAAAATGAATGCGTCTCTAAACACTAGAAGACCTTCCTTGGATACTAACACCCTATCCAACCTAATCTAAATATTATGATTGCATAGATGTCTATTACTCCAAGTGTATTTAGACCCCTTCAAATCCACATCCATTAGCTCTTTATTATTAATAAATGCAGCAAAAACTTCCATACTTTTAGAACTAAAATTACTACCACCCTTTTTATCCAAAGGGTATAAGGGGGTATTGAAGTCCCTAATGAGAATCCAAGCTTCCCCAAAAATCTCTCATAGGGCTCAAAGACTCCCACAAAATATTCATGTTAAGGGTTGTATTAGGGGCATACATATTAGACATAATCCATAACTACCTAGAGTTCTTACTTCAAAACAAAATATTAATCACTCTATAAAAAATAAGTAGAATGGATCCATCTAGTTTCTTAGGGTCACATAGACAAAGAAGATGCCCAAAAGCTCCATTGGCAGAGTTTGTTGCAAAACCCGCCTCCTTCCAAACTAATTATTTAACTACCTCTACATTAGAACTATCCATCTTAGTTTTTTGAATAAATATAACATCAGGTCTTACCTCTCTCCTGAGTGTTACCAAAATTCGTTTCTTGGAGGGCCCATTAAAGCCTCTGATATTCCACGATAACATCATATTCGAGATTTGGAGCCATTATTCCCACTCGAAGAACCAAGCGAGCTACAAAATGTGTCAAGTTTTAGTTTTTTACCTTTACTATCCTTCTCTTTCTCAAAATTCAATTGGAATTGACGTTCATCAACAATTTCTAACTTTACCTCATAGATCCTCAATGCTTTGTTAGAGGGTTTCCCTGCCTTACGATTACCTCCAACATCCATCTAACCTTTCTGAATACTTTTGGTTTTGGGTTTGGAATTGGTTGTGCATGAAGAGCCCACCCTTGGGAACAGTGACCATTTCAACTTGAGTAGGTTTTGTAACTCCTGACTAGGAGCCTCACTAGGCTTTTGGGGAGCAAAGTTCTTCTTTGACTTGCTCCTCAAAGAGTAAGCTTTGATAGGAGTTATGAAGGAAATTTGAAGGGATTAAAGTCTTCATCACCAAGTCTTTTGGGAGAACTTGGTCCACACTTCTACCACTAGATGGGTTCATATTTTAGACCACCACTTTGCCAAACTCATTAACATCCACCACAGGGACTTGGTCCATTATCCTTTCCTTTGGCTTAGGATCATTCGAAATCAATTCATGTTGGACTTTCTTAGAACAGGATCTTGTTCTTGGCTTAAACTAACCAACCTTTTGGTCTCATTCTTCCTTTGGATACCCCACTTGGGGCCTTACGAGAGTACAATCTAGATGAGTGATCATACCTCTTATAGGTAAAACATCTCATGGGTCCATTCTCATAAATAATCAACTGAATCCAGGTACCCTATCTGGACACAAGCTCAATTTGACTAGGTAAATAAGCCTTCGAGTCCACCATGATGCACATTCTAGAAAAAATCATCTTGGTCTTGGATCTGGTAGCTGAGTCAATCAAGACCAGGTCCCCAATAGCTCTAGATATTCCTTGCAAAATATCTTTGTGCCAAATATGAAAAGGTAAATATGGGAGTCACACCTAGAGGGGGGTCAAGTTCACCTTTTACATCTTGGGTTTGAAGTCTGGATTCTATTGTCATAGAAAGAGACCCCTCTTTCTAAAGAACCAGAAGCCTTCACCTAAAATACGCTTTGCATCCTCCTCACAATTCAGTTTGATGAGGAAGAAGGCATTAGACATTGCAACAATATCAAGCGACCCCAATGGATTCCATTTGAAAATTTCCCATAGTTGGATATAGTGAATATTTGATCTACCACCTTGGAACTTGTTGATCAAGTTCTATGACCCTTCCTCCATAGTCACATCCAAGATTTCATTCAATACAACTAGTTTATTACATATTGGAGAAAGGTTGAAGAGGGATATTGACAGATGAGCTTGCAAGACTTTAGCAATAACCGTAGCAAAGGAGGACACCCTAGGGTTAGAGGGGTGAACAAGCCTTGGGGACCCACTCACGGGTATCCCATAGGACACCCCACTACAATCGAGCACACCTTTTTCCCTTTCCTTCCTGACCAGCCCCTCAAGGGTTCCACCTTCCTGCTATCCACCTGATCCTCCAACTCCTTGTAGAGAACCAACACATCCATATTTCTACCAACCACCAAGCCTTTCAGATTCATGTTGACCATCAGTGCTTTCTTCCATTGTTACCCTAACACTATTGCACTTGTCTTTGTTGCCCTAGCATTGCTACAACATTGTTAAAACATTTTACTAATTTTCTTTCTACCTTTGCTGCCCTAGCATTGCTGCACTTGTCTTTGCTGCCCTAGCATTGCTGCACTACTTCATTAAAACCATTGGTATTTTTTATTATGCAAGTTTTTATTATCTGCTTGTTGTGGTGCAGTGGTAAATGCCTTGGATGCTGGTAGAGGCCGACCCAGGTTCCATTCCCCTTGTCTCCATCCTGCAGATATATGGTATAGTTAGGAATGTCCTATGTGCTGGTAGAGGTCGACAAGGCTCCATTCCTCCTATGTCCAACCTGTTGAAAGTGGCACCTCGAAAGGGGTGTTTTCCACTATAAATTAATTTTTCACCCAGGTGTTGTAGGTGAGTTGGAGAGGAGAGGGCAATCCTCCAAGGGAGGTCCTAGGTTCGAATCTCCACCCTACCAAAAAGCTGAATTGGGTACCCAAAATCCAATTGATAATGTTGGTGCGGGCAGGGTTGGGTGCGACCCTCGGGTGACTTTGACGGTGTAGAACCCCCTGTTCGTGGTCTCTTAGACCAAGGCGGCCCCGCAAGGGGTTTTTCACTTAAAAAAAGAAAAAATTGTTATTTATTAAACTATTGTAATTTTAAAATTTTGATATTTTTTTATTATGTGGGTTATTTTTTTTATATACAATTTTTTTTTCCACTAGTCCGTATCGATAAGTATTTGCTCCAGTGAGGGGACCTGAAGGGGCTCAGGATTGTAACCGTTGACCTTAAGCTAACAAACACTGGTCGATCTACTACCTCCGCTCTATTATGTGGGTTGTTATTTATTAAACCATTTTAATTAGTATTCATTTTGTTCACTGATACCACATTAATTATAATATTACTTAATTGACCTTTAAGAACATGTTACTTTGTCTTTTTTTTTTCTTTTTATATATAGGGGGTTGGTTACATCCACACTCTTTTTAGTAACTACCAAGTTCAGGGTTCAAACCATAGGGGTTGCTCCCAAAAATCCTATATCACTCGTTATTGTTGACCCAATGTGAGGGGGACCACTGGTTGCTCAATATTTCTATTGTTGTTGTCATTTAACACACACTCAGAGAATTCAGATCAAACTAATACCTTTGCAACAAATATGCTCCTGAAGTTTGAATGTAAGTCTCTTCTTGGTAAATATCTAGCCAGATAGACAAATATCAATCCACCTAACCCTTAAGGGTTAAAACTTGTTACTTTGTTGAAGGTACATGTTAGCTGACACACACTCAAAAAATTCAGATCAGACTACTACCTTTGCAACACATATGCTTCCAAAGTTTGAACCTAAATCTCTTCTTAATAAATGTCTAACCAGATAAACAAATACCAATCCACCTAACTCTTAAAGAATAGAACTTGTTACTTTGTCGAAGGTACATGTTAGCTTTAAATCAACATGTACATATTTATTTTTCTTAACAAGGGAGAAGAGCGTCTAAATTTTTAAAACTCAAGGAGGCTTTTCTTTTTACCAAGGAGATTAATTAATAGAACCAATGTTATATTTTTACTGTGTAAGTTGTTATTTATTAAACAGTTTTAGTTTTAATATTATATTATTTTTCATTGCGTGGGTTATTATCTATTAAACCATATTATTTAGTATTCATTTTTTTCACATGATATCACATTAATTATGATATTATTTAATTAACCTTTAAGAACTTGTTACTTTGTCAAAGAAGGTACATGTCAGCTTGAAATAAAAATCTTATGGTCAGAACAATTACAAGCTACCACATGTATTGCAGCTCAAGAATTCCTTCATTTATGGTGTCATTAAATAGAGTGTTGTGTTGAGGTGAAGACCAAAAACCCTTGCCTTTTTCTTCTATACTAATAATGCAACCACTCTTCTTGGGATTTTTCTTTAAGAATTTTCTTCTCATTATGTTTAATTGGTACTATGTTATTTTGTTTTTGAATAAGCTAGGTGTAGCTTTTATTTTTATTGGGCCACTCCCATTACAAAAAAACAAAGCATTACATTGTTCTTGTTACATTTATATCAAATTAATTAAATCATATCAACCTATTTTTTTTATCAAAAAAATTTATCTACTTTTGTTTTGTTACATAGGAGAGTTGGTCACAACCACACTATTTTTAATAACTGAAAAGCACATGGTTCAAACTATAGGGGCTGCTCCCACCAAATCTATTTCACCTCATTATTTTTGACCCAACGTGAAAGGGATCATCGATCGCTTAGAATTCATACCGTCATTGTTGGTTTGGCGTGTACTCAAAGGATTCAGATCATACTACTACCTTTGCAAACGAGCTACCTCCAAAGTTTGAACCTGGGTGTCTTCTTGGTATGTGTATAGTTAGATAAGCACTTACCAATCCACCTAGGCCTTGAGGGCCTTCATCTACCTTTATTATTAAAAATATTTTTCATCTTCTTCACTACTAAGTTTTCACAATCAACTCTTTTTTATCATTTCATACATATGCCTTCAAAAATTGAAATTTTGTTAAGATAAAACTCAAAACCATGAATGACTAAAATATTTGTTGCCTATTTTTCATATCTATAAATATAAATATATTGTTTATAAAAATTTGAGATTTTATTAATACTTTTTTAGGGTTCTTATTCCTGTCCCTAATATTCCAAGATATTCTTTTCATTGTTATTTTTTGGTTTTTATTTGTGGGTTTAGTCCCACTTCTTATTAACACTTGTGATAATTGCTTTTGTTTCCCATATCAGTATTTCTCTATTTTTTTTTCTCTTTGTTTTTTTCAATGAGTTTATAAATATTTTATGAGGGGTTTGGGTCACCTCGTATTAAGTGGGGTTTGAACCTTGGACCTCTCAAAGAGATGTCACAACCCTTTACCATTGTAGTAAGCTTGCAATTTTTTTTTTTTTTTCTTTGTGGGTCTTCCTATTTTTTTTTCATTTCCACCAATACTTTCATCTTCATCCATCTCTTCAATCTTCTCACACTGATCAAAGTGAGACCTATCATTTATAGGTATGTCTTGTTGTGCAGGATTTGCAGAGCAAGGAATAACCTTAAAAGCACATTCTTCTTTATATTGTCCTAGAAACACTAAAGTGCAGGGACACTCTTCCAAAGCAATTATCTTCTTATTCTACCCTAAAAACCCTAAATTATTATAGACATCCTTTGTCCTAATTTTTTTATCATGTTTCTCTTGAAACCCTAAAGTGCAAGGGATAACCTCTATACCACTTTCACTTTTATTACTAGGAGAGGATTCTATACTGCTTGAGGAAAATGAAGATAATTTACCTAGAAAGATCTTGACATCTTATGTTGTATTTGTGTTTGAATTTTTCTCTACATTTACCTTTGCACCTTTAATTCCTTGTGAACTTGAACTTACATATTGTACTTCCTCATCCCTTATATCCTTCTTTGTTTCTTCTAATTTTTGATCCAAGTGAGTTATGGTGGCCTTTTCCACAGGATGTTGTAGATAGGCTTTCTTTGCCCCTTCTTTATGAGTGGAATATCCTTCATATTATCTACCTTCTATTAATAAATGATTTCCTTACTTCACCTTGAATTTTTTCTTATGACCAAATTTTTTCTCTTTCTTCATAGTTTTCACTTTGTAAACTCTTGCCAAGTGGTCATTCTCATACCAATTGTGGCAAGGAAATGTGATGTTTCATAATCCACTTGTTGAACTCATTCTCTTGATTCAAATTAAATCTTAATGGATTGTAAAGGTTTTGAAATATCCATATCAACACATATTCTAGTATATATAGCATGCTTTCACTCCTTAATAGTTAGTCCTTTCTTGATGAATTCTCCTAGGGTATTTCTAATATTCTTCAAAACATCCTTATTAATAAGCTGATATGGAAGTCCAAAAAGCCTAACCTAAATTGGAAGCTTCTTAAAAGTATATGTCTCAATAGAAAATTTTTCTTATGAATGCTTCTCTTGGTGGTAAATGTTATGAAATGATTCCAATTTGTGCCAAGTGGCACTTTATTCCTTGCAAAGTTTTTCAAGTGTCTTCTTTCACTTTTACATGATCTTTACCTCCATGGAGCTTCGTTTGGTGCACAATTATCTTCTTCATTTGTTGTGTAATGGCATCTTCTTTCTTCACTATACCTATGAGTGAAAGGTTTCAATAATGTGCTTTTGTTGTAAATTTTCATCGCTTTTGGTGAGTTTGAAGATCTTAAGTACTTGGTACTTTGGCCACCTCCTAGACTTGTTAGAAATCTTCTATCTGAATTGTTGTCTTTGATGAGATCCTATCTTCTCAATGTGTGTGTGACAATGAAATATAAGCAATATTATGAGCTATGTTATCCACTCAACTAAACTTACGATCAATGTGTGCTTATTCATTGTGTATTGGTTGTATTCACACTCTCTCTTGACATCAATGTGCTACCTATACTCTCCTTTATGAGCAAACCTTTTGAAAATCCTTTCTTAACCTTCACCAAAGGATTTTTTTGTGCACCTTCTTATATCCTCTCCAAGGACTCTTTTGATGCTAAACGTCTCTAAAAAAACATATTTCTCCTTCTATAGCTGTCACCTCCTTGTTATCTGCAACTTGTACGTAGGTTTACTCTTGTTATCCCTTTGGTCTTATGTAGCTATGCTTCATATTCTAAACATGATGCTCTTAGTAACTTTCCTCCTTGATTAGTGCTTATATTTCCTGATTATGGCATGTTGAGTGCTTTCAATCTATGCTCTCTTATGACACCTTTAATATTGATGCTATGCAAATGTATAGTAGATGTTTACCCCCTGTGATCTTGAACCAATTCTCCTTATCTTTTGTAATGTTGGATGGGGTGAAACCGAGTGTTGCTTTCAATGTTTGGCAACTCCTTCCTTGCTTGGTTACTTCAATACTCACTATCCAAGCTTATTAAATTTATGTAATCTATAGTCTTCTTTTGTTTAGAGTAAACAATAGAATGTTGATCAATTTATTTCTCTTGAAATGTACCTAAATTCTATTTTTCTCTTATGTGTAGGTTTAGACCTTGTAGATGATACCTTCTGGACTATTTTTGAAGACTTGAAACAAATTCTATTTATGCAACCTTTAAAATTGAAACTTGTACTTAGTAACCTTAATGAGAATCCAGATATAAAGGCTTAACTAAAGAACCTTTTTTTTTTGCACCCTTTGTTGCATACCTTCTTCACTTCATATATGGTGATGACGATGGTGATTTAGGTCACCTTAAGTTGCTGTCTTTTGTAAATGTTATTACAACTCTTCTAAGTTGTCCAAAACAACTCACTTGATCACATTTTTATAGATTCAATACTTGATTAATATGCTACCCAATACTGTAACTTGATGGCTTAAATGCTCCTTCAGGATGTAACTCTAAAATATGATCTTTGATAACTATTAATGTTGCCCAAATATCCTTAATTTGTAGATGATTTCCTTATCCAAAAGGCTATCCAATTTCTTTGGAAGTTGTAACTTTAATCCTCTTTTTGAATACAACATTATCTCCTTCAATTTGTTGCTTTTTTGCTATCCACGAACTCTATATTTTTGCAGCTATAAGTGTTGTCAATATGTTGTCTTTTATTTGTTCTTCAAATTTGAATATTTTAAGATTGTAAGGCAATCAATACCTTCATTGAAAATCTGTCTTTGAATCCTAAAAAAATGGTAAGATCCTCCCCAAATCGTATTTGATATTTTCACTCAATAATACTTCAATGATGGTCCCCAAATATCCTAGGTTTGGTAGTTTTTCTATCTCCTTTCTCTTACTGAATTCTGACTTCAACCTAAAATATCCTTAAACAATCTATCAATCTTGAGATCTATTCCAAACTACCTTATGATTTGACAATATTCTTGCCAAATATTCTCCTTTGGGCTTGTTGTTATATGATGATAATTGTCTCAATTCCTTAGCTTCTTCTTTGGTAGTAATTTCTCCAATGAGTTATTGTAGGAACTCTTTCAATGAGGCTCACCAAGCCTTCTTCTTGTTTCTCCTTGAGACCTCTCCAAGGTCCTCAAAATTACAGCTTCAAAATCTTCAATGAGACCTTCCTTGGCCTCTCCAATCTTCAACTATGGAAGTTTTGTAGTGAGATCTTCTTCTAGGATCTCTTGAATCTACTGCTACTGAGATCTGTAATAGAACTTTTTTTTAGTTCCTCTTAATGCTCAATCTTCCACTATGGAATTTCTTCAATAGGGCCTTCAATGAACCTCTTCTTCAATGTGAGGTTTTTAGTCTTCAATGGAGATCACCAATCTCCAATATTTGCTAGGACTCTTCTCCTTGAGTCTCTTCAATTTTCAATAGGTCTTCTTTCTAGGACCTCCTTCCTAGATTTGCAGTCTTCAATGTGGCTTCCTTGGCCACTACATATTTTCAATATTTCAACTAGGAGTCTTTAATATGTAAATCTCTCAAGGGAAACTTTCTCCTTAGGCCTCCAAATCTTCAATCCTTATTTTTTTGCAACAAAGAATTAATCCCTACTCGAGGAAATTAATGTTGACCTTCAGGCAACGAAGATGGAGTTCTTCTCTATCTATTGTAGGAAGCTTTCCACCTTTTGAGAGTTAATTTTATGCAACAAGAAAAACTTAGATGATAGTAACCCAATGGTTTTCCTAACAAAAATTTCTCTCTTGCAATAAAATATTAGAGATAATAAAAATTACCGACTCTAAAGAAAATGATCTTCACTAGTTGGAATGCCAATCTAGTAGATGCAATGCTGAGTTCTAGTCCTCACATATTTTTGTAACTCTATGGAAAAACTCTAGCCAAATAAATCATGTGGTTTTTTGTACTTTCTATTCTTCTATCTAGAGCTACTTCTATCAAAAATCTATTGTGATGGTATTTGCATGCAGTAGTGCACTATGGATGATATGGTTTACAAATACTCAACAATAACAATGATGATCACTTTAAGATTTCTTTTGATCCACCGTGGCTTTGATACCACTGTTAGCTTTTGGAGCCTTAAAATTAAAGGAAATGTGGTCACAAGTATAAAATTAAGCATGCAATGGTATAACTATAATAATGGAAACTTAACATGCTTAAAAATATGATAGAAAACTTGATACAATGTTGTAGAAATACTCATCTAAGAAATCTCACAAAAATTACGATGCTCCTATCATGGAGTTTACAACTCCTCCATGATATCAAAATGGAGCTACATTGTGCCCTACTACTACTCTCACTTATGCACTACACACTCTCCCACTAAACACTCATTATGAGACATTTATATAGAAAAATAGATTCCTTGCCTCTCACTCAACCTTGAGACTCATGTACATGTGGACTACATGCAAATTTACATCAATGCACATTCTAACACTTGTAAATTTATTAAATTACTCTAATGAACTATTTATCTCCTAATATAATCCTAATCTAAACATGTACCCATGAAGGTACATTAGTAAAGAACCAAATGATGTAATATATTCCAACACAACATCCTATAATCTATGCATAACCTTAAGGCTTCACCACATTTGAGTTTGATGTTGCTACAGATGACACTCAAGTGGATAGGAATGGTTAACATCTCATATTTTTTGGGTTCACCTTACTAAATTTCATTGTTTATAAGGATGCCAAAGTGGTCCTCCCACCTTTTCTATGCCTTACCTGACATTGGACCATTTGACCATAGCATAGTGATTATCCTTTAAAGCCCATAACACTTAAAGGGAGATGCATATTCCCTAACCTATCCATAAGTCCATCTATGTAGGTTATTTTGGTGTAAAGCCTTGATGCTTAGTTACCATACCTCTACGAGCTAAGGTCATCATTAGTCACTTGGTAATAAGCATGGTCCCTCAACCTCATTTTCCAAGGTACCACCATAGCTATCTCATAGTTGATTGCATTATATACATAGTTGTGGAACACCTGATCCTCATTATTCGATATGCATCAATCATGGGTATTACATTAATCTCGTAAATCCTTCTAGATTCATGATTTTTTAGCTATTCCCTCACTGCAACTCCTTCTAGAACTCACCTCTACCTAGTTATTGCATCACTGCAACTCCTCCTAGAATTGGGCTAATTCTTTGACTCAAGGATCCTACAAGGTTCTATATCAATGCCCAAGAAACCCTTCCCAATATTCATGCTTAAACCAAAAAAATATCTCTCTTACAATTAAGCAAATAAAGTGTTATAATAGAAATAACATGCTTAGTTATAATCCAATGCTAGATCTAGGATGAAGTAGACCATTACATAACACCATAAAACTAGCATGTAAAAAAATCTTGCTAAATCAAAATCATGATTAAATTAATCATATTCCTATTTCCAAATGTAATGTTAACATAAAATATCTACTTAATATAAGCTTATAAGTAACCCCTTAAAATATCAATACAACATTTAATTTTTCTTTTCTTTCCATAGTGAAAGGCATCATCAAAGAGATCAATACTAACTTATTATTTTAATTATTCTAAGCCAAGCATCTCATGTAATTTTATAAATATTTCCAAGCCTCTATATTTCAGGAAAAGAAAAATATTCAAATGTTACATAACAAAACTTTCATTTACATAAATAAATTTTCATTCCCAAATACATTAGGGCAAGTACACCCAAATGTCCTTTGCACCATCTTCTCTTCATGATCCTCTTCATGAAGGAATCCCCATGAACTTTAAGAGATCTTAGGGATTAGGACAACTCTTAATGCAATGCAACTTAACATGCTCTATTTATATATGCAAACATCCATGCAAAAATACAATCCAAGCAACAATGAGAGAATCCCATACTTCTCTCTATAAAGGTTTCCATATCTACCAAGCCTCTAGAAAAACTTTATAAATATTTACCAAAAATCCAAAGCTCTTTTTCTTCAATAATAAGAAAATATTTTTTTTTCGTTTCCCTTCTTTAAAAAAGAATGCAACAACATAAATAAAATATCTCTTTATTTATTCATCAATGAATACAAATCAATTTTTTTCATTTTGAAACTAAGCAGTAAGCATAATGGAGTTATATATATATATATATATATATATATATATATATATATATATATATATATATATATATATATATATATATATATATATATATATTCACACTATTAAAAAAAACATGACTACTAGTATAACTTCACCAAGCATGAAAATCAAAGCTTTTGTTCAACAACTCAAAAAAATCAAAATCTAAACCTTTTAAAGACAAGCCTTCCTTTAACATTTTCAATACTTTAAGTAAAGGACATTTAAAAGATTTTCTAATACTTCTCTCTATAAAGGTTTCCATGTCTACCAAGCCTCTAGAAAAACTTTATAAATACTTACCAAAAATCCAAAGCTCTTTTTCTTCAATAATAAGAAAATATTTTTTTTTCGTTTCCCTTCTTTAAAAAAGAATGCAACAACATAAATAAAATATCTCTTTATTTATTCATCAATGAATACAAATCAATTTTTTTCATTTTGAAACTAAGCGAAGAATGAGTATAATGGAGTTATATATATATATATATATATATATATATATATATATATATATATATATATATATATATATATTCACACTATTAAAAAAAACATGACTACTAGCATAACTTCACCAAAGCATGAAACCCAAAGCTTTTGTTCAATAGCTCAAAAAAATAAAAATATAAACCTTTTAAAGACAAGCCTTCCTTTAACATTTTCAATACTTTAAGTAAAGGATATTTTAAAGGCTCTTTCTAATACTTTAATACATTTCCTAAAGTTTTTTATCTAGATATTAAATATTAAAAGCATAATTAAAAACGATACTTAAGCCCATGCACAACAACAACGTTTGCAAGGAAAATCCCTGGAGCCGATAATGCTTGTAACTCGGCCAAGATTCCTTAAACCTGTCAAAGACTTGAAGGCCTACGTCTAGAGAAATCAAGGAATACAAATAAGCTCCACATAAATCATACAATAAATACCTATCACTAAGACTTGGAAACCTTTTCTTAGATGAATATGCGTAGACCTGAGCATCAATGCTCACCTTGGGAACACAATCCCAAACCTGTTATCTAACAACATGTCCTAAGGTGCATAGTGGACTACAAATTCAATACTGCAAGAGATTCTAACAAATAGCAACTCAACTTAATAATATGTTCATAGCGAGGACCAAAGCCAAATTTAGAGTCTAAAATATCAAAAGTTTTAACACCAAATTTAAGCCCTAAGTGAGCAGCTATCAAGCATAAACCACTAAGAAAAGCTTATGGAAAAGTAGCTTAACACATTTGGTAATGAAAACCAAGAAGTGATTACTAAGTAACGAATAACAAGCATACAAAGGTCATTCATGCTACTCACTATATTCGCTCATAGGTTCAGATGTCCAACAACACAGCTTGCTCTTCACTCTTCTCTGGCTTTCTCTTTACCTTTACTGCCATCAACCTCCATTGTAGAAAACCTTATTTCCATTATAGCCTTGCTTCCTCTAATGCATGAGCGTTGTCAATGTCAACTAAGAATCAAATGCCAATGTCTCGCAACGTGCTTTGATTTAGCATGCACTAAGGTTTAATTATTATTTAATAACATTATTACCCTTAATCAAAACATTAATATTATCCCATAATGCTTTCTATATTGCAAACCTTCAAAATAATATTTTAAGAAATAAAGCTAATTAATCCCTTCTTTCATTTGAAGCCTTGCTAACATAAGTAATTAATCTAAATTTCATCCACAATATTATTACCTTTAACCATAGGTAAATTAGATTAATTAATTTTTGATTAATACCAAATGCTAATATTAATTATTAGCTTTGATATTAATAGCACAAGTATTAATATTATTAACCATATTAATACTTTATTGGTACAATCAAATAAATCTATGCTTTTCAACAAACTTAAGCAATACAAGGACTTTCCAAGCAATAATACACCACGTTGCTTTATCCTTTAGTAGGTGGATTTTTAAGATAACCAAAATGTTATCCCCACTCTACTAAGGATGACTCCTTTGCCAAAAATATCTCATGGTCCAATGGTGTATTCAAACACAAGCATATATGCAATGCATCTAAATGAAGGATACTCTTTTACCCTTGAGTTGTTGATGAACAAGTCATCAACCATCATTTTTCATTTTTTTCTCAACTCTGGTGGTTGTCCATATCAATCCACCGATGAGAGTACTTGGTCCTACAACCATAAAATCCATCAACAATACCATATTCTAAAGTAGCATAATCAATCATTAAATACACTTTTCAATCATAAAATGAAACTATGTATTAGATATCCACACATCTTTACATAATTCATATATAAATAATAAGTCTTGCCAAGGAGGGTCGCTACACAGGGTAGAGCAAAATTGAATTTACCTCAACTCAAGAAGAAGGTTTTCCATAAAGGAATGTTTGATAAAGAGATTGCAGCCATTGAAAGAGATAGTAGTGAGAAGACCATGTTTGAAAGGAGCCAAGCCTTGCAGAAAGAAAACCCACATTTGCATAGAAGAAGACCCATGATTGCACTGAAGTTATTTGTGATAATACAAGAACTAAGATACAAAGGAAGTCAAAGGAAAAAACTCCTTTGAAAGTTCAACTAGATAGAACATTGGCCAACACAGTTATGAATATTGAAGATTGAAAGAAGATGAAAGAAGAAATAAGAAGGAGAAAGGTGAAGAAGAATTGTCAAGTAAGGAAGATTTGATCATTTAAAGAAAGTGATTTTAATTCTTGGGAGGAGAAACTATTGTTTGAAGGGAGGAGAAATTAATATTTTTGCTAGGAGATATAAGAAAAACTTTGGAGGAAGAAAAAATTATGTGAGATATAAGGAAAATTTAATAAAATATATTGTCCACATAGATAGAAGAATTATTTGAAAAAAAAAGAGATTAATTAAAAAAACAAACAAAAATAAATTTTATTTTTTGAAAAGGAAAATTGAAGAAAATAATAGAGAAGAAGAAATTTGAAGATTGGAGAGAAGAGAATTAAAGCAGTGAAAAGATTAATGAGTTTGGAATATAGATAAGATGAAGGAGATATATGTGTAGGTTCGAAGAAAGAGTATGCACCTCCGAAAATGCATTGTGAAGAAGTTTGAATGTGAGAACAAGCGAAACAATAAGCATCCAATGGAAGAAAAAAAAAAAAAAAGGAAGCATCCAAAGTCTAGACGACGTCCATCAGAAGTGTCTAGCGAGAGCATAGAAAGAAGAGGAAATACTTTGCATGAAAACAACGTGCAGGAAATACAATAGCGATACGAATCATTTAATAAATACAGTCAACAGGAGAAAAGGAGGCATTAATAAAAAATATGACAATAATCTGTAGAATGCACAATGTCAGAATCAAAGTAACACAGTGAAACGATGCCAGTAGAGAGAGTGAAACATTTTGTTTACAGTGAAATATCGGTGTGTTGAAGAACGAAGACAGAATATTGCATGCGACAATAATATTAAGGTTTTTTTTTTTTTTTTTTAATATTAAGGTATTCTTTATACCATTAATAAATTATTTGTTGGAGAATTGGAAAAGTGAAATTTATCTTAATTTGAAGGCACGGCAGAAAATCTTTGGTTTATTTAGCTAGAGATTAATGTTAGAGATTAATTAGAAGTTTAATCATTGTGAGCAAGCATGTAATTGAAGAAAAATTTGAGAGTTATAAATCTTTAATATTAATTGTAAATTGAAGGAAGCGAAAAGAAATTAAATCTAGGAGTTATAAAAAGATTCAGAGAATAAATTGATTATTGAGAATAATGTTGGGAGATCTAAGAAGAAAAAGAAGTTTTTTAGTTTTTTTTATTTTAAGAAATTCTTGAGCAGCAGAATTGTCAAAAGGTGAATTGAGTGAAGGAAATTTATTTTGAATGTTTTATTTTGAATCTAGCATGAGAAACGACATCCATGAATGAAGACCATTCTTTAATGAAAAAAAATGCTCATTTTCTAAGATGCTGGTGATAATGATAGCCTGTGTAAAATCTATAAAATATTTGGTAAAATTTATTTTGGTGACTACATGATCTATTTGCCAGGTTACCCGAATGAAAACCAAAACGAAAGTGGTGGAAGAAAAATGAAATCGCCACAAATGCATTACTACAACTTTGTCTTGAATAAGAATAAAATTACAAGGAAAGATCCATGTTATTTGGCCCATCAAGAAAAGCAATCTTTGGATGTGTGGAATTCTAAATTGACTAATAAGAATAGGTATAATATTCCGGGATGGATGATAAGACTGTCACTAAAGAGATCTCTATAGCAGAATTCAAACCCATTTTAAATTCAAATACATGCACAAGGATTCAATTATTTTTGGATTGTATAGAGAAACAATTTGAAAGATATAACACATGTTATCTTGAAATTCGACCCGAAGTTTTTAAATCTGGATTTGCATCAAAGAAAGCAAGGCAAGATTCTATTTCATTGTATGCATGTTTGGAGTCTTTCTTAAGTGAAGAACCATTGGCTCTCGAACACACATGGAATTTCCCATCCTGTAAGGAATATCTACAAGCTATTAAAGGTAAGATTTATGGCAGTTGTCTAAAGAGGTTTCATATGTTCGATCAGCGAAAAATAAATTGAAGGCATTTGTAAACTTTCCTATTCAGGACCTTGACCTGACCAAGTATGTTGCAAGAAAGAATGGACCACATAGGCAGAGTTGTATGTTGTTAGGTAGTATGGGCAGTGGTCACTATACTACTCATATCAAGTTTTTAGACAAAAAAATAGATGGTATAAATTTTATGATATCCATGTCTCTCTCATTATTCTTATTAGTGAGGATGAGATAAAGACACCAACAACTTATTTTGTATCTTTATGAGTTGTATTTGTTAGTAGTATGGAAAGTGGTCACTATATTACTCATGTCAAGCTTTTAGATAAAAATAGATGTATAAATTTTATGATAAGATAAAGACACCAACAACTTATTATGCATCTTTATGAGTTGTATGTTATTAGTAATCATTATGGTAGTATGGGAAATGGTCACTATACTACTTATGTCAAGATTTTAGACAAAAATAGATGGTATAGATTTTATGATATCCATGTCTCTCCTATTATTCTTATTAGTGAGGATGAGATAAAGACACCAACAACTTATTATGTATTATTTTGCAGAAGAATTAAAGTTGAAGATGGTTCAATGAGTAAATGGAAGTTGAAGACAAATAGAGAAAAATAATTAAACTCTGCAAGGCAGGCAAATTTAAATGAGTTTTTTAATTTAATGTTGGACATATTATATTATTTGGTTTTTTAATATATATTTAGATTAAAGTGTGTTTATTATTTGAGGTTATAGTATGTGTCAAGTTCTTCAGTGTGTAAGATGTCACGTGTGGAAGTGTGAGTTATGAGTGTGAAGTGTCAAGTTTAAAAGTAAGAAATTATGTGAGGTGTCTCGTGTGAAAGTATGAATTTTGAGTGTGAAAGTGTAAGTTTAGAAATAAGGAATTATGAACAATCATAAGAGAATTTATCTTTATGTAATATATGAGATTTATTATGTGAGGAAAATATCATGTACTATCTGGGTGTGGTCTACTAGCAAAGACGCCGCTTACATTATCGATGATGTGACCCGGATTCAATCCCGTGGCGGATATATATAATAAGAAGTATTTACTTAATTAAAAAAAAATCTTATGTAAATATACATGGAAGATAAAGTATTGTATGGAAATAATATTACATTTATACATTACAATAGTAAATTAATTTTTGCATTATTTAAGTGATTTATCTAAGAAGGATGTTGTTGAGGTTAGAAAGAGAAAATGAAACTTAAATTTACTAGGCACTGAAATGAATGAGAGTTGTGGGTCATTGAAACCTATATACAATGGTTAGTGGCATTCAACGTTGGAAGTATATATATATAGTCCCAGAAGCCTGGTCCCGTCCCCATCAAATTTGCTCTGTTCCTAGGCTGTTCTAATTGATCTGCATCCGAGAACCATGGACTATGTGAGGTCAGGTCCTTATGGCCAGATCATTTCGTGTTTGGTCAATCCAAAGTGGGCAATTATTGGGCCAAGGGCCATCACACCATGGGCGCTGAGCTTATTGATACCGTATTCAATGTGGTTCGAAAAGAGGCGATAACTGCGATTGCCTCCATGGTATTTGAAATTCATTTGTTATGGTTCTAATTTTGGGGATTCGAGTAAGATTGGTTGTTTGGTGCAGAGTTTCAGGTGTGCCATTCTGGGAGGTGGGGCATGCTACTAATATTCAAGATCACATAAGAGTACCCCGATTGAATGATGCTCACATTCTCTATCTTCCCCTCCCCAAGGTCTCTTATACTGTGGTGGAGCTTTACAATGCCACTTTCTCTGTTCATCAGCTGGTGGAAATTGTAGACGAGTGTATGGTACTGTGACAACTAAGCCCTCCCTCTACAACATCTACTTTAAGACCCTCAAGCTAATTACCACTAGCAGTACTCATTAATATTTTTAAGCCTTTAAATGTGATGTCAACATCTTGTTGCAGTTTAGTGTTTTGTTTCATTTTGATTTTTTACATTTTAATTTGTAAGTGTATTGTACATTTTTATAATTTATGTTTGATTAGATTATTTTTAATGATAGGAATTTATATGTTTATATAGATTCAACAACTTCAATAATGAAAGCATTGTTGTTTCATATAAGAGGTTGAATTGAGAGAAATGGAAGGTATATTGTTGTTTCTTAATACTTGTTCTTTTACTTGAGTCATTGTCAAAATATAAACAAAACTTATAGTTATATTTTTTCTATTTAAATATTTTGTTACTAATGAAAAGTTATCATATAAAATATTTGTTAGACCATCAATATCAATTTATATATTTATTCCTTCATATAGAGGAGTTGGAGAGTAAGTGGGAAAATTCTCCAGTTGTAATCGAGAGGCCCGGGTTCAAATCTCTCCCCTCACATGTTGTGGATATGCTATGTAAAAGGTTATATCACATGTTGGGGATATGCTATGTAAAAGGTTATATCATGACCACATAATAATATTTTACCCCATTTTAAAAAATATATATCAATTCATATATTTATTATATAGCAATATTTAAGCAAAGGTAAACAACTTAATTTTAAATATTTGGATTCTTAGTTTATAATTTTAAGGTTTGGATCCTTGCAATTTATATTTGCATTTAAAGAGTTTATTTTTTTTGCATTTTTTGAGTGATTTTATGTTCATTGAATCTTTTGATATTTTTGAGATATTATTTGATCATAGTGATTAATAATTTTATGAGAAGAAAGGTGATTTGCTAAAAAAAACCTGGTTAAAGTTCTTACAGGGAGGTCAAACTTTCCATTTTCAACTTATTTTTAAGATATTGTTTAAATATTTCCCTTAGAATTTTGGTGTTTGAAAGAAATTTTAAATTTTGGAATTTTGGTGTTTGAAAGAAAGTTTAAATTTTTTAAAGGCAACATTGCGGGTTCAATTCACAATTTGCATAGGGAGTAAGTTGAACAAAATGTTTTAAAAAAATATATTGAAAGAAAGTTGTTTTAGAAGCAAGGTTGAAAGAAAATTTAAAATTTGTTTTTTAATGGGTGGAAAAGAAAGTTTTTTTTTTTAATATATAGTTCTCAAAAAAATTGGATTATAGTAAATGTTTTCAAAATAAAAATAAAAATAAAAAAGCATCGGAGCATTTTATTTTAAGTCATGAAGAGTGAAAAGTTGGCATTAATATTTGAAATAAAAAATAGTGAATATTTTTGCAAGGAGAATAATATTTTTTTGTAAAAGGTGCATTTTCAACAGTGATCAACACCTTATTTTTTAAACAAATTTTGCATCAAAAACAATTTTGTATACAAAACAAAACATGTGCTTTGCAAATTTGAAGTGTTTGGTATAAACGATACCTCTAGCTTGCATTTACAGGTAATGTTGTCACATTTTTTTGTGGAAAACACCATTTTTAGGGTGCCACTTTCAGGTAAGTCCCAAGGAGGCAGGGGTATCTATTTCATCAAAATCATCTAGGGCTTGCACTTGACCTACCCCCTGCGACACACTCAAAGAGCATGCCTAGCCCAAAGTAAATCAACCAACAAGTCATGCATGTATCAACCAAAAAGGTAAAAAAAATGCCAATTACTCAAGGCTCATGCAAATTGTAGCAATCATAAGGCTTTCTCCAACCTACTTTCACCATGACTAGTTCTAGCAGCACCCTCATTATAATTATTGATAGATAAATAATTATATGCTTCGTGCCCTCAGGACCATTCATGTTAGCAAACTGGTTGATCCAGGTGATCTCTCTAAGACCTCTATCCACTCTACAATTAGCAATAGCATCATCCACCTTGTTTACAGATCTTTGCACATTAAAGTACTCGAAGGATTGAAACGAGTGTCAAAGGTTTTTTATAGTCTAAATAATAACCCCCATCCTCTAGTTAGAGAACGAGGAAGATCATTTTTTATCTTTTAATTGGTTGATGATCACTTGGAAATCCCCTTCAACATAAATATTTCGTCAATTTTGTTTAAGGACCCACAACAACCCTTCAAGGAGGGTTTGTGCCTCAGCATGATTGTTAGTGGTATCTTCAAGGCTAAAGAAAATATAACTTATCATATTCCGTTAGTCATCACAAAAAATTCCACCCATGCCAGCTTTACTCGGGTTCTCTTGGGATGCACCATCAAAGTTAAACTTAACAAACCCTTTATGGGGAGGTTGTTAGCCTATTTTTGTATGATTCTTAGAGTTTTTATTTTTCTTGATTGGGCACCAAATGCTTTTGTCATCTAAATGTTGGCCCAACCATTGATTCTTGATATCTCTAAGATTGTTATCCATGGGTTTATCCCAATCCTCCCACTGCTTGACCAAAATAGATTCAGCCATTGCCCTCTAAAAAAAAAGCCAGGTTTAGAATTAGAGGATTCTTTCATCCCTAAAAATTAGTTTATTTATCTATAACCAAATCAACCAAATAATGTAATGAGGGTCCATTCCTAGATGGCTCTAATATAGTTAGGATCAGATTTTGGCTAACCCACTCAAAAATCAGATCCCTTATAGTCTAAAATTTATCGAGAAGCCCTATCTAAGAGTTTGCAAAGTCTCACTAGAGGGATTGAGAAAAGGGGCAAGAAAGGAAGATATATTTGATGGTTTCAGTATCAAATTCATAATTTGGGCATGTAAAGGGGCCATAGTAGTCTATCTTCATCAAGTTATTACCAGTTAAAATTTTGTCTTACACCACCAGCCAAACAAAAATCAAGATCTTGGGTCAAACATCTTTCCTCCATATTCTCTATAAGATTTCCTATCCTATTAAAGTTTACCTCCATAAGAAAATCGTAAGCTTTATTGGTAGTAAAGTTTTCATCTTTGCTTCTTCCCCAACATAACAATTCGGGCCCTTGCAATAGGAAAGCTTCCTGCTAGAGATGATTCCCCAATTTTTTTTTTTATCAACTTCTTTGATTTGACCAAGCCAAAATTGATGTTCTTTCCATAAATGAAGCACCACCCTACCAGTCTCATGGTGAATGGAATGGACCTAAACGTAGTCCTTGACTTGGCTCCAATCCCCCTCTTCAAAAGCCTCCTTCAAATTAATCAAGGAATTATCTTCTCTTAAAGGTTCATATTGGTTCCATGTATCCTCCCAAAAGAGAGCATGGTTGTCATCCCTGATCTTCTAGAAGGCTGTAGACTACACCCATGCATTGTGGAATGTTAGACTTGTCTAAAGAGAGGAAATTGGGGGAAAGTGTTCAAGCCTAATCAACTCCTTCCAGTCCACCTAAGGGATATATTTTTGCTTAAGAATTCTGGCCCAAAAAAGGTTCTCTCAATTGTAAAATATCCAAAATAGTTTCCCATTAAGGGATTTGTTGAAGATTTGAAGATCTTTAATTCCAAGGCCCCCCTCCTATAGAAGTTTGAAAATATTTTTCTAAGCAACAAGAGATCATTTTATTTCTAGAGAGGGACGACTCAAAAAAGTACTTTTGAAGTTTTCAAAGGGGGTTAAATACCTTTGTAGACACTAATAAAGTAGAGAAGAAGTAGACTGAAAGAGCTTGGAGAATGAACTTGAGAAGGGTTAATCTGCCAGTCGAGGAAATCCATTTGAAATTCCATCCCTACAACCTCTCTCTAAATTTAGAGATAATTTCACTCCAATCCAATCTTTTAGGATTAGAGTTAGTTAAAGGAAAGCCCAAGTACTTGAAAGGAAGAGAGGACCTCTCAAAGTTAAGAAACACGAATATGAGTGTTGAATAAAAAAATCGTTGACTTCATCACATTGATTTCCCCTCTAGAGGAAGCCAGATAATCCTCCAAATTCTCCTTAAATATCTATGCCTCCTTGAGAGTGGCTTCACCCATAAGCAAAGTGTCATCCATGAACTAGAGGTGGGAAATATTTTACTCATCCTTGGCCACATAAACACCCTTTAAGTGACCATAGCTCTTATCTTTTTGGAGAAACATCCTTAGACCTTCTACCAAAATAATAAAGAGGTAAGGAGAAAGAGGGTCCCCCTATCTTAGGCTTTAATTTATAGCTTGAATCAACATTATTATTCTATTGCTATTGACTATTAAAAATGAGTTGGAAAAATGCTACTCAACTTGCACAAGAAGAAATGTGATGATGGTCATCAAACTATTAGTATGATTACAAATCTAGATACAAATCATCAAGGAAAATTTGACATTGATGAAAATTATGAAATGTAATTGCAAGTGGAATTAGACTTTATTAAAGTCCAACTTTTGAGTTAAATTTTTTATTTTTTGAAGGAGAAAATTTTACCAAATAATGCAATACGGAGGTGTTGGTGATATTACATTATTTGGTCATGTAATAGTTTAGGAAGTGTGTTTATTAGTTTAGGGAGTGATTAATATTTAGGAGTGAGTTTATAAGTATATGTCAATGTGTGAAGTGTGTGAGGTGTCAAGAGTGCAAGTGTGAGTTAGTGAAGAGTCATGTAAGGTGTCATGTGTGAGCTATGTAATTCCAAGATACTTTCTTATTATGAGAGAAGAGAGAAGATCAAGAGACATGCATGTGGTGAGTCACATGTAATTATATTTTAATGATAAAGCATTGTAAAAATCATCAAATCAACATAGCTTCATGCATGCTATAGTATACATTATTAATAATATTTTCAATATTTTGTGTGCATCATTATTTTGTGTGATTATTTTATCTTAGAGAAATACCTGTGAGATAATAAGATATATTTGCCATCATTCTCATCGAATCGATACCAATGAGGTTTTTCCTTCAAGGTATCTATAGGTTTAATAGGTGGAAGATCTATCATCTTGGTTTCAAGAGGTTGTTATAAGATGGTGAAAAGGGATTGATCTAATTTTGTGAGGCTTTTGTAGTTTGGATAAGACAAGTTTTTGAAGGGTTGTTGTGGCATTTACATTGTTGGTTTGATGAGATTATGTGACTATGTTACTTTCAACATACTTGTTATTATTTTATCCCTTATGATTGGAGGAGAATTTCTCATCCTTTTTATTGACCTTAAGTTGCACTCTTTTGAGGAGAGTGGTTTCTACACATTTAGCCATATCAATTGCATCTTCATAAGAGGAGATATTGGTAGTTTCTAAGTTAAAGGTACAAAGCCTTAGTTTATCATCTAATTTACTTTTAGTTTTAAAGGGAGTTGTAATGTTATACGATAAGGTTGATATACTAATTATAATCAATCTTTGTTTGAAAGCAAAACATAGATAAATTTAATATTTGCAAAGTATAACTTAGGAGCAATAAGAGATTCTACTTTGAATTAATCCATTTAAAGTTTGCAAATATTAATGTGTTCTAGTTTTCCAAATTTGGGAGTGATAAGGGTTAAAACTTCAAACTAGTTTTTTGGAAATTAGAAACACTTGGATTAAATTCCTAAGGGTTTCAAAAAGGGTTATTAAAATATTTTATCAAAGTTGGAAATTTATATTCTTGTCTGAGAAAATTTCTCTTGAGGGACAAAAGAAATCCAACATTAAAACCTCTTCAAAATTGAAAAGTGCTTAGTTCAATAAGAGTATTAAGAAGTTAAGAAGTTGATTTTTTATCCTTACAAAAATTGTACATAATCAACCAAAAATTGAACTATATCTTACAAAAGCACTATATTATACTCCAAAAAATATTTGGGAGTCATAAGGAATTCTATAAAACTTGATAATAATATCCATCAAAAATTTTCAAGTTGTGAAGATATAATCTTTCTTCAAAAACCTAAAATTGGGTTTTCATACTCTCATTACTAGGGAGACATAAGGAAGCCTACAAGACTAATAAAGGTTTTATCAAATCAAGCTTATATACTTCAATTAAGGAGCATATATCCTAAGACTAGGGAGCTATATAAGAATGTCTACTTCTACCAATAAGTACTTCAAAAAGGAAAAAGCCAATGCCATAAAAATTGGGATCATGAATCTTCTCATGAAATCAGAAGGAAGGTTAGATCTAGCTTCAAAAATAATCCATAGTGAAGCTTTAGAAGATAATTTTGATACTATGGAATGCTATCTTCAAACTCGTCTCAATGAAGCTATTGCCAATGAAAAAAGTGCTATTTCAATTTCCTTAGACTTTGCAAGCATATTATACATGGCACTGCTCACATATAAACACTACAAGGCAGAAAATGAAGAACAAAAAGGATTGATAGAATTACTCAAAAATAAGTCAGACCTTGATGAATCATATTTAGAATTTTTTTTTGAATCCTCATGTAGCATCAGCACTTCCTGTTCTACTAACTCAAAATATTATCACGATGCATTAAGTAGTTTTTCAGAAGCTTCTGTACAGACTAAATATAGAAAAGGAGAATCATCTTCACAAGAACCTGGTAGCAGCTCAACCTCCTGTGAGAACACAAAAACCAAAATTAAAGGTAAATCCAAAGATGAAGAAGAAAACTTAGCAGATAAAGGAGGAATACAATGTAAAGTCAATTGAAAGAAGAAGGATCAGCTCTATCTTACTCTGAATCATATGAAGACACATATTACCTACTAAACCTAAACACAAAGAATGCAGAGGATGAAGATAAAGTTCAGGAAGAAGAAGAAGATCCATATTGAAGATTAAAGTCTTCAAGTCCTAAATAATGTAATACAGGGGGTGTTATAAATAGAGTCTATTCCATAATTTAGGTTATGTAAATGTATCTTCCAAGGTACATACTTAGATTACTTTAGGGGCAAGTTATCTAGTTACTTCATGCAATGTAATAAGTGCACAAGTGTCAATGTGCAAGTTGTCCCTTGCACAACTAGATAGAGTGTTGGCCAAGTATCCTATTTTACCTATATAAGGATGGCCTCATAGATAGATAGTGTAATAGAGTAATAGTGTAGCTTAGTGTGTGACACCATCCATTGGCAATGGGTGAAATGTAGTTTAGTAGATTTATATTGGAGTGTTCATTTCCTCCATAGATACATTGTAATATTTTATATTATTTCTATTTACTGCATATTTCAATCATCTAGAAGAATTAATTTATTTCATATTATTTTACATCTTGTGATTGTTATCTCTCTATGCTTGCTACATCAAAATATAACAATAATGAATAAAAAGAAAAGAAGATATAACAATAGGCTTGTTATCTCTCTCTGTATAGTGGAAGTATTTGATGATTTGCATCAAATAATGAATGAGGATGAGTTGTGAGATGTTGTGTTACTTGTCTTTGCAAACAGGTAAGATCTTCCCAATGCAATAAATGCAACAAAGATCATTGATAATCTTGGTTTACATTCTCTTAGGCAGTGCCATTGGTATATTCAAAGAACTTGTATGACTTCTAGTGAGGGCCTTTATGAGGGCTTAGATTGCTTTCAAATAATATTGTAAACATTTTTGGCCAATCAAAATTTTATATGGATTCGTAACACCAATATTTGGCCATCTAAGCTTAGCCAGTATGTGAAATAACATTGGAAGATATAGTGACGTTGTCACTGGAGTATTCAACATAAGAATATGGGTAAAATTAAATAATTTTAGCAATTGGTATAGATTATTTTGGGGTAATCTAATGATTTTTTTGCAAAAATATATTTTTTAATAAGAAATCTCTAACAATGGAAGCAACGATGGTAACAAAAGTAATAATGGTCAATTTTATGTTATGGAATTCATGTTAACAATATTCTAGCAATATTTGGTGATGTGCTACATCAACTGCAAGGAGGAAAAATCTATAGTTGGAAAGAATATCTTGGATGATGAAATAGATGTTATTTGGCATGATATAGAAAGAAATCACTTTAGAGGGTCCCTACAATGAGGGGCCATTGTAACGGGTAATGGTGATGGAACTTTGTACCATGTCCTTCATAAGCTTCTTCCTAGAGTTAACTCAAAAGAGAAGCAATAAAATAGTGAATGGAGATAAAATCTTTCAAGCAAAGACAATATTTTTTTGATGATAATATGTGTTCATCCAGGTGAAAGATGAAGGTGTCTATTTATGGAGATTTTTAATTCATTTAATACATATTTAGAGATGTCTAAAATTGGAAGAAGACATTCAAATATTGACATAGATATGGAAAAGGAAAAATATAAATACAAATATGGAATGATGGATAGATATGAGGATGAAGAAAGTGTAGAGGTAAAATCAATTCTAGGTGTGTTTTGTAATTATGGTTTGTGTTTGAGGGGATGGAGTGGTTTTGTTGAATCTATTAGGAAAAAATTAGGGACTTCGTCCATAGTAGAAGCATCTACAATTTTACACAAATGAAATACATAGTAGAGTTTAAAGGTTCTTAATATAAGAGCAGTTATTGTGGTGGTGGATCCTATCATAATGCTAAGAGAAATATTGTCATTGATGTTTACCACTTAATCAATCCTTAGACTATAATACTTGGTTAGGAACCTTGAGAAATAACTTCAAATATTGGGCATTCAAATAAATAATCTATCTAAGCTTTGATTTATGGCTTGAATCAACATTATTATTCTATTATTATTGACTATTAAAAATGAGTTGGAAAAATGCTACTCAACTTGCATAAGAAGAAATGTGATGATGGTCATCAAACTATTAGTATGATTACAAATCTAGATACAAAATCATCAAGGAAAATTTCACATTGATCAAAATTATGAAATGTAATTGCAAGTGGAATTGGACTTTATTAAAGTCCAACTTTTGAGTTTATTTTTTTTATTTTTTTTGAAGGAGAAAATTTTACCAAATAATGCAATACGGGAGAGTTGGTGATATTACATTATTTGGTCATGTAATAGTTTAGAAAGTGTGTTTACTAGTTTAGGGAGTAATTAATATTTAGGAGTGAGTTTATAAGTATGTGTCAATGTGTGAAGTGTGTGAGGTGTCAAGAGTGCAAGTGTGAGTTAGTGAAGAGTCATGTAAGGTGTCATGTGTGAGTTATGTAATTATGAGATACTTTGTCATTATGAGAGAAGAGAGAAGATCAAGAGACATGCATGTGGAGAGTCACATATAATTATATTTTAATGATAAAGCATTGTAAAAATCATCGAACCAACATAGCTTCATGCATGCTATAGTAGACATTATTAATAATATTTTCAATTTTTTGTGTGCATTATTATTTTATGTGATTATTTGATCTTAGAGAAATACTTGTGAGATAATCAGATATCTTTGTCATCATTCTCATCGAATCGACACCAATGAGGTTTTTCCTTCAAGATATCTATAGTTTTAATAGGTGGAAGCTCTATCATCTTGGCTTCAAGAAGTTGTTCTACTATGGCAAAAAGGGATTTGATCTAATTTTGTGAAGTTTTGCTTTGGCTTTTTTTGTTTTGATAAGACAAGTTTTTAAAGGGTTGTTGTGGCATTTACATTGTTGGCCTGATGAGATTATGTGACTTTGTTACTTACAACATACTTGTTCTTATTTTTTCCCTTATGATTGGAGGAGAATTTCTCATCCTCATTATTGACCTTAAGTTGCCCTCTTTTGAGGATAGTGGTTTCTACACATTTAGCCATATCAATTGCATCTTCAAAAGAGGAGACATTGGCAATTTCTAAGTTAAAGATCAATTGTTTATGAAGGTTACCTATAAATATGTCTAATAGGTCCTTATATAGGGGAGTGTATTGAACCCTTCCTAGTAGATCTTTCCAACTTGACAGAAAATAAGAAAAGACCTCATTCTTAGTTTGTTTAAATTTGTATAGATAAAAAATTGCGATATTTTTCTCTATGTAGATCAAGAATTGTTGGACAAACATTTTGACAATATCTTTAAAGCTTTTATGGTTATGCCTTGGTATTTGGTAATACCACTCCAAGGCATGAATACTAAGACTTTTGGAAAATATTTTGAGTAGAAACATCTCACCAAAAGCAATGTCTCTACATGTCCTAAAGATTCTAAGATGATTGATAGGGTCTTCTTTTTCCTTGTACATTTGAAATATGTGCATTTCAAAATTGGGAGGGAATGAATGGTTTACCACAATGGGATATAGAGGCTGATTATATAAGTATTTATAAGAGTACTTATGACTTGAATAAGACCCTTGGAGGGAGGTCATGTTTTTCTTAAGTTACTCCAATTGAGAAGTTAGGATTTATATTTAAGAAGAGATAGGATTCAATAACACGTAAGGTATGTGGAATGGAATTAGAGGAGCTTGAGTATTAACATAGCAGTAACTTTAAGTGGTTGGGGAATGCAATACTAAATATGGTATTGCATGGCTCATCTCCAATCCACTTGAAAAGAAAGAATTTGTGGAAGAAAAGTTAAGAATGGAGGAAGTGTGATTTTGAGCAATATGTGTGCTAATAAGATTAGAGGAATAAACATTAAAAAAATGATTGGGAAAAGGTGCACTAAGAAGTACCTTTGAGTCAGGGATGTAACTTGTACTAGGTGGTTGGGTTTTAGGGCAATTTATGTTCACCCATAAAATTTATTTAAGGGGAGGCATATATACATAATATCTCAAAGATATTGGGATGTCTTGTGTCCCAACACCTAAGGAAGAGGTGATGATAGGAGGAAGAGAGTTCAAAATATTGGTAATATATGCATTAAGTCCTAAGTTTATTTTATTAATATTTGTATTTACTTGATTAATATTTGCCTTTATTTGATTGAAAGACATGGAATTGGAATGAGGTTTTTGTGAGTAATCCAAGAGTGAATCTTCCCTCATGGAAGTAGTTTAATTATTGTTATTATCCCTTAGGATATTTAGTATAACATATTTTTTTTCATTCAAAATGGCTACCATGTGTTCAAAGGATCTAAAGGTTATTCTCCCTAAGGCATCATGGTGATGGGTTAGGGAACCTAAGGATTGTAATTCCTCTTCATCTTTGTCAATGTTAGGGTTATCTAATGGAGGTTATTCTTCAATATCATTCCTAAATGGAGGTGTATTAGAGGACATTTGACATGCTATACTATGAAAGTTATCACATATTTTAGCCATTGGATAAGGACAATATGAATTTGATTGATTAGATTCTGTTTAAATATTTTATTACAGAATAAGATGTTTTTATTCCTTATATCTCCTTATCTTGATATATCATTTTGATAGATATACCTTAGGGGCCTCACATATTGAGGGTTCCTATATATCTAATTTATCTCTATATACCCATTGATACATGAGAGGCAATTGGTAAGTGGGAGGACAATGGTACATGGAAGTGACCTCTAGGTATGTGATCCAAGATGGTATATGAGAGGTAATATAAATCCTCCTTATAACTCCCACTAGTCCACCACAATATACTCCTTAGGAGGCTTAAAGTACATGTGAGACCCTATGTGGGAGGCTAGTACCTGAGCTCATAATATACCCAATTTAACCTCAATATTCATATCCTTGGTAGGACTAGCCCTTGGTTATGTTCTTGTTAATCTTGACTATAGTGTTCTAATCAGGAAAACAAAATTAGATGATCTTGCTTAATGTGTGATTAATTTTATCTTGATTAGGCTTGGTTTAGGTTAAGAACCTCTAGGACCCACAAAGGTTTTTGCCTTAGGTTCACCAAATATATATATATATATATATATATATATATATATATATATATATATATATATAAGCACATGAATGGTTGGGAATTAGCGTTCTCATCATCCTTGGTAAAATCAAGTCCACCGCAGAGACATTCGTAAACTGCTCTACCATAATTCTTGGCAGATAGACCCAATTTTGGTTTGATAGTACACCCCAACAACGGATGGCCATAGTTGTGTAATTTATCTCTTTCAACTTGAATACCATGGGGTGGACCTTGGAAAGCTTTCTTGACCTTGAGTCGGCTTCACTTTCTGACGAATAGAAGGTTTCGTTGGAAAGTGGCTAATACGTCTATAATGGGAAGACCTACCCTCAAGAAATTGAATAGATTGGAATTCCAGAGAAGGCTTTGTTGGAGTTGAGACCGAGTAAGCATGTTTAGATGGGCCCAACTTTTACTTCTCGAATTGGAGGAAATGCATTGGGGCCACCAATTAATAAGATTGGAATTGAAAGCTTTACCTAATCCGAAGTTTCTCGACCCGCCAACCCCAAATTGAATTGGAATAGTAGACCTTATTGAATAGATGGGCCAACCCTTTGCTCGAGCCATTCCCTTGCCCTCGGTTTTCATTACTCTATATATATATATATATATATATATATATATATATATATATATATATATATATATATATATATATATATATATAGCTAGCTTGAGAAAAAGAGCTTGTACTTGGGTCCCCCACCCTTGATAAATCACAAATTCCTCCTTTAGAGATTGAGAGATTACAAAAAAAATCAATTTCTATCTTAATCGATTCACTATAGTTAGATACCTACATATTTTTTCATAAAAATTCTGAATTCTTGATTTTCATTTTCTAGATTTTCTTCAATTTTCTTTGTAAATACAAATATTCTAGAATTTAGCATCCTTCTTGAAATTTTCCTATAACATCCTTCACAATACCAAAAATCTACCTCTATTATCTACACAATACCAAAACTTTACCTCTATTATCCACACTTTGTGTTATCATAGTTTGCTTTACCAACTTTGGATTGTTAATTTCCTTGTTGAAGCATAAGTGCAACCACAAGTATTGAAATAAGTAGTTTAGTAGCATCAAAAGGTTTAAAATTCATGATTAAATCTTATCAAGGAATATATGCATAATAACTAAACTATGGATCATTATATAATACAAGTGGAATTTATTTTAATCCCAAATAACCAATTAAAAAAATATTTTATCATTCTAATGAGTTATGAAATGAAACTCATTCATATTATAATGAAATTTTAATAAATCATAGTGGTATTGTTTTAATAAATAGTTTAGCAATCTCATTATATATGCATAATAACTAAACTATGGATCATTATATAAGACAAGTGGAATTTATTTTAAACCCAAATAACCAATTAAAAAAATATTTTATCATTCTAATGAGTTATGAAATGAATCTCATTCATATTATAATGACATTTTAATAAATCATAATGGTATTATTTTAATAAATAGTTTAGCAATCTCAAAAAGTTGAAAGTTCCAATTCATACTTTATCCCATAATCCAACCAACAACTCAAATAATTCATTCAACCATGAAGTCCATCTGATATCATCTTCTTCTGTTTTTGCATACAAAACTTCTACTCACTTCATGAAATCATAGTCTAATTTACTAAATATAAATTGTTAGTTTACATTGATCTATAAATGGATCCCTTAAAACATTTTGTAATCCTCTAAAATATTATTTTGAATTTTCTTCTTTTAGATTTTTCTTGTCAACTTCAACTAAACTTACTACTTCCTCTAACCATGGAAAAGAAAATTTAACTTCATGATCCTCTATTAAAATCCCTCTATTGGCTAACCTATCTGCATATATGTTCCTTTCCCTTAACATATGTGTAAACCTAATTTCTTCAAACTCTATAGCAAGGTCTTGTATTTTTGTAATGATATTTTGTATGTTCCATGGAGCCTTTGCTTTCCTCAAATTTACATTAATTACTATTAGTGAATTGCCTTCCATCCATAATTTGTTCTATTTCATTTTTTGCATATTTTTAATCCTTCCAAAGCCGCCCAAGCTTTAGCTTCATTATTTGCCTTAAATCCACTAATAAAAGTGTAATGCAACAAAATATCACCCCTATTATTCTAATTATTCCTCCTCCATGTGTTGGTCCTAGATTTCCTTTAGAAGCTCCATCAAAATTCAATTTGACCAACTCTACTTTTGGTGGTTTCCACTTTATTTTTTTCCTTCCTTTTGTTTCTCTTGTACCCACCATCATAATTCTAATTGATGAATTGACTTCATTTATCAAGGTTCTCTACTTCAATATTAGGGATTGGGTGAGTTGATAGGGTTGGTTTAGACTCATCTATGGCTAAACAAAACTTCCTTTTCATTACCTCTAAACTACTTTCCTTTCTTTTAAATATTATTTTATTCATTTCTAGCCATACAATCCAAAGTATTGCATCTTTTGATGTATCCTATATTGTCTATAATGCCACACTTTTAAAAATTTTATGCCATTGCTTTATTATTCTTCAATTCTGACATTTATCATCATGCATTTACCAAACCTATTAAGAATTAGTTGCCATGGTTCTTAGATTGTTGAGTAGTGTCCCAAGAAGTGGTCTATACTCTCCTCCTCCTATTTACATAGAAAACATTGTGAGGGGCCATGAAAAACCCTTTTCATTATGTTATCCCAGGATAATAATGTCTTGTGACCTCCTAGCCCTACAAACATTTTAACTTTTGGAATGCTTAGGCTTCCCAAATATCTCTCCATATTGTTGTTGTATTCTTATTTTTTTGGTGCTTTACATTATATCCACTTTTTTCTTTGTATTATCTTGATCTATTCAACTCCCAAATCAACTTATCCGTGGGTCCCCTTGAAATAATCATTGTTGTTATCTTTTTGTTCAACTGCCTCCTAGCAACAATGTCTAGTATACTTGTAAAAAATTATCTTTCCATTTGTATCTTCCTTCCTGTTCCTTGTACATAGGGTATATGTTATAAGACCTAAACTATATTTTTTGGGTTAATTTTTTTGCAAATGCCTAGAATTTCATAGGAAATCAAAGCTTTCTACCTAATATTCCCTATCTAAACCTTTAAGTCTAATTTGATCTAAATATGCAAACAAACAAGTGATGCAAGAAGAAAAGACCTACACTATATGATTTTTTTAATTTTATGATATAATAAAAGTAAAATATCATTTTCTTATTTTAGTAAGGGTAGACGAAGTAAATGCAATCAAACAAGCTATCCTAAATGTAACTACATGCAATTTTGCTTTCTTACATAAAACAAGATAAATAATTAAAGTAGATTCAATATTTTCTTTCTACCAAACCAATGATAAAATGAAAAACAAATACCTAAATTAGTAGCTATCCCATCCTAAAAAGCATGCACCTAAGCTATTGCATCATTATACCAAATATTAAAGCAATAAAGCATATGAACAAATGAATTTAACAAGAAAGTGGAGATTTATTTTATTAAATCGTTGCAAATCTCGGTTACAAGTAGGTCCCTCTTAGGGATACCAAAATCTTGATATAATTAATACAAATTTAAAGCCCCTAAAAGGGGATGGTGCAATCTGTAGGCTTTTAGAGTGGACATGAACTGCTCAAGGTTTATGGATGCCTTCTTCTCACTTGCTTGGAGGAATTTGATGCCAAGAATATCTTGAAGATGTTAAGAACCTATAATATGCATTCAAGAAACAACATAGCATGATTAAAAGCATATGAGGCCTCTCAAGATGAGGCTCCTATCAAATATTTGAAAGAAATATGACCAATATGCAAAGAAATCATAAAGACTTATAAATATGATCACAAAATATCTAAATTATGATAAAGCATGTTGGGAAACAATAAATCTAGCTAATCTAATGTATAATTTGCAATTGAAATATGAAATAGATCTAATCTAAGAAAATTAGTGCAAACTAGAAAATATGATGAAATAAAGGTAAAGCCACCTCAAATTGTTGGAATTAACCATACAAAAGCATGGATGTGATGAGGCCAGGAATTGCCTCATCCATGAACACTCTTTGATACATTTTAACTATTTGAATTACCCTTTTTACTATTATTTTTATGTTAATTATGGAAAAATGCATTATATAATGATGTTTGCAAATTCTGGAATGACAAAGTGCATATACTCTGTTTTACTATTTTTACTGCAATTTCACCTATTTTTTAGTTAATTAATCAGTAGTATTATAGCAATTCAGACTTTGTTGAATATATAATGCTTAGTAATATTGTGTTCCTTTGGTTAAACTAATTCAAATAGAAAAGGGCACCAAGAATTTGTCCACTGTAGCTGACTGTGCAGGAAAACAAGTTGTACCTATGACAGTTCCAGCCAGCTGTACATATACAGCAGGGCTTGGAATCAATCACTCCAGCACATGCCACCAATGCAGAAGGGTGTGCAAGAGAAATTAAAAGTCAACACATTACTCCCTATGCAATTGGAGCACAGATCAGCAATGAATGGTCACCTGCCTATTGTTCCAAAGTAGTGCAGGAATAAGCAGCGCAGGAATAGGGAATAGCACAAGAACAACTAAAAGTGGTCAAACAACGATAAAATAGTGGAGGAAATTATTAGAAATTGACCAGGAGATTGTCCCAACTCATCTTAACATGATTTCCTCAACAAATGTAGCCCAACAATAATGAATGGATAAAGTTTTGACAAAGCAAATTCCTGCAGTCTAGGAAACAGTTATGTAATCAGTTGTAAATCCCTACAAAGTAGTAACCAAGAATATTAGCATTATATTATAAATAATAAAGCTCCCATATGGTTGAGCATATAGATAGATAGGCAATAGAATACGAAAATTAGCATAGAGTAAAGTTTTCTTGTAGCATAACAGTAATTTATAGGTTTTTCCTACATTACTATAATGCAATTTTAGATTGAATAAAAAGGTGCAATCTTCAGTTTTCAATTGGCATTTTGAGGTTGATGATTAACAACTAGATTATCTTAGCATAACTTCTCACCTTCTTCTAGTTCTGGAAGCAAGGGCCACTTGCAGGCTAGGGGAAGGCAATTCCTGACAAAATTTCTTGTTGTAGCAGGTTAGTAGAATTTTGCCAGTATTTCATTTCTTTAGTAGTTTTCAACACATTTTTCAGCCGTTGATAGCATTTTCTGTATTTACAGCAATTTCCAAATATTTTGTCATTTTGCAATTTTACAGTAATTGTTGATGTAATTTTGCATTTCACAGCAATTTCCAGATATCTTGTCATTTTGCAATTTGGCAGTTTTTGTTGATTCAGTTTTGCAGTAGTTGAAATTCTATGTTGAAAATCTCTAGTTGATTTACTTTCATGCAAGACTGTGTGTGTTTTCAATTCTGCAATTTACTTTTCTATCATTTCAATTTAGCAACGTTTCATTTTTTGTCATTTTCAAATTTTGCAATTTCATTTCCTGCAATTTTATTTATGCAAAAGTAAATAGGAGTTAATTTCAATTCTTAGGAGTTAGAGGTCACAACAAAACCCCCAAATACTAACTGATCCATCAATAAAAACTTGTTCTTGGATAAACTAAACCTGCAACTGTGACACTTCCTATCGTATATAACCTTTGGACACCGCCCTGGATTGACATATAATTACTAAATGATGAATGATCAACGACCCTCATCATTTTTGGTGCCATTGTCGGAGAACAATCAGTGTTGTTAGGAAAAGTGACATAGGTCAAGAATTGTGTTACAATTTTTGAAATATTGTATTTCAGTTTATTTACTGAATAGGCATGAATGCATAGGCCAAGAGACGAAAGAGGGAGGTTTATCAGAACTAGTTCTGAACCACCAAGGTGTTCTTCATGATCAGATGAAGAATTGCTAGAACAAGAAATACCTTCTTCACCAACTGAAGCTTTGGACAGATTAGAACAAGAACTTTTGGCAACACTTTCTGCTAAACATTCCCTTAAGACTGAACCATCCACATCAAACTCAAAGAAAATAACTATGGCAGCAATAGCAACACCACCAGGTGGGTATGCTGATGATCCTCCTAGGACTTTTGAATATCCCATATGATTGGATCCAGCTCTAGATGCTCCCATGAAAACTATTTCTCCATCCATATTGCCAATTTTTAGGGGAACTGTTTCAGAAGATCTTGATCAGTTTTTTTTTGAATTCAAAGTGTTATGTCAGACTTATGACTACATAAATGATAATCAGAAATTGAAATTGTTTCCTTCTACGCTTAAGGATGTTGTTCTCCGATGGTTTATGAGTAATCTTGAACCTAATTCAATCCATACTTGGGATGACATGGAGACTGCATTCTTACATAAATATCAAGATTACTGTCCAGTATGAAATAGAAAATATGAGTTGTTTCAGATCAAGCAAGAAGAAGATGAGAGTTTAAAGGATTACCTTGATCGCTTTGCCTTTGTCCAAAAGAGATGTGGTCCTGTAGAACTTGATTTCTTAAAGCCTATCTTCTTAAGAGGATTGCAGGGTGAATCTAGGGAAGTGTTATATTTAATGGTAAAAGGAGACATAGATCAACTTGACCTTGAAGATATTATGGAGTTATGCAAAAACTATTCCCGTACTCACCAACGGAGAAAGAAACAGAATTCTAGCAATAATGACATAAAGGAGTTAATGGAGGAAATGGCTAATTTAAAATTTGATATCCTTGTTCAACTTAATTCTGCATTAGGTGAGAGAAACATAAAACCCAATTCTACACCACCTTTGGCAATTTATTGCCCGAGATATAGGAATAAGAATGCCTTGCTGGATTTCCCTTTAAACAAAACTTCTATTTGTGGAATATGTTCCAAGGAACATTCAATAGATAGATGTCCTTTGTTGCCTCATCTAAAATCTTAGGCACTCAAATAGAAGAACTTAATGCAATTGGGAAGAGATCCGGTGGTGGCTATACACAATATCCCAATGCTCCTCGATTTCCAAATTGGAGACAATCTCCTTGGAATATGAACATCCCATGGGGACATGCAAAAGTCCCTACACAAACTTGGAACCAACCTTGGATAGCTCCTCCAGATTGGTCACATCTTGGATGGATGAACCCACCCTGGAATGCAACTCAACCACAGTGGACACAACAGGGACAAATATGGGGACAACAATATCCACCATATTAAGGACAACAAAGGTATCAAGGGCAAGCTCAAAACTTGCTGCTAGCACCTAATCCAAATTTTCATGGAATAACACAACAGCAACAAACGCAACCAGTGAAAAAACCTCCACTCTCAGCTCAACCTATGACTAACCCAAATAATACCAGACAAACAACCCATGTTTATGAGGTTGAGTCTGAAGACTCTACTGCAATTCATGTACTTGACTGTAGTAACATCCAACTGCGTTCAGGGAAGGTTTTACATGAACCTGTTCCACCCACCATTGAAGAAATAAGTGAGAAACAAGAACCTCCAAATCAGGAGATAGTGCAACAAAAACAAAAAGAAGTAACAAAAAAAATGCAAAAATCTTCTTCAATAGCATTACCATACCCTGAAAGGTTTGATCATATTGATACTACCCCTGAATTAGAATTAGTGACAGAACTTAAAAAGATGTCAATTTCTCTCCCTTTGTTGCAGGCAATAAGGGATGTGCCTTCAATCAAAAAGACAATTCAAGAGTTATGTATCAAGAAACCTGGTAAAAAGAAGTCCTTTCCTAAAACCATTCAGGTAGAAGGAAAATTAGCTGATTTATTGTCTGAGAAACTAGTTCCTCCCAAATATAGTGATCCTGGTAGTCCAATAGTTACAATTACTATTGGATTAATGCAAATTCTTAATGTGCTAATTGATATTGGAGCTGCAATTAATGTTATGACTAAGGACACAATGCAAAAATTGCAGCTCAAGAATCTCAGTCCTACCACCACAGTTTTTGGAAATGGCAGATAGGTCAGTTGCTAAACCTGAAGGTATCCTAGAAGATGTAGCCATTGAAGTCTCTTCTTGGGAATATCCTGTAGACTTCTTAGTGTTACAACCTAGAAAATTAGTCAATGGATACCCTATCATTCTAGGATGACCTTGGTTGGCTACTGCAGCTGCTTTTATAGACTACAGGTCAGGGGAAATGACCATTTCTAATGGTGTTGACCTAAAGAAAATTTATTTGTATCCACCAGCTCAACCTTCAACTAAATTTTCTAGACAAATTTGGTATCCTGAATCTGATGAAGAACAAGAAACCATTGCCACTTTGGCTACAGTTGTAGTAAAAGAACATTGAAGAAATCACTACATCTGAAAGAGAAATATTCAAGAATGAAACTGTCCTAATTGAAACATTACAATCGTAAGGACTAACTGATGATCAAACTATTGTTCATTGATTGTTGTGGAAAGAGGAGGAACAAAATTCAGAACCTCTATCATCCATGCCTAATCAGGAAATATCATTCATTCTACCACATGGATGGCATCATCATCTCCTTAACACCTTCAAATGTCCTCTAATTCCACCAGGTATCATTTCTGAGATAGATTCTAGAGTATTTCATACTCTATAGCCACATCATTGTCCATTAAATGCATTAATTAGTAACTATGAAGCAGCTAGTTCTATCTATCCAGGGATCAAACAAATTGAAATCCAGCCAGGTAAATTTTTGAACATTAATAGCTGGCTAACTGAGGACCAAGAAACCAAATTTTTTGTAGTCTTACAAAAACATGTTCAAGCTTTTGCATGGAACTATAAAGACATGACAAGCATTCATCCTGAGGTATGTATACGTAGGATATACACAGAAAATGTAAAACCAGTAAGGCAACCTCAGAGACACTTGAATCCTGCTCTAAAGGAAATTGTGAAAGAGGAAATTGAAAAACTCTTAGATGTTGGATTCATTTATCCAATTTTAGATAGTAAGTGGGTTTCACCACTACTCATTTTTCTAAAGAAAAATGGTAAAATGAGAGTATGTGTGGATTATAGGGAGTTAAATAAAGCCACACATAAGGATCATTTCCCATTACCATTCATAGACCAAGTATTGGATACCCTTGCTGGAAAGAACTTTTTCTGTTTTCTTGATGGTTTTAGTGGGTATAACCAGATACAAGTTACGCCAGAAGATTAGGAAAAAACTACCTTTACATGTCCTTGGGGAATCTTTGCTTACAGGGTTTTACCCTTTGGTTTATGTAATGCTCCAACAACATTTCAAAGAGTTGTTTTAGCAATTTTTTCTGATTTAACCAATGAAAGTGTTGAAATTTATATGGATGATTTCACGGTGTTTGGAAATAGTTTTGAATATGCATTAGAACAACTTGAAAAAGTGTTGATTCGCTGTGAAACATACCACCTCTCTCTGAATCCTAAGAAATGCTTCTTAATGATGGAGGAAGGAATTATTCTTGGACATCATATCTCTTCTTATGGAATCAAGGTTGATCCTAAGAAGGTTGAAGTCATCAAAAACCTCCCTCCTCCACAAACTCAAACTGATGTACGTAGTTTCTTAGGGCACATTGGTTTTTATCATAGATTCATTGCTAACTTCAATACCATGGCAAATCCTATGTTTGCCTTACTTATGAAAGATTCTGAATTTGTTTGGTCTTCTGAATGTCAAAATTCTTTTGAAGACTTAAAGGAAAAGTTAACCATTCCACCTGTATTAAGAGGTCCTAATTGGGAGTTACCTTTTCATATTCAAACTGATGCTTCCAATATCGCTATTGGAGCTGTGTTAGGAGAGATTGAAAATGGGGAACATCATGCTATTTATTATATCAGTAAAAACTTGACAGGAGCTGAGAAAAACTACACTACCACTGAAAAAGAATTTTTGGCTATAATCTATGCTATTAACAAATTCCAATACTATATCATAGGGTACCAAGTATTCATCCATACGGATCATATTGCAATCAAATATTTGATGAATAAACCATTGGTTAGTGCAATAATTATTCGTTGGTTGATTATGTTGCAGGAATTTGATGTTACCATAGTAAACAAGCCTGGGAAATCTAATGTAGTTGCAGATTTCTTGTCAAGAATACCAAATGTAGATACAGGGGAAGTGGTGGAAGATACCTTTCCAGATGAAAAGTTGTTTGTTGTCTCTGTACAATCTCCATGGTTTGCAGACATAGCTAATTACTTAGCTACAGGGAAGATTCCTCTTCACTTTACCCCTAAACAAAAGAAACAGTTAATCAAGCAAAGTTCTTCTTTTCAATGGATAGAGGGATTACTATTTAAATGTAGTCATGATCATGTTTTACGCAGGTGTATCCTCCAGGATGAAGTATATGATATCTTATGAGCATGCCATGATGAACCATCAGGAGGGCATTGTTCAGTTAAAAGCACTATTCACAAAATCTTGGGAACCGGATACTATTGGCCATATTTGCATAAAGATGTAAAGAGGTACATTAGACATTGTGATGCCTGCCAGATAATGGGAAAACCTACCTTTACTAATGAAATTCCATTACAACCTCAAATAGGAATAGAACCATTTGAAATATGGGGTTTAGATTTCGTAGGACCCATTAATCCCCCTTCGCAAGGCAAAGTGCATATCTTGATATGTACTGATTATGTTACCAAATGGGTAGAAGCTCGTGCCTTTAAGCATTCTAGAGAAGAAAAAGTTGTTGATTTTCTGTATTCACATATTTTTCTACATTTTGGAGCCCCACAATCCATCACCACAGATCACGGACCCTAATTTACTTCCAAAATTATTGAAGCCTTCACTCACCTCTATCAAGTCAAACACAAAAAATCCTCACCTTATCATCCACAAGCCAATGGCCAAGTTGAAGTGACCAATAGGGAATTAGAACGAATTTTGACCAAAACCATAGCAGTTCATAAAAGAAATTGGCTGGACAAATTACCAAAAGCTATTTGGGCTTATAATACCACTTGGAAATCTACCACTGGATTTATGCCCTATGAATTGGTTTATGGAAAAAAACTGCTTTTGCCTATTGATTTTGAATTACTAAATCTTCGAACTGCTTTGGAAGTAGGTATTGATTTGTCACAGGCACAAGCAGATCGTATTCTCCAACTTGATGCATTGGATGAACTACGCATGGATGCATTACATCAGACAGAGATAATCCAAGCACAAAAAAAGATGTTGCATGATAGTCACATAAAGCAGCAGAAATTTTAGCAAGGTGACTGGGCCTTGTTGTTTGATTCACAATACAAGGATTTCCCTGGAAAGTTGCAGACCATATGGCTTGGACCTTACCAAATTGAGGAAGTGTTTGACAATGGAGTTGTTTGTCTTACACCTATTGATGACTCACAATGCAAGTTGGTGGTGAATGGACATCGTCTTCGTATGTACCACAAACCATACAACAGGGAAGAATTTCTCAAGCAAGTGGAAATTTTGGATGTACACATTTGGGAAGAAAACACTTCTTCCATACTAAATTCAGCAGATTGACACAAGATTTTTTTTCAAAAAAATAAATAAAAAAAATTAAAAAATAAATAAATAATTTAGGAAGTGAAAACCTCTTTGAGGCACTCCTGAGTTGGGTTTACATGAAAACCGGTTTTTCGGTATGTTTACCTAGTTGGTTTCACTATCATTGTTCGGTTTTGTCTCATGACCATTGTTTCATCTGTTTTCAGATTGCACCTACCTTAGTTTAAATATTGATTAACTGAAAATCTCAGTAGGAGTAGCTCAAAATGTAGACAAAATGGTTATAACAGGTATGTGTCTTTTTCATTCTCTGAATAATGTAAATCATTAGTATATAGTGTATATATCCTTGATTAGTATAAAATCATATAAAAAGGGGGAATCAAAAATGGAAAGTCCTTGTCAGTAATGCATCTGCCTAATTCTGCTCTAGAATGAAAATAAAATAGAAGTGTGCTGGAATCAAAAAGGTAAGCGCAGGAATAACCTGTTATATTCCAAAGCACATGAATAATCCATAAAGCGCAAAAATAAATTGTTTATATCCCAGAGCGCAGGAATGATTTATCAAGCGTAGGAATAAACTGTTTCTATTTAGGCGTAGGAACGAGCTGTGTATAAATGCTAAAATTTTTGATTAAGTGTAGGAATAAATCACTAAGCACAAGAATGAAATTTTGTGTAAAAACTATTTATGACACGTGGCCTACGGTGAGTTAATTGGTTTAGAAGGAAAAAGACCGGTCGTCGACTCAAGGTTGCATGTGACAGCTAGCATCCATAACAAAAATGAGCAAAATTACGGGTGGTAACTTCACATGCGTTGCCACGTCACCTGCCCTGATTACGCTGCAAGTTCCAAAGTAGTTCCTGCGTTGCTATTATTCCTACTATGGTGATTGAAACCCTAAATCAGATGCACGCTCGTACTATCCACCAATTTACAGAAACTACAAAATAGAAGGCAGGAAATTATACCATGGGGGGAAAGAAAATCAGAGCCAAACCTGATAATATTAACTACCTGGAAAGTAATCCTACGTCTCTACAAATATTCACTAATGGAGGATTTATGCCGTTCTTGCAAAAATTTGATGGCTATTCTGAGGGCTTGGCGGCAGAATTTGCATGCACCTTTCACAACAATCGAGTGCACATTAACGGGATGACTATCTAGGTAACTCCTGAAATACTCAGCCAAATCACTGAATTACCCCTTCAGGGTTTGCAGATTGTAAAAACTGGGAGAAATATTTTAGTTGACCTAGTTAATTGTTTTAAGGAAGAATGGGATGGAGAAATTGAATTCTTAATGCATAGAAATGTTTGTAAGGGGGTAAAAAGACCTAGTTTACCATTCCCTTGAAATGAAGTTAAAGGGGGTAAAAAGACCTAGTTTACCAGAATGTAGGGTTAATATGCCCTTATATATTTATCAGGAGTTAAAGGCTATGGCCCTAAAATACCAAGCAGGGAAGGGAAGCCATAAGAACCATGGGCTCATCAAAATGATTTGCCAGTATCACTTTAGGGGCAACCCTAGGAATTTTGATCGCTTCTTCACTCCTTGGGAAGAAACAAATGACTCTAACCCTGCATCAGAGGAAGAAGAAACAGAGGAAGAAGAAACAGAAGAAGAATTTGAAGGAAACCCTAGTCTAGAACCCTCTAAAATTAGAATTTCTCCTTCTCCATACGGTCCCCCATCTTCATGAACTAGAAAACAACAAGCATCCACATCTGGTTCTCGGTTAAAAAGAAAAAGGGTAACATTTGCAGATACTGTACAACCCAACGGACAAATTAGGAGTTCAAGGTAACATGTACCTGCTCTAAAATCAATAGAAGAACCTGTATCTGCTCTTGAATCAATAGCAACATCTACAGTTGCTCCAAAACATCCAAAAATTGCACCTACTAAGAGGTATCCAGGATCTACAAGGTTAAGAAGGTCTACTAGACTTCAGAAAGCTAAAACCCTGCCAGAAAAACTAATAGATATCAAATACCCAATCTATTTATCAAGTGAAGGAGAAGTTAGAACAGAGGATGCACAGGAACCAAATGTTGAAATAGGAATGATAGACACAGGGATACAGACAATGGAATTGGATACAACTATGGATGAAACTTCAAAAAGACCTGTACGTCCATTAGTTGATTATATTGACTCTAATTCTGAGGAGCAGCTAAAATTTGATTATGAACCAGTTGAGGATGATGTGCATGTTTTAATGCATGTTGATTTTGAGCAGTATTCTGAGTCTGAGTATGAAGAGGAAATCGATATCCACACTCAATCGCATGCTACAAAGAGTGTTATTAAAACCCATACCCATTGGATTGAGTGGGCTGAAGAGACCTTAAAACAAAAAGATCAACAAATTTCTCTACTTTAGAAAAAAATTCAAGATTTGCAGAACCAGTTATCTCAACTGGAATATCAATCTACAGAGTTACCAGAAGCATCACCTGATGAATGGGCCTAGATCCTCTTAGATTTAGCTGAACATTCTGAAGTTAACATAGCACCTACACAAAGATCACCTATCATAGAGGAAGCAGGAATGGCAATATCTGATGATGACAGTCCATCAAGAATTTGGTTGACAAATGATACTGCGCTTCAGTAGGAAACACAGACACCTTCTATGGAGGAACAAGAGGTTGCAACACAAGATAAGGTATCCACACTCTCTCCTCTCGTTTCTATTACAACAAAATAAGGAACACAAAAATATTTTCTAAATGTAATGCCAACTGTGGAAGTTGGTGTACAAGTAAATATAGTGGCACAAATGCAACCCATTGTAAGACCCCCAAACACAGTGCCTTTTGTATCGCTCCAAATTTTTCACATCCTTACCTTCAGGCTATAGGATCCACACCCGGAAGGGGGATGCGAGAAGGATGGGACAATACCTCGGACTAAGAGCCCTTTGAAGGTCTTGCCTCTCGGGGGAGGAGTATAAAGGTGAATTTTTGATGGATGGTGGGTTCACCAGGAAACTTTTGAGTGGTAGTTTCCACGCTTAGGTTGGGAATGGGTTTGATGTGTTCATTTTTATACTCAATAATTCAACTCCTAGGTTTGGCCAAGATGAATCTAAACTATTCTATATACCAATACTGATTTAAATGGATACAAAAAATAGAAATGGGTGCTAAACACAGAGAATATGCAAATTAGGACAGATCATACCTGATTTCGGATGTCTGATGAAGGTTCTGAGTCTTGTAGCAGTTCAGATCGTCTCGACTCGTACGTAATCATCTAAAATTACATCGAATTGTCTTAAATCACAGTTGGTCATCTAAGATCAGATAGAATCGTCTGAAATCTGACGAATTCGTCAGAAACCTGCAATCACAAAAGCAGATACAAAATACCAAATATGCAACTACAGAAGTGAAGGAAAATGATAAAAATAACTGTAAATTTGTCTAAATGATAGATCCAAATAGTAATTAAAGAGGAAAAACATCAACTTCACAATTTATTTTGATTTTATCATGCATTTACACTAGATGAGGTGAACTCCAAGATGCATAAACATAATAATTTAAGACAGTGCAAAAATACAATAGGAAAATGCAGAAAAGCTAAGGAAATGCAAACTCTAGGCTTTGATTGCCCCCAATCTGGACTACAGTTAGGATCGCCTCCAATTGTACAAAATTGTTTGTGCTCCTCGACAAGATCGTCTAAAATAGTTCAGGATCGTTTACGACGATCCGAGCTAGCTTCGACTAAAAAATAGTAGAGATCCTGCAAGAAAATGCAAAATGCAAAATACAGATAGTAGTGCGAGGATGCTCTAGTGAATAAGGATCTAAATCCGTCATCTAAGAGGTTCAGGAGAATCCAGGGGGATCAGAATCAGGGGGATAAACTAGAAAAATCCTAGTTTATATAGGATTAGGGGGAGGCTAGGAGGTTGGGGATCATCCCAATCTAGGAGATCTCCAACAGGGAAATCTCCAAATGTGGAAATGCGCTTCTGCCCAAGTTGGAAATGCTGTTGAAACAAAAACTAATTACGAAAATTTGGTTTTGGGACAAAATCATCTGGACGTTCTGTTCCAGACGAATTCGTCAGATCGACGACGATTTCGTCTAATCTGCGACGATATCGTCCAACGGTCAAAACGAATCCTAAAAATGGCACGAAAAATAGGGAAAGCGGGTAACAGGCGATTTTGGGGCGGTTTTGGGGTTAAAATTTAAATTTTTATCTTTTATCTTTTACTAAGGTTTTAACCGTGCCAATTTTAGGGTGCCACATTTTACCCCCTCTTTAGCGAATTTTTTAAATAAAATGCGTTAAAGACAAGTTTTTCCCATTTTACGAGAAAGTAAAAATGTACTCAATTTTTTAGACGACGATTCTTGGTTGAATCATACGAATGCTGACTATGGTGCCCCCTCTGTGTTTTTACCCAAATCGAACGTTTGAGGTAAAAATGCGAAAAAGCAAAAATTAAAATGTTGTTGGTTTTGAATAAAATTAAGAAAAATAGGGAAAACCCTAATTCATTTTTTTTACTATTCATTTTTACTGTTCCAGAGCTCTGTAGAAAGAAATAATGGTGGAGACAACGCATAGAGCGATAGAGGTCCGACGCGAGCTACGGGTAAGGATCTAATCCTAGTAGATTAGGTTTGAATTAACTTTGTGCAATTTTTTGTTTTAAATTTTGATTTTTTGGGGCATCGCGGCCATTTTTAGGCTATCGACGATGTCGGGATGAAATCATCCCTATTTCACCGAAATCGTCTCTAGATCGTTGATTTCGTATGAGGGCAAAATTGGTGAACTAGGGGCGATCTCGTCCAACAAGGGGCGATCCGCGAGTTGCAAAATAGGAGACAATTTCATCCTAAAAAAGGACGATGTTACCCAATTTGGGATGATATCATCCAATGGTGGACGATATCATCTTTAAACTTGATGTAAAATGTGTTTAATTTAATTGCAATGATTGATTTATTAATAAATTTTGTTGTTTTATTGTTTGTTTTGCAGAAAGGATTATTAAAGAGCCAGGAATGGAAATACGGTGAGCTAAGAGACGAATTAGCTACTCTCAACTAGGCAGAGCATGACCAACTAGCACAGGTCGGGCTACAACATGTGGTAGAGATGCCACAAGTATCGACGAATATGGGGCTACTAATAGCCCTAGCAGAGAGGTGGTATCGGGGGTCGTCCTGCTTTTGGTTACCGATAGGGGAGATGGCTCCCACTCTAGAGGACATATGGAGGATCATGAGGATCCCCATACAGGGATGGCTCATGACGCCTACGGCCAATCAGGGCTAGGTGATGATGAGACTGACTGGAGACCCGAGATTTGCCCTAGAGAAGGGCAAAGTGAACATTGAGTCTCTACGGCAAATGCTTGGGGCATCTAGGCTGACTCGGGTTTTGGCAGGAGTGGTAGGTGGTTTACTATTGTGCCACCAGAGCGGGTTCAGACTACCATGGGTGCTCTCAAACATAGTTTGTGACATGAGAGACCATGAGTATAGGTTTACATGGGGCACCTTTGTACTTTATCGCTTATATAAGATCTTGCATGGGGTCGTATACAAGGGAGGTCGATGTCTGGTCTTGACATCACTGCTACAGGTTTGGTGCTGGGAGCACATTGCGATGCGGAGGCCGATAGGGCTTCCACTGATAGGGGTTGACCAGGAGAGGCTCCAAGTTTTCTACTGGTGGCTACAAAGGGGGTCACAATGGCAGATAGATCTGTCGATGTCACGGAGGTTGCTAGACAACCTCATCCCAGACTAGATCACCTGGAGGCCGTGGTGAGAGCACCCTGGGTGGGCAAAGGATGGGCTAGTGTGGTCTATGATGTAGAACACATTCTACCAGGGAGTATACTTTCAGCTGGCTCCAGAGGGTTAGAGGGTACCGTTGCCAACGAATATTGCAAAACCAATCCGGATGGGATCGACGAGGACATCCTCACGATCGACAGTGAGGACCCGAGACACAACACGGACTGCTATGGGACCACCTCCTCCATGTCGGGGTGGGGGGAGGAGATGAGGCTGAGAGCTTGAGGGCTTCTCGAGACTAGTCGGCTATAGACTGCATAGAGAGTGTATAGATTTTTGAGAGGATTGAGTATGCCAGGGTATAGATTGTGGCATACCAATCCAATTTTTATATGATGTATATAATTTTTGTGAAATATATATATATATATATATATATATATATATATATATGATCTTTTTGTGATATGACTTGTTCATATGTTTTTATGATGCTTCAATATTTGAATTGTTTGTTTGTATGATTGATGATTCATGTAATTATGTTGTTTGGAAATATTATAATTTGATGTCATGCTGTAAAATTTAAATGAAATAATCTAATGTAAACAATTGGTTGTTTTGGTGTGATTTGATAAAAAAATAAAAGAGACTTCTAACAATAATTTCAAAGGAAATTGTCGCTGTTATAGAGTCACCGCTCGCTCGGTCATCAAGCTAATCCCAGTATAGAAATATTGTTAAAAAATTAAAAGAGTGCTTAAGATACTATCTTAAGACTTTGTGTTGTGATGATGGAAATGATGATGGTGATGATTTGTTTTCAGATTTTCATAAAAATAGTATGCATGAGATACTAAAAGAAATATGATTTTTCTAGGCATAAATTCCTAAGTGTGATAGTATTTTGAACAATTCCTTAGAAAGTATACCATGGTTTGCAAAATTGAATGTTGACATAATAAAATGAAATAGAATAAGTGTTTGTTCATTTTTAAAGCATAATTGTGTAACATAATGATGCAAGTCATATGTTTTTATGAATTTGTTTTAAAATAAATGGCACATAAAATTAGAACAATGGTTTGTGCTAGGCATAGAATTTATATGTATAGACTTATACCATCATCGCGAAATCCAAAGAAGAAAAATGGATATTTTTAGTTTTATTACAAGATTAATTTTTGATTGTTGATAAACAGAAAAATAATAATATGAACATGTTGTTTGAAATCATTTTGTAATTTTGTGAAACAAAGTATATAATTGCTTGAAAACAAAACAAAATTTTTGAAATAAACGGATAAAACTATTCTGAAAAGAATTACATAAATAGTTTAAATTATCGCAAAGACAAATGTAGATTTATTAAGGAATCCTCATGTGCAAATGTGAGTTCATTACTGATCTTGATTTATCATAATGATACAAAATCTCTCAAATACAAATGTGTGTGTGATTGTATTGTTCATTCACCAATTTTGAGCAAGATAATTTGATACAAGTAATTTGCCTTAACCAAATGAGTGTTCATTGACCATGATTTATATGCATGTAACCGTACCAAACTACTATTTAAGTTAGGTTATCAAGAGCTAGCTGATCCATAAGCTGACATAGGTCTGTACAAAAGAAGGTCGCTAATGTGACAGACATATCACCACACTAGGAGTTACCCAAGGCCGAGCGGGTTGGGCACAAACCACCTGTTATGGGGCTTACCTCACAGTTTTCAAATAATTGAGAATTCCAGGGATTCAAGCTCATTCACCCTTCTTTTCTTTTCAAGGGGTAGGGAAAGGGATTTTATTGCATTTTGCTTTTGCTTTTCACTTTTGTTTTTTTTCTTGCTCTTTCTCTTTTTTTCCTTTTTTTTGTATTTTTCCATTTTCTTTGACTTTTCTTTTTCTGCCTATGCTAGGGATACTTGCTCGGATTGGCTGTAGAGCAAGGGATTTTTATTCTGGGTAGGGGTGAGCTTGTCCTTTTGTCAATTCTCAAAGACTCTAAACCATGTGCATGATAGGATAGCAGGGGAAACTTTTCGCTCAGGAAACCATTTCTACTATGTAGCATCATATCGAATTTGCAATGAAATCATTTTAATGTGAAGAGATGTACTTGGTTTAAGTAAATAACAAGATCAATTCTCTATGCTCAAAAATTTATTTAATGCTAATGTGGACTTTGATATAAGAGAGATAAATAATCATAAAAAATAAAATCAAGATATTTATTCATGTAAGTGTGAAAGTGCAGGATTCCAAAATAAATGCTAATTTATCCACAATAATTGAAAATATAACTGTAATACTTCAAGAATTGACAGGTATGAAATAAAAGATGTTTTTGAATATTTTGACAATTTTGGTGTTTTTGTACTTTGATTTTAAGTTATGAATTGAAAGAAATACAATGTGGTTGTTTTTGAAACGTTTTATATAAGTGACTAAAAGGAAATAATATGCAAAACAAATATATACAATGATGAAATGACCAAATTTTATGCATAGTAGTGTTTGAGATGCATAATGTTCATAGGTTCTTTAAGTTCTTTACCATCTAAGGTAGATAATTTGTATGCACCCGATCCAAATTTAGCAGTGATGACATATGGTCCAAGCCAATTGGGCTCAAATTTACCTTTAAGGTTTTTAGTTGCATTAGTATTTTTTTTATTTTCTTTTAAGACAAGGTTGCCGATCTCAAAGGATCGAGGATGAACTTTCTTGTTTTGGTAGGCACGAAGATGCTCCAAAGCATTGATGCACTTTTCATACAGAAGTTCTAGCTGACTAAATCTGCCAGCATGATATTCATCTCCTACATCAGTATCTTGAACTAGTAGAGCTAAAGAAGGAACTTCTAATTCAAAGGGAAAAACAGCTTCAGCGCCATAAACCAAAACAAAAGGTGAAGTTCCAGGGGTGGTTCGAACACTAGTTCGATAGGCCCACAAAGCAGGATATAATTGGATGTGCCAATCTCGACCAGATTTATTGACCAGTCTTTTGAGAATTTTGATTAATGTTTTATTAGATGCCTATGCTTGGACATTACCCTGAGGATAATAGGGAGTGGACCAACGATGTTGAATTTTATATTTTTGACATAATTTTTTGACATATTTATTTTTAAAACAAGTTCCATTATCTGAAATGAGATTGGCAGGAATTCCAAACCTACAAATAATTTGATTAAAAATAAATTTGGAAACTTGTGTTCCAGTGCAAGAAGCTAATGGCATAGCTTCAACCCACTTTGTGAAATACTCGGTGGCGGTTATGATGAATTTGTGTCCATCGGATGACACAGGTTTGATTTTTCCAATGATGTCTAAGCCCCATTTTGAAAAGGGCCAAGGAGATGAAATAGCCTGCAGTTCTTGTGCAGGCACATAGACAAGGTCAGTGTGTTTCTAGCACTTATCGCAATGTCGCACATAATTATGTGCATCATTCTCCATGGTAGGCCAAAAATATCCTATCCTAAGGAGTTTCTTAGCAATGGCGCTACCACTAAAATGTCCCCCATAAGATCCATTGTGGGCTTCATTCAAAGCTGATCTAGATTCTTCTAGATTCAAACATCTCAATAGGATGCCTTCAAAAGATCTCCTATACAAGATATTTCCAATAATCATGAAGCGACTTGCTTGTCTACGTAATAACCTGTGCTGGTTGCTAGTACAACCATCAGGGAAGGTCCCATTTTGGATAAAATTAAATATATCAGTGTACCATGGTTCAGGAGTAGTTTCGTTGATTAGAAACACATCCAAAGGTTCTAGGCATGATTTGCTTGAAGCGGGTACCTAGAGTCGATGAATAATGATGGTAGCATATTCATCATCTAACTCCAAGGGTAAAAGAGACACGACTGCAACCATAGCATCAGTCGCACGATTGTTAGTTCGAGGAATAGCTTCCAAGGTAACTTGATCAAATAAGGATAATAATTGCAAAAAATATGCTTTGTATGGGCGTAATTTATCATCTCTGGTATGATAAACATCATTGATTTGATTTACGACAAGTTGAGAGTCACCGAAAACCAATAAATTTTTAATTTTTAGGGCCAAAGCTGCTCGTAATCCAAGGATAAGAGCTTCATATTTAGCAGTGTTATTGGTGCAAGAAAATGTTAGTTTGAAGGACATAGGTATAAGATGTTTTTGCAGAGATATTAAAATAATACCCGCACTAGCCCCACTCATGCATCGGGCTCCGTCAAAGTATAGGGACCATTGCTTGGGATGGTCTACCTCTAGTTTAAGGCATTCATCAGGAAACTCAATGATGAGGGGATGGGTAGACTCTAATGGTGCAGCAGCTAATTGATCTGCTATGATTTGACCCTTAATAGACTTTTGTCCGATAAATGTGAGTTCAAACTCGCTTAGCACAAGAACCCACTTGGCTGTGCGACTAGATAAGTACGATCGACTCATGAGATATCACAAAGGGTCGAATTTGGTAATAAAATACGTTTTCTGACTAAGCATATAATGTCATAGTTTCTGTGTAGAAAATACAACTGCTAGACATAATTTCTCTAATATGGTATAGTGAGTTTCACAGCTGATTAAGGTTCTGCTAATGTAATAATTAGCACGTTCTTTCTTCTCATCGTCAAGCTGAGCTAACATAGCTCCTAAGGCAAAATCGGAAGCAAAAATGTACAATATAAATGGATGATCGAATCTAGGTGGTGAAAGCACCGGTGGTTGGAGGAGATATTGCTTAAGGAGTTCAAATGCTTCCTGGCATTCTTTGTCCCAATGAAAAGAGACATCTTTCTTAAGAAGCTTAAGAAAGGGTCCGGTTTTGTCCACCAACTTGTCGATGAAGCGGCGAATAGCTTGAAGCTTACCTTGTAAACTTTGTAATTTTGATATACTGGTGGGTGCAGGCATATCTGTGATAGTCACGATATTGAGAGGGTCAATTTCAATGCCACATAAATAAACTATACCCCTAATAATTTATCAGACTTGACTCCGAATATGCATTTGGCTGGATTTAGTCGGATAAGATATTCCCTTAACCGATCAAATACTTTTCTCAAGTCATTTAAATGATCATCTTGTTTGATGGAACGAGCTATAATATCATCTACATAATCATGTAGAATATCATGCATCATATCGTGAAAGATATAAGTCATGGCTCGTTGATAGGTTGCACCTGCATTCTTTAAACCAAAGGGCATTACTTTCCAACAAAAGGTTCCCTAAGGGGTAATAAAGGCTATTTTAGCCTGATATTCAGGAGCTATCCTGATCTGATTATAACCAAAAAATCCATCCATTAGGGATATCATTCTACTTCCATCAGTAAAATCAATGATTTGATCCATGTTAGGAAGAGGAAAATCATCTTTAGGGTAGGCAACATTAATATCTCTGAAGTCTGTACAAACCCTAACTTTAGTGGCTTCTTTCTTAGTTACTGGAACTACATTTGAGATTCATTCAACATAATCAATGGCTTGTATAAAAATGACCTTCAACAGCTTTTTCTAGTTCTCCTTTGACTAGTAAGGCCACTTTAGGATGCATTTTTCTAAGTTTTTGTTTAACGAGGTTTAGCATTTGGATGGACTACTAGATGATGCATAACTATAGAAGGGTCCAAACCTGGCATGTCTTCATATGTCCAAGCAAAGACATCTTCATAGTCTTTAAGAAATGAAATGTATTTATCTTGTTTTTCTTGACTTAATTTTGATCCAATATTGATTATGTGAGGGTTATGTTTGGTTCCAATGTTAATTTTTATAACGTTTTCAACTTCCATATGTAAATCTCTCTCAAAATTAGGTGGGGTGGGTGAAACACCCAATTCTTGTAATTCTTCTAAGGTTAGCTTGGATAATTCGTCTTGAGGAGTCGAGGCCTCAAGTTGGGCTATACTAGGTATAGAGCCATCAAAATAAAATTTGTTATGTAACAAGTCATCAACAGAGACATCATGGAAGATATCCCCTTCCAACTCATCATTGGATTTGACAATCATCTCAGGGTAGGCGAGAGATAGCATATTACAGGTAAAGGGATTATTCTTTGAACGCAAAGAATCTTGTTTATCTAGATAATCTTGGTAACATGTAATATGGTCGTCCTCCTCGAATGAGAAGGGTTGACCTTTACTAGGAAATAGGCCCACACCACATCGGGAAGGCCACGGTTCTACCTCAATAGGTTCTTTCATGCCATTTTGGGAAGGTCCCAAACCTTTCCCTTTATATCCCAATTTAAGCATTATGGGTTTAGCTTTAATATACTCATTAGCAAAATAGCATCTAGCATATCCATCACAATGTGTCTTGATGTTTCTGGGTATTCTTCCCCAATCATATCCCTTATAAATAAAAGCACAACTCCCAACTTGGTAAATACTTCCCATAGGCTATGGGAGGCTGAAGGTACGAGGAGAGGGTGGGAGTTTATTTAAAATAAGGGAAGCTTGCATGGCAGTGTTGGTTTCTTCTGATATAAGAATTTTAGATAAATCGGGTAAGAGTTCATCAGTAAGAGCATAAGAGGTAGAAGGAACATTTCCTAGATCTTCTGATGTGGAAAGGATGCTTGTAGTGGATGTGGATGTTATAAGGATATCGATGGATGAGTTTATCGGTATGGAAGTTATAGGGGTAAAACAAGAAGCATTGGTTGTAGTTCTGGGATCTTTTCGAGGTCCTACTGTGGTTTGTTTAGAAGATGGTTGAACTATATGTATAGGTGTAGTTGAAAGAGTAGATGATGTTATGGGTGTGTGTTTCACACATTTAGGCGGATGATGAGAATTAGGATGCGTGGATGACAGGGCAGGGAAAAATTGAACTCCAACAGGTTCTGCCAAAGCACACATATCAAAGGGTCTAGGATCACCATGAATGGTAACCAACTGATTTTTAAATTCGAATTTAACACACTGATGTAAAGTGGATGGAATCGATCGCATTGCATTGATCCAAGGGCGACCCAAAAGTATATTGTATGATGTAGGGCAATGTACAATAAACACGGTCGTATCTAAGGTTCTAGGACCAACTTGCAAGGGTATAGTAATGACTCCACATGTTTCTTGTGTTTCGTCATTGAAGGCTTTTATAATCATATCCGTTCTTTTCATTTCGTCACTTCTAAACCCAAATCTTTGGTAGAAGTCAAAAGTGCATATGTTTAAATATGAACCATTGTCAATCAAGACCCGTTTAACTGCTACATCCCCTATTAGGGCAGTAATATATAAGGGGTTATCCTTATGTAAACTATGTTGTGGTATATCTCTATCCCGAAAGTCAATACAATCGACTTCTCAAGTTATGATAGTATTGGTCATGGCTTCAGGCTGAATATTTTGTGGTACCATAATTTGGCTTAATGTGAGCATTAATTCATCCCTATGGGTAGGAGAAGATCTTAAAATGTCCAAAAGGGAAATTCTAGCTGTAGTATTGGATAATTGTTCATTAATATTATAAGGAGGCTTAGGTTGAACATTAGGCGCATAATTCCCTTTATTAGGAATTTTCAAAACAAATGGAGTTGATCCATCATTTTGAGTTTGATTCTGTTGAGAGTTTTGAGCCTATTGTCGAGTAACGACTTTGATGGTACCTATAATATTATTTTGCGGGTGATGAATAGGTCTTGGTATAGCATTTATGGCTTGTTCATTAGAGAGTAACTGATGAGAAGATGGTCGAGTAGTAACTCTTCTAGGAAATGGTTCTTTTGGAACCATAGAACTTATGATGGGTTGAATAGGATCTGATTCATCTTCAGAACTATTCGATTGATTTGAGGTGATTTCCATGTCACTTTTAGTATCATATTCTACATCACTAAGGTCAGGTGTTTAAATATTATATAGAGGTCTGGACATAACCATGGATAGAGTTGTATCAAATATTTCTAAGTCATGAATAGGTAAATGCCCACTAATGGCTCCTACATATTGGGTAGGAGGGGGAAAATTATGATGTTCAATTTGATTAGCCACCTCTTTACCATGCTTTGGTAAAGGATGTTGAAATATGTCCAATGATTGATTGGCATTCTGATTCTGACTTTGAGGTATGTTCTTTTGAGCATTATTAGGAGGATTTTGTTTAGGTTGAAAGGCTTGCACCTCCATCTCATTGTTATCAATCAGGTCTTGTATTTTATATTTTAATCATTTACAGGAGTTGGTAGCATGTCCAGGTCCTCTATGGAAATCACAATGTAGATCAGCTCTGTATTCGGGTATAGTTGGATCAATCCTCATGCTAGTAATTGTGGGAGAATGGTTGATAAAGGTTTATTTAACCTAGTAAATTCTTGGGGTGGTTTATCAAGAGGTTTCAATATGAACTTCTCTGTTGTTTTCATAGTATTAACATTGGCAATGTTTCTATTATCAATGACTCCATCACCCACAAATTGTTTATTTTTATATTGATTTCTAGATGTTTTCTCATCATCTTTATTTTTTAGCTAACCTCTTCTAATGAGAGCATATTCCACTCTTCGAGCTAAATCTATAGCTTGATCGAAGGTGGTCAAAGTAGCAGTTGATAATTCATAGGATAGTTCTTGTAAATTATTGATAAAAATATCCAACATTTCTCGATAAGGTAACACAAAGTGTAATTTTCCTATCAACTACCTCCATCGAGCTAAGAAGTTAGCAAAACACTCATCTTTGTCTTGTTTTAGGTTGTACAAATATTTAATGGTTACATGCATTTCGATATAGGCACTAAATTGATGCACAAAAGACTCAGCGGTCTCTTCGAAATTTCTCAAAGAATGAGTGGGCAATTGATAATACCACTCCAATGCCATCCCCCCTAAACTTTTTGGGAACATTTTTAGTAATAACAAGTCATCATGTGATATATCATGACATGCTATCCTAAACATATGAAGATGCTCTATGGGATCTTCAGTTCCTTTGTATATAGGTAGGACAAGCATGGGAAAGTGTTTGGAATATGGTTGTGCTACAAATATAGGATCTAGAGGCTGACTACACATCTCTTGATAATTGTACGAGGGACAATAGGGATCTATCTGGTCCATACGGGAGGCTAACTGTTTTACCACGGCTTCCAGATTACCACTTTGTCCACCATATTGGTTTGGTGGTACATGAGCATGGGATTTGTGAGCGTAGGAAGGCGGGACATAAGGATTAGATGCTATATTGTTGTTATGCAAATGATTGGTAGGAAGAGTATTATGAAGAATATTTGTTGTAGCATTATGTTGTATCCCAGATTGTTGAAAATTGGTATTTGGTTTTGTTTTAGGCTTTTGTTTATTTGAGGTATATTGATCAATAGCTTGGCAAAATAGAGCAGTGAATGAAGGTTTCTTTTGTGTGGGAATAACTCTAGGCTTAGTAACAGGCACTCTAGGTGGTTGGGTAACCTGTTGTTGCGTGTTTTGGATTATAGTAGCCATGTCCAAATTGGACGGTCCAGCTTGATCACTCTCTTGATCAACGAAGGACAAAGGATTAGTGCATGTGTGATATATGTCTTATAGGGTTGCTTGAGTGTCACTAATTTGATCTTTGTCCATATGGATTGCTCTATTAAGTGTGCCCATATTATCATGGAGGAACTTCCAGAAATGTTCCATGTTCTCAAAAGTAACAACTCCTTCTGGAGATATTTTAGGAGATGAGGATTCTTCCTCCCTAACAATTTCTCTTTGTTCATTTGCATCAACATACTCTTCTTCTTGTTGATCTAGAGTTCCTTCTTCCTGAATTGGGTCTTCAAGAAGGACATCTGGGTTGTTTTATGTTTTCCTTAACCAATATTCTTCTACTTCAATTCGTTTTCCATTCCTGAGTCTAGTCATTATGTCTAAATCTTAGATTTTAGCAAACATATATTGATATATTTGCAATAGATTTGGGAGGTATATATTTTAATTATATACCTACTATAATGCTTAAAAATAAAATGTTTTGATTTTTTTTTGTTATGATTTTGTTTTTTTGTTTTTGTTTATTTTTATTTTTTTGGATTGTTTTCAAAAGGTTTTTAGTTTTCACATCGGGTTCACCAAAATGTATCGCTCCAAATTTTTCACATCCTTACCTTCAGGCTATAGGATTCGCATCCGAAAGGGAGATGCAAGAAGGATGGGACAATACCTCGGACTAAGAGGCCCTTTGAAGGTCACGCCTCTCGGGGGAGGAGTATAAAGGTGAATTTTTGACGGATGGTGGGTTCACCAGGAAACTTTTGAGTGGTAGTTTCCACGCCTAGGTTGGGAATGGGTTTGATGTGTTCATTTTTATACTCAATCATTCAACTCCTAGGTTTGGCCAAGATGAATCTAAACTATTCTATATACCAATACTGATTTAAATGGATACAAAAAACAAAAATGGGTGCTAAACACAGAGAATATGTAAATTAGGACAGATCATACCTGATTTTGGATGTCTGATGAAGGTTCTGAGTCCTGTAGTAGTTCAGATCTTCTTGACTCGTACGTAATCATCTAAAATTACATCGAATTGTCTTAAATCACAGTCGGTCATCTAAGATCAGACATAATCATCTGAAATCTGATGAATTCGTCAGACAAATTTTTTAGAAACCTACAACCACAAAAGCAGATACAAAATACCAAATATGCAACTACAAAAGTGAAGGGAAATGACAAAAATAACTGTAAATTTGTCCAAATGATAGATCTAAATAGTAATTAAAGAGGAAAAACATCAACTTCACAATTTATTTTGATTTTATCATGCATTTACACTAGATGAGTTGAAATCCAAGATGCATAAACATAATAATTTAAGACAGTGCAGAAATACAATAGGAAAATGCAGAAAAGCTAAGGAAATGCAAACTCTAGGCTCTGATTGCCCCCAATCTGGACTACAGTCAGGATCGCCTCCAATTGTATGAAATCATCTATGCTCCTTGAAAAGATCATCCGAAATAGTTCGGGATCATTTGCGACGATCCGAGCTAGCTTCGACTGAAAAATATTAGAGATCCTGCAAGAAAATGCAAAATGTAGAATACAGACAGTAGTGCGAGGATGCTCTAGTGAATAAGGATCTAAATCCGTTAGCTAAGGGGTTCAGGAGAATCCAGGGGGATCAAAATCAGGGGGATAAACTAGAAAAATCCTAGTTTATATAGGATTAGGGGGAGGCTAGGAGGTTGGGGATCATCCAAATCTGGGAGATCTCCAACAGGGAAATCTCTAACTGTGCAGACGTGCTTCTGTCCAAGTTGGAGAGGCTATTGAAATAGAAGCTAATTATGAAAATTTGGTTTTGGGATGAAATCATCTGGATGTTCTATTCCAGATGAATTCGTCAGATCGAGGACGATTTCATCTGATCTGCGACGATATCGTCCAACGGTCAAAACGAATCCTAAAAATGGCATGAAAAACAGGGAAAGAAGGTAACAGGCAGTTTTGGGGTTAAAATTTAAATTTTTATCTTTTATATTTTAATAAGGTTTTAACTGTGCCAATTTTAGGGTGCTACACCTTTAACTAGGTACAATGAAGACCTGGCATATTGGATGACTCAGTGTCATCAGTTAGAGGGCAAGGTTGCCACTTTAAACTCTAAAACAACTAAATTAGCAGAGAAGGAAACAAAGGTTAATAGGTTAAAAACACAGGTGTAGGATGTATGCCAGATTGCAGAATATGCAATACAGTGCAGAATACCACCTAGATTTTATAGCCTCCTACTCAAGGAGAGATACCTTCGTTGGCAAATCATGAGACTTGCTTCTGAGCTGCCTCATTAGTTAAACACTCCTAAAGAATTCATAGAGGCATTTATGAAGATTCCAACAGAGCAACAAAACCTGTTATGTGAGTTATTTTTGCATAATTTCTTTTTGCCAACAGAAAGTATGTTTTTGCCTCACATTTATATAGGTGACTTATAGCTTAGAGCCTTCATGTCCACTCTGAAAAATTAGATTTATTGGGACACAGAAAATAAGTTAACTAAGGAGTTGGAATCACAAGTTGTTTTACTTATCATACTTGCTCCCCTGAATCACAGGGATTGTACAAATGTTCATTATACCTTCATGAGGGATATCAGAATGAAACAGCTCTATCTAGGGAACCTTTAGAAATGTATAATCTAGTTTCAGAATTTTTGTGCAGATTTCTTTGATGATGTTGTAGCAGCTTGTAAAAATAGATGGGGTGAGTTATCTATCTCTCTACAGAAAAGAGAGCCACTTTCTTCCACTAATTTGCTGTGGTCAAGGAGAAGTGCAGAAGGCATTGTCCTAATTATCTCAAAAATTAAGGAGCTTTGCATAGGTTTGAGATATAGGATGCCCATAATTATCACTCCTATCCCCTACTTCTTTGATACTAACCCACAACCTGATATGCACTTCCAACAGTGGTTTTAGTCCATCAAAGCAGTCAGTGGATTCTATAAAATTGGTGGCGCATTACTCAAATTTCATGAAAGATGTCTAGACCTGGATCTGTGTGCCATTGTCGTTGTACAAAATACATGAGGGCATGCATTACCATAAGTTGGGGGGGAATGATGAGGCCAAGAATTGCCTCATCCATGAACACTCTTTAATATATTTTAACTATTTGACTTACCCTTTTTACTATGATTTTTATGTTAATTATAGAAAAATGCATTATATAATGATGTTTGCAAATTCTAGAATGACAAAGTGCATATACTCTGTTTTACTATTTTTACTGCAATTTCACCTATTTTTCAATTAATTAATTAGTAGTATTATTGTAATTTAGACTTTGTTGAATATCTGATGCTTAGTAATATTGTGTTCCTTTGGTTAAACTAATTCAAATGGAAAAGGGCACCAAGAATTTGTCCATTGTAGCTAACTGTGTAGGAAAATAGGTTGTAACTGTGACAGTTCCAGCGAGCTGTACATATACAACAAGGCTTGGAATCAGTCACTCCAGCACATGCCACCAATGCAGAAGGGTGTGCAAGAGAAAGAAAAATTCAACACGTTACTCCCTACGCGTTTGGAGCACAAATCAGCAATGAATGGTCACCTGCCTTTTGTTTCGGAGTAGTGTAGGAATAAGCGGCGCAGGAATAGGGAATAGCACAGGAACAACTAAAAGTGGTCAAACAACGATAAACCAGTGGAGAAAATTATTGGAAATTGACCAGGAGGTTGTCCCAACTCATCTTAACATTATTTCCTCAACAAATGCATCCCAGCAATAATGAATGGATAAAGTTTTGACAAAGCAAATTCCTGCAGTCTAGGAAATAGTTATGTAATCAGTTGTAAATCTCTACAAAGTAGTAACCAAGCATATCAGCATTATATTGTAAATAATAAAGCTCCCAGATGGTTGAGCATATAGATAGATAGGTAATAGAATACCGAAATTAGCATAGAGTGAAGTTTTCTTATAGTAGAATAGTAATTTGCAGGTTTTTCCTACATTACTGTAATGTAGTTTCAGATTGAATAAAAAGGTGCAATCTTCAATTTTCAATTGGCATTTTGAGGTTGATGATTAACAGCTAGATTCTCTTAGCATAACTTCTCACCTTCTTCTGGTTCTGAAAGTAAGGGCCACTTGTAGGCCGGGGGGAGGCAGTTCCTGACAAAATTTCTTGTTGCAATAGGTTAGCAGAATTCTGCCAGTATTTCATTTCTTTAGTAGTTTTCAACACAGTTTTCAGCCGTTGACAGCATCTTTTGTATTTACAGCAATTTCCAAATATTTTGTCATTTTGCAGTTTTATAGTAATTGTTGATTTAATTTTGCATTTCACAGTAATTTCCAGATATCTTGTCATTTTGCAATTTGGCAGTTTTTGTTGATTCAGTTTTGTAGTAGTTGAAATTCTATGTTGACATTCTCTAGTTGATTTACTTCCATGCAAGAGTTTGTGTGTTTTCAATTCTGCAATTCACTTTTCTGTCATTTCAATTTAGCAACATTTCATTTTCTGTCATTTTTAGATTCTGCAATTTCATTTCCTGCAATTTTATTTCTGCAAAAGTAAATAGGAGTTAATTTCAATTCTTAGGAGTTAGAGGTCATAACAAAACCTTCAAATGCTAAATGATCCATCAATAAAAACCTATTCTTGGATAAACTGAACCTGCAACTGTGACACTTCCTATCATATACAGCCTCTAGACACTGCCCTAGATTGACATATAATTACTAAATGATGAATGATCAATGACCCTCATCAGGATGGCAGCTAATCTAAATCAAATCTAACTAATTGAATGCTTGAAATTGAAATCCTATGGCTAAAACAAAGGAAAATGAGCATCAAACCCTAGCAATGAGTGTTAAATGCAGCTGAATCTATTAGTCGTGGTTGAGGGAAAAGTCCTCTTTCTTTTGTAACCAAGGCTTGAAACTACTAATTCCTCCAAGGAATTGATGATCAAGAGTTGTCTCGTCGTTCTAAAATAGATTTGCGGTGAAGTTCACTTGAATTTTCAATGGAAGTGGTTCAATTTGCAAATCTTGCTCCTCAAGCTCTTAGGATATTCATTGCTTCAAATGCAGTCCTAATTCTTCAAATGGATAGCATGTAAATACTCCTTAAGGGTTGTATGTGGCTCTTCAATTCGATAGGGCTTCATTGCATTTACTTGAAAACTCTTCTCTCTACCTTCTCCCCAATTTGGAGGGGGGTCTTATAGCACTTCTCAATTCCTCATCCTATCTTCCTTGGGAAGCCAAGATCAAGAACTGGGAGGTTGGAGCAATTGGGAGGAAGAATACATAAGCTTCCTCGCTTGAAACCATCCAAAATCTGTTGTCATAGCCATTGTAACTGATTTTTAGCTTGGCTCAAGAATTTGAGATAGTTGTAGAGCTAGTCGCGGCTCTTAAGCACAACTAGAATCCTAGTCATGGGTGTCAATTGTGGATGAGACTAAGTAGGCCAAAAATACCTAAATTGAGTGGTTAGAACCACTACTTTGCCTTGGAAAGGTCCAAGATCATTCATATGATATGCAAGGATACCCATATGAGTAGTCCCCTAAACATGACATGTTTTAGGTGTCTATAGATATTCCTTTTGGAATTCATTGTGGGAACACAATACTAAGCAAAAATAAATCACCTAAAGCCATGCTGTAGGTTGAGTGATGATCATTGATCAGATAAAAATTAGACGCCCAGTCCTGCAAATGGATGCACATCCTAGAATCATTACTTCAAATGAGGTGGAAGGCTTAAATTTGCAAAGCTTTAGTGTGTCCACAACGATCAGGTAGCTAGTTCTACACTTGTTCTAATAGGTGGAGAGCTTCAAGCTTAACTATTATATTTGCTTTTTGCCATAGCAAAATGTAAGCTTATGATAGTTATTGGTAATGATTCGTAAGACTAACACAATTTACATGATCAAGTGAATTTTTGTTGAATTTGATTATGATTATTAATATTATAACTACCCCCTCAAGCGACGAGTCGATGAGGGAAGGACAATTAATAAAGCGATGATTCGCTTGACGAAGATGAATAATTTGGATGATTTAAGAATTTTACATTATGTTATATGGCAAGGCCTACGTTAGCTGTGCTTTCAACCTTTAATAGTAATTGTACATATATATCCCATGGAGTAGTCCGACCGTAATGGCCTTCTTAGAAAATTAAGATGATAGCAATTCTAATTAGGCTTATGTTGAATCACTATTGTTGATGATTTGTTGAAAATGTCATAGAAGAAATGAAATGAATACCATGTTCCCATGGGGCAGTCCGACCACCATGGTATTCTTTGGGATTTAAGTGAAAGAATGTCAAGTCAATGATGATTAATTTACCCTAAATGGCCTTATGGTGTCATCTTTCCAGATTGCATGGAGCGCAAGTTGTTGCAACCGCCAAGTGTGTAGAATAAATAACTAAATACGAGGCATATTTGCATTTTGATTGATGTAATTGTTTTGTTATTTATTGAAATTTTTGAAGTTTTTGGACCGATAGATATTTTTAATTTTGCATTTTAAAATTATCCATGATGAAAATTTGAAAGCATTTATTATTTTTTGCTAGCCATGATTGTTAGTCATAGCCAATTTTGGTAAATTTCTTAGCTGTAGCTGATACTCGCGATCGACCAAACCCTAATATGCACCTGCGATTACCATCCACAATTGCGAGTAGAATGGGAAATATAAAAGAAAAATTTACCATTTTGAATTTCATTATTTCCAATTACCCATAGCTAATAGGAGAGCTTTGAGAGGTGAGGTTGAAATATTGATATGGAACATTGTCACACACTTAACCTACCTTGATAGCTAACCAACCGGAGGCGTCCACCAGTGGCAGAGCTGGTGCTTCGAAGGTAGCATCGCGAGCCTCATCCTTTAATTTGACCAACATCTAATAAAATAAACCAAATTAATTAATGGCTCAAACAAACTCATTAAACTGCTGGTAACGAACCACACCATAGTTTTTTTTTGAAAAAAATGAAAAACTTGTATTAATACAAAGAGCAATTACAAGCGGGAGAGAACACATCCCAACCAAGAACAGCAAACAGCACAACAAGAGAAGAGCACAAAGGCAACCCAGCACAACACAAAGCAAAGAAGTCAACTGGGCGCGAAAAAGCGACATGTCGCGAAATCGCGACATGTCGCGAGATCGCGACAGTCAACCCCGGCTCCCCCACTGCGGTGCCAACAGTCGTGAAAACGCGACATGTTGCGAAATCGCGACATGTCGCGGAATCGCGACATGTCGCAAAGTCGCGACGACAGCACCCACCTGCAACCCTTCGACAAAAGTGTCGCGAAATCGCGACGAATTCACCATATGGCAACCAGAACGCAAAAGCGTCACGATATCGCGACAGTTTTCGCCATTCCGCTGGAAAGCCAAAATTGTCGCGATTTCGCGACGGGTTTTCCTTATGACACCAGACCGCCAAAAGTGTCGCGATATCGCGACGGTTTTTCCTTTCGGCGCCCAGTTCTCAAAACTGTCGCGATATCGCGACGAAATTTCCTCTCGGCGCCCAGTTCTCAAAACTGTCGCGATATCGCGACGAATTTTCCACTTTGCTCTCCATCTGCAAAAGTGTCGCGATATCGCGACAGTTTTACCAGTTAGCCCCAAATTGCCAAAACTGTCGCGAAATCGCGACAACTTGTCCAAGCGCCTTCCCCTAGGGCCGCGATGGCGCGACATGTCGCGAAATCGCGACAAAAACCCGCCAAAGGCCGAGAGGGCGCAACCTGTCGCGATATCGCGACAAAAACCCGCTAAAGGCCGAAAGGGCGCAACCTGTCGCGATATCGCGACATGTCGCGATATCGCGACAGAAACCATCCTTAGCATAAAAACACTGCACATCATTTCAGAAAACGTTCAAGGCCTTGTCGAATCTCTGCATCCTCCACAGGCATGTCACTGTGCAGCTGCATCCCAACCTCCCTTTCAGCACCCATCTTAGCAAGGAAATCGGCCGCCTTATTGAGATCTCGATTCACATAGACAGGTATCACATCATCTAATTCCCTCCAAAGCTCTTTGATTTGGGAAACTAAGATCCGCAACCTCCAAGCTTTCGAGACAAAGTTTCTCATACAATCAAGAGCACCCACCAAAATTTGGGAGTCAGACTCAATAATAATCTTCCTGTGTCCCTGTTTGGCAGCCCAGAAGGAGGCAGATTTAATGGCAAAGGCCTCGGCTTCATTGTTTGTGGCACATCCCAGACCCTACGGTTCCCAATAGAGCAAAGACCCAGCATGATCGCGGCACACAACTCCAATTCCAGCACTTCCCGGATTGCCTTTAGCCGCTCCATCAGTATTGATTTTGATCCATCCTTCAGGAGGAGGTTTCCAACTACCACTCACCTGCCTTTGTTGAAAAACAGCTCCCTCGTCCAAAGGCTCAGAAGCAGACTGAATTTCCCCCTCGGTATGAATGGCAACCGTTTCCGCCACTTTGCTCCAAATGACTTGCCATATTCCTTCTAGAGAGGAGAAGGTTTCACGAAAAATACGGGCATTTCTCTCCAACCAGACCTGCCACCAGATAAAAAATAAACCAAGCTCCCAGCCAATTCGAAGAGCTTTGGATTTAAATCTACCTTTCTTCCGACTTTCCCATATGTTGTTTCGAGACAAGACCCCATTAGCTTGAAGTTTAAAGTGGGAGAACCAGCGCTTCCAGATCTGTCGTGTGAAAGAACATTCAAACATTAGATGATCCGCCGTTTCCTCCTGCTTATGGCATAACACACATTGGGAAGGGCCAATGATGCCTCTGAGTCTGAGATTGTCATAGGTGAGAATTCCATTATGCAAAAACTGCCAGGCGAAGAAGTTCACTTTCGGCCAGCCCTAGGGATGCCATATCTTTCTCCAGTCATGAACCAAAAAAAAGTGTGGAGGGGGCTCTAGGAGGATCTCACCATATCCTTATTTCACAGTATAAACCCCAAGGCTTCCATAGCCCCAGGCCAGTTCATCCTCCTCATCTCTCCCAGTAAGAAACCGTTCTGCCAAGATTTTTCCCAAAGTAGGTACCAACTCCGGAGGGATTGGTATTGGCCACTCATCCAGCCGCTTAAACTTTATGATCTTGTAGTCCCCCAATTGACTAGTGTTAAAGTAGCTCTCAATTTGAATCCATCCCTTATCTTCTAAAGCAGATTTTATCGGTTGCAATTCAGGAAACACAACAATAATGGGAGGATTCTGGTCCCAGGAATCAGTCCAGAACCGAGCCTTATCCCCTCTCCCCACTTTCCAAAATAGTTGATCTTTGATGAGTTGAGCTCCAAGCTTGAGCGCCTGCCACACTGGTGATCCAAAACCTTCCAGTGGAAAGCGGCCCACATCATTAGGATGGACAGAACCCAAGTATTTGCTAGAGAGAATTCTGCTGAAGAGGGATGTTGGCTGAGAAATCCACCTCCAGTACAGTTTGCCAGCCAAAGCCTTGTTGTTAAACTTGGAGCTTCTTAGTCCCAACCCCCCTTTTTCCTTGGGTTGGGTAACCTTGTCCCAGCCAACCAAGGCCCATTTCCTCTCTCCCTTGGCACCTTCCCATAGAAATCTTCTAGCCATTTTATCCAGCTCTTTCCAAATAGACTGGGGAGCGACCGGGACGGAGAATTTATAAATTGGCATGGCTCGAATAATTGACTGCAGAAAAGTTAGACGACCCCCATAACTTAACCATCTATTAGACCAATGGTTCATTCTATCTTTGATGCCATCCAAAAGGTCCTTCCAAACATCTATTTTTAGTTTTTTGAAATGGAGAGGGACCCCCAGGTAGACTACTGGGAGAGAGGTCCGAGTGAAACCTAAAATCTCAATAACTCCGTCCTGTAACCGTTGATCAATATTGAAGAAGATCACTTTGGATTTATTGTCATTGATGACTTGATTAGAGGCCCGAAGGTAGACATTTAGAGTATCTCTGATTCTTCTTGCTTCCCTAAGGCTGGCCACTCCCACCAATCCAGTATCATCTACAAACTGTAAATGAGTCAAAACTTCAGCCCCGACCTTAAAACCTGTTATCTGACCTTGAAGTCTTCTTTTCAGAAAGAGTCTACCCAATCCTTCAGCCAAGATGAGGAAGAGATAAGGAGAGCAAGGGTCTCCTTGCCGCAATCCTCGAGAGGCACCAAAAGGAGGCGAGGGAAGTCCCTTGATAAGAACGAGTATGAAGGCGTAGAAATACGGCTCATGACCCGGTCTGTCCGATCCTGAGAGAAACCAAAGGCGATCAACATCTTTGCCAAGAAGCCCCACTCCACCCTGTCATAAGCCTTGGACATATCCAGTTTAATGAACATTCCTTTGTTCCCAGTTTGGTGCATTGTATGGATAGCCTCCTGAGCAAGAATCACTCCATCCAAAATTTGCCTCCCTTCAACAAAACCCCCTTGCTCTGGGGAAATTATATTATGCAGGATAGGTTTTAACCTTTCAGCCATAATCTTAGTAATTATTTTATAGATCACATTGCATAAGGCAATAGGTCTAAAATCAGATAAATGAACCCCCACTGCTCCTTTTGGAATTAAAGTAATGAATGTATGATTTAGAGCCTTGAGCATTCTTTTATTGGTTATGGACTCCTCAGTGATGACCAGAACATCTTCCTCCAGGGAATCCCAAAAGGCCTGGAAGAACTCAATAGGGAAGCCATCAGGACCAGGCGATTTACCAGTACTCATCCCAAAGACCACCTTCTTAAGTTCATCTTTATCTATAGGTCTAAGTAGAGCCTGGTTTTCTTCAGGAGAGATTATAGAAGGAATGACAACAATAACTTCATCTTGGGCTGCCCCATCTTGCTCCATACTTTCCTTAAAGAGTTTTGAGAAATACTCCATTGAGTGGGAGTGCATACCAGGAAGAGTGTCAAAAGAGTATCCATTCTCATCTTGAAGGAAATCCATATTATTCATTTGTCTCCTAGCACAAGCCGAGCGCTGAAAAAATTTTGTATTTCTGTCTCCTAATAACCAAGTATTTCTTGCTCTCTGTTTCCGAGTAAATCTCTTCTTGATTATCAATATCCTCAACCGCTTTGCGCAAAGCATCATCCTCGGATTTAAGGTGCTCGGAAATGTTTCCTTCCCTGAAATGTTTTTGCACCTCATCCCATCTGGCCAACAAGGGGGCCCGTTGGTGTTGGAAGTCTGATTTGTTAGTTTGCCTCCACTGTTTCAGTTTACACTTGACAAATTGAAGTCTGTTTGTGAAATTTGAACATTGCGGTCCCAAAAGGTGGGCGGCCATCTTCCCACCACTGAGGAATTTTTCTTCGGAGATCTTCTTTTTGCAACCAAAAATTTTCAAATTTAAAAGGTTTATGGTACTGCCCTGTTATAGCCCCTCCCTCCAGTACAATGGGAAAGTGGTCTGAAACTGGGCCTTCCAAAATCTGAAATTTAATATTCCATTTCACAAATGCTTCCTCCGAGACCAGAAACCGGTCTAGTTTTACCTTCCCTCTTGTGTGGCTCTCTTCTCTTATTAGTCCACGTAAAATAAGTACCAGGACCTTTGATATCAACAAGGTGAAAGGCATGGACTTGAGCAATCAGAAGCCTATCCCCTGGATCCAAAACTGGGAAACCACCTTCACGATCACTGGCAGATAATTTGGCATTAAAATCCCCGACAACAATCCAATCGCAATCTTCCCGGGAGGATCTCATTGAATGAACAACATTCCATTGAAGCCGCTGGCCATCAATGCTTTGAGCCCCATAGAAGTTTGTAATTAAAACACTGTTCAATTGTAACAATATTCTTAAAGAGAGATGTGAGAACCCCCCTCCAAGCTGTATGTTCTATTGCTATCCACACCAGAGGATTCCACGGAGTAACAATTCCCCCCGAAGCTCCTTGGGCCGCCACATCCATATATCCAGGCGCCCCTCCATATTCTACTAGCAATTTTACACATAAGATCTAAAGACATTTTTGTTTCTTGAAGGAGCAAAAAGTCTGTTTTGTGTCTTCCTAAAAGTCTTTGAACAGCAGATTGATGGGTTCTATTGTTTAAACCCCTTACATTCCAGGATTGTATAATCATTGGAAACCTTGGGAGCAATACGAGTCAATTGTTCTCACCGATCCTCCATTGATCAGCTTGTCCCCTTGCGCTACTATTAGATCCTTATTGGATTTTCTACCGGCTCCTTGGGAATTACTATTCTTAGACCTCTTTTCCACCTGGGTAATCCCCAATGCTGGTCTTTCTCTATTCTTTTCTGCACTTCCCATGTGGACATCCTTAATAACTGGTTGTGCAGGGGAATGAATTACCATAGCCCCTAGGTTCTCTGGCTGCAAAGTCTCAGGGGTTTCAATCACCTGTTCTAAGACAGGAGTAGATGATAGAGGAGCATGAGAGTGGGTGTTAGTATCCCCGACATTCCCAACCACTCCTTCCATGACTTGGTCTTCTTGGTCTACAAGGGATTTGAAGATTTCATATCGATTGGTTGGCTTGGTTTGGGCCTGCTCTTTGCCATTTCTCTTTTTGTTTTTCCTCCGCTTCTGCTGTTCAAAGCCATCTTTCCGGGCATCAGAACCACGGGGGATATTGAGGGGTTCTTTGACCAAAGTGAACTTACCCTCTCTGGGGCGATTTGACGCTCCCGACGGAGCTTTCGCTTTTGTGGTCAGGCTATTTGGGCGGAACCTAGCCAAATGGCCATGCTTATGGCAGACTCTGCATCTGAAAGGTAAGGCTTCATAGTCTAGCTGTTGTATCCAGGTTAGTCCTGCCAACTCCAATTCCACCTCGGTTGGAAGTGGCTGGCTAATGTCCATTTCTACACATATTCTAGCAAAGACAGCAGTATTTCCTTCCATGGTATCTCTTGAAACTCCCAAAAATCTACCTAGAGAATTACCAATCAACTCAAGGATCTGCTCACCCCAAAACTCCATTGGGAGAGCATACAGCCGTATCCAGACCGAGACAGCCGTGGGCTCAATGCGAGGATCAAAACCCACTCTCCACGGTTGGACAAATAATCCTGCCGGGCCGTGGCTCCTCTTCTATGATTCAAATGCTCTGTTTCTATATGCTAGAGAAGAGAAACTAATAATAAAATACCCATTGCTTATAGGCCATAGAGAGTACTCACCAATGGGCTCCCAGTTCTGTCTCACCCAGGTGTGTAGAAAGTTCAGAGTGGGCCGAATACCCATGAATTTGCAGATCAGATCATGGGTAGCACGGTATATAATCGTATCCTCAACCAGTTTTGGTTCTATGACAATCTTTGGCCTGGACGCAGATTGTGGAAGGCAGCCGTTAACTCTGTTTGCGGGTAAACCCTTTCCGGCATTCTTAAATAGCATTTGATAAGCACTGCGTTGAGCTTCATCGGAAGAAGATGCAGGGTTTTCTTTTAATTTATCAGCATATGAGCTTTTCTGCCCATCGGAAGATCCTGGAGGAGACCCCATTGGGCCCTCCCAAGGCAACGAACAATCCTTCAAAGAAGTGTAGAATCAATCCACAGGAGGATCTGGAAGAAACTTCCAACCAGAGACCCTGGAGCTTCGCCCGGTGCCTGCACAGAAGGTTTCCCGCCAAAACGCCAGAGCTCAGAGACTCATTTTCCGAATCTTTAGTTATGTTGCTTTTACATTAGTCTTCAATTAAAAATCACATCGAACCACACCATAGTTAGGATTAGTCTAGGCTAGATTAGTGGGTGGGTTTTAATTTTTTTGGGGTTGCTTGGGACGGGAAATGACCTCAAAAAAGGTCATTCTCGTAGCTTCGGGTGGTATCCACAGCTACCAATTGACCAATTGGGGACCATGACTGTCAGTTGTGGCTAAGGTCAACATCAATGGTCATAAATTTGACCATTAATGTTGATTACGGGTGACAACCGCAGCTAAACAACATTAGGGAAGTTTTTTATTTTTTTATATTTTTCTGTTGTTTGACTTGAATTAATTGATTTTTTTATTTTTGCAAGTGCAAATTTTGATTTTTTTGAACATTTTGGTACATTTTGTATTATTTTTGAATTTTTTGAAGTGTTTTGAATTTTTTGGATTTTTGAAGTGTTTTTTTTTATGTTTTTGATCATTTTTGTTATTATTTGCTTTAGACTTTGACTACTAGAGCACGGGAGTCGGATCTCCTTCGTGAGCTCCTGCCTGAGCTAGATCAGGCCGATCTGGACTAGTTTGTGACTGTGGGCCTTGGGTATGTATTACGGTTACCTTCTATCTAAGCTGACCAGGTCTACATGACTGCATTGGCCCACCGTTGGTATGCATAGACCAATACATTCTACCTTCCCACTAGAGATATTACTATCACCTTGGAGGATGTCTACCGCATCTTCTACATTCCCATTGATGGTAAGGCCATCCTCTCTTCACCTACTAAGGTGAAACCTATAGTGTTTTAGAGGATTTTTGGTGCCAGGAGGGTTGAGGCATTAGAGGCTACTAACCATAGTGGGGTGCCCATCGAGCACTGATACCGAGAGTAGGTCTTCTCATGGTGGTAGGTTGTACTCATGCACATCATTATCCATGTTGTTCTTCTTGACACATTCAGAGTGAGGTTCCCTTGGAAACTCTTATCCAGAGTACAGGACCCACTGGCTAGTACTATAAGGGAGCCACTGATTCTTTCCTATGGGAGTGCTCTGCTTGCATAGTTATATGATGAGCTATACCAGATCACTTATAGGGGGAGAGCAAGAGTTGGGTGCAGCATATTGCTATAGATCTATGCATGGGAGCATATTCGAATAGACCATCCTAGAGGGTTACCCCTATAAATTTTTATGATAGTAAATGACTCTCAGTGCTACGTAGATTACTAGCCTAGAGGGGTCAAGACCTACAAGAGCAGGTCTCATGCAAGGGATCTCCAGCACTACATGGATTGGCTGACAGGGCTACAGGTAGGTCAAGTCATCTGACGACCTTATATGGACTGCCTAGCATGGGAGGAGGCATGCCGCTACCTAAGGTGGACGAGACATAATATATGGATCATCGGGTGTAAACCCAGTGTATGAGAGTTTTTTCACTTCTCGCACGTCTTTAGATAGTTTAAGATATGTCAGGATATCCTAGAGGATCCAGTCATCTACCATCATATTAAGGTAGAGACTCAACTAGCATGGCCTCGGCTGAACCCATTGGATGATGAGGGTGATGACTTCCAAGACTCGGGGCTAGCTGATGCAGGGACCATAGCATATTATGATGTTTGGTGGAATACCAGGCTATGGTAGGGTAGTAGTCCTCTAGGTAGATATGGATATTGGGAGGCTGTAGAGGTAGCAGAGTATGATCTTGAGGGGTGACAATTTTACCAGAAGATAGAAGGTGGATGGGCCACACCACTGCAGTAGAGGAGGAGGCTCGAGATGAGGAGGAGGGTGAGGAGGAGCAAGATGATGAGGTTTCATATCTCAGGGTCTAAGTGGCTAGTTTATAGTTTGATCTACAAACAACACGAACACAAATATTGGAGAGGGATACTTCCATTGCCACCCTCTAGGCTCATATGAGAGCGGTCCAGGCTCAACTTGCAGAGGGACAAGTATAGTGGAGGGGGTATCAAGAGGAGAGGATAGCTCACTAGGCACAAATAAACTCTGCTACTATAGAGATGGATAATATCACTAGGCATCATGATCTTCTCCAAGCTCAACTAGACTTTCAAACTATAGAGCGGTACCTGGTTAGGACAACAAGGGGAGATCCCTCAACTTCTCAGGCTACTCCTCTAGCATCAACTGGCCAATAGGGCTAGACATGGTTGTAGAGATCAGGAGGTTGTAGGCTATTATATCATATGATACCAGATGACATGCTTTAGATGCAACACACATCACTCTACTTGAGGATGAGGTCATACTATGGGGTGGCATAGTTCTCGATAGATATACAACATCAACATCTTAGAGGACTAGGAGTGAGATGGGGTATTCATTAACACGACCCAGTCATAGGACAAACGGTAGATCAGAGAGGTCCATGGGAACCAGCTCTAGGTGGACTCATAGAGAGGGGGAAGATGGTGGAGGCCAGCTAGGGGGTGCAGGCCTAGCTTAGTATATATTTTGAGATATATGTACCATTTTTTAGTGTAAGGTCTTGGGACCTACACAGTTGTAGCCTACGGGTATTTTTGACATACCTCTATGTACTTGGACACACACACACACACACACACACACACATATATATATATGATATTATATTTTATGACTCATTATATGAGTATTGTGTTTTATGTTTATGCTTATGAGATGCATATGTATGCAATGTCGATATGCTTTGATTATTGCTATATGATGTGATATTTTTATGATATGCACTAGCTAGATGATTTGTGTTTGCATAGATATAATTATGTAGATGTGTAGATGGACTACTTATGTATGTGTATATAGATGCAATGCTAGATGTTAAATGCATGTTTGATTTTGATTTAATTGTATGCATCTAATTTATGTTCTTATGCTTTGATGACTGCAAATGTATGTAATGCATTATTTACATGATGATGATCTAATTTAAATGAACCGGTATGCTTTAATCACTTAAAACATAAGGAATGAATGCAATATGACTTTACAAATCTAATGGACAACACCATGGAATTGTATATAAATCATGAATGTAAATGTTAAATCTTATCATAAGAATTAATCATTTAGACATCCACCTATGAAATGATGAGTTTGAAAGATATGTAATTATTTCTGAGATGGGATGATTTGTTGCTATGAGGAATTTTTTATGTTTTCCATTAGACTCAAATACCCTAGTTGACCAATCAAAAGTTGTATAATGACCATAGTAAACTCTTGAAAGACCAAGCTCTTATTATGAAGACCAAGATATTCATTATCCCTGTGTGTGCAACTGAATGTATTAGATGATACATAAGACTACCCCATTTCTAGGTGGGATTCATTCAACCCATTTTTTTAATGAGGATCACCAAATGTTCATCATGATCCTAATTTTGGACTCAATTGGACTACACTACTAGGTAATACAGGCCATCTAAATCTAGCTCACTTATGAATTGCTTAGAACTACCCCAATGCCAGTCAGGATTCATTCAGTCCATTTGTGTATCGGGGATCACTTTATGATTTCAAGTAGTGACCATTCTAGGGATTCAAGATCTTCACCCCCTTCTTTTATTTTGATTTTATTGGGATTCTTGCTCATGCTTAGAGATGAAAATTATTGTTTATTTTCCATTTTTGTTTATTTTTTGTTTTGAGCAAGGGATTTGATGTGATTTTGGGATTTTGCTCATTTTGATGTAAGCAAGGGATTTCTTGGGTAGGGGGGAGCTTGTCCTTTTGCCAATGATTAACACTCTAGACCATGTGCATCACAAGATGAGCAAGTAAAACCTTTCACTTAAGGCGACTAGGACCACTTTGTAGTGTTCATATTTCCTTACCCTAATTAGGATTGTTAATACTTTTTATTATTGATGGGATTTTGATATATGCTAGGTACTATCAAAACTAGACCTCATATTCAAAAAGCAAAGCAAGCTTTCTACAAAATCTAAGAAAATAACTAGGTATGGCTAAATGATAAGAAAACTCTGGTATATTTCTTATAGAAATAGGGAGGTTGTGTTGAAAAACACAATCACTCACAAGGATGATGGATGATGATGATGAATAGATGCATGATTAAGATACAAACATGGTGTTGTTTATAAGATTGCAAACACAAACTATTTTAATGCAAGTCCAATGGATGGACATGCCTAATGTAATGTGATTATATGAATGTATGTGTAAAATGAAATGCATAATGCAAATGTTTTTATATTTTTTATGTTTTGCAATATTTTTTTTTAATTTTATTATTTTTTTATTTTTATGGATTTTGATGTTTTCCATATATTTGAATTTTTGAATTATTTTGAATGTTTTTGGATTTTGGATTTATGTGTGGAATGCCTTATGATGAAGGACGTTGAGAGGTTCAGGCTCTTCAACACCTTCAAGCAATGTTAGGAAATACATTTTAGGTCCTATCTGCTTTGAGATGATATATAGAGCTAACTAGTTGGCTGTAAATTTATCTCGCAAGTGCGGCGGTAGGTTTGAATTCTATTGGTTTTATTTTAGTACAAGATCACCAACTTTAAATTCTCTCATATGGAATTTATTGTTGTAATTTTATTTTAATCATTCCTGATAAATGCGGAGATGCTCAAGGGCATTCACACGATGTTCATCAAGAAGCATTAGTGTATCGAGGTGAGCTTATCGCATAGTGTCCTCATCGATGAACTCTTTCAATGCGACACGTAGGGTTGGAATATCCAACTCTAAGGGCATAATGGCCTCAACACCGTACACTAGTGAAAATGGGGTTGCCCTAGTGGGCATCCGTATACTAGTTCTATAAGCCCATAATGCAAGGGGCAACTAGATATGCCAGTCTTTGTGGTTTTTTTGAACAATATTTTTTAAGATAGCTACCACAGTATTATTTGAAGCTTTAGCTTTTCCTTATGCTTGTGGATAGTATGGAGTCACAAAATTGTGTTGTATATTGTACTTAGACGTCAAAGCCCTTACAGTTTTGTTTTTGAATGGCGTTCCATTATCTGATATGATCTTGGATGGTATCCAAAAATGACATATGATATTATGGAGTATGAACTCCGTAATACATGCTCCTGTTGTCATTGTCAAAGGGATTGCTTCCACCCATTTTGTAAAGTACTCAGTGGCTATTATAATGAATGTATGTGGCCCGATGATGAGGGAGAGATCTTGCCAATCAGGTCAAAACCCCACTGAGCAAATGGCCAAGCTGCTTGGATGGGCTGTAAGGTCTGTGATGGTAAGTACATAATATTAGCATGATGCTGAGAGGCTCTATGATGATAGGCTTGCTATATTCAATAGGTGCCTCTACTAGCTAATTAGCTATGACATGTCCCTTTATGGACTTTTATCTAATGTATTCCAAGTCAAATTCTATCAGTAGCATGATCCACTTTGTAGTACATTTATTATGATATGTCTTGCTCATCATATACTACAAAGGATTTTATTTTGATATCACATACGTCGTATGACTTAGAATATAGTGGCACAACTTCTTAGTTGCAAACACCACTACTAAGCACAACTTTTCTACGTATGCATATCCTAGCTCATAACTCACCAAGGTGCGGTTGATATAATATATTGCTTGCTCTTTATCTTGCACATTATTTTGGGCTAACATGGTTCCAAATGCAAAGTTAGTAGTCGATATATAAAGCAATAATGGCACATATGGCCTTGGTGGAGCTAGTGCTGGTAGTTTTTCTAGGTATTGCTTGATTTTAGAAAATATTTTTTGACAGTCCTCATCCCAATTGAATGGGACCCCCTTGTGTTGAAGTTGATTCATGGGTCAGCATTTATCTGATAATTGTGTGAATAATCACTTTATGGATGCTACTTTGCCCTATAGGCTTCTTAGCTCTTTGATATTGGTGGGAGGATGCATTTCAAGTATGGCCTTGATCTTCACTGGGTCGACTTTGATCCCTCATTTAGAAACAATGAATCCCAAGATTTTTCTTGAAGTTATTCCAAATACATACTTCTTAGGATTTAACCTAAAATTATGCTCTATTAGGTGATCGAAGATCTTTATGAGAACCTTTGCATGCTCTAAATGCAGTAATGACTTTGCCAATAAGTCATCGATATAATCCTCTAGGATATTGTGCATGTAGTCATGAAATATGTATGTCATGGTCAGCTGATATGTGGCACCAGTATTTTTATGACCGAATGGTATAACTTTATAACAAAATGTTACCCATGGCATTGTAAATGTGATTTTATGTTGGTCTTCGGGTTTAATCTAAATTTAACTATAAACAAAAAAATCATCTATAAGGGAAAGTATCTCATGACCTGTAGTTGCATCTAAAAGAGCATATATGTTAGGCAACAAGAATGAATCCTTTGGTGTTGCCTTGTTGAGATCTCTGAAATTCATATAGATACGGATCCTTCCATCAGGTTTTTTGATGGGTACCATGTTTGATACCCATTCTAGATAGTTGATGGAGATGATAAAATCTACATCCAATAACTTTTGCAACTCATATTTAACCATTAAAGCAATGGTTGGATGCATCTTCTTGAGTTTTTGGTTAACTAGATTTTTAGCAAGGTCTAGAGAAAGGTTATGGGTAACCATTTTTGGATCTATCCTCGGCATATCCTTGTATGTCCAAGCAAAGACATCAAGTCTCTCTTTCATTAGAGGGATGAGGATGGAATGGTCATTAGGAGATAGGCTCTCTCTAAACTTAACCTTCTTAGGATTAGTGGGGTCATCACTGATATCCACATCAAAGGTTTCCTCTACTGACATGTGCAATCCCTCCTCAAGTTGGTGAGGCATAGGGATCAAGTGGATGTCATCTATTGGGTTTAAAGGTTCCACATTGGAACTACCCTCAACATGATAAACATCACATGCATAGCCTAGTGCAAAGTAAAATGATTGTAATATTTCTTCGTTTGAGAAGAAATATTTAAGCTCTAAAGGTGAATCAGCACGATCCCAATCAATAGAATCCATATTAAGACAAAATGGTTTGGAAGGATCTGTTGGGTTGTGGAGTGGAGTGGTCAGATCTATGGAGATCATATTGATGAAATAGATTAGATCTCTAGGACCATGTGTGTGCATCTCTACATTATTAATGTAACTCTCATACCCGAGATGTGGCTCTAGGGGTATGGGGATCTTCGAATCTGGTCCATCAATAGACTGGACAATGGGATCATTTGGCTCGAGGAGTTTCCTATGCATAGGAGGATCGAGGAATACTATGCGATAGATTTCATCTACATCAGTCGATCTTCCTCTAAGGTGTGGGCGAGGATACACTCTTTAATACATTTCATCCATATCGAATGGTTTATTTTGATGATGCAAATATCATGGCCTAATGTAGGCCACCTCGATCTCATATTTGTAGTCACTATCATCAATGAAGTATCCATCATTTCTACCCACTGGCTCCATAGGCAATAGATGACATAAATTTTGAGGGCCTAAGTAGACCAACTTAGTCTCATCCTCATATTATTCATTATTCAAGTACTCCTCATCATCATCTATTTTAGAATCACATTTTGGTCTATCTCTTTCAAAAATTGATTCTACTCTAACCTCCTTAGAAGCAACTTCTGATTCAACATCTATTGCTACGCCCAGATTCTGAGTTTGCATGCCAGTATTATCAGTATATATATGGTTCCTGACAATCCAATCTATTTCTAGTATACCATCCAAACTAGCCTCCACCAAGATGTCGTCATGATATATCATAGGTGGTTCGATAGAAACCATGGTCACTTGTTGGTCACCCCTTCGTAAGTAAGAAGGGTTAGGGTGGTAGTGGTTCCAATCCACATCATCCCCTAAACTGAGATTCAGGTGATCAAAAGATGTTGCTAGAATTTCATCCTAACCTCTAGTATTATAGCCTAACCAAAATCGATCAGTCAACGACTGATATTATGGTTCATAGGGATTTCAATACCCTTGCTTGAATAGACCGAGATCGTAACCATACCAATGGTAATGTTCAAAATATCATAAGGTGAAATTTGGGTTAGATATATAATGAACATTCACTACAAATGGTTCATCATCATCTTCATCCATAGGCATACGATCCACAAGTTGATCAAGGCCTCCATAAATAATTTTTTTTTGATTGGACAACACCCCCAGTGACACCACCATCCCTATAGAAAAGTGTTGGGCTTGAGGTCTACCCATTTCTTGTGTAATTTGGATAAAAGGTGTAAACATCACATTCTACACTATGTACTCTGCTAACTTGAGATTGACCAAATGAATAGTCACCTACGATGCAAATGACCCAACTAAAAAAATAAGCAAGGCAGGTTGTTGTACCTCCTCGAATTCATTATGTGCATCTCCCTCATACATGGGATTAGATACTTTAGTAGTTTCTACCTCAAGCATTTCTTTTGAATCTTTCTTACCGATTACTGCTTTGAGATTCTGGTCATTTCTAAGCATCGTTGATGTTGTAGGCTTTGCCAAAGTAGTTTTTGTATGCACAAATGGTTGTGGTGCTGATGTCGAAGGTCCATAACACACTTCATTTGATTTACCTTATGGATGTTTAAAATGTGACATTGGTCTTATGTCTAGATGTATTGAAGGGAGTATGAAATATCCAAGAAAATCTACTTGATTCACATATTTGAATGGCTCCTCACTAAAAGGAACCATGTGCACTTGCCCCTCATGTACGTACTTGATACACTGATGTAGTATGGAGGGTATGCATCACATCTCTCTTATCCAAGGTCTGCCCAAGAGGATGTTATACTACATCACACCTTCCAACACATGACACATCACCAAGATGGTCTTCAATCCTACCTAAATAGGTAGGACTATAGTGCCGACTATTGAGCACAATGCATCATTGAATTCTCATAGTGTGAAGGTTGATGGCATGATATGCGATTTTAAAAATTTCAAATATGCTAAGGCCTTTGTTGTAATAATATTGATCAAAGACCCTATGTCAATCAATACCCTCTTGAAATGTGTGTGATTGACACACACAATTATATGAAGCAATGGGTCTGTTGTAACAATACAGACCATTTTAAATTTATGATCATAAAACTAAATCACAGGCTCTTGACACTATTGCACATGTCCCACAAAATTTTTAAATGTTTTTGGGTCTTGGGATTGAACCTCTATGGATCTTAGAATATCCATTAGTGTCTCCATGTGCTTAGGAGTCTGTTGTATTAGCTTTGCTAAGGCTATCTGTAGGCTTTGGATGAGCCTATTTCTTATGGTCACCACTAGTCTAGTTGGTGGGCCTGGCAAATTGTTTTGTGCTAGCCTTTGTAGGGGTGTAGCTCTAATCCTAACTGGAGTAAGAGGAGGACCTAGCTGATCATATCTCTCGTTCTTGGTGATAATGTTCACCATACCGATGAAGCCTTGTGTAGGCTAATAAATCCGCACTTGATTCACTTGGCCGACATTATTCCTCAGAGGCTCATGATTGGGCAAGGGATTATTGAATATCCCCATGTTTTTATTGTCTGGAGCCTGAGGTTTATCAAAAATTAGCTTGTTACTATCGATCATGTTCTACACCAAATGTTTGAAACTATAACATCCTTCAATGTCATGTCCTTTATGCCTATGGTACGAACAATAAAGATCCTATCTAAATGATTTTTATTTAGGTTGGTTAGGATCAATCAATTTGATATTTGGTAAGGTTATAGTGTTAGCCTTGCATAATTATTGGAAAATTGATGCCATCATCTCAAAAAATGGCGTAAACTGATGAGGAGGGTGTTGATCCTTGTTTTTACCCTACTTCTTAATATTGCGTTGATTATATTGCATAGGGGGAGGTTGAGTCTGATAATTCTATTATTGTTGGCCCTTGTCCCCTTTCTGGAGATTCAACACTACTTGATTCACGTAGGCCATCTTGGACTGGTGACTTTGATTTTAAGTTTTCTTATTGTTTCAATCCTTTTTGGTCCAGAATTTTAAGTTACCCTCCTGTAACTTGATATCCTCAATTACCTTGGATTGCACCAAGGCCTCCTCAAATGTTTGATATTGTTGCAATTGCAAAAAAAGCGAGATGTGTTTTGCACAACTTGTAGTGAACATCTGAGTCAGTTTTGTTGTTGGAATGGAAAATAGCAACTTTACAATTAATTTTCTCCATATTTTTCCATAGTCCATGATTGGCTTGTCATCGTATTGCATTAAAGCAACCAAATCAAAAAAATTATTTTCTTCTTGACATCGAAGGAGAAGCATTCGCCAACTATTCAAATCTAGTTATATTATGCCTTTTTAATTGGTTGAAACATTCCAAGGTGGGGCTTGAAAGGGTCATGATGAAGATCCTCAATAACAAAGCATCATCACTTTGTATTTGAAAGCACATGTTCATGAATCTCGTGATGTGCTCCTGGAAATATTCATCTCCTTAAAATTTATCCAGATTTGGCATATCGAAGTGATCAGGATACGCTGGAGTAAGCACTAAGGGGCATAGAGGCACATTATGTATTTTATTCAAGGTAGGCTTCTGATAAGCCATACCTTGTTTCTCAATGGCTCTTACCTTTTTTGCCAAGGCCTTGTAGGCCTGTGAAGATAGAATCTCCTCTTCCTTGAGAGGTCTCTAAGGAGATTTTGGAGGTAGATTCTTCTTTTTTCGAGGCATGGAACTAGGTTCATCCTCCACATCCACTAAGGAGAATTTAAGATATTGTTGTTCTTGGTCATCTCCTTCTACTTCCTCATACTGAGTACACCCATGGTATTCGAGTTCCTGGCACTGCAATATGTTTTTGGTCGTATAATGAGTATGATTTCTAGTATGCTTAGAGCATAATTCGGGCTATGAAATAGCTCGTCTATGATGGCACTCCCTGTATTCACTTTAAGGAGGTAAATTGACATGAGCCAATCTATCTTCTCTCTCTACATGCTCCTTTTGGTCAAGGATGCATTGCTCGTGCATGCGCTGCTCATATAGGCATTACCTTAACAACCTATGTCATTGAGTATCCTCATTTTCAAGGTGCTCACGCTCTACATATACATATTCCAATTGATCTTGGAAGATCCGTTGCCTTTGCTCTGACACCATTTTTTGTGATCAATCTATAAGATCGGTAGTATGTGGCCTCTGGTGGTTCAGCTCAGTTCTAGGGGTTTTATTGGTATAGGCCCTAGTAGAATTATCTATAATACTCTTGTCTCTATCCATGTAGATGGTATTCATATTTTTTAGTAGTCTATTATCTATACGCCCCTGTATGAATGGGGTATGCACGCTTCGAGAGCACTTCGAGCACTCTCTTAGATCAATGATTTGTCTATGTATGCTCATGCTACATGAAATTGTAGAGTGAGAATGAGCAGTTAAGGCTTTATAACCTAGTTGGCCTAGGACCTTATCTAGTCCATATAGTTGTTTAGTTCTCCAAGGTTGATTTGGAGGCATACCATTTACTCCCAATGTGGCCAAATCTATAGTGAAATTTCTAGGTCCACTAGGGTTTGGTGTCTGCACGGGTCTGTGCTTTGATACAACCATTTCTTCCTACCCCTAATTGGGTGGATTTTCTTATTGCCTATCATGAGATGATGTTGACCTAGAGCCACCCATAGCTCTATCCTATGAGTAGGGCGCGTTACCTCCTCTAATTAGGGTGTTTTGAACAGAATCCCCACACGTTGAATTGTCCCCTCTAATACTCGTCAAACATCATTCGGGAGGATTCTACGATTGAGATTTCAATACGTTGTTTTATGTATTTTCTAGAGCTTTGGACTCCACCTTAGTTATCCAAGGTTGGCCTCTCTATGTGTTGACCATAGTGTGTATTATCTCCTATGTAAATTTTAGATAAAACAAAGCAAACAAGGGTGATTATCTCTTTTAAAGATTCTTTGTGATCCCTAAACTGCTTCAGTGTGTTTCAGGTGTGTTGTACCATAAGCTAACTCTCATCGTGTTTTTATATTTGTTGATGATATACTTGTTTAGTTTAATGGATTTCACTTGTATGCTAGTAACTCGACAACTAGGAGTGAAATTCTGATCACTTAAACCAATTAAAGTATGGATATGAAACCCATACTTGATCAAGGAGCATAGGCCCTACTAGATTCTCACCCAAGTCTCACCTAGTTAGTGTTATACCCTCCGAAGATAAGTACATGCAAATTTTCCAGGCTACATCAGATCTTGGATCCGGTATTGGCCAAATAGGATGGGTTTGTGGGATTTGAGCAAATGGATGGAGATGAAACCCATCGTCATTGGACTCTATTAGTTGTTGAATGTGAATTCCAACTCACTAAAATTTAAATGTTACATGGTGTGTGAGGATTCATTTTAACTTTGCAAATAAAATTAAAATGCATAATATAACACCCATGATTTTTCCTATATGCCTAAGAAATTTATGTTTTGAATTCAGAAAGATGCAAAATCCAAATGCTATTTACCAAATTAGAGAATGCAAAATTACATGATAGACTGGCATTTAGATAGGCCCTAAGCAAGCAAACCCTAACATAGATATTTAATGTTAGTTGTTGTTCTGTACCATAGCTAACAGACAGTTGAATCCTAGTTGTGGGTGACAACCACAACTAACAGTGCTAGTTGTTTTTGTCAGCCACAACTAACAGAAAACATAGCAGTTTTCATTATTTTCCTTCTAAACTTTGGCTAGATGATATAATCAGCCTATTGATAGAAAAAATATAGAAACATGGAAATCACAAATAAGGGAAATTACTTGGAATTCCTTATCTGATGAAGAGACAGGTTTTTTATTGTCTGTTTCTCTATTTTTTGCTAATCGTGGCTATCAAGCACAATTGAGATGCTAGCCATGGGTGTTAAGTGCAGCTGAAACTGTGCACCATGGATGTCAAGTTTGGATAAGACCTACAATACAAAAACATAGAAATATTAGTAAATACAACAAATTTTGTAGGGTTTCCATCGTGATTGACATTTGTCCTATCCTAAAAAGTATGCACCTAAGCTATTGCATCATTATACCAAATATTAAATCAATAAAGTATATAAACAAATGAATTTAACAAGAATGTAGATATTTTTGTTATTAAATCATTACAAATCTTGGTTACAAGTAGGTCCCTCTTAGGGATACCAAAATATTGATACAATTAATACAAATTTGAAGCCCCTAAAAGGGGATGGTGCAATCCGTAGGCTTTTAGAGTGGACATGAACTGCTCAAGGCTTATGGATGCCTTCTTCTCACTTGTTTGGAGGAATTTGATGCCAAGAATATCTTAAATATGTTAATAACCTATGATCTATGTTCAAGAAACAACATAGCATGATTAAAAGCATATGAGGCCTCTCAAGATGAGGCTCCTATCAAATATTTGTAAGAAATATGATCAATATGCAAAGAAATCATAAAGACTTGTAAATATGATCACAAAATCTCTAAATTATGGTAAAACATGTTAGGAAACAATAAATCTAGCTAATCTGATGTATAATTTGTAATTGAAACATGAAATAGATCTAATCTAAGAAAATTAGTGCAAACTAGCAAATATGATGAAATAAAGGTAAAGCCACCTCAAATTGCTAGAATTAACCGTACAAAAGCATGAATTAAAGTTAATATAAATCAAATCTAACTAATTGAATGCTTGAAATTGAAATCCTATGGCTAAAACAAAGGAAAATGAGCATCAAACCCTAGCTACAGGTGTTGAACACAACTGGCTCTGTTAGCCACGACTGAGGGGAAAGTCCTTTTTCTCTTGTAACCAAGGTTTGAAACTGCTAATTCCTCCAAGGAATTGGTGATCAAGGGTTGCCTCGTTGTTCTGAAACATATTAGCGATGAAGTTCACTTGAATTTGCAATGGAAGTGGTTCAATTTGCAAAGCTTTCTCCTCAAGCTCTTAGGATCTTCATTACTTCAAACGTAGTCCTGATTCTCCAAATGGACAACATGTAAACACTCCTCAAGGGTTGTATGTGGCTCTCCAATTCGGCAGGGCTTTACTGCATTCACTTGAAAACTCTTCTCTTTGCCTTCTCCCCAATTTGGAGGGTGGTCTTATAACACTTCTCAATTCCTCATCCTATCTTCCTTGGGAAGCCAAGATCAAGAACTGGGAGGTTGGAGCATTTGGGAGGAAGAATACAAAAGCTTCCTCACTTGAAACTGTTTGAAATTCATTTACATGGCTGTTGTAACTAATTTTTGTCTTGGCTAGGGAATCTGAGACAGTTGTATAGCTATTTGTGGCTCTTAAGCACAGCTAAAATCCTAGCCACAGGTGTCAGCCGCGACTGAGATTGAGTAGGCCAAAAATGCCTAAATTGAGTGGTTAGAACCACTACTTTACCTTGGAAAGGTCCAAGATCATTCATATGGTATGCAAGGATGCCCATATTAGTATTCCCCTAAACATGATGCATTTTAGGTGTCTACAGTAATAGACAATAGATAGAACTACCCTAAGATAGCAAATATATATATTGTGGAAAAGAGGCATCTAATTTATTGTGGTGGATGAACACTAGATTTTATATATTAAATAATAATGATCGATTATTGATGATTGGCTAAGGGTAAATACCTCAATTATATAGTATAGATATGCCCTTTATGAAGAGGCAAAATGGTTCACACCAAGTTCTCCTAGCTAAGAATGTTTTGTCCTTAAAGCATAAGAAGGGAAGGATGAGTAGTAATTAAGGATTATGATTCTCATGTAGCTTCTTCTCAAGAAATATCTTTCCACTTAATGAGGCATTTTGTGATATCCTAAGTATGTAAGCACCATGTACAAGTATCTAAAATACCTTTAGGTTCAAGTATAAGTCAACCTTTCTCATCCAATATTAGGAGTTTCATTTCTACTGGAGTAAGGACACCCAATTTTTATTTTAAGCATGAAAAATGAAAAAAATCATGGATGTAACCTTTGTTTGGAAGTTCAAGGGCATCAGAAACAAGGTTGATCTTCATTTGAATATGATAAGGACCATAATATTTAGGGGGAAATTTTAAATTATTTCCAATATTCCTAACAGATGTTTGCTTGTATGGATGAGATGCACATAAACCCAATCATTTTCTTAAAATTCATTCTCAAAATAATGACTATTAGCCTATTGCTTCATCCTATTTTTAACCCATTCTAGGTTACTCTTTAAGGCATGTACAATTGCATTGGATTCTTCAAGATAATCATGTATATTTGGAACCTTTATGTGACAAAGCAGAAGGTATTTAGTTCATGGGGTTTTGTATCCATATAAGGAAGTGAAGGGAGTCATTTTGGTTAATGTATGATAAGTTGTGTTATACCACCATTGAGCTAGAGGTAACCATTTAGCCCATTGTTGGGGTTTATTTGATATAAAACATCTTAAGTAACCTTCTAAGCATTTATTTACAATATTTGTTTATCCATAGGTTTGAGGATGATATGTTGAACTCATTGTTTGTAAGATCCCTATTTGTTGGTATAATTATTTCCAAAAATTGCTAGTAAATAATGGATCATGATCACTTACGATTACCTTTGGAAATACATGAAGCTTATAAACATGGTTGATAAATTTTTCTACCACTTGATATGTGGAGCACATACGCTTCATTGGAATGAAATGAGGAAACTATCCCTGAGATATAAGTAAGCCCTCAATAAAATCCATCGATATTTCTTCTCATTTTTGTTGTGGTATGTGTAATGGTTGCAACAGTTCTGGGTATGTGAGATGCTCACTTTTATGTCTTTGGTACGTATCACACTCAGCCACATACTTTAAAATTTCCTTTTGCATACCTTTCTAATAAAATAATTTTCAAGCATTATAATATGTTTTAAATAAACCTACATGTCCTGAATTTAGGGAATTATGACTATCTACAAGAACTTGTAGTATAAATTTAAAATTTTGAGGTATATATATATATAATTCTTGACCTACAAGATATCATTTTTCCATGTAAATTATGGATTTTCCTCAATGTTTGTAATGATTTCTCGATATTTGTTACCTTTAACATATTCAGCTTGCACATCTTTAATGCATTCTAGAATGATTATTGAAATTGTATATGTGATTGCTTTTTCATCTTCTCTATATAAAGGCTATCATGGTTAGTCTAAAATTAAAACTTGCTACCAAATCAAATGATTGAATTTTAGCCACTCATTTTTGTTGTCCAATCATCAATTTTTCATTGGAGTGGATATTAAGGCTATCATGGTTAGTCTAAAATTAAAACTTGCTACCAATTAGATCTTGCCTCAATTTTTCTAAAGCATGCATAATTGCAACCATATTCCTATCATAGACATACTTGATTTTCTCATATGGTTTAAGCTTCTAACTCTCATATGCATTCAAAACAACTCTGAGACCCACTCCAAAAGCATCACATTCGATGACAAATGGTTTGGAAAACTAAGAGTTATTAATATAGGTATTGAGTGCAACACTCATTTCAACTTTGATTAACATGGGGAAGGTGAGGCGGGGAGCTCTGGCGATTTGGCGGGAATTCTTCTGATCTGTCGGAGGCCGAAGCTCTTGGATTCTGGCTCGCGGCTTCTTCCTAGATCTCTGTTGGTTTGACCTCGTTCCCCTCTGCAGGCTCGTTCGTTTCCCAGGGAGGGCCCCATGGGGTCTCCTCCAGGCTCTCTTGACGGGAAGAAGAGCTCTTATGCCGAGATTCTAAAAGAAAATTTTGCGTCTTCTTCTGATGAAGTCCAGCGGGGTGCTTTCCAAGCGCTTCTCAAGAATGTTGGCAAGGGTTCTTACGCAAACGGAATTAATGGATGCCTCCCGCAATCAGCTTCCAGACCTAAGATAGTCATAGAACCAAAGATGGTTGAGGATACGATCACCTACCGTGCTAACCATGACTTGATCTGCAAATTCATGGGAATCCGACCCACTTTGCACTTTCTGCACACCTGGGTTAGACAGAACTGGGAACCTATCGGTGAGTACTCCTTATGGCCTATAAGCAACGGGTATTTCATTATTAGTTTCTCTTCTTCGGTAGATAGAAACAGAGCATTTGAATCCGAGAAGAGGACCCATGGCCCGGCAGGGTTATTTGTCCAACCATGGAGAGTGGGTTTCGATCCTCGCATTGAGCCCACGGCTGTTCCAGTGTGGATCCGACTGTACGCTCTCCCGATGGAGTTTTGGGGCGAGCAGATTCTTGAGATGATTGGTAACTCTCTAGGTAGATTTATGGGAGTTTCCAAAGATACCATAGAGGGAAACACTGCTGTCTTTGCTAGAATCTGCGTTGAAATGGATATCAGTCAGCCACTACCAGCTGAGGTGGAACTAGAGTTAGCAGGACAATCCTGGATACAGCAGTTAGATTACGAAGCCCTACCTTTTAGATGCGGGGTCTACCATAAGCATGGCCATTTGGCTAGGTTCTGTCCGAATACCTTGAGCACAAAAGCGGAGGCCCCGCTAGGAATCTCAAATCGACCCAGAGAGGGTAAGTTCACCCCGGTCAAAGAATCACAAAACACCCCCCAAGGTTCTGAAGCCCAGAAAGATGGCTTTGAACAGCAGAAACGAAGAAGAAATAAAAAGAGAAATGGCAAGGACCAAGCTTCACTCAAGCCAACCAACCGGTATGAAATCTTTAAATCCCTGGTGGATCAGGAAGACCAAGCTATGGATGGAGTGGATGGGAACATTGAGGATTTTAACATCCACTCTCATGTTTCTCCCTCTTCAACTCCTGCCCGCGAGCAGGTGCTTAAACCCACTAATTTTTTACAGCCAGAGAACCCAGGGGCATTGGCTATCCATCCCTCAGCACAGCCAGTTACTCAGGATGTCATCATGGGAAGTGCCAAAAAGAATAGAGAAAGGCCAGCCCTGGGGATTACCCAGGTGGAAAAACGGTCCAAGAATAACATTTCTCAAGGTGCAGGCAGGAAGTCTAATAAGGACCTAATAGCATCGCAAGGAGACAAGCTGGTCACTGATGGATCAGTGAGAACAATTGACTCTTACTGCTCTCAAGGTTTCCAATGATTATTCAATCTTGGAATGTTAGGGGTTTAAACAGAGAACCCATCAATCTGTTGTTCAAAGACTCATAAAGAAGGGTAAAACAGATTTTTTACTCCTCCAAGAGACAAAAATGTCTTTAGATCTTATGTGTAGTACAGTTGGTAAAATATGGAGGGGAGCTGGATATATGGATGTGGCAGCTCAAGGGGCCTCAGGAGGAATTGTTACTTTTTGGAACCCCCTGGAATGGTCTGCTTTAGAACATATAGCTTGGAGGGGTGTTCTCACATCTCTTTTTAGGAATAATATCACAGCGGAGCAAGTTTTAATTACAAATTTTTATGGGGCTCAAAGCCATGATGGCCAGAGGCTTCAATGGAAAGCAGTTCACAACATGAGGTCCTCAAGACAAGCTTTTGACTGGATCATTGCTGGAGATTTTAATGCCAAATTATCTGTTCGGGATCAGGAAGGTGGTTCCCCTGTTTTGGATCTGGGGGATCGGCTTCTGATTGCCCAGGTTCAAGCTTTTCACTTAGTTGATGTCCAAGGTCCTGGAACTTTTTTCACTTGGACTAACAAACGGAGGGATCCACACTGTTGTAAGGTAAAGTTGGATCGCTTTCTGGTCTCAGAGGAGGCTTTTGTTAAGTGGAATGTGCAATTACAGATTTTGGACGGTCCTGTTTCTGATCACTCTCCCATCATGCTGAAGGGTGGGACTCTGACAGGGCAGTTCCATAAACCGTTTAGATTTGAGAATTTCTGGCTTCAGAAGGAGGACCTTCATGAGGTAATTCCGCAATGGTGGGAAGAAGGTCGCCCACCTTTTGGGACAGCAATGTTTAAATTTCACAAACAACTTCTTTTTGTCAAATTTAAATTGAAACAGTGGAGGCACGCCAATAAGTCGGATTTCAAGCTGCAAAGAGCCCCCTTGTTGGCCGGCTGGGATGAGGTGCGAAACAATTTAGGGAAGGTTTAATTTACGAACAACTTAAAACTGAAGATGATGCCTTGCGCAAAGCTGTTGAGGACATTGATAACCAAGAGGAAATTTACTGGAAGCAACGGGCTAGAAATTCTTGGCTTTTGGAAGGAGATAGAAATACAAAATTTTTTCATCGTTCAGCATGTGCTAGAAGACAGATGAATAATATGGCAGTTTTAAAAGATGAGAATGGTCATTCCTTTGATACTCTTCCAGGTATGCACTCCCACTCTGTGGATTACTTCTCCAAGCTTTTTGCTGAAAACAGGGACCAAGATGTGGGGGCTCAAAATGAAGTTCTTGATGTTATTCCCCCTATTATCACTCCAGCAGAAAATAAGGCTCTCCTCAGACCTATTGATCGTGATGAACTAAAAACTGTGGTCTTTGGAATGAGCACAGGCAAATCTCCCGGTCCAGATGGTTTTCCTATTGAGTTTTTTCAGGCCTTTTGGGACACCTTGGAGGAAGATGTTTTGGCTGTAATTGAGGAGTCCAGATCTAATAAGAGAATGCTCAAGGCTCTAAATCATACCTTTATCACGTTAATTCCAAAGGGGGAGGAAGGAGTTCATATCTCTGACTTCAGACCTATTGCTTTATGTAATGTAATTTATAAAATTATCACAAAAATTATAGCTGAACGTCTTAAACCCCTCCTTCATTCCATTATTTCTTCAGAACAGGGGGGATTTGTTGAGGGTAGACAGATCTTGGATGGAGTGATTCTTGCTCAGGAGGCTATTCACTCAATGCAAAACTGCGGTAACAAAGGAATGTTCATCAAAGCTGGATATGTCTAAGGCTTACGATCGGGTTGAGTGGAGTTTCCTGTCAAGGATGTTGGCTGCCTTTGGCTTTTCCCAGGAATGGATTGACTGGGTTATGAGTTGTGTTTCGACGCCTTCATTTTCGGTTCTCATCAAGGGGATTCCCTCGCCTCCCTTTGGAGCCTCTCGTGGCCTTCGACAAGGGGACCCTTGCTCGCCCTATCTATTCCTTATCTTAGCTGAAGGATTAGGCCGACTCTTCTTGAGAAGAAGACTTCAAGGCCTGATAACGAGTATTAAGGTTGGGGATGAAGTCTTGACTCATTTACAATTTGTGGATGACACTGGCTTGGTTGGAGTGGCTAGTCTCAGGGAAGCTAGGGGAATCAGAGACTCTCTTTCTGTTTACCTTAGGGCCTCCAATCAAGTTATCAATGATAACAAATCTAAAGTTGTCTTTTTCAATCTTGCCCAACGGATGCAGGACAAAATCTTAGAGATTTTGGGCTTCTCTAGATCTTCTCTTCCTTTACTCTATTTGGGGGTTCCTTTGCACTTCAAGAAATTGAAAAATGACATTTGGAAAGATCTTCTGGATGGCATCAAAGATAGAATGAACCACTGGTCTCACAAATGGTTAAGCTACGATGGCCGTTTAACTTTCTTACGATCGATTATTCGGGCCATGCCTATCTATAAATTTTCTATCTTGGCTGCTCCTCTTTCTATTTGGAAAGAGGCTGGACAAAGCGGCTAGGCGATTCTTATGGGAAGGAGCAAAAGGTGGGAAGAAATGGGCCTTGGTTGGTCGGGACAAAGTTACTCGGCCCAAAGAAAAAGGAGGGTCTGGGTTTGAGAAGCTCTATTCTCAACAATAAAGCCCTGGCAGGTAAATTGTATTGGAGATGGATCTCCCAGCCTTCATCTTTATTCAGCAGAATCTTGACCAGCAAATATTTGGGTAACATCCACCCCCATGAAATTTGTCGTTTCCCTCTGGATGGTAATGGTTCCCTAGTTTGGCAAGCTCTCAAGTTGGGCTCTCAAGTAATTAAAAATCAATTGTTCTGGAAAGTGGGAAGGGGGGAGAAAGCACGTTTCTGGACTGATTCATGGGACCAGTTTCCATCCATCATTGCGGAGTTTCCTGAACTGCTTCCAATTAAAATTGCCATAGAATCCAAGGGCTGGGTCACTATTGAGAACTATTTCTTCACTAGTCAATTGGGTGAGTATAAATTCAAGAAATTTAAGCGACTTGAGGAGTGGCCTGTCACTATCCCTCCGGAGCTGGCAACCACTCTGACCAACATTTTGTCTGCAAGATTTCTCACGGGCAGAGATGAAGAAGACGAGTTAGCTTGGGGTCATGGGAATCTTGGAATTTACACTGTGAAGGCTGGTTATGATCAGCTTCTCCCAGAGCCTCCCCGCATTTATTTCCGGTTCAGGACTGGAAGAAAATCTGGCATTCCAAGTGCTGGCCGAAAGTGAACTTCTTTGTCTGGCAGTTTATGCATAATGGCATCCTCACCTACGATAATCTCAGAAGCAGAGGAATTATTGGTCCTTCTCGGTGTATTTTGTGTCGTAAGCATGAAGAGGCTGCCGACCATTTGATGTTCGAATGTTCCTTCACTGGCGGATCCGGAATCGATGGTTCTCTCTTTTTAATCTCCAGGGTAATGGTGCTCTGACTCGGAATAATATCTGGCAAAAATGGAAGAAAGTTAGATTTAAATCAAAAGCCCTTCGATTGGGGTGGGAGCTTGGTCTCTTCTTCATCTGGTGGCAAGTGTGGCTGGAAAGGAACGCTCGAATTTTCAGAGAAACCTTTTCCTCTCTTGATGGAATTTGGCAGGTTATCTGGAGCAAAGTCACTGAGACGGTTGCCTTACATGCTGAAGAAGATATTCTGGTTGAGCTGGGCCCACAGGAAAAGAGAGTTGCTGCTCACGTTAGAGAAAACATGGTTAGTTGGAAACCCCCCGGTTGGTTGGATCAAAATTAACACGGACGGAGCTGCTAAGGGCAATCCGGGCAATGCTGGAATCGGTGTTGTGTGCCGTGATCATACTGGATCTGTTCTTTATTGGGAACTCCAAGGTATGGGAAGAGCCACCAATAACGAAGCCGAAGCTTTCGCCATCAAAGTTGCTTCTTTCTGGGCTGTCTCTCAGGGATACAGAAAGATAATCCTTGAGACTGATTCTCAAATTCTGGTTGGCGCTCTTGATTGTATGAGAAATTTTGCTTTGAAAGCGTGGAGGATTCAGATCTTAGTCTCTCAAATCAAGGTCCTTTGGAGGGAACTTGAGGATGTGATCCCTATCCATGTGAATCGGGATTCAAATTCGGCGGCCGATTTCCTTGCCAAGTTGGGTGCGGAAAAGGAGGTTGGAGTTCAGCTGCACAGTAACTTGCCTGTGGAAAATGCTGTGATTAGACAAGGTCTTGCAAAATTCCTGAGCAAATGATTATTTCTGTCTTGGGAGTTTTTCGTCGTGTTTTCGCGACCTGCTGTGTTATCGCGACCCTCGGTGGCAACCTGTCGCGATATCGCGACAGGTTTTGTCGCCACGGCCTTTGGAGACTTCCTGTCGCGATATCGCGACACTTTTAGCGCATTGGTGGCATTTGGAACTTGCGTAGCGATATCGCGACAATTCGAGGACTGTTTGCTTTGTGATGTTCCCGTCGCGATATCGCGACATCTTTTGTGGTCGGGAGCAGCTGGACTTGGTGGTCGCGATTTTGCGGCATGTCGCGATTTTGCGACATGTCGCGATTTTGCGACATGTCGCGAAATCGCGACACTTTTTGGTGCAAAAGTGGCAACTGGAAAATTCGTCGCGATATCGCGACAATTCTGAGGTCTGACAGCTTGGTGATGTTTCTGTCGTGATTTCGCGACATCTTTCGTGATCGGGGGCTGCTGGCTTTGGCTGTCGCGATTTCGCGACATGTCGCGATTTCGTGACATGTCGCGATTTCGCGACATGTCGCCAATTCGCGACACTTCTGGAGCATTGGTGGTATTTGGTTGATTCGTCGCGATATCGCGACATTTCTGTGGACTGACCGCTTTGTGTGGGTTCGGTCGCGATTTCGCGACATTTTTTTGCGGTTGGGGGCTGCTGGCTTTAGCTGTCGCGATTTCGCGACATGTCGCGTTTTCGCGGCCAGTTGTGCGGTTGTGACCTCGGCCGGCTTGTCTGTCGCGACATCGCGACATGTCACGATTTCGCGACATGTCGCGTTTTCGCGACCGATTGTGCGGTTGTGACCTCGGTCGGCTTGTCTGTCGCGATTTCGCGACATGTCACGATTTCGCGCCTTGTTTGTCTCTTGTGCTTAGTGTTGGTTTGTGCTGCCCTCTCTCTCTGCTGAGGTCTTGTGTCTCTGGGTTCTTCGTTGGGATGTTCTTGCTCCCTCTTGTACTTGCTCTTTGATTTAATTCAAGATTTTCAATTTTTTTCAAAAAAAACACTCATTTCAACTTTAGAAAACATTGATTATCTTTTGGGGAGCATTCAAATAAATCTCCTTTTAGAATATCTAATAATGGAGCTGCAATATGTGCATAATATTTAATAAATTGATGATAATATCTTGCTAAACCAAGGAATCCTCTTATTTTGGACATGGTTTTAGGTTTAGGCCATTCCATTATTGATTTTATTTTAGCAAGATTGACTTTAACACCATATTTTGATATGATATGGCCTAAATATTCAAGTTTTGTCTTTCCAAAACTACATAGATTTTTTTACATAAATTTATTTTCTTGCAATATCGTAACACCTCTTCCACATGCTTAAGATGATTTTTCATTTTTTTTCTAAAGATAAGAATATCATCAAATAATACTAATACAAACTTTCATGGATAGGGTTAGAATTATTTTATTCATGGTAGCTTGAAAGGTAGCAGGTGCATTAGTTAATCCAAATGGCATCATTGTGGGCTCATAGTGGTCTTTGATTTTAGTTTTATGGTGGTGTGGATAACAATGTGATTTGATATTTATTGGAGGTGCATATGGAATTATTTCAACTACATGCTCAATATGTCATTTAGGAGGTATTCCTAAGGTTAGATCTGAAATACCAAAGCATATTTATTGATTATTTTATTCATTCCATTATCTCATACATCATTTGTGGGTGTAGGGTCAATGGTTAAACATAAAATAATAATTATGGATGCTCATTTTCTAATCATATTTTCCATTCTATATGAATATACTAACTATTATGGAGGAGCATGGAATCCTTCTAAGGTGTACTTTTAGCCTTGCCATTTGGATTTAATTTTTTTTCAGGATTACATTTGAAAAATCCTAGGGGAGTTAACCATTCTACTTCAAGTACTACATCCAATATTCCTAATGACATAGCATAATATCTATTTTGATATTTGTAATAATTCATAATTAACTCCACTTTGTAATATTTTGAATTGTAACATAGGTGATTAACCCCTATAATTATTGCATCAAACTCTTTTGTTTGATAGAAAAATAAATTGACTCACTTAGCAGTGGCCAATTCAATAAAATTATGTGTACTATTTGAGTCAATTAAGACCATAATTGGGTGGTATATTATATACCCTTATTTTTTGAAGGTTTGTGGGTATTGGATTCCTATTAATGTAGCTTGGATAATATAGGCTCATTTTGTTCTAGTGGAGGTTCTCTTTATACCTCAAATACATTTTTGCTACTAATATTGCTCGTATCCCAATTTCCTTCTTCAGGGCTTCTTCCTTCATGATTATAAAATTTCTTTGAATATTTAAGGTTTGATGGTTTAAGGGGATATTTCTTTCCCTTGTTCGATTGGCATTCCTTATAATTAAAAATTGATTGGTGTGGAGTTTTATATCTTAGTGATTTTGTTGTATTTTCCTTTCTTACATCCTTACTAGCTTGAAACCATGTGTTTCGATTTGTTTTAAATATCTTATTTTCATACTTTTGAGCTAACCTGATAGCTAGAGGTAGGATCAAATCATCCTTAACTTTAAGCTCATGTTTTATACTAGGATTCAATCCACCCATATAACATTGAATTAGTTGATTGTTTGTTATGTGTGTTGCTAATGTTGCTAATGACTCAAATTTAGAGGTATATTCATCCATTGATCTTCGTTGTTTTATTCGAGTCCATTGATTGAAATAATTGGTCTCTGATGGTTCAAATTTTTTATTAAAATTTGTAGGGAATCATTCCCATGTTTGTATAAGCCCTTGTATTTTTTCATATCACCAAGTTTAACACTTTTATGCTTTTCTTTGAAATGGAGAGATGTTACTTTAACATCCTCCTCATTGTTTGTGTAACTGGTGTGAGGATTTGTTGATTAATGCTTGGATATTAGCTCTAATATTTTTAATACCTTCCACTTTCTAATTGAATATTTTATTTATTTGTTACATATCTTGTTTTATTTGATTTATGTCCTTTTATAATGACTCTACTAGTACTTGCAATTGGATAGTATTCATCCTTAATATTTTGATAATTTATATGTACTCCAACAATTGTTGTTTGAGTTTGTGTATGTATTTATTAATTTTTTTTGTTGGAGAAAAAGGGGTCTAGTGGGGTTCCTCACCCTTGAGAAATCATAATTATCTTCTTTAGAGCTTGAGATTTTACAAATAGATTCAATTCTCATCTCAATTGAGTTGTTATAGCTATAAACCTACATCATTTTACATAAAATGTTTGAATTCTTGATTTTCATTTTTTGGAACTTTTTAAATTTTATGTGAATACAAATATTCTAGAATTTAGCATACTTCTTGAAATTTTCCTACAACAACCTTCACAATACCAAAACTTCACCTCTACTATCTATGCATTGCATCTTAGTAGAGTAATATTTCTATAACATCGCACTATCATAGTCTGCTTTACCAGATCTGGATTGCTAGTTTCCTTCCTGAAGCACAAGCGCAACCATGAAAATTATAATAAATCTTTTATATGAAAGCACATTAGTGTTATAAAATAAAGTAGATATTACCAATGGAAAACATTAAAGTAAATATTAATCATTATTTAATTCAAGTAGTCAACATTTTCTTGTTAGTATCAACTAAACTTAATACTTCCTCTAACCATGGAAAATAGAATTTAACTTCATGATCCTCAATTAAAATCCCTTTATTGGCTAGCTTATTTGCATATTTGTTTCCTTCCCTTAACATATGTGTAAACTTGATTTCTTCAAACTCTATAGCAAGGTATTGAATTTCCACAATTATCTCTTGTATGTTCCATGGAGCCTTTGCTTTCCTCAAAATTGCATTTATTAATATGAGTGAGTCACCTTCCATCCATACTCTATTCTATTTCATTTGTTTGCACAATTTTAACCCTTCCAAATCTACCCAAGCTTCAAATTCATTATTTGTCTTAAATCCACTATTGAAAGTATAATGAAACAAAATTTATCCTCTATTATTTCTAATTATTCCTCCTCCTCTCGGTGGTCCTAGATTTCCTTTAGATGCTCCATAAAAATTCAATTTTACGAACTCCAAATTTGGTGGTTTTCACTTTATATTATTTACCTACATCATAATTCCATTTAATGACTTGAATCCATCTATCAAGGCTCTCTTCTTCCAAATTAGAAATTGGGTGAGTTGAAAGGCTTGGTTTAGACTCCTCTATGGCTAAATTAATCTTCCTTTTCATTACCTCTAAACAAATTTTTGTTTCTTTAAATATTCTACTATTCCTTTCTAGCCATATAGTCCAAAGTATTGTATCTTTTGATATTTTCCAAATTTTTTTTAAAGCCTCACTTTTAAAATTGCACTACCTTTGCTTTAACCATTCTTAAATTTTACCATTCATCACCATGCATTTACCAAACATATTAAGAATTCATTGTCATAGTTTCTAAACTATTGAGTAGTGTCCCAAGAGATGGTCTATACTCTCCTTATTTTTACAAATAACACATTGTGAGGGACCATAAAAACCCATTCTCATAAGGTTATCCCAAGATTAAAAAAAATCTATGTCCTACTAGCCAAACAAACATTTTGACTTCAAGAATGCTTAGGCTATCCTAAATATCTATCCATATTCTTGAGATATTCCTATTTTGTTAGTGCTTTACATTATATCCACTTCTTTTTGTGTATTCTCCTAAGTTATTCAACTCCCATTTCAACTTATCCTTGGCTCCCCTTGGAAAAATAATTGTTTTTATCTTTCCTCTCAACTGCCTCCTAGAATCAATGTCTTGTATACTTGTAAACAAATCTTCTTTCCATTTGTATCTTCCTTATTGATCCTTGTACAAAATATTTGAAATCCTATCACCGTATTTGTCTTGAAGTAATCTCATCCATGGTTTCAAAATTGGATCTAGATTGAGTGGTTTTTTATCACACCAAGTATCCATCCAAATAGAATTTTTTCTCTAGTTCCCACCACCCATATTAAACCTTTAATCACTAGATCAATTGATTTTTGTAAACCATTCCATAGTGCAGAACCATTTGGTAGGGAGAATGTAGTAAATATTAAGCTTGGGTCATTAGGATCAACATATTTACTTAGAATAATTATTGCCCATTGTCATTGACTCTCTTTGTACAATCATCAAACTAATTTTCCCCTAAGAGTTAAGTTTACATCCATAAGAACTCTTAAACCGAGACCTCCTCTAGTTTTTTCATCACACACCTTAATCCATTTCACCAAAGTAAATTTTCTTTTATCATGTAATTCTAACCACAAAAATGAATGCATAATATAGATTAAACTTTTTTCTATAGATTTTGGCATAGTATACAAGGACATAAAATATGTTGGAATGGCCTATAAGACTGATTTAATTTTTTGCACTCTTCCTGCTAATGACAACCATATACCTTTCCATGCTGGTAAATTATTCTAAAATTTACTTATAATTGAATTCTATAATTATATCGTCATTCTCCCCTCAAATAAGGGCATCCCTAGATAAGTTGTTGGTAAATTTTCCTCCTCCATTATCCCTACTTTGATTTTAGCTAGGGTGTTTAGGAAGTAAGTTTTGGATTTTTTCCTATTAAATTTTTGCCTTGATGCTCTTTTGTATTCCTTTAATAAGTTATTCAAATCTCTAGCCTTGTTTATCCTTGTCCTCCAAAAAAGGGTTGTATCATCTACAAAATGTTGATGGGTGATGTTGTTGATGTTATTACTAGCCTTAAGTCCACTTATAAGCCCATATTTGTTAGCCTTCTTCAAGTTCCTACCCAAAATATATACCATAATAATGAACAAATATGGTGATATAGGATCTCCCTATCTAAGACCTCTTTTGGTTTTAAATGATTATGTTACTAACCCATTGACGAACACTAAATATGAAATTATAGACACACAAGCTTTATTCCATCTAACCCATGTCTTCCCAAATCTAAAATTTTATAATATTGCAAAAAAAAATCCCATTTAACCCTATCATAGGCTTTACTCATATAAAGTTTTAATATAATTGCTTTCTCTTTTCTTGAAGCTATTGAATGCATAACTTCATGAGCTACTATGATACTAATCAGAATTTGTCTCCCTTTCACAAAACCTCCTTGCTCTTTTGAAATAATTTTGTCTAAAAATGGTCTTAACCAATTCACCACCACTTTGGAGATAATATTATATGTCATATTACATAAGCTTATGGATCTAAATGAATCAAACAATTCTACATATTTCGTTTTTGGAATCATGGTAAGATATGTTGCATTTATTTTATAATGTATGTATTGTTTTGCCCTAGACTATTCCATTGCCACCAATAAATAATCTTTCACTATATCCCAATTATGTTGATATAATGTTGTAGATATCCCATCTAGACCTAGGGACTTATCCTTATTAAAAGAGAAAAGAGCTAAACGAACTTCTTCTAGAGTAATATGCTTCATTAGTTTCCTATTATCTTCATCAATTATAACTGGAGGTGCTTCTTGTAGAAGTTTATCATTAAGAACTTCAAACTCCTCTAATATTTGAATATTATGATAAAAATACCTTGCCTCCTTTTTTATTTCACTTTGGTCTTTAACACAAACCCCTTCTAATGACTTAATTCTACTAATTATGGATGTTGATCTTTGTACTATAGCCATCCTATGAAAAAACTTTGTATTTTTATCTCCTTTTAACCAAGTTTGTCTTGATTTTAATCTCCAAAATTTCTCTTCCTTACTCAAAATATTATGATATTCACTAAGCAACTCCTTTTCCTCTAAGCTTGGATTATTATGATCACATTTTTGGAATTTTGAAAGTTTATCTTTTAGTTCTTTCTTCTCAAAAATATTTCCAAAAGTGTTCTTGTTCCATTCTTTTAATCTAAATGTCATTGATTTAATTTGTTTTGGAAGTGTATATAACCCATGGTTTCTTAAATAATGTTATGTTTTTGCTACCATATCAACAAATTTAGGATCGTATTCCCACATCTACTCATATTTAAAATAAGATATTTTTAATTCACTTACCACTATTTTAACTCTTATTGGCCAATGATCTGAACCAATCCTTGTCAAGGTATTAATTTTAACATAGGTCCCTTCATCTAGCCAATGATTTGAGAGTATGCATCCGTCTAATTTTTTTGCTATTAGCTTTTGGTCTCTCCCGTTGTTGGTCCATGTATATTTGTCTTCTTCAAACTCAACCTCTCATAGATAATTATTTTGAATAAAAGTTGAGAAATTTCTCATACTTTGGGTTAATTTCCTAATTCTCTCAATTTTTTTATCTAGCTTACTTATGGCATTAAAAATCTTCTATGATCATGAATTGGGTTCCTTGCTCTTTACTTCTCATAAAATCTTCAATCCCACTCCAAACTTCTAATATGCTTGATTGAGTTGTAGTTCCATAGATATTGATAAGGATGTAATAAATATCTACAAAGTAGCATATGACTAAAGAGGCTATACAATGCCTAGTTTTATGAATGGTTACATAGGAGTTTCTAATAGTATTTCAACAAGTTAGAATTCCCCCTACCACTCTTTCAAAATATATAACATCCCATTCACATCTCGCCCATACAACTTTCATAGTTTTGAAAACTTTTTTTTGTCATTTTAGTTTCTTAGATATAAAGAATATTAGCCTTTTACTTCAATAGAGGTCTCTAATACTCCTATGCTTTGAGGAGAAAATAGTACCCCTTATAATCCATGAGATGATAACCATATTCCTGATCCTAAATGGTGCATGGTACTTCAATAGAGTCTTCAAAATCTAATGAGACACATTCCTTAGTTTCATCGAGAATGTTAATCCTTAAATTAAGATCATACTGAATAGGTGATTTTTTGTTAATATGTTGAACATGTTGTATTATGTCCTCTAAGCTTTGATATACTTGTTCTTAATAGGCTAAAGCCTCAAAAGAGTTGGTATTTCTTCCAATATCCTTTCTTATTGGTCTTCACTATTTATTTTCTTTCATTTCTCTAGATCTATTTTTTGGAAGTTGAAAACCATCCTCATCCATATCCATTTGTAAGTTTCTCTTGTAGTTTTCTACATATGATTCAACTGGACTCTTTGTAGGGCATGCTCTCTCAATAGGCCCACCTCATGACATATTCTACATATAAAAGATATATTTTCATAATCTATGGTTTAGATCCATAACTTATCCCCATACTTAATAATGATTGATTATGGTAAAGCTTTACTTATATCAACCATGACCAATATTCGAGCATAAATAGCCAAGAATCCATATTTTGTAGTTTCTAAAATCTCAAGGAATCATCCCAAAGTGTGGCATATTTCCTTGAAGGTATCTATGTCTCAAAATTCAATGGGTAATCTATACATCCTAATCAAGACTAGTACTAGGGATATTTTTACATTTTAATTGAAAAGACTTCATATGAGCGGTTAAGGAAGAGTCTTGCTCTTCCCATAAACTAAGGACCCCATTTTAGGATTCTATCTCTTTATTCCCTAGAAAAAAAAATCTAGGAAGAAACCTTTGGTAAGAAATGATAGACTTACTCTTGGAGACTTCCAACTCCTAACAATCCATTTTCTCAAGGTTGAAGCCCTTGACCAATACCCATTAATTTTACCAAAAATTGTCCTATATTTGAGAAAAAAGGATTGATCCTCTATGGTGTGCACACTAACATCTACTAATAGATATGATTCTAAGGATTTAGCTATAAATTGGTCCATGGTATGGAAATTAAAACTCAAAATCTACTAAAATTTACTAGAATATCCTATAGCAAAAATAATATTTGATAAAATAATTATAATAATTTGCATGTAAAATTTATAAGATAAAGAAGAAAAAAGTAAACTTAGCTAAAAAATTATATGCCTAGACATATTTTCTTGTCTCACTAAAACCCCCGCTATACATTGCTCCTCCCATCATTTGAACCATGGCTGATAGATATTTGCAATTTCATTTTTCATGATTTGAAAAATTGTCATTGCTCTTGTTTTGGATGGCTAACTTCATAGAATTTTACCTCCCTAAATATTGCTTGGATTCCTTAATATGACCACTCATTTTAAATCTCTTCAAATTTCACACAAATTGGTCCAAGAATCAGTTAAATTGGACAACCCTTCACAAATATATGACTCCTAAAATATGAGATATTTTTCAGAAAAAAATGCCCTAATCCTTCACATTTAGTTATCATTATTATTATATATAATATAAAGTATATTATCAAGTATATAATTTATATATACAAGATAAATATATGCTATATTTGAGGAGTTGGAAAATGTTGTATTCAAGATGAAAAAAGGGAAAGCCCCATGTCCGGATGGATTTTCGATTGAATTTTATCAAGAGTTTTGGGAGTTAATCAAATTTGATCTTCTAGAGGTGGTCCATGAGTCCCAAAAAAACAAACAGATGCTAAGGGCCCTAAATGCTACCTTTGTGGTGCTTATTCCCAAAAAAGAGAGCGAATTTTCTGGATATGTTCAAGCCTATTGCTCTCTGCAATGTTGTGTATAATATCATTACAAAAATTATTGTTGAGAGGCTAAAGATATGGTTGAGAAAAATCATCTCTGAGGAGCAAGGTGGGTTTGTTGTTGGCTGGAAAATCCTACATGGGGTTGTTATTGCTACAAAATCTATTCACTCAATGGAAACTTCTAAGGAGAAATCTATGTTCATTAAGTTGGACATGGCCAAAGCCTATGATCGGGTCAAATGGTCCTTTCTTCATAAATTTCTTGCTACTTTTGGCTTTGAGGAGGAATGTATTAGATGGGTGATGAGTTGTGTTTCTTCTTCCTCATTTTCTGTTCTTGTTAATAATGAGTCGTCAGAGCTGTTTGAGGCCTTGAGGGGATTGAGGCAAGGAGATCCTCTATCTCCTTATTTTTTTATCATTATGGTGAAATGGTTGGGAATACTGCTCAAGTATCAGGTTACACATGGTATTTTTTAGGGTTGGAAGTGGGATAGCAACTCATCGCCTCTTTTCCACCTTTAAATTTTTGATGATACAACTTTGCTGGGAGTTGCCACTACCAGGGAAGCTGGCAACATTAAACGATCTCTTGACATATATCTTGGTGCTTCTGGGCAGTTTATTAATGAGGATAAGCCTTATATTTTCTTCTTCAATATTCCTCCTTATTCAAGCCAGGATTGCTATAATTCTAATATTCTAGGTCTTGACTTGGTTGGGAAAGGTTCGGATATCTGGAACATTCAGAAAGGACGGGCTAATTTAATTAAGCAGGGTTTGTTCTAGATTTGCAATCAGAGATTAGATGCCTTTTTTTGGAAGGATTCTTGGGATGGCCACCCTCCTATATTGACTCAATATACCATATTACATTCCCTAAGCATTTTTTTCTTGTTAGAGGGTTGGTCTCGTGTGGATGACTTTAAAATAATCTAACCTTTTGGCAATATGGAGATGTACAAGTGGAAAGATCCATAGGAATGGTCCTAGGGGGATTGATCGAGGACAAATATGTGCTTGCTCTTATTCTTGCAAGGAGACCTTGCTCTTCGTTGAGGGGTAAATATATTTTGTCTTGGAACCTTGCTTCCAAGGGAACCTACTCTGTAGCCAATGGTTATCAGGTTTTTGATATGTAAAATTTTGGGATCCTCCCTGACACATGGTGGAAAAAGGTGTGGAACATATTTGCTTGGCCTAAATGTAACTTCTTTCTCTGGTTGATCGCTCGTAATAAATGCCTCACTTGGGATAACGTGAGGACGAGGAGATTTAAGGGTCCCTCTTTTTGTGTCCTTTATGGTAATAATGAGGATGACTCTTCTCATTTATTTTTCCAATGCTCCCTTGTCAAAGACATTTGGTACCATTGGTGGAGTGCCTAAAACCATCCTTGTTTTCATGTGCTATCCCTGGTGGAGTTTTGGAGCAGTTTGGGCAGACCTCCAGCCAATACCCACTTCATCCAAGTGGCTTGGAATTTGGGCCCTTCTTGCATCATCTAGAAAATTTGGCTTGAACAAAACCGTTGCATATTTTATGGTAGATATTTGGTTGTTAAACAAATATAGCAAAGGATATTGTGTATGATTTAGGAAACTATCCATAGTAAATGTGATGTGGATCCTCTTTTGGACTCTAGGGAGGAGAAGGTATGGTAGGCACTTGGTCTCATTGGGGTTGGTGTGGACTCTTCTTGCCCTAGCAGGGTTCCCTAGCTCTGTAATAAAGTTTGAAGATATGGTAGGTGGAGGCCACCCCCTAGAGGAGTTTTAAAAATTAATACTGATGGGTCGTCCAAGAGCAATCCCAAACATGCTAGAATTGGCGATGTTGGGAGAGACTCTGTGATGTGGTTAGATTTTTCTTTTCCATTTATAAATGTGTTCACTCCAAAAATTTTATGGAAGCTCTTACGATTGTTGAGGCCTTGCAGAGGGGGTTTTATCTTGGCTAGCGTAGGAGCATATGTGAGTTTGACTCTCAAATTTTGGTTAATATTTTAAAAAGTAAAAGTTTGGAGGATTTTAATTGGCAGTTGGTCTCTATGGCCATTCAGATTCTCAAAATTAGTCAAGAGTTCGAATTTATCTCCTTTGTGCACATACCAAGGGAATGGAATGGGGTTGTTGATTATTTGGCCAAAAGGGCTTTTGAGATTTTGGGTCCTTCGATTATGGATAACTGGGAGAGTCTCCTGACTGGGGACTATCAGCGTCTAGGAGTTTATCCACAATTATGTCAGACTTAATGTGGTTTGTTCTTATTGTTTTCTTTGGGTTTCAACCCTGTCTAGTGGTTTTAGCCTATTTTGTTGTTTATTTGAGTCTTGGTTGGGGGATTTGTTGTACTTTGTAATCTTGTCTTCTTATCAATAAATTTTTACCCATTTATTTAAAAATATAAAAATAATATATGCTATATAATTTCCACTCAATATGAGAGGACCGAGACCCCTCATAAAACAATTGTGTAAACTCATAGAATTTTTATGAAGTGGCATTAGCTCATTTGGTTAAACTCCTCAACATTCAAGTAGGAGACCAAGGTTCTAATCTTACCAAGTGATACATGGATAATATCCAAGCTTTGTTATAATACAACTATGTGGTGATTATGTAATATGGGTGGGACTTGTTTAAATCCCATATAACCAATTGAAAAATATATACTATATAATTTATATAAATAAATATTTATAAGGGGATTATTTTATATAAGTTGTTGGTTGCAAGTGCAATGGGGGAGTATTTTATATAGTAGGTTCGTTATATGTGTGTCAGGGGAGAGAGGGTTGTTTTTTTTTTAAATATATAAATTAACACGTGGGGGGTGATGTTGGGGGGAATTAAATTAAAACATCGAGGGATGTGGGTGAGAGGAAAGGGGGTATGTGGAGTGAGAGGAAAGAGGGAGGGGCACATAGCTCTCTTTTTTAATTTTTTTTAATACTTAATGATAAAAACACTCACAACAACAAAAATGAATGATAAGTGGAATTGTTCTCAATACCATTAAAGGATGTCCTAATTTTTTTTAAATAAAAGGGTTTTAATTGTTTTGTCCTAGAATTTTATTTTTACAAGAATGCAACAACTATAGAAATATTTTTATGTCTCTATTGTCGTCTTTAAAAATATTTTTGAAGTCTTTTTTGTCATCCTTTGAAGAGTGATTCTTATGAGATCAAGTTTAAGTTGTTTTATTGTAGTGACCTGATGTTGTGGATGCACTCGACTAGCATCAACACTACCTAGAAAAGCACCACTAAATTTGTGGGTCGTGCCCACAAATCCTATGGGATTGGAATCCATAGATCTTGGTATTTCTTCACAATGGGATGTGATTGTGAAAATGTTGTAAGAGATTTGTATGCATTGTCTAAATTTCCAAGGAAGGTCTTAATGAGAACACATGGATCTATGGGATTTCACACAGTGTTGTTGTTATAGTAAATTAAATTTGCCAGCAAAAGAAGACTCTAATACCACTTGTGATCGATGAACACTATATTTTATATATTAAATATTTATTGAATAGTAATTGATGATTGATTATTGACTAAGGGTAAGTTCCCCAATTATATAGCATATAGATACCCTTTATGAAGAGACACAATGGATCATAACATTTAGTTATAGCAGTAGATGTGTGTCTTGACTACAACTACAATTTCAACACAAATGTAAAAACCTACAAAACAAAAAAAGAAAACTAAAGTTCATATACAAGGGTTTGTTTGAGCTAAGAGGAGGTAGAAAGCTTCCTTGAATAAATGTTTAGACCCTTGTGTTCCTTAATAAAGTGCTAAGAAATCAATGAAACATATGAAAAAAATGCATAAATGGCATTTGTGTTGCCTACCTACAATCAAGCAATATAAGTTCTTAAAATAACAAAATAAGTAGACAAAGAGCAAGGAAGTCTAATATGTAGTTATGGCAAATGCAGGGTAAAAATTTAAGAAGATAATAATCCTTATGCATGTCAAATTTATGTAAAATAAATGGTCAGATGCTATGATGTAAGGATCTAAACTTGACTAATCATGCAAGTATAAAATGCAAGGCTAGTTGAGCTATTAAGAAAACAATAAAATAATATGAATAGCAAGAGATAACAATAAGCTAACAAGATAGTTTATTTACAAGATCAATAAAATAACAATAAAATGTTAGCCAAGAAAAATACAAATTGAACCAAAAAAATCAAGGTAGAGAGGGGAGAGATACAACCCAATCACAACAAGTTGTTCTCCTTATTTGCTTATTTAGGGCTCATTAGAATCTTGAGATAATTCTAGAAATGTTCAGTTATTAACTAAATCACCCTAGACATTTTATGAGGAGAATTTACTAAAGGAAATGAGAACCAAAATTGAGCCAAAATTTTGGCATCACCTAGGTGTGAGAGAGGGAAAAAGTATAAATCCTAGAGGAAAAATGATAGTCTTCTAGCTGTAAAAACTTCTAGACGCATATTTTGGTAGAGTTTGATTGCTACAAATTGTTGATTCTTTTGTCCTTTTGATTGCTATATCTACACATATGTTGCCTATAACAAACCTATTAATTCCCTCACATCTCTTATTTAGGGGTCTTATTCATGCCCCTGATTTTCGAAGATATTATTTTCATCATCACTTTTTATTTTTATTATGGGCTTAGCCCCACATCTTTTTTCAAATGAGTTTACATAGTTTTTTATGATGGGTCTCGGTACCCTCATACTAAGTAGGTTTTAAATCTTGGACCTCCCAAAGAGAGGCCAAAACCCTTACCATTGCAGTAATTAGCTCCACTTCTTGTTAAAACTTGTAATATATGTTTTTATTTTCACATATCAATAACCCTTTAAGTCTCATTTTCTCTTTGTTTTTGCTTCTTGGGTCTTCCTCACCTTCCATCAACACTTTCATCTTCACCAATATTTTTTATGTTTTCATATTGTTTTTTGTGAGAATTATCATCTATAGATTTGTCTTGCTCTAAATGATCTAAAGTGCAAGGAATAACCTCAAAAGCATTTCCTTATTTACGTTGCCCTAAAATTATAAAGTGTAAGGAAACTCCTCTATAGTAGCTACCTTTTTGTGTTGCCCTAAAAACCCTAAATTGTTAAGGATACTCATTTCTTTATTATGTTGCTTTCAAAACCCTAAAGTGCAAGGGATAATCTCTACACTACTTTCTTTTCTATTGCAAAGAGAGGATTTTATACTACTTTAGGAAAATGAAGATAATTTACCTACAATAAACTCGACCTTGTCCACCTCCTTATTTCAACTTTTTCTTGACCTCTTCCTTTGCACTTGTAATTATTTTTTAATTTGAACTTGCACATTGTACTTCCTCATCCTTTGTATAATTTTTTATTACTTCTAATAGTTGATCTAAGTGAACTATGATGGCATTTATCATATGATACTATAGGTACTTTCTTTATCTCTTTTTTTGGAGTGGAATATCCTTGATATAGTTCAACTTTAACTATAGTATGATTTCCTTGCTTCATCTTGTAGTTTGTCATGACCAAATTTTATATCTCTTTCTTCATCATTTTCTCCTTGCAATCTCTTGTCATGTTTCTATTCTCATAACACATCACAATGCAATGTTTTCATAGTCCACTTGTTGATCCCATTCTTTTGATTCAAATTTAATATTAATAGAATATGGTAAAGGTTTTAAAATATGCATATCAACACATATCTGGGTATTTATAGCATGCTTTCACTCCTTAACAACTGGTCCCTCTTGGATGAAACTCCTAAGGTATTTCTAATATTCTTCAAAACATCCTTATTGATAAACTGATATGGAAGTCCAAAAAGCCTAAACCACATAAAAGTTTTTAATAATTTTTGTCTTGGTAGAAAAATTATCACTCCATTGTCTTGAATAAAAGGAATCTCTCCCCCTAATCCATGAACCACTACCGATTAATTTATCCCTAAGTTCTAAAATTGAAAAAATGATGAGGTAAAAACCTTTAGGAATAAATATCATGAAGTAATTTAAATTCAATCCCCACTTCCATTTGATCCAATTTTGAATTTGTGAAAACTATGGCTAGATATCCATAGAACTTACATATTAACCCTTTATTTTTAAGAACCATTGTATTATGCTTGGTCATATCATCCATGATAATCACTTTTGGTGTACCATGTGCTCCCTTGATTGGATTTGTCATATATTTGCTCTTCCCTTTATCTCCAACTTAGGCATCAATACTTCCAGCTAAGTCATTTTGACTTCTAATTAGGGCTTTTAAATATGGCTTTCTTTCCTTGCAACCCGAATTTTCCTTAAATGAATCCTTTCTTTTTTGAATTTTTCTAAAGACCCATAAAGAAAAATGTGAGGCTAGCTCTTGGCTTGCACTCCCCAAAGACGAAATTAAATTTGTTAAAAAAACTAAAAATATTCAATCTGTTATATTGTGGACTAGTTGCTCCTTCACCAAACATGACTTTATTGGAGTCGATTGAATACCAAAAGAGAGGGATATACAAAAGTTGTCAATGAATATTTTCTTGAGTCAATGATTGTTAAAATTCATAAAAACAATAATCATACAAACTTCAACAAGGTATTAGTCATATTGTTCTTTGATAACTGCTTCCAAGTACTACACTTCTTTTGAAATCATCATAGTATATTAAAAGACCAATCTTTTCGATTGAATAACGGAGCTTTACACTTGACCTAATACCATGTTAGAATTTATAATATATTTAGGAATAAATATAATATGTATATTAAAAGGACACCATAAAAAGATAACATAGATATGAAAGATATCGTTGGACACTAATAATCTCATTAATAAAATAATCATCTTCAACCTATGAGAAAATGGTACAACTACCACCATAATATCATTTACCCTAAGTCAAGGTTATAGAACTAACTAATAAAAAATAATCAAATAATACAAGGTGCTCATGTGCCCATAAGGAAATATACAATGGTGCAATGCAAAGTTGATTGTGAACTCAATTGAAGATTGATACTTATTTCAATAGTATTTATGGGTGAACAAGAGGGAAATTACATGGTTGATCTTATCTCCAACCTTTTACACATGTTTTAATAATGATACTATTAATGAAGGAATATTTGAGATGCAAGATCTATGACAAGTTTTGAGTGATTTTGACCATGCGGTCTTCATTTAGAGAGACATATAATAGCTCACTATATAGTTTATATGACCAAATGTAGATGTTTAAGAGTTTAATAAATTGTATATAATTACTAACATAATGCCAATTAGACATAATGAAAAGAAAATTCATTAGAAAAAACCCCAAGAAATGTAGTTGCATTATTGATATAAAATAAAAGACCACATCAACATGACACACTCTTTTTAATGGCACCCTAAGTGAAGGAATTATTGAGGTTATAGTTGTTCTAACCATGGGATTTTTATTTAGATGTGATAGATTATAGTGTACCTTGTTTGAATAGGTAACAACTTAAAGGTCGATTAAGTAATATCATAGTTGAGGGGAATCAATTGAACAAAACAAATTCTAATTAAAATGGTCTAATAAATAACAACCCACATAATAAAAAATAAAATAAATTTCAAATTAAAATGGTTTAATAAATAACAACTCACATAATAAAAAATAACCTCCATAATTTAAAAAAATAAATATTTTTATAAAAAAAATGTTTAAAAACCCTTTTGAATATTTAAAAATTGTTAAAAAAAAAACAAACCTTATTAAAAAAACCTCTTGAACAAGTTCTTAAAAATCAGTTAAATAATATCCCTTAAACAAAACAAACACTAATTAGAATGGTTTCATAAATAAAAACCCGACAATGAAAAAATAACAACTCACACAATTAAAAAAAACAACATTCTTTCAATTAATTAACTTATTCTTTTTTTTTTTTTTTAAGAAGAATTGACAACTGCCTTTTCTTTTTGAACAATTGGTCACGGGTCAACTCACATTGCCTTTTGTAGTAGCGTCAAATCATGGAGCTACCACTATAACCTCTACTTCACCTCGGGAAATAAGGCCCGAAGTGAGGGAGACCCCCGGTGGCTCGAGGTTGGTACCGTCATCATCAAACTAACGCACACTCAACGGATTCTAGTCAGACTACTACCTTTGCCCTAGAGTGGGCATGCCCACAAGGTTTGAACCTAGGTCTCCTCCCTGTAAGTGTCCAATATCTTATCAATCCACCTAACCCTAGCGACAACCTATTCACTTTTAAATTAAAAAAAAAAAACTCCTCCACATTTAAAAAGTTAGACACCCTTCCCCTTCCAAGGAATGGGAATGTGTACATCCTGATTTAACTTGGGTATGTTTCGAATGAAAAAACCCATATAGATAGGCACAATTTTAGTCCCACATGCATGATCTGGTCTATGCAGAGGGAAGAGCATGCGCTATAAATAATGAGGAAAGGAGAAAGACTTCTTCACAGGAGCCGCGTGGTGGGCACATAGCGAACTATTCTTTCGCCTTTTACTAAAAAATACCGTGTGCCGGCCACTTAAAGCGGCATGCGCCAATTTTTAGAGGTCTTCCTACCTCTAAGGAGGACGGCTCAACAACACACTCATAAACATTAGAGGCTTTTGTTTATATTTTAATATTTTATCAAGAGGCTGAGATTTTAGGTTGCAGAGATTATTTTTTGCTGTGCTATTTTATGCCTCAGATGCGATTATGAGATCCGAGATTGGGAGTTAAGGTAGCACATTGAAATAAGTTCAATAACACGGCGAAAGATAGTCATTCACAAAAGAAACATATTTATAAATTAAGATGATATGATTGGTACTGATTAAATAATTATATTTGATTTTTATTATATTATTATTATTTTCAAGTAAAATAGTAAAAATATATATTTTAGTTTAATCCAATAATTTACTTGCCCAATCATCCTCTCTTAATGATAGCTTTCAAGAAGGCAAGCATGTTATATTTAAATTTTAAACTAAAATCATAATAATTATCATTTTATCATCAACATTATTATTAATAATAAATATAATAAAATTATAATAATAGATTGTAGTATTTTTGATTTTTTATTTTTTTTACTATTACAAAATTCATTTCATAATATTTAATCTTTAAAATAATCATTTAAATAAAATAAAATGTGTTTAAAAATGATATTAATGACATTCATTTTATATATATATATATAGGTAATAAAGCAATCTTATATAAGTTAATAAGTCAACATGATAAAAGTAAAATAGGAAAAAGAAAAAATGAGTTTGTAAGTTTACATAAACATCTTTTTTGTATAATGTACATGGCATGCTCTTAATATTGTTAATTATTTAATAAATTATGCAAGTAAATTCCTTCGTGAAATCACATTACTTACAAATTTTAAAATAAATATTACTAAAAATATTAACAATAAAGTGAACTAATTTGTTAATTTAAGTATGTTTATGATAGGTTGCAAAAGTTTGGGTTATAGGATTGCAAACCTATTGATACTATTTGCAAGTGGAGTTAAGCTAATGTAGGATGATGGCAATCCCAAGGTTGATAAGAAGAAATATAAAAGCATGGTTGGTAGTCTTATATAACCGAACATCACTTTTATAGTCTCACTAGTATTAAGATTCATGAGTAACCCCACTCAAAGACATCTTCAAGCAGTGAAGAGGATATTTAGGTATGTGAAGGGCACAAGGGATCATGACATCCATTATAGACCAACTCAGAATGCAAAGTCGATTGGCTTCATAGATTTGGATTAAGGAGGTTCTATTGATGATAGAAAGTCTACATTGGGCAATTGTTTCACTCTTGGTAGTGAATTGATTTCTTGGAGTTCCAAGAAACAATCTACAATTGTTTTGTCATCTACGAAGGCAAAATACGTGGCTTTAGCATTGACATGTACTCAAAGAATATGGTTGCTACGAGTTCTTAAAGTTCTTGGAGAGGCTCAAGGAGAGCCAACTCGAATATTTTATGATAATGAAGGGATAATTTAATTGTCCAAAAATCTGATTTTTCATTTAAATACTAAACACATTGATCTGAAGCATCACTATGCAAGAGAAGATCATGAGGATCGAGTATCTCAAGATTGTAGATCAAGTTGATGATATCCTAACCAAGGGATTGTTCAAGACGAAGTTGGACATTTCTCCATTTTGTATCAAAGGGGGAATGTTGGAGATTGTGATGCAAAATTGATTAATTAATAATTAATAATATTAATGTTTAATTAAATTTACTAAGATGAAGATCAACATCTTAATTGGTTAAATTATTTGTTAAACTATTCCTTCTCTATAGGGGGTTTAGTGAGGGTAGTTTTGGAAAACCACAACTTCAACATCGAAAACTGCTTACGGACCTTACTTTGTACTTTCTATATTTTAGATCGATCTCTTTAAGCTAGAAAACTTCCTTTTGTAGATGAGTGAGGTTCCATTGAGAAAAGATATTGTCATCATTTGATGGGCTTGAGGAGATTTATTACACCATTTTTTAGTGAGGATGGGGAATATAGAATGTGGGGGCTTGCCCATGGTCATCGAGAAAATATGAGGGTTTTTTTTTTTTATGTTAACAGATGAAACACATGTAAGGGGTTGGATGAGCAATTTTGACACACCAAAAGCATGAAGGAATGATGATTATAGTAATTTTTGGAGGTGGATTTGGGAGATTTTTTCTAAAGGTGCACACAGATGACAAAGCATGTCTATCACTTGTAGAAGGGGAACAATTCAACCGTCAGAAACAAGGATAGTGAGGATTTTTTAAAATATCAAAGAATAAATTATAGATATCGTTATCATTCAAGGTAAGAAAATTATTTGCAATTCAATTTGTTTTTGAATATAATCTATACAATTATTTGTTGATAGCAAGGAATGGAGGAGATTTAAAAAAATTAAAAAACCCTATTTTTTTTTCAAAACCTTAGTTGCTTTAGGATTTTTTTGGGTTGAGATCATGGAGTTACCAATTTTCACTAGAAATTATGACATTGATGCTTGATAATGGTGGATGAAGTTTAAATCTTTATATTTTAATGATCATTTTTTGCCATGCCAACTTATCAAATTTTTAAGAGAGGAAGATTTTGATTGGTGGACAAGTTTTGATAAAGAAATGAATTATAATTAAATTTGGGACGAAACAAAGCATGCATTCTTGAGTTAGTGGGACCCATATAAAAATATATCTAGTTTGAAGGTCACTATCAAAGGATATGAAGAAGAAATAAAAATGCTTCAGGGGGGACTAAAAAATGAATAAAGAGGATATAACAGAAGGAAAAAATACAAATGACAATGTGCAAGTTCATGGTTGCATTCAAAAGAAAATATTAAGAAGCAAGGATCCAAGGAGAAGCAAGAAGCATTTATGGAAGGGGAATAAGTTGAAGAACCAACATAAGACTCAAAAGTTGAATTCACAATAGCAACAACAATAGAGTCCATGGAAGAATCAACAACAAAGTCCAAGGAAGCCCTGTCATAAGTGCATAAGGATGCACCAAAAGAAGGGCATAAGAGAGAAGACTGTGAAGAATAATCTAAAATAAAGAAACAAATTGCTAAAGAATAAAAGGAAAAAAAATGTCAAGTTAACATTGAAGCATATGGGCACCCACACCACCTTGTGTGACAACAATATTAGATGCATGGCTTAAGTCATTAATATTATAGATCTACACAGAGTCATAAAGGCATCAAGTATGGTAGTGTTTGGAAGAAAAATTATAGTGATTTATCTTATCGATTTCAGAGGGGTGTAACAACTTCAAGGAACTATAGGACCAATCGTTCTAAATTTCAAAGCAGAGCAACAAAAACATGGAATCAATAGAGCAATTATGGATATTCAAGTGACACAATGGTAGCTTGGCATCATCAAAGACCACCACTAATTAAGATTTCACTTGGATGGATGGATGAACAAGATTGAAAAATGTAAATAAGGATACTAAATTTTTGTATTTACAAAAAAATGAAGATCCAAAAAATGAATATCAAGAACTCATACTTTTTATGAAAAAGGTTGTAGATATCTAACTATACCATCTCAATTGATATGAAAATTGAATATGTTTATAAAATCTCAAGCACTACTCAATTTATCAAGGCTAGGGGACCTAACTATAACTCCTTTTTTTAAGCCAAAAAATATTAATTATTAATTAACCAATTTATTATTTTTGTAACTAGCTCTTATTTATGCAAAGAGTTGGAGAAAATAAGAAATTTTTTTCTAAAATAGAAAGACAATTGAAAAATAAGAAAAGTAGTTCTAAAAATAGAAAGACAATTGAAAAAATAGAAAAGTGTATATGAATTGCATAATGTAAAAAGCCCATAATTATAAATGGGTGAGTGAATTCTAAAAATAGAAAATTAAGGTAAAAATTAAAAAAACAAGGAAACCAAATATAGAAAAGTCATGTTATTTTTGGCATGTAAGATGTCTATATATTGGGTGTGAGGCACCTATTGTAATCAAGATTCAAGGAAATTCAAGAAGGATTCAAGGTGATTTAGTTAAAAAATTCAAGGGAATTAAGTTACAACATTAAAGGAAGATTCAATTGGTTGTAAACTCTAGTTTTATAATCAGATCTACAATATAATATAGCATAAATGCTGTGTATATCTAGATCTGTTGTGTGAAAAAATAATGAATGTTGAGATTGAAAGGGCTATCAACACATGTGAAACCTCATAGTATTCATCATGTGATAAGGGAGTTGTCGGTTGGAAGATTTGATAAATATGATTGAGACAAATCAGATTGAGCTAGATAAAAAGTGATGAGAAAGACGATTATATGAACCCTAACTTGGTTCACAAGGATACGGCTAGGAGAACGTGCTAGTATAAATCACCTATTGTAATGAAAAATAAACTATATTTACGAAGATCATCATTTGCACATCATTGTGGGTCCCTGACTTCAGATGCATCAAGCAATCTAGACATAGATAAGCATGTGCATGCAATCAACAATAAAATCAAACAAAATACAAGCAAGCAACATAAGACAATTAAAAGAACAAGGCAACCAATGTAGAATCAAATGGAATAACTTTTAAGATGCATTAGGTCATTGGTTATTTAAGTTATTATTTTTCAAGCATGGCAAGGTTGTATGCTCTTGAACCAAACTTGGCAATTATGATGAATGGACCTAGATAATTAGGCTTAAACTTACCTTTGAGGTCAATTTTAGAATCAATGTTCTTTTGATTCTCCTTGAGAAAGAGATCATCAACCTTGAAGCAACATGATTGTACCTTTTTACTATAGGTATGCTTAGGCCTTTGCTAGTAGACCCATAGGTTCTCTAGGACATGGATCCACTTTTCTCAGGTAATTCTGACTGGCTAAGATGAGCAAGATGATATTTATATCTAACAAATTTGTCCTACAACAAAATGCACAAAGAAGGTACCTCAAGCTTGAAAGGGAATATGAATTTAGTTCTATAAACCAAAGTATAGAGTATTGCACCAGCGGGAGTTCAAACACTAATGTGATAGGTGCATAGGGTATCATACCAGTGGGAGTTTGAATACTAGTGTGATAGGCCCATAAGATGAGATAAATCTAGATATGAGAACCTTCACTAGTTTTGCTCATGATATTCTTAAGGATATTAATAAGAGTCATGTTAGAAGCTTCAATTTGGTCATTTCATTGAGGATAGTAAGGTGTTGATCACTTGTAATGAACCTTGTATTTTACATAAATTTTCTAAACATCCTTGTTCTTGAAGGGTGTTCCATTGTCAAAGATTAGTATTAAAGGGACACTATAGTGGCTAAGGAACTGGTTAAGGATAAAATTGGAGACTTGGACTCTAGTGATTAAGGCTAAAGGTATGGCTTTGACCTATTTATTTAAGTAATAATTGGTCATGATGATGAATTTATGCTTATCAAATGATACCAGGTTGATCTTCCCAATAATATCTAAGCCCTAAATGGAAATAGACCAAGTAGAGGTCAAAGGTTGAAGATATTGGTATGGGTCATGGATAAGGTTGTCATGGTTCTAACACTTATCACACCTTCTAACATAGTCACAAGATTCATTTTTTATGGAGGGCCAATAATAACCCATATGTAAGAGTTTCTTGGCAATGGCAACACTACCAAAGTGACCAATGCAAGATCCATCATGGGCCTCTTTGATGACTACTTAGGCTTCATTTGAGTTAAGATATATAAGGAGAATGCTATCAAAGGAAATATGGTATAAGATATGGCCAATTATTACATGCCAACAAGTCCATTGCTTAAGGTTCTTGCACTCGTTGTTGTTTAAACTGTTAGACAACATGACATCCCAAAGGTAAAGATATCCTTATATGAAGGATTAAGAGAAGGAGATATTTCTATGAAAAATATTCCTTGAGAAAGCTGGATAGACTCTAGGTTAAGAGATTCCTAATTTTTCAAATAACAATTATGGTTTGTTCATCATCTAGATCTAAGTGGATAAGGGATGTAGTTGTGACTATAACATTGACATGGCAACTGTTAGACCTAGGGATGTCTACAATGATGATTTTGTTAAAAGTAGACATGAGTTTAGTGATGATGTCTTCGTATGACTTAATATTTTTATCTTTTGTTTGATAAATATCATTGAATTGGTTGAATACAAGTCAAAATATCTAAAAATAGAGAGGGTTCTAACCTATAAAGCTAATGTCATACAAAGTTCTAAGGTAAGAGCTTTGTATTTAGTAGAATTGTTGGTATAGAAAAACTTGAGCTTAAAGAACAAAGGGATACTCCACCACTAAGGAATTAACATTTAGTTAAGGTTAAGACTTTGCCTAGATTAAGGATATTAGGATTTTTAGGAGTTTTAATATCAATGTCCATGATTTTCTCAATCAAAATACTAGACTTGTGTTTCAATCAAGGGGGAGCAATCAATGTTCCTAGGTTCTCAAGATCTATAGGATATAAGGATAATTGAGTGCAATCAAATGGCTACGAGATAGAAATATTTATAATTTGGAAAAAAATCCACCAAAATAGAAGTCATTTTGCATAGATAGTCCAAGGGACCGTCTTGAAGAGGATTGTGTGGGACATCCTCTATCTCATAGTGATTTTTATTGGTAATCAACTTGGGATAGACTAGGATTATTATATTTACACTACTAAAATATGTAAATTGAGAGAATCTAGGATATATGAGGAGCGAAGATCCATTTTCATCCTCCTCATTCCAATATAATCCATTTAAGAAAATGACATCCTCGTGGGACTTCTTGTTGAAAGGAAATATTCATCTTTACTATCAGATGAAGAGGAAGAGGAAAGAGGCTGACTATGACTAGGGATGTAACCTATCCCACAACATCCTATCTAGGATTTGATCTGCACGGGACTTTTTATGCCTTGCTCATGCAAGCCTAGTCCTTTACCTTGATATTCCATAATAGAAAGCATATATTTTGGGATGGGATACAAGTTTAACAAGAAGCATGAAGCATACTATCATTCAACCAAGAAAGGGTTAATACCATAGACTTTCTCATAATTAATAGTACCAACATAAATAAAGGAGCAAATTTCGATTTGCACTATTTTACCCTTGCTATTATAAGGTAAGCCTAAGGTTGAAGGAAACAAACAATGCTTGGCTAGGTCTAGAAAAGGTTGATCTTTATCTTGATTATTAATGTTAATGTTGGTTATATTGGAGGCTTGACCTTAATATTCATTATTAGGTTGATTACTTAAGGTGAGAGACCTTAATGCATCAGTGATGGAAAGAAAAAAAATAAGAGGAAGATGGCTTAGAAGATGAATTGATAGAAGGGCAACAATGAGCTTTATGATTATCAACCTCGATTGCCTACTAATAGGTGAAGGGCTCAGGATAATCTAGAATATGATAAGTCTTATCTTGATATTTATATTTTAGGCACTAATGAAGAGTTGAAAGGATGACCCACATCACATAGATCCATGACCTTCCAAGGATAATGTTGTAGGTTAGGTCATAAAGGATGACTTAGAATAGAGTGTTGAGAATGTAAGGTTTGACTTTGAGGGGTAAGACTATAATTCCACTAGCCTTATATTCCAAAGTATCAATTTCCTTTCTTCAAATCCTATTGGGTTAGACCAAAATGATTGATGAATTTTAGACTAGATATGTTGATACTAGAGCCATTATCGACTAAAATTTATTTGATGAAAGTTTCATTGATATGTCCCATGATATATAGTGGGAGCTCTTTGAACATAGAGGGTGAAGGGATATTATCCTCATATAATGATATAGTTTTTCCTATGATTTGGAGAGATATTGAGAAGCTCAAGAAGAAATATTTTAGCCAAGGTACTTTCAAATTGTTGACCCAATTCAAAAAGTACCCTTAGGTTTATATTGAATGATCAATGGAGGGCCTTTGGGGGATAAGTTATTTTTGCATGAAGGGCCAAAGAAGGTCATGAAGAATGCTTAGATGAAGGATTTTTGTGTTTCTTCCTTGTTACAACATAAATAGAAGAACATTGATCAAAACAATGGACTATTTCCACCATCCTTTGGTTTGGAGATGGGATAGTAAACATTATGTCCTGCCTTTTAATTTTGATTATGATTAGGTAATATTTTTTGAATTATTCCAAGGTTTTAATTAGAAGGTTGAGAGTTAGAGCTGTTGAGAATAACTCGACCTTTATTTATTAGGTCTTATATTAGGTTCTTAAGACTCATGCACTTATCAATCATATAATTGTTAATGTAATGGAAGGCACCATGCTCATTGGGACATAACCAAAGAGATTTTACCTTCTAAGATCTATAGACTTGGCAAGTGCAAGCTCCATGTTGGTCAAATATCTACCTAATTATACAAACATGCGTTTGTGCACCCTAGACATGGCCAACATTGAAAGGTCAGAGGAAAGAGATGTCCTCCATGCCAATCTCCAGAGAGGGTTGGCTCCCTTACTAAATCCTACACTGGTTTGAGACTAGAGTTGCGGGAAAGAAATTGGAAATAACAAAAAGAAATGGGAAATATGGCCATAGGCCGAAGGTGTAGGATCGGGGATAGACTAGCAAGTAGGAATTCCAACCAAGTGTGATAGCAGCATAAAATAGGGAGAAGAGGCAAAGAATTTACTTACAGTATTTCAGAGACAACCTCCAGGATCGCATTCCAGTACTCACTCTCTACATCAGTAGTATTCAAATCCAGATGCAAAATTTGAATTTAGCAATAGATAACAAACATGAATATGAAATAAAAATGCTTAAAATAGAAAGTAATCACACATAAAACTGCTTGCAAAATTAGAAGCCAAGTCTCTTCTATTATACGTAGAAAACTTGAATAGCTTTTCTGCAGAATGTCTATCCTCCTCTTTACAATGGAAATTGAGTAGTATTTATAGAGGATTTCGCCTCTTTCATTAAATGCACATGAAGACAAAATGTTCATAGATCAGGAACCTTGGTGAGACAATTCCTCCTTGAAGTCCTTGAAAATATTTCTCTTGAGGCAATGATCCAGTTTTTAAGGGGAAAATCTCCAGGAAATCAACATAGCCTAGTGTCGATGCATGGAAAACTGTAAACCTGGTCGTTGACTTGGAGCCTTCATCATTCCTCAGAAATTCACTTTCGTTCGAAATGTTTTGGAACTCATAAAAATCATCTAGTGATTTAAAAATCATAGCTCCTTTACCTTGAAACTCACAACTTTGGCTACTTCTCGCCCCAATCATTAAATGCTTTTCATTCACCTATCTTGGGCGCCTTTGAAAAAACTGTGTTGATGCTTGAACTCGAATTCGCTCAAAACAGAGCCATGAGCAAAAGTGTTGCCTTTAAACTCTTATTATTTCTTCCTTATCCAAGCTTCCTCTTTTAACACTTACGCCATTGTGATCCATGGACAACTCCTTGACTTCAATGTTGCATTCACCTTCTTGGAGAAAATCCGAGCAAAAAGTTCTTTGTACCCTTTTGATTTTACATTTGATGCTTCGCCCCTGAAAAAGGTGGTCAAGAACTTCGCATTTCTTTCCTGGTGGAAGCACTTCTCATAGGACATCTTACTTCTTAAAATATACGTTCACCCCAAAAGGAGGCGAAAGGCATTGTCGCCCTTCACCTTGGGTGAACGTAGCTTTGATTTTTCAATGCTACCTTTTCTTAATATTTGCTTGAAGCAAAAACAAAACTTTGATAAATTGGTGAGGCTATCTTCATGTAGCTTCACCCCAAGGAGGGGTGAATGGGACTTTCACCCCTCACTTGGGGTGAAAGCAAAGTTGACTTTTCAACATTGCTTTAGTGTTGGTCACCTTCCTTTAGCTTCGCCCAAACCCTTCCTTTGATAAGCTTTCACCCCAAGGAGGGGTGAATGGGACGTTCACCCCTCACATGGGGTGAAAGCATCTTTGACTTGTCAATGCTTCCAATTTAAATAACGTTCACCCCAAAGTGGGGTGAATGATGCTTTCACCCCAACTTTGGGGTGAATGCACCTTCATTACTTTGACTTTACATTTCAACTTTGGGCACACTCACTTCAACTTTGGGCATGCTCACTTCAATGCCCTTTCACCCCTTAGTGAGGCAAAAGGGACTTTCACCTCATATTTGGGGTGAAAGCATTTCTACCAAAACTTTAACTTATTTCATTTGATTTATCCCTTTAAAAAACATCACGTTCACCCCAAAATGAGGCGAACGCGTCAATCACCCTAAGTTAGAGGTGAACGTAACTTTGCCTTTCCTTTTACTCAATAACCCAAATTTTAAAGAAACATTTTTCTTCGAGGAAGGGTACCAAATTTTCTCTTCTTCATTCAAGCGAAAGGACTACCATAGTCTCCTATAAATTTTGAACTTCAATGCACTGCTTTCATTACCACCATCAGGTGACTTCTATGGATTCTTTATGAACAATTTGACTTGCAACACCCATTAAGCAAAAAATTTATAAAAACAAGAAAGCAAATTAACACGAAACATTGTATCCCATCATACAAGCCAAAAATACTACATCATAAATTAATATATATACCACTTTTACAATCAAAAATCCTTCTACAAAATTTGATCAAAACTTCAATGTGGCATAGTGCAAAACTGCCAATATTTATGGTAGCTCATGGGGTATCCAACTCGCATGGATGCAAGTGATCCCAAGCCTTTATCCATTGGGCTCTTTAGTGATTCTTCCCTTTGGTGGCTTTGGCTGGCGCTTTTATTTTGGATACCCTTTTTTATGCATGCTCTTCTACCTTTTCAACCATCTCCACTTCTACCACTACTCAGAGTACTTCTACCCGCTCTGCTTTGGCTACTTGCTCTGCTACTACCCGCTCTACTTCAGCCCATTCCTCCTACTCTTTCAAACTTGCACTGATGACCTCATAAATAGTTACTACATCAGCCAAGCATGAGTAGTAAACATGGAGGGAACACTAAGTGATTCATAGATAAACCACAAGTGTTCAACATCCTCTAGGCTGAGGTGTTTAGCTCGTTGGGCCAACTCGAACAAGGCCAACTCCATACGGGTGAAATTTTTCATCAATGGCAACACTTGATCCTCTATGATCAGCTCTTCCCACTTGTCAACTTTAGATGCATCCTCCATAAAGTTCTTCTAGGCTACTTCCAACTGTTCTTTTGGTAGAAGCTCTCCCCATTCATTGGTGAAATCTAGAAAGCCCATATCGGCGAGAGCATCAAAATGGATCATGGAAATAGTGTGCTCTCACTCCATCATGTTGAGGAGATTTCTACCTTCTCTTACCAGGTCCAACCACTAAAAATAGCTACACAACATGAACTTGGTAGTTGACCAGGCCTGGTCCATGTCACTCATGGGGTGAATGTGTATATCAGACTGAGCCAATGCTTGGATTTTTATAGCCATTTCCAGGTGAGGCTCCAACATCTCTTCAATATTGTCCACTATCTACTGACTCAGCTAAATCTAAATCCGAGCCTCATAGAGATACTATAACACCTGGACTACTCTGGCTGCTAAATTTTCATAATTCTAGGCCAAATGAAGGTGGGCCTCCTTCACTATCTTATGGGAAAAGCCTACAACTTGTGTGGCCTTCTCTACTAGTTGATTCTGGATAGACTCAAGTTGCACCTTCAATACTTGTACCTATTGCTCTACCGCATCCTTGTCCTTTTGATGCACCTCCACCTATTGATGCAAGTGTTCCATCTCTATTACCATATTTTCTTGCTACGCTCTACTAGTGGCCAAGGCATCTTTGAGTTCGGTAATTTTATTTTTATTGTCAAAATATCTCTACTTATAATATTCATCATGCAAGTAGACCGAACTCATATCAACCTATATATTCCCCATTTTCTTTATGGGGTCAATCCTGGTCAGGTCCTCCATCTGAGTCTCATAAGCGTAATCGCTTGGTGTCATTTCTCCTTATAGCTTCTAGACTAGGGGAGTGATCTTGGTCATGTGAACTTCCATGGCAACTAGATCAAAGGTAAATTTCTTGAGAGGTTGAGTTAGGGCAAGTGCCTCTTTTTACCTATGAATTTTCAACCACTATGATGAACTGAGGTGCACTCGATTGATTTTCTCTATATCTAATTGCTCTGGTGCTACCTCAAATTTGAGGAGTACTTGCAACTCCAAAAATAACATGAAAGGAATCAAGATCTATGAATGGTCAAGCTCAAAGGAAGTAGAGGAGATAGCAAGAAGAGGGGGGACTAAAATAATAGAGTGGATAGAAGAACCAGGTTTAACTATAGTTATGCTCACTCGTGGAGGAGCTTGCATACTTACAACCTCGATAGAAGTAGTGGTGGCAATGGAAGGGGAAGGGCATAAAAATGGATTTGGCCCTGATGCAAATGAACTGAAAGAAAGGGAGGTCGAAGAGAGGGGAATAGAAGGAGTAGTAGTGACTTGTGGATAGGAAGAAGGGAGTAAAATAGACATGGAGGGCATACCGAAGGGGGAGTGACTGAGGTAGCAACTTATGGAAATGAACTAATAGCCACTACATGCTTCAAAGTAGAAGTAGAAGAAGAGGGAAGGAAAAATGTACCTTCGAGCATGGGCATCGTGTGTCCTGGTGATGGAGGTGGCTGCATAATAACTTCTTCTTGTAACTCCTCTACTTCCACCTCAAGGTTAATGATATCCTCTTGTTGGTCCATTGGTTGCTCATGAAATAATGGAAACATTTGAGCAATACTAATCGAAGCAATTGACTCCAACAGAGGGGAATAATCAATTATTGTAGCAACTGCAACTGTAGAAACTAAAACAACCAAAACTACAATAGTAGAAGAGGAAGTAGCACCAGTCCTTGGCCTCTTCATAGCTTTCAAGAATGGAGGTGCCTCTTTAATAATCTACTTCTCCAACAAAGGTGCCTCTTCTACATTTCGCTTCACTCATCGGATCTTCATTGAAAAATGTACTATTGCTCTTCCTCCTCGAGTGTCTCTTCTTCAACTGTTAGGCACACCACTTTTGCCATGCTTTCACCACTATCAAATTTTTGAAAGCTTTGAGGTAAAAATTTGGTGAAAGTGATGGGTTGATAGGTATTGACATACTCATCATAGGCTTTCAAAAATGCCTCATCCATTTTCAACCCAAAATCGGACATAGTTTTTCCCCTATGGACATGCATAATCCACCAATTCATTATTTTCTCTTCGGTCCACAAGGGGTGAGCTTCTTTCACCTGGCTAAATAGTTTGGGTGGAGGAATCTGATCTCTGTATACTGTCAGATTATACTCAGCCTCCTATTCATAGAAATCATGCTAGGGTGGGAGTGACATCATATCTTCAATATGCCACTCTAAGTCGTGCCCATCAAAATTGTTGCGCCTCTCCTGAATATCAAGCTGCGGGCAACAATGGAAAGTCTTTGCCTTGATTATCTCCAAAAATTTACCCAATGGGTCATATCTCCATCATTGTGGTAGTTCTATCAACCCTAGGTCTTGAAGTGCCACCATGAGTAGTCTATTCTACCCGACCTGGTTCACTTCTATACTACCAAACTTGAAAGGCATATTGCAAGTGGTCCTCTTACCATGCCCTACTCCATATACATCATTGGCATAATCTATTTGTCAAACCACCTCCATGGTGAACACATGCTCGATGGTGAAGTATGGGAGTAGGAATGGCTTACCTATGAAGCCATAAATTCTTACGACCATACCTTGTGTCAACAAAAATATGTCACCTTTCTCCATTGTGATGACTACCTCCTTCATCACCCATAAAACTCTCTCACTTTGGTCACAAATCAACTCAATTACGGGCCCCAAAAATAGATGGTTAAAATTATAATATGACTCCCTCCTTGATAGAGCGGGAGTCCACACATAAACAGGCAATAATTCATCCTTCTCATCAACTTGTCTTACGACTATAAATGAAAAATGTTGGTGCAAGTGAAAGAAGAAATACCATACAAGAAAGGATGTATGTTTGAAGGATGTCTCCTCTCCTATATGCAATTTCTCCAACTAGATGTGCATATTTCAATAAATAAAATTAGCCCAATCAAAATAAATTAGATTTATATCTCTTCTCATGGCCCTTGGAGCATAAAACTCCCTTTGAGATATACACTGCACCAACACCACTTGCCACTTATGGACTGTAGAATCCATCGGAAGACCAATGACCCATGCCAGCATCGAGAACAAGTCAAGGCTCTTAAATTTTGACAATGATTTTGGTAGATTTGGAAACTACCCCAACTATGGCTCTTTAATCAACTACGTCTCCATGAACTGATGCATTGTCACTATTGATATATATCTTTCCTCTTGCTCATTGATATGCAACTTCTTAAAAATCAGATCAGATGGGGGTTTTAACCCACATGCAAATGCTTCCCTCACTTCTATGGTGGAGATAGAAAAAAGCACCTCCCCATTGGCTTTTCGAACGACCCTAGTAAGTGGATTATAATATCTAGAAATTAAATTTACCAACTTCGAGCAAGGGTGTACGGGCGTACACAAATACCAAAATAACTATGCATGAAATGACATAGTTAATGGGCTCTCTATCGACACTCCTTGATTTACTATGAATTCTACATCTTGTCGGAGCTTCACTACGCCCTTGTTTGTTATCAAGCAATCTCCAACCTCTGCCATGGTGTCAGAGTATGGGTCTAAGTCCACATTCTCATTTCTTTGGGCCTTCTTGGACTTTGACCCACCTTCAGTTTTCTTTCTAGACTGCTTGGGCTCTGTAGCCTCCTTAGCTTCTTTGCTTTTCTTTCCCATTCTACAACCAAACTTGACAACTCAAAAAGTCTACAAATTCGCAACAAAACCAAAATGCGACGAAAATTTTTAAAAAAATTAACTTTTGAGTGAATTTACCTATGCTCTATTAAATATAGAATGTAGCCAACCACGAAATGCATTCTTAGTGAATTTGAGAGGGGCGCACCTTGTTTCCCTCAATTAACATTGATCCCAAAGCTAAATGGTAATTGAATGAAATTCATTATAAAATCACTTTAAGAAAGTGTGCCCTTCTCATGTATTGCACCTTTAAAAATATGCCTTGGCTATTAAAACTATCTTGGAAAAATAAACCATCGCCCGAGGACCAATGAGCACTTCTTTTTTCTAGTGTGAGATTTCACTTCTGGGAACACCAAATCGCCTTCCAAAGCAAATCTAGGCACATGTTTTAAATTAAATGTGCATGATCCTCTATCAAAAACCATCATATTTTAGGTCAAAATCACTCTGATGGGGTGCACTTGAAAATCAGATTGCTCCTTCCCGAAGACGTCTTTCTTGCCTGATGGAATTTATGGCGAATTCTCTTCCTTTTAAAACTTCCTCTTGCTTCTACTTTTTCTCAAGTTTAGAAAAAGCATGGATTTTTTCAAAAAACTTCATTGATTTTAGGGCTTCTTGTCTTATCTTTTTTTCTTATATATATTATATATATTTTATATATTCACCTTCATAATTTTAATCTTCACAAACACCTTTTACATTTAAAAACACTTCTCATTCCATACACAAAAACACCTTTGGTCACCTTCATAAACCTTATCAACATTTTACACAAGAGGAATGATTTCCATATTCACCCAATGAGGGGAATGGAGTTTCCCCCTCATTTGGGTGAAAACCCTTTTGACTCTCTTTTTTATTTTCTTTTCTTTTCTTTACAATTTTCACCTCCCTTGTAGGTGAATGGGGATTTCACCCCTTTTTTCCACGATAACTACTATTGACCATATTTAACTTTGGTTTTTGCCCTTTGATTGTAATGAATAACCAACCAATTATTAATCATGAGCTTCGACATTCTTTAGTTCCAAGATGCATTCACTCCAATGGAAGGCGAACGGGGCTTTCACCCTTTCTTCAAGGTGAAAGCACTTTTAGTTAGTTGTTTTCCACACTTCTAAAATTGGGCCTTATATTTGATTCTTTGACTAAGCATTTTACTTGTGCTTCCAAACATTGATTTTTAGCTTCCCCAAAATATTTAAACTCAAATATTTGCACAATAAAGCAACCTGTTAACACTTCAGAGCATTTGAACTTTTTATTTTATATATATATATAAAATACATAAAATAAAATTAAATAGAAATATGTACATATTTACAAATTGGTACCTCTAGATCACCTCATTGAAAATAGGCCTTCAGATGAAGACCATTAACTAGAATTGGAAGATCCCAACCATCCATATCTCGAAGATAATATGCATTTTCTGAATTCACTAGAAACATAAAATGGACCTTCCCAAATCGCATCAAACTTGTGGTGCTTTCCCGGCTTAGCTTTGTTCTCATTCCACTTGAGGACTAAATCTCCCACCTAAAACTTGTGCTCTATTGTCTTTTTTCCAAACCACTTATGCATCACTTTGGTGTGTTCGATGAAAGCTTGATATACCTTTTCTCTTTCTTCCTCTAATTGCAATAATTGAGCCAACCTTGCGCTCATTGGATCATACTCCTCATCTTCATATTTGAACAACTGCAAGGTCTGGAGGATAGGGAGCTCAATGTGAGTGGGTAGGACTACTTCTTTCCCATACACCAAAGAATAAGGAGAGGCTTTAATAGAATTTTTCACTGATATCCGATCTGCCCATAGAGCCTGATTCAACAGTAAGTGCCAACTTCTCTTATTGTTCCCCAATGTTCTTTTAAGAATTCAGAGCAAGTTTTTATTTGTGGATTCAACCAAGTCATTTCCCTATGGATAATAATTGGAAGATATTTTTAGATAGATCCCATACTTGCTCATAAATTCAATGATCTTAGCCCCTATGAATGGAGTCCCATTATCTATTACAATTGCATCTAGAACACCAAAATGGGTGATTAGTCCTTCCAGAAAGGAGATAACTATTGCTTGATCAACTTTTTTAGTTGGGATGGCCTCGGCCCACCTAGTGAAATAATCTATCATCATTAAAATATATTTATGCTCAATGGAAGAATGGGGATCAATAACCCCAATGAAGTCTAGTCCCCACTATTGGAAGGGTGCTTCAACTTGAATCGGATGTAGAGGCAATGATGCATTTTTAGTCCTACCAATATACCGTTGATAATTATCGTAACTCTGGCTCACTTTATGTGCATCTATGAAAAGGGTAGGCCAAAAGTACCCAGCTCGAATGATCTTCAAGGCCATAGGCCTTCCTGCATAGTGTCCACTAGATAAACCAGAATGGAATTCCTCCAATATTTTCTCCTTCTTTGACTCCTTCACACACCTGAGGAGCACTCCATCTATATTCTTATGGAACAATCCACTTGGTAATAAGACATACTTAAGTGCTTGCAATATGAATCTCCATCGTTGTGAAGCATCTAGGTGTGATGGACATCTCCTAGATGTAAAAAATTTGACAAGGTCCTCTGTCCAATCATGATCACCTATAGCATGATTTGCACAAATGCTTTCACTAAGCTTTTCATTATGTACTAGAGCCAATGATTCTAAAGTTGCACTTTTGGCCAGTTCTTGGTAGAGAGCTCATCCATGAACCAACTTAGTCGATCGGATCTCCACATCATATTCCTAAATTTTTGAGACCCAACCTACTCTTTTGTCACCTAAATCTCCTTGGAGAATGAAGTTTCGGACATCTGGATGAATAACATAGACTATCGTCTTACTCTGTGAAACAAAATGTCGAAACTTCTTTAAATATTTCATAACCGCATACACCTATTTTTCAATAAAATTATACTTTTCTTGATGTGGAAAAATTACTTGGCTCAAAAAGGCAATTGGCTTTTCCTCTCTGTCTTCTTGCTTCTAAGTGAGAACAATGGCGTAACTCTCCTACTCACCAACTGCATAGAGAATGAAATATTTTGAGTAATCTGGATTAATTAATATAGGTGCTTGAGTGATCCTCTCCTTGATTTCCTAAAAAGCCTATCTTCTCACTTCGATCCATTTAAAATCTACATTCTTCTTCAGAAGCTCGATCATTGGTTTTACAATTTGAGCAAAATCGGCAATGAACTTACGAATGAAGTTGATCTGGCCAAAGAATGATTGCAGATCTTTCTTGTTAACTGGTAATGGTAATTTTAAGAGCGCCTCAGCCCTTGCAGGGTCTATCTCCAGTCCTTCCTATGAAATCACATGTCCCAAGAGTTTCCCTTCTTTGACAGTGAATATGGACTTCTTTGGGTTAATGGAAATTCCAAATTCTCGATATTTTTTGAACACTTGCCTCAAATGAGAGACGTGCTCTTCCCTACGATGTGAGAAAATAGTCATATCATCAAGATAAATCATAATAACTCTATTCAATAACTCACCGAAAGCAATATCCATAGCTCTCTAGAATGTAGCACCGACATTGGATAGACCAAAGGGCATTCTATGATAGGCGAAAGTGCCCCATTTTGTAGTGAACATTGTCTTGTGTTGGTCCTCATCCTTCACCCAAATCTGATTATAACCAGAGAAACCATCCAACAATGAAAATATTTGCACCCCAGCGACCACATGGAGGATTTGATCAATCTATGGTAGGGGGTAATGATATTTTAATGATGCCTGGTTCAGATTCCAAAAATCCATGCATAACCGTATATCTCCATTCTTTTTTCGAACTGGAACCAAGTTTGCTACCCATGTTGAATGCTTAATCGGATAGATTATCTTTACCTCCAACATTTTTAACAACTCTACTTTCATAAGTACCTCAATATTTGGATTGACAAGTCATTGTTTCTATCGAAAAGGTTTTACTCCTTCCTGTAGTTTAATGGTATGTTGGATTACATTTTTATCATATCCTTTTAAATCATGGTAGCTCCAGGCAACAATGTCGAGGAATTCATAGCACAAATTTTTGATATCTTCAAGCTCTTCGATTGTACAGTCTATTCCTACTTTAATGATTTTCTCAGGCTCCAACTGCATTTCCTTGTACTCCCTTGCATCCACCTTGATTTTGTGTTTCTCTACCCGATCATTCTGATCAAATAGACTTTCAAGTGATATCAGTCCCCTAGGAATGTGATTGTTCTTCAATTGGATCATTCCTTCCATTTCCTCTTTGACAAGTATCCTATTGTCTACACTTGCAACTTCCTTAATAAAAAAATTGATTATATGTTCATCATTATCAAAAACTTGCCAATAGAGGTTCTTATCAGGGATTGAGGGTCTATAAATAACCCTGATAGTCTTGGGCTTCCTGACCACTTGCTCTATAGGAGAGAAATTAGCACCAAGAGAAGCTAAAATATCTACATACCTATTCTGCTCTCATGAAATTGCCTAGATATTCAATGTAGTAAATGACTCAAACAAGTCCCATACTTTGTTATGGTAGGCCTTCAAGTAGTGCTACTTTGACACACACTTTTTTGTAGTCTAGTTGACGATGAGCTCAGAATATCTAAATATTTGTAGCTGTTTTATGCCCAATTTCTTAGCTTTCTTCAAACCAAGGCACAATGCTTCATATTCAGTGGCATTATTTGTGCAACTCCAAGTTAACCGATAAGAATAAGTTTTCTACAATCCTGTAGGAGAAACAAGAACTATACCAGCCCCTGCACCATTCTTGCACCTTGCACCATAAAAATACAATTTCCATAGCTGATCTACGATAGGGTCTAGGGAATCAAGAACCTTTCCTTCTGCCTGCTCAAGCTTAGTTATGGTATAACAACCGATGTCAGTTTTGACCATCACATTGAAATCCATCAATGAAAATTCATCCTCTAGGAGAAGCTCACCAAGTGCTTCCTCCATCAAGTCAACTTCTTGTAATTCCTCTATCATCATATTGACTGCACCAGTGGGATTTTCTTCTTCTTCTTCCAATTTCTCTATATGAAAAGTAGAGGGCTTCTCATTATAGATGTGGATTCTTCTTCCCTTGAATGGAATCTCCAAATGTGAATAGTCCAAGGAAAGGTACCCTCCTAGTTTCGTTATGAATTCTCTTGAAAGACACATGCTAAAGTATGGTTCCAGGTCAACCACCACTACTTCTTGAATGATGATGATCTAAGGTATGCTATGTAGAATGATAGGAATATCCTTGATTACTCCAACCATTTTGATTGGGGTCCCATCCAACTACAATACACCTAGGCTACTTCTTGTGTATTCCATTCCCATTACTTCACATACTGCCTTTGGCATGATAGTAGTTGCAGCACCAGAATCGATCATACAATTGTGCACTATCCACCCTTCCATTCTGAGTGACAAATAGAATGAAGGTGGTCTATTATTTCTAGTGGTAGAAGTCGATAGTGTCTATGCTAACACTATCTGGGAATGACTTTTCTTTGGATATTTTGCTGATTTGAGAGACTCTTGTAGCAGATCAACCTACCTAGGTAACTACAAAGCATCATATAAGCTTACTTTCATAGGAATTTTCTTCATTTCTTCCACAATATTATAACTAGAAGTACCAAGAACCTTTTCTTCTACAACCTGCTCATACTTATTCTAATATTGTTGAGTAGCCTCCACCCTTTATCTCTTTATCAATGATGGGTACTTGAGGTATTCTTTGGCTTGCTCTTTCACTTCCATTTGCACTTGAGTAACTGTAGGCTACGAAGTTGATGCCTTCATCTTATCTTGAGTCTACTTGGGCAATAGATCCTTCAATAAGATAGAATATTGTTGCTTCATTGTCACCTTAGGTGCTTTCACTCATGGTTGCACCTTTTCATTCTATACCTTCTACTCAAGAGGACTTTCAGAGGTTCCATTTCTATTGGATCTATAATCATCGACTTCTTTCTAGCCCTCGTAAGAACTGAAACTTGCTCCAAATATGGGACCATCAAATTATGATTGACCTCCATTATCATATTAACTTGTCCACCAGTAGAACTTTTTGCTAATATCTGTACATAGTTCAAATGCACCATGCATGTATCTTCTCCATGAGGATCATTACAGGTGGAGCACCAATATGCTCTCTCTGATGTACTAGTTTCTTCATTTTTCAACACAATTGTGTTCCTTTTAGGGCCCTTACTAGTGGTTGCTTGCTCCCTAGTAATCGGTGGTGTTTGAAATCTCCTTGATCAAAAATTAGCTTTCACTTATTTCTTCCTTACTATGGTGATTTCATTTGACATTGTCCTTACGACTGAATTAACAGATTGCACTTCTTGTAATAGCTTCATGTAAGGATCAAGATTCGAAGGTGCAGGAGGTGTCGATAAAGGTAGAGGTACTGATGGGGTAGGCAATGATAGTGGAATAGGTATGTTGGTAACATTGGGAAAGGAATGGGTGCTAGAAACTATGGTGCTACTGGTGTGGGTAACTACGAAAATCTTGGAGTAGGAAGTTGTGGGACAGGAATCAGAGTGACTTGAGGTGGACCCAAGCTCCATGAGGGAACTGGGTACATAGAAGGCATGGGCTATAAAAATGCACTTGAATACAAATATTGTGGAAGATCGAGAAGGATAGGCATAGTGACCTTTGGAGGAAGCTTACCTATGGTGATCAAGTCTACTTCGGCCTTTTGTACTTGCATGTACAAATCTGGAAATGTATTTACATTAGCCTATCGAACAGCCATACCAATATCAGAGTTGAAGGCTCTGAGATAATAAAATGTAGCTTGCTCATGGGTGGGCCGAAGACCATCAGGAACTCTTTTCTAACTTCAGGTGAATCTGACATTGAAGTCCACTATCTCCTCCTATGGATGTCTTTGGATCATTGTAAATTGATGCAACAAGGAGAATGGATCAGCTTGCTCATGAAAATTCTTGATTAGAAATTCTACCAACTGATCCCATGTGGTGATAGTGGTGGGTGACAATGATCGATACTAATATAATAACTTTCCTCTAAGTGATAACACCAACAACCTTACCATAATGTCTTCATCCGTGATACCATGGATTGTTGCCAAGGAAGCCACATCTTGAATATGCTCATAAGCAGTTTTACCAGTTCCATCATAGGTAGGCAAAGCCTTTAAAGCTGCTTGGGGAACTAGATTTTGTGCTTGTAGATTCAAAGCTCCTGAGCTATTCCATGCTGGAAACTACCTTGGTGGCTGTGGCTACTGTGGTGGGTTCTGAGCCATCTGGACTGGTGTGTGGGGTTGAGGCGGTGGAACACTAGTAGTAGTACTAGCTAGACTTGAAGGAATGGAGAACACACTAGCTATTTGTGAGGATGTTGTGGATGATGTGTAAGGTGAAGGAACTAACCTAGGGTGTTCACCTAATATTTTAGTGTCAAGTTCATAGAACTCAATAGGATCTTCAAGATTTTTGGCCTTCGATCTTGTGATCATGAAGCACAACTTTCATTGCCTTCACGTTCGAAGGCTTCTAGGTATAACTGAGTCACCAGATGTTCTAATCATACAGCATAAAGGTGAACATCAAACCTCAATACTATTGAAAGTGGAACTTTCGAGGTCCCACCGAGTGTGCCAAAAACTATTGGTCAAATATCTGCCTAATTATACAAACATGCATTTGTGCACCCTAGACATGGCCAACATTGAAAGGTTAGAGGAAAGAGATGTCCTCCATGCCAATATCTAGAGAGGGTTGGCTCCCTTACTAAATCCTACACTAGTTTAAGACTAGAGTTGCAGGAAAGAAATTGGAAATAATAGAAAGAAATGGGAAATATGGCCATAGGTCGAAGGTGTAGGATTGGGGATAGACTAGCAGTAGGAATTCCAACCAAGCATGGTAGCAACATAAGATAGAAGACAAGGCAAAGAATTTACTTACAGTTCTATGAAGACAACCTCTAAGATCGCATTCTAGTACTCACTCTCTCATCGATAGTATTCAAATCCAGATGCAAAATTTGAATTTAGCAATAGATAATAAACATGAATATGAAATAGAAATGCTTAAAATAGAAAGTAATCACACATAAAAATGCTTGCAAAATTAGAAGCCAAGTCTCTTCTATTATGCAGAAAACTTGAATAGTTTTTCTACAGAATGTCTATCCTCCTTTTTACAATGGAAATTGAGTAGTATTTATAGAGGATTTTACCTCTTTCATTAAATGCACATGAAGACAAAATGTTTATAGATCAGGAACCTTGGTGAAGCAATTCCTCCTTGAAGTCCTTGAAAATATTTCTCTTGAGGCAGTGATCCAATTTTTAAGGGGAAAATCTCCAAGAAATCAGCATACTTGGATGTCGGTGCACGAAAAACTGCAAACCTGGTCGTTGACTTGGAACCTCCATTATTCCTCAGAAATTCACTTTCGTTCGTAATGCTTTGGAACTCATGAAGATTTCCTGGTGATTTAAAAATCGTAGCTCCTTTACCTTGAAATTCATAACTTTGGCTACTCCTCGCCCCAATCATTAAATGCTTTTCATTCACCTATCTTGGGTGCTTTTGAAAAAACTACGTTGATGCTTGAACTTGAATTCGCTCAAAACAAAGCCATGAGCGAAAGCACCACCTTTAAGCTCTTATTATTTCCTCCTTATCCAAGCTTCCTCTTTTAACTCTTACGCTATTGTGATCCATGGATAGCCCCCCGACTTCAATGTTGCATTCACCTTCTTGGAGAAAATCTGGGTGAAATAGTTCTCTGTACCCTTCTGATTTTATATTTGATGCTTTACCCCTAAAAAATTATGGTCGAGAACTTCACATTTCTTTCCTGGTGGAAGCGCTTCTCATAGGACATCTTACTTCTTAAAATATACGTTCACCCAAAGGGAGGCGAAAGGCGTTGTCGCCCTTCACCTTGGGTGAACGTAGCTTTGATTTTTCAATGCTACCTTTTCTTAATATTTGCTTGAGTGAAAACAAAACTCTGAAATTGGTGAGGTTGTCTTCATGTAGCTTCACCCCAAGAAGGGGTGAATGGGACTTTCACCCCTCACTTGGGGTGAAAGCAAAGTTGACTTTTCAATGTCGCTTTCCTTTTAGTTTCACCCAAATCCTTCCTTTGATGAGCTTTCACCCCAAGGAGGGGTGAATGGGATGTTCGCCCCTCACATGGGGTGAAAATACTTTTGACTTGTCAATGCTTCCAACTTAAATAACGTTCACCCCAAAGTGGGGTGAATGATGCTTTCACCCCAACTTTGGGGTGAATGCACTTTTATCACTTTGACTCTACGTTTCAACTTTGGGTGCACTCTCTTCAATTTTGGGCGTGCTCACTTCAATGCCCTTTCACCCCTTAGGGACTTTCACCTCATATTTAGGGTGAAAGCATTTTTGCCCAAACTTTTAACTCCTTTCCTCTGATTTCTCCCTTTAAAGAACATCACGTTCACCCCAAAATGAGGCGAACGCGTCAATCACCCTAAGTTAGAGGTGAACGTAACTTCACCTTTCCTTTTACTCAATGACCTAAATTTTAAAGAAACATCTTCGCCCCGAGGAAGGGCGCTGGATTTTCTCTTCTTCGTTCAAGCGAAAGGACTGCCATAGTCCCCTATAAATTTTAAACTTCAATGCACTACTTTTATTGCCACCATCAGGTGACTTCTATGGATTCTTTGTGAACATTTTGACTTGTAACACCCATTATTCTTCAAGCACAAAATTTATAAAAATGAGAAAGAAAATTAACACAAAACATTGTATTTCATCATACAAGCCAAAAATACTACATCATCAATTAATATGATTCTTCTACAAAATTTTATCAAAACTTCAATGTGGCATGGTGCAAAACTGCTAACACTCCACCATTTTGGTTTTTAAGAGTTGATCTAGGATGGTTGAAGGAGGTTTATCTAGTTGGAAGTACTTTATTCTAGGTTTTGATTGTTGGTACTTCCCTAAGACAAGCTCTTGAAGGGTCGTTGCAATACTCACATTATTGGTTTGATGTATGCTTGTAACTTCATAGCCTATAACATGCTTATTTTTATACTACCCCTTTAGGTTAGAGGAAATTTATCTTATTCCTTATGGGATTTGTATTTTAATTGGAATTTCTTGAGGAGGGTGGTCTCCAATCTCTTGGTTATGTCAATGGCATCTTCAAAAGAGGATACATTGGTTGTCTTTAAATAGAAGTCCAGTTGTTCATTTAGCTTACTTATGAATATGTATAGAAGGTCTCTTGGTGGAGGAACATATTGGAGTCCCAAATAGGCTTGCAATCTCACCAAAAATTTAGTAACACTCTTGTATTTTGATTATTTACGATGATATAGATCACTAATAGTGATATTATCCTCAATATAGATAGGTAATTGTTTGATAAAAATATTGACAAGATCCCTAAATCTCTTAAGATAATTCCTTTGTATTTGGTAATACCATTCCAAGCCATGGCCACTAAGGATCTTAACAAAGGCTTTGAGTGGTAATTATTCATTATAAGAAATGTTGCTATTAGTGGCTCTAAACAACCTAGGATGGTTGATTGGATCTTTCTTCCCTTTGTACATTTTAAAATTAGAAGTTTCAAAGTTGGGAGAAAAAATGGTAACTAGCTACAAAATAATATAAATCTTGGTTGCATAAATCATCATATGAGTACTTTTGATTAGAGGATGTCCCTTCGATTATGGCCATTTTTTATTTCAACAACTCTAATTGAGAGGTTAGAGTTTGAATGTTAGAATAAAATATAATTGAATCCATAAGAGACATCTCCTGAGAGACATGAGGACCTTGGTAGTTAACATGAGGATAAGGTTGGTGTACTTGGGCATACGATGTTGAGGTTGCCATTATATATCTTACTCCCAAGCTATTTGAAGTGAAAGGATTAAAACACAAATCATGAGAAATTTTTGAAGTAGGGTTATGAGTGAAACTCATACTTACACTTGTGAGATTAAATGGAAGTTTATTGACATGAATATTAGAATATGGGATGCTTGAGGGTACATCTATGTTAGGAATGTAGCTTGTGCCCACTTGATGAGATACATTGCAGCTCACATTACCCTATAATATGTCTTCAAGTGAAAATAATGATGGATGATATCTTGAGGATGATGGGATGTTTTTCATCCTAGCATCTACAAAAGTGGTGATGATACATGGATTATAATCAACAAAATTAGACTTTGATGCATTAAGAGTTACATTTAATGATAAAAAATAAGTATCCACTTGACTAAAATTTAAAGGATTAGATATAAGTTATTGGGAATGGTCCAAAAGTAAAACCTCCCCTACAAAAATACCTAGGACATCATGACTTTATCTAAGGAGAGATTCCACAACTTTCCTGTGTTTATGCAAGAAGAAATCCAAGTGAATATCAAATTTAAAAACCACTCTCCCATAATCATCATGGATAGGGTTAGAGAACCCAAGGGATAAGTGTCCTCATTGTCTTCTTCAAAGTTTAGGTTCTCAAAGGTGGGTTGGTCCTTGGGATCATCCACTGAAGTGTTAGGGTTAATGGTCAATTGATGAACAACACTACAAGTTAGGTAACATCTCTCAACTATGGATTGAAAGGAAAGGAGGGTTCAACTAATTAAGTTTTGAAGTTTATATAGTTTATTAGAGAAGAAGGATAAGATGTTTTGCAACCTTATATTCTATTTCCTCAATATTTTCACTTGAATGCTTGATATTGATGATTGCTTGTAGACTTGATTGGAGATTTTCTTAGTTATTTGATTACTTTGGGGACTTTATTGCTTGCAAAAGACAAGTGTTTGAATGCTTGCAAATATGAGAGCTCTAGTTATTTAAGGATGAGCCTAAGTGCTTACAAGATAATGGAAATATTTTAGCATAATATTGCCATGCAAAATGATAAATTGTCCATGATTCTAAGGAGATATTGACAAAGTTTTGATACCACAAAAACTTGATTAAAAATGCATATGTATTTTGATAGATTTTTGCTACCACAAAGACTTGATGAAATTATTTTTTCAAGTTCTAGTTTTATAGGTATTTATGGCTTCTTGGAGGAGGGAAAGCATTGAATATTACATTATGGAGGTATGCTTGAATAAAGTAAAAAGTTGAAAAGTATCAAAAGGGAATTATTGGAATATCATGAGAATAGAAAGTCTTGGTCTTGGGGTTTTGTTGCAAGGGTTGCATAACAAAAGGTATGATTAATTTTATTAATTATAGGTGGATTAAAAGAGACAATAAGTCACACCTCTTGATTCTGGCACATGACAATCAAAAGCATTGGGAGGCAATAGTGTTGTCAATGCTATTGCATTGGCACTATCGTCTCTTGACTGTTGAGGTCAAAAATGGGTAAGAAAATATAAATTTTGATTTTTTTTTGTAAAAATACCACTAGGTCATGATAGTCCCATCACACTATCACTTATGTCTTGGTACTATCACTTTTAGAGCAATAAATGCTCCAAATTTGGGCACAAGAAAGGTTAATTCAAATTGAATGATTAGAATGCTAATTGGTGAAAGAAATGGTAAATATGAAGATTATCCCTACAAGAAAAATTGGGTATCTAAATTTTACCATTTTTGATGCATTTATTACATAACAAATGTGTCAAAACTAACATAGATGTCCCAATCGTAATACACAAATATTTTCTATTGGTTATGGTTGATGGATCTAAATGAGTGAGGCAAAGATTATTTGCTTAGACATGATGCTATAAATTGTAATTCGGATATCATTAAGTGCTATTGTGCCAAGGTGTGTCCCCTCAATTTTTAGAGAAAAATCAAGTTGAACCAATAATACTCGACTTGATTATGATCTACACTAGTGTAGTGATGAAATATTAGAATATATGTTTGATTTGTATGGATGATTTTAATTATTAAAGGATTAGATGTGAGAATATATTGATTAATGTTTAAATATATTTGTAGATTAGATGATTATGGTTGATTTAGAATTGCAGTTGCACTGATTAATATTAGATATGTTGTTTAAGTAATAAGCAATAATGATTTATGATTAAGAAAAGATAAGATGATGAGAGATGAAAGATGAAAGATGAAAGATGAAAGAAGAGAAACATGACATGCCCAAGAAGGCACTATCATAGTACAACTCTTTTTTTTTGAAAAAATATATACAATATGTATAACTATACATAGAGATATTTTCCCAAGGGGACTTTAGTTAGATTTGTCTAGAGGACTCTTGGTTAGCTTTTGTCTTGCCTAGGGATACTTTAGTTAGCTTTGCTTGGAGAAATTCTGGTTAGCATTGAGACTTATCCAAGGGGAATTTAGTTAGATTTTCCTAGAGGACCTCTACTGAGATTTTAGACATGTCCAAGTGAACTTTTGTTAGCTTTTCCTAGAGGATTTTTTTATTATCACTTTTCTTGGAGGACTTATTGATTTAGCATTGCCCAAAGAAAATTCTTGATATAGTTTTATTCGAAGGATATCTTGATATGAGATTTACCTTTAAGAAAATGCTTAAAGGAATTTCATTTAGACTAATTTACCTCATAGAGAAGTGTCATAGAGGACTTATGATTAGTTTGTATGGCAACAAATAATGCCCCCAATTGGAAAGACTATTTTGTTGTTGACCAGTTTCCCCCATGAAAGATATGTGGGAAAAAAATAGATGATAATATTGATAAAGCTATCAACACTTGCAAAACCTCATGGTAATCATAATGCAACCATTAATGAGATAGAATAATTTGATTTGAATTTGCCATAAATACCTACGAATTTTGTAGTATTCATCAAGTGACAAGGGAGTTGTAGTTTAGAAGACTTGATAGATATAGTTTGAGACAAATCAGATTGAGCTAGATAAAAAGTGATGAGATAGAAATTAATAGAGATATAAGATTGCATGAACCCCAAGTTGGTTCACAAATATGGGACTAGGATTATACGCTCGCACTAGTAACCTAGTGTTTGACTAGGATCATGATTTGTATTTCATCACAAATTCTTAACTTAAGATACATCAAATAATATAGACATAGAAAAACATGTGCATGCAAATAGATATGAAATTAGGTAAAATGCAAGCAAGCAATGTTAGGCAGTTGAAAGAAACAAGCAACCAATGCAAACTCATATGTAATATCTTTTAAGATGCATTATGTTCATTGTTTCTTTAAGTTCTTTTCTATTAAGTGAGGTAAGGTGATAAACTTCTAAACCAAATTTGGACATTATGATGAATGGGCCTAGCCAATTAGGCTAAAAATTACTTTTGAGATTAGTTTTGGTATTATTGGTATTTTGATTCTCTTTAATAATGAGATCATCAACCTTGAAGGAACAAGATCATACGTTCTTGCTATAGGCATGCTTAAGCCTTTATTGGTAGACCCATAGGTGCTCTAGGATGTAGATTCACATTTCGTCAAGCAGTTCCTATACACACCCAAAATAGATGCACCTTAGCCCTTTGTAACCATCATTCACTATGGTTTTTAATCAACTAATTGAGTTCACCCTCCTTTACATATGTTACAACTTTATATTAATAAAATATTAAGAAAAAGTTAAAAATAACATTACAAATATGAAATAAATTAACTAAATAAACATTGCAAATCTAAAATAAAAACATAATCAAATTTACAAATTAAACATAATAAAAATCCTATTTAATTTGTTAAAGCAAAACTAAATATTAATTTAAATTGAAGTCTAAATTAACTAAAGTTAAAGTAAAACTAAATTAACTAAAATTAATTTAAAATAAAACAAAATTAAATATTAAAGATTAATATTAATTAATTAAAGACTAGTGAAATATTAAAATAAATTAACTAAATATTAACATTAAATATTAATTTAAATTAATGATTCAATTAAAACTAAACATTAACTAATTAAAGCAAATCAAGATTCTACCAATATATATTTTTTAAAACATGGTTACGTAGCCAACCAGGTGGCCCCGCCTTGTAGTTTTTTTTCAATTAGTTTACTTAGGTTTTTTTGAGGAGTCTCAGTCCCATTATATTTAATGGTGTTTGAACATAGAACCTCTCAAAAAAAGGTCAAAACCCTTATTGTTGCAATATAATTGTAGTTACTAAACCCACCAACTAGGCTTTATAGGCTTTAACGCACTGACACATCCTGCTTGAGATTAACCCAATCAATTTATCAAATCAAATGGTGAATCACCTGACAACGTCTCACTGGTGGCCAAGAGAGAAGCCACACCCAACTGCTCCTCATCTCGGGTATGATGCATATCTGTTAATTATAATAGGATATAAACTATGCAACGGGCTGAAAAATGATCTATAAATACCTCCTATTGGGAGTCCAAATAAAATGTTTTTAATGCTATTGAAATACCATAAAAAATACATATTTTGTGCACTGTTATTGTGCTATCTAGGTTCTACTTTATTGATCTCACATATCATAGTTCTTGGTCTATGGAAATTGCAAGGCATATATTACTTCTTTGTGCATTTGCTTTTCACTACCGTCTCTCCAAAAACTACTATTTTGAACTAATATGAAAATGTGAATCTCCCTTGGGGGTATCTATATTTTATCCTCCTCTCATAGTTATCCCCTATTGGCTAACATGTCTTCAACCATTTTGTCTTCCCTATATATATGGACTACTTCCACCTCAATAAAGGCTTGGAGAGCATTCCTAATATCTTGAAAAATATTACTTATTTGTCAATTTGTCTTTGCTTCTTGCTTAAGATAGTTAATGATATTTAGAGAATCTTCTTCCACTACTAACTTTCTAACTTCTAAGTCTCTTGCTAGTTCTACCTCTATCAATAGAGCTCAAGCTTCTACTTGGTTGTTTGTAGTGATTACCAAATATTCACAAACTACACCTTTTATCCTTCCTTGTTCATATTGAACAATAGCACCTACCCCCATCCTACCTAGGTTCCCCTTTGAGGCCCCATCAAAGTTCATCTTAATTAACCCAACTTGAGGTGGTAGCAATTTGGTCTCAGTCCTTTATTGATTCTAAGTACCATCCAAGCCACCAACTAGGTCTAAGTTCTAGGTTTTGCTCAGTCTAACCTCATACCCTATTTTAGGTTTGGTCAGAAATTTTTTTATCTTCACATTGTTGGATTTTTAAGCCTTATACTACCACAATATATCATAGGTTATCTAAAAATATCACATAGGTCCAAATATAAAATAGCCACAATAATAAAGGTCAAATATAATCTTAAATAACAAGATAAAAACAAATACTCACAATAAACAATATCACTTTCTTCTTTCTTGAAAATATTAATAAAAGAGATACATATTATGGAGCTTTGTCTCCATGATATAGTTTTACAAGATGACTTTTCATATTCTTGATTGTTCCCTTCCATATGACCTTTGAATTCTTAACTTGCCACTTGCATAGAAGACTCTTAGCCTTCTTTCATGACACATGTATATCATCCTAATTTATCAAATAATGTAATATCATCTAACATCCCCTCGTATTACATTATTTGATATTTCGTGATAGACATAGTAGATTTTGAAATATTTGAAATTTGTTTTGACCAAGTGCTTTTGTAAAAATATTTGCAATTTGATCTTCAGTAGAAACATGCTTTAACTGAATATGATGATTTTGAACATGATCCCTGATAAAATGACATTGAGCTTCAATATGTTTTGTTCTTTCATGAATAATTGGATTTTTGATCAAATTAAGTACTCCTTGATTATCACAATTTATCTGTATAGGAGTTCTTTTGATGCCCATATCTGATAGTATATATTGTAACCATAGTGCTTCACATACTGCATCTTTTGCTGCACGATATTCTACTTCTGTAGATGAGAGTGCCACTGCATGTTGTTTTTTACTATACCATGAAATAGGTCCAGAGCCAAGATAGAACACATATCCTGATGTAGATTTTCTATCATCTATAGATCCTGCATAATCAGAATCTGAATATCCCTATAAACAGAATTTGCCATCATCCTTTTTATATGTTAGTCCATATTCTATAGTTTTTCTAACATATTGTAGTATTCTTTTTGTAGCTTTCCAATGACTTTCCCTAGGTTCTTGCATAAATCTTGAAAGATAATTCATAGCAAAAACTATATCTGGTATGGTATTTGTCAAATATAGAAGACTTCCAATTAATTGACGATAAATAGTGGCTGAGACCAGAGGTGTCTCATCATATCTGGATAATTGTAACCCTTGTTCCATAGGAGTATCTTTGGATTTACATGCTTGCATTCTGTATTTTTCAAGTAATATTTTTGCATATTTTGTTTGTGTTATTGTGATATTGTTTTCATTTTGATGAATTTCTAAACCAAGATAATAATGAACAAGTCCCAAGTCTATCATCTCAAAATCCTTCTCTAGATCCTTTTTAACTTCATTTATCAGACTTTTTGAGCTTCTTGTAATTACTATATCATCAACATATACTACAAGTATTATTATGTCATCTCCAACATTTTTTGTATAGATATTTGGATATGACAAACTTCTTTTAAAGTTATGTTGTAATAAATGATTATTAATATTTATATACCATGCTCTTGGTGCTTGCTTTAGACCATACAAAGATTTGTTCAATTTGCAAACTTTGTGTTCTTGTCCTTTAATCACAAATCCTTCTAGTTGTGACATATATACTTCTTCAAGATCACCATTAAGAAATGCACTTTTTACATCCATCTGATGTAGTTTCCATCCATGATGTGCTGCCAAAGCACAAATTGTTTGAATAGTAGTCATTCTTGTTGTTGGTGCAAAAGTTTCTTCATAATCAATTCCTTCTATTTGAGTGTATCCTTTTGCAACTAGTCGAGCTTTGTATTTGTCAAGTGAACCATCTGCTTTATATTTGATCTTGTAGATCCATTTACAACCGACTATTTTCTTTCCTTGAGGTAAATCAACTAGATTCCATGTTTTATTTTTCATCAATGTTTCATATTTTGATTCCATAGTTGCCTTCCATTTTGGATGATTTAATGCATTTAGTGTCGTTGTAGGTTCTACTATAGAACTTATCAATCCCCTATTCATTCTAGTTAAACTACGAGTTTGGGGTCTTGTAGTAGTAAGATCTGGTATTTGCTCTAGTTTTGAATCCTTAAGTGTATCTCTAAGCCATATTGGTTCTTTTCTTTGTAGGATTGTAGTAGTCTCTGTGTTTTCATTATGTTCATCATGTATATCTGATTCTAAATCTTTGCTTGATGAGTCTTCTTCTGAAAAACTTAGAATAGCTTTTGAATCAACTTTTTGTTCTTTAATAACATTTTTTATTCCTTCATCAAATACTACATCTCTGCTTATGTAGATTTTCTTTGTTATTGGATCAATTATTATGTATCCTATTGAATCATCATCATAACCAAGAAATATTCTGCACATAGTTTTCTCATCTAGTTTAGTTCTTTTTTGCTTTGGAATATGCATATATGCTTTACAACCAAATATTCTTAACCATTCTACTATAGGTTTTTGTCTTATCCATACTTCTTCAGGAGTGATATTTTTCAATATTCTTGTAGGTGATCTATTTTGTAAATATACAACTGTTTTAACTACCTTCTTCCCAATATTGATGATCAAGATGTGCTTCTTTTAACATACTACAAACCATTTCCATAATTGATCTATTTCTTCTTTTTGCAATACCATTTTGTTGTGGTGAATATGTTGTAGTAAGTTGTCTTTTTATACCATTGGTTTCTAGAAAGAGATTAAATTCTTTTGATAAGAATTCTCCTCCTCTATCTGATCGAAGATTCTTTATTGTTTTACTTGTTTCCTTTTCTACTAGCAATTTGAATTGTTTGAAACAACTGAATGCTTTAGATTTAAATTTCATAAAATACACCCACATTTTTCTAGAGTAATCATCAACAAATAGTTGAAAATATCTATGTCCTCCAATACTAGTGATGTTCATTGGACCACATAGATCAGTATATACTAATTCCAATGGTTCTTGAGTTCTATGTTGACTGAGTTCAAAAGGAATTCTATGTTGTTTTCTTGCTAGACATTCTAGACATATAGTAGATTCCCAAGAAAGTTTAGGCAATCCTTTAACCATTTGATGTTTACTCATTTCATTTAATGAAGATGCACTTATATGTCCTAGTATTTTGTGCCAAAGTTCTCTGGTTTCTGAAATCTTCACTGATAGAGCCTTGTTGGACAATGTATCTAGAGTGAATAAACTATCCTTATATGAACCTGAAGCTATAACTTTCCCTTGTTTGATAATAAGACATATTTTTATCTTTAATAGTTTTGAATTCAATTGTGAGATTTTGATCCATAAGCTGAGATATTGAAAGAAGATTAGTAGTCAATCCAGGTACATATAGTACATCTCTAATTATTCTTGTTCCATTTGATAGATCAATTAAGATATTTTTGACTCCTTTAACCTCATAAGTCATACTATTTGCTATAACAATTGGTTTTTCATATTTTTCTTGAAGAGTATTAAACCAATGTTTATTTCTTATCATATGCCTACTTGATCCGGAGTTAATGTACCAATAATCCATAAGGATTTATTTACGTCTTCTAAATCAAAAATATTTTTTGCAAATTTGATTTCTTGTAGTAAATTTTATGACTCCCTATTTTAAATCTTCTAACATTTAATGTTGAAAACATTTTTGCTCCAAAATTGGATTTGCAAAATTTCAAAAACTTTTAAAAAGTTTTCAATTTCAAATTTTCTCAAAAACTGAAAATACTCAAAACATAACTAAGTAGACATCCTTATTACTCCATATCTCTAAAATTAAAAAAAAAAAATTGAATTAAAAAATAAATCTTATAACTCCTAAAAATCTACGTATCATTCTATAAATAAATTATACCTTCTTGACTATTTAAGTATACCTTATAACTCCTCAAATAGCTTAATAAAGAATTAAGTTCTAATATTAGAATAATTTTTGAATCGTGCATGAACTACTTACTTGCATATGATTTCCAAACTGTTCGCTTTCAACTACTCACTTTCTTCTAGTATTAAGAGTCAGGGCTTTAGAACATGTTCCTTCTACTCTTTAGAAGCCAATTCAAGGTTACCTCAATAATTGATATTTGTCATATGGAACGTTGCATGTGTTTTGGAAAATATGTTACCTTCTTTAGCTATAATGTTGAATGTGTTTCAAACTATTTTTACAGGCATCATCATTTTATACACACATCTCACATTAACTCTAAGCACTCTAATTTCCTCCAACTCTATATTAAACTACTTTTTCCAATGTTAGATGATTTAAATTTTGTCATTTTATTATCTTCTGGAGATGTTAGATGTTGTGTCTTCTGCTGGTTGATTCAACTTCTAGTAATGTAGAGTGTTGGTGCAAAGCTATCAAACATTATTCAATGTTAGAATCTTAGCTTCTTCTTTTGGAAGATTTTCTTCTCTCTTTGGAAAACTTTGCTTCTTACTTTAAATGATTTGTTTCTCTCTTTTTTAATGCTTGTTGTCTTTGTTCACTATATAACTTCTTCTTGCTATAATATGATTCTATATTACTAATGTTGTTTCCAATGTTGTAGATTCATAGGTTCTTGATATATGGCACTTTATAATAACAACTTTTATATCTTAATTTTCATTTATATTTAATGTTGGCTTTGTCATTTGGCTAATGCTTTTCTAGATAATTTTCCCTTGTTTTGTAGTTCAGTTGAATGACCTCTCTACTCATTTTTTTGTTGAAGTTGACCTCTCTGCTTGACTTTATTGGAATTGACCAAATGGGCCTCTTTGTTCTTTTCTCTAGAGCTGTCTGAATGGCTTCACTTTCTCTATAGGTTTTATTTTATTTAGACCTCTCTCTTAGGCCTATATTTTATATGGACCTTTATCTCTATTATGGGACTCTTTCTCTTATATTGATCTCTTGGACCTATTTATTCTATATTGGCCTCTTGGGCCTATGTCAAGGTCAATATGACCTAAATCTTCTTCTACTCCTTATGTCAAGGTCAAATATCTCTATGACCTAATTCTTCTTCTACTACTTATATCTTTCAACTAAATGCTTGAAGCTATATAAATTAAGCTTTGTATACTTCTTTATCCTTCTTCAAGACTGATATATCATTGTATATATATATATATATATATATATATATATATATATATTCTTTCTATCTCCGCTACAACTCTACTTTTTCTTTTGCACTCTAGTGCTATATTTCTTCTCTTTTTTTCTTAGGAAGCTTTGAATGCTTCTAAATCCACTGCAAATTTTTTGTTGCTTTCTTCTATCTTTCTTAGGAAGCTTTGAATGCTTCTCAATACGTTGTAATTTTTTTTTATGGTTTGTTATTCTTCAAATCTCTGCACTTAGAAGCTGAAACTCTTGACTATCTTCTATAGGAAGCTTATCACACTTCTAAAATATGTGTTGGGATATATTACATTATTTAGTACATGCTAATGTACCCCTATGGTACCTTCATGGTACATATGTAAATATTAGATTAGGGTTGAGTCATAGTTTAGAGTGTGAGTATTATTTCCCCTTTCATGTAAAGGTGTATGTGCAAAAAATGTACAAGTGTCATGTAAAGTTGTAATGTGCAAGAAATGCACAAGTGTCATGTGAGTGTGTGTGCAATAAGTTGAGTCTATGTGCACACGTGTATTGTATGTAAGAGATCAAATATGTAATGCAAGATGTGCACAAGTATATTATATTAGAGTATGCAAAGTGAAGGTTAAGAGTCATGTATAGGTGTGCATACAATATAGAGTCATGTGTTCATAAAGTATGCAAGTGTCAAGTAGTCAAGCCAAGAGTCATGAGACTTGGCATATGGAAAGGAATAGTCAAGTATCCTAAGAGTCATTCTACTATGGATATATACTCCATAAGGATACTTCATATGATATCAATATGTATTACATTATAGAGAAGAGCAAGTTCTTGTTACAAATGTAAGAGAAAGAGGAGTATTAAAGATTACATACATTTTGAGCAATTCATATTGTAAGTTGTGATACATGCTTTGTACATGTATGATTTGGATTATTTACATTCATATTGTTGTTTATTAGTGGATGTTATTTGATATATTAAAAATTAATTTGCTCATATTATTCTGCTCATATCATTATCTTATTATATTTGATCCTATGATATTTATCTTGTGATATTTATGGTAGTATTAAGGCTTTAAAATACATCAGTGGTATCATAGCTACTACTAGAATTTATTCATATTGATAGTGTTTATTGACTACTTATAAAATCTATTTTGTCTATTTTTATAAGATTAATTTAGAGTTTGTCCACTTTAAAGGTAATATGAATCAGATTATATTATAAGGTCATAGTGAGTAGAAAGGCTAGAGTCTTTCCATGGTTGGAGACTAACTAGTGAAGACTATCACTTAGCTATAGAGTATTTCCATGGTTGAAGAATAACCAATTAAGACTTTGAATCATATATAGAGTCTCTTCCCAAGCTTTCCAACGATATATTACAATAGACAATTGGGTCAACAAATCAAAAGTTATGGCTCCGAGAAACTGTACCACCAAAAAATCATTTTCGGGCACTTTTGGGGCGAAAATCCATTATCAGGAACTTTTTGGGTAAAAATAATAAGTGGGCATAATTCAAATTGAATTTCACCCAAATAGGAGGTAAAATTCATTTTCGCCCTTCTTTAGGGTAAATTTCTAAATGAAGACATTTCGGAGTGAAAATCAAGCAAAACGTGTGCCTTGTGAAGTCAAAGTCAAATTTACCTCAAGTAAGAGGTGAAAATCACTTTTACCCTTCTTTTGGAAAAAATCCAAGTTGAGGATATTTTTCAGAGTGCAAATGATGAAGTGATGTCATTCGGGTGAAGGTTGCACTAGTCAAAGTCAAAGAAAATTTAAAGAAGGCGCATGCCAATGTAATTTCACCCCATTTTGAGTAGAAACATTGATTTTATCCAGTTCATAGTGAAAGTCCCACTAAAGCATCTTTATATGTCGGTCAAAGTCAAAGTCACCCCTCTTGAGGGCGAAATCAATCATTTTCACCTAGTTTCTTGCAAAAGTCATTTCCATTCCATTTTCTAGAAAAATCCTCTATTTTTCGGGTAAAATTAATCAGGTGAAGAGCAGAAGCATATTGATGGGTGAAAACACCAAATTGCCTGGGTGAAATCAATTCTTACCCCTTCCTTTTAGCAAAGTTTTCTTTCGAAGGCACCACTGTTGCTGATATTTTTTAGGAAAGATCAGAGACTAATGGAATTTAATTCTTGGAGCAATGAAATTGATATTTCCAAAATTCCTACTAAAGAGATGCTAAGATTAAATGCTATGCCTCGGATTCTGATGCGATCCTATTCATTTTCGAGATGTCCACTGATTTAACTCCTTTTTGAAATAAAGTTAAATTTTTGTGGGTCTTCCTAGGAAAGATTAAATTTTGAGGTGCAAAATGACAAAGCGACAACCCAGATTTGATGTTTGAGCTCATTATTTTCATGTGATATTGTTGATTTTCAATGCATCGACATCTAGAATGATTTTCCATCATCCATTTCTACTGATTTTATAGGAATTTTCCATCAAAATGGGATCGTTTCCTCTTGAAGAATATTTTGATTCGAGCATTGTCGTTGTCGAGGAGAGAATTGCTCTTGCTAGTCTTTGACTAGCCAGCATTTTGTTTTTATTTGCATTTAATTTTAGATGTGAAATCCTCTATAAATACTAAGGATTTTGATATAATGAAGGAGGATAAATATTATGTAAAAAAACACTTTAAGTTTTTTGCATTAATAGAAAGACATTCGGCTTCTGGTTCCTTGAGTAGTGTTGTGTTTGATCACTTTTTTCTTATCATTTTTATTATGTTCATATCTATTATTAGCTAATTTTAAATTTTTCATCTGAATTTAACTATTGCTAGTGAGGGAATGAATATTGAAATTCTTCTTAGAGGTTATCTTTGCAAACTGTGAGTGGTTTTTATACCTTCCTTTTTGTTGTATGCTAATTAACACTTGATTTGTATTTCGGTTTTTAGTTTATCCCCACTTAAAATTTTTGGCTCATAGCCATATTTCCCATCTCTTTATGTCATTTCCCATGTATTTCCTGTTACCCTAAGCTTTAAACTGAATTATATTAGTAAGGGAACCAATCCTCTCTGGATATTGGCTCAAAGGATATCTCTCTCCTTCAGCCTTTCAATGTTGTCCAGGTCTAGGGCACATATATTTTATGATTAGAAATATTTGTGACCAACATAACCAGTGAATTCAAGGACTCAGTTATATTGGAAGGCATATAAACTTTGAGATAGTTTATCATTCAGGAACATAGCCAACACTTGACATTGATAGAAGCATCAAGAATATTAAGGTCACCTTGACATTAGAGATAGAGGTATTAGGGACATTCAAGTCACCTTGACAAGATAGAGAACGAGTTGCAGCAAAGATTAATCTTCAAAAGAGTGAGAAGCTTCCTACAATAGATAGAGAAGAATTCATCTTCTAAGTGCAAGAGAAAGTAGAACAAGAGAAGGATATATCTATATTAAAGTAAGTTTTCATCAATTAGCTGATTAATTAGAATTGAAATATATTAAATTTTTAGGCCACAAAGAAATTATCCTTGATATATTGCATTCAGGTCTTGAAGATAGACCTTAAAATAGAAAGATAAAACATTCAAGTCTTGGAAATAGACCCTAACAAAGAAATAAAGGATTCAAATGTTGAAGACAAACATTGACATAAAAGACATAAATATTCAGGTCTTGAAGATAGACCTTGACATAAATTTTTTTTAGATGGAAAGGCATCAAGATACAATGGAAGATATTTTATCCTAGAAAAGATCCTATAGTGCAATCATTAGAAGAAAATAAGCATTGTGAGAAAACATATTGAATCATCTTCAACTCAAGGCATAATATTTCAATTCAAAGCATAATAAATTAGGCTTAATTTAAAGCAAAATAGCACAATGTAAAGCAATAGAAGGTAGTCTCATTCTACTCAAGAAAGATAAACTCATTGAGCTCAAGAAATATAACATTGGCTCACTACATAGTAGAGAAGGCAATATCATTTAGGCTCAAAGTATAGCAAAGGATTCAAATTCAAAGTAGTGCTAAAGAGTTTGATATTCAATTCAAATTTTAGTAGGGAAGAGAAGGGCATTGAATGCAGAAGTGTTTTCAAATTTAGAGCCCCTTATACCTCAAGTTAGAGCAAGGGTTAATCTAATATTGAGGCAACAATACAACATATTGTGTATTTTGGCTCATAATAGCAGACTTGTTTTGTTGGCAAAGATTTTACATTGAAGAAGCAATGAATGAGGAAATTACAAACATAAAGCATGTTAGCAAAAACAAATTGAAAGTATGCATTAAGAACACAAAATTCCCATACTGTAGAGCAAAATAAGTCGAAGCAACTCGATGGACACATCAACAAAGGTAAAATATTTCATCGCACTGGAAGGAACCAGTGAAGGTGACATGTTAGAGATTATGCAACACTGGAAGGAACCAAGGGAGGGTGAAATGTTAGAGTCTACACAAGATTGGAAGGAAAGGTGAAATGGTCAATGTAACACAACAAACGTATGGAAGTAACACATTAGGTAATGATTATCATAGAGATGAATAGAAAGGAGTTCCTAGTAACATTGGAGAACATGTCAAGTGCAAATAAAAAAGGTCAAAGTGTAGGCAGGCAAGTGCTAAGGTGAAATATATTTAGAGTTACAAAAGTGGTAATGTTTATCATGTAAATGACCATGTTATGAACAACTAAAGTCTATTTATCAAACCTGCACAAGGGACGTTAGAGCAAAGCTGTTGAGAGCAATAAAAGCATCATATTAGCCATTGAAATGTAGGTTTATGATTTTATAATTTGGTAGAATGGCATAGCAATTAATGTGAAGAAAACCACCTTAAAATGTAATGCCATATTTACATACTTGAAGCTAAAACATTCCAAATTGAATCACTTCAGAGACATGCATCATTCCAACTAGCTCATTAAGAGCCTTTCCACATACCTGGATAAGTATTCGCATTGAAATATTTGCATGCACTTGGATAAGTGTTTGCATCAAAGTATCATAGTAAAACATGAATGTGTAGGAGGTTGATAGAGGTACCTTTGAGTTTTGGTTTTTTTATAAGTTTTTTATTAATGTTAGGAGTTATAAGGTGGAGGTTAAATAATTTATTAAATAATTGGAGTGATAAGTAGTGTTTATTAGTTTGATTAAATTTATTGGAGTGATAAGTAGAATAGGGTTTATAGATTAAAGTTGGAGTAATAAGTTGTTTAATTTGAATTTTTTTTTTTTGAGAAAAGTCCTTCATAAGTTTTTGAATGATAAGGAATTAAATTATTTTATCTGGGTTTTAAAGTACTCGAGTTTTTCAAAATATATTTAATTTAGTTTTATTTTTGAGAAATTGAAAAGTTGCAAATTATTTTAATTTAGGAGACAAAAGGGTTTCTACATCAAAACCTAGGAAAATAAAATTTGTAAAATTCACTCTAGTTTCTAAAACTAGGGATACATAAGGATTACTACTTCATAGAATTTAGTTTAGAAACTTTGACCTTTTTTATTTACTTAAAATTAGGGATTTATAAGGTTGTCTACATCAAAAAAATTATTTAATGAGTACTACTATGTTTAACAACAAGTTTTTCCTTTTTGAACATCAATTTTTGAAAGGACCATATTTTGTTTAAACTTTAGGATATAGTTAGTGGAACAAAATAAAACCTACTAAAGATGTAAGAGAAATTCAAACATATGAAGAATGTGAAGCTAAAACACTTCTAATAACAAAATTTTGAATAACTAATTAAAAACAACCTTACATAAGAGTAGCAAAAACTTCTATAGAAGCTTGGAATACTCTACGTAAAATATTGAAGGAAAAAATAAAGATACTATTCTAAATTTTCAATCTCAATTATACTCCATAAAAGTGAATAGCAATAAAAGTATTGAACTATTTATTATAAATGTGGTAGATATAAAAGTAAGACTATTAACTCTAGAAGCAAAAGTAGAAGATATACTTCTTATTCAAGAGACATTGAGAGCACTTCCAAAAATTTACAAGCATCTAGTCCTATATTTTCAAGTTTTAAGAAAAGATACTACTTTTGATGAGTTAGTCAACATTCTACAAGAATATGAAGTAGAAAATTCAATCAAAAATGAAATGACTAACAATTCCTTAGTATGAAAAGATAATTCACAAGGTAATATTGCTTCAACTCCAAGATACAATTCCAAATGGAATATAATATATTGTTAAATATGCAAGAAAAAATGTCATAGCACAATAATAAAAAAATTAGTATCATGGAAAACAAAAGAATATGAATCAAGAAAATCAAACAAATAAGCCATTACAATAAATACAATATCAATAGAATATACAACGACAAAAATAATTACAGTCTAAACCTTTTGAATGTTAGTATCCTATTAAAAATCAATATAGTCAACCTCAGTTACAATATAGAGAATTAAATAAAAAATGACATCTAGCTAAAGAAATTTAGGAAATTTAAGAGTTGGAAAAAACCACTATAGAAAATGAATTCAGAGCTCTTTTAGCAAAATTGATAATCAATAAAAATATATTTCTCTCAATGATTTTGAAAGATACTAACTTTGTAGTTGATCGGGATATAGGTGGCCAACATGATAAAAACAAGATATAAAATATCAAACTGTAGAAGTAGAAGAAAATGATCAATAAAATTGAGATGAAATCAAAAATAGAATATGGGAAGCACATTATCTATGGTCATTTGAATAATGAATATGAAGATGAAGACCATGATTAAATACTAAAGTATTCAATAACCAAATAATGTAATATAGCGGGTGTTTGAAGTGTAAGTTGAGTCTATGTGCACAAGTGTCTTAGATTATAGTATGCAAAGTAAAGGTTGAGAGTCATATCTAGATGTTCATACAATATAGAGTAATGTGTTGATTAAGGATGCAAGTGTCAAGTACGGAAGACAAGAATCATTAGACTTGGCATATTGAAACAAATAGTCAAGTATCCAAAGATTCATTCTACTATAGCTATATAGTACTCCATAGAAAAGCATCAAGTGTCAAGTATCAATATCACATTATAGAGAGAAGTATGTATTTTATTTGTAAGAGAAAGTGTAGTAATAAATATTGCATATATTTTGAGTAATTAACATTGTAAGTTGTTCTACATGCTTTGTACATGTATGATTCAAGATTTTTATATTCATATTACTATTTAACGATGAATATTATTTGATATACTACTAGCCTTGATATACATATTAATTTGCTCGTACTAATAAACTCATATCATTATCTTGACCTTATTACTTTGTGGCTATATTATATCCATTCTTATGATATTTAACTTCTGAGATTTATGGTAGTATTAAAAATGAAAAAGCCATCAATATTATCTTCAATATCTTAGGTCATACCTAAGAACTCAATATAATTCTCCTCCTTACTAGAGAATCCAATATATTATCAGGGTGACTTTGTATGTCCCCGAATCTTCCAACTATATTTTGAGTTGGTTTCAATATGTCCAACTTTTCTCCTAAGTTGGCCCTTTCTATCAATATTGTTGAGTCCTAGTATTCACTGGTTTTACTTCAACCAAGTGGAAATATTTTAGCCTTTTATACTCAATAGGACCTTTAATATAAATTCTAAGTCTCATTGGCTTCAAATTGGAAAAAATCTTAATCAATTTTATCAAATGTGGACAAAGTCAATTTATAATAATGGCTAAAATAAACTATATCAATTTGGATAGAGTTCTATGGTAGCTTTGATATCATTTTTAGTTTTTAAGCCTTAATACTTCCACAATATATCATAAGTTATCTCAAAATATCACGTATATTTAAATACAAAAAATCCACCATAATAAAGGTAAAATATAATCTTAAATAACAATATAGAAACAAATATTCACAATAATCAATATCACTTTCTTATTTCTTGAAAATATCAATAAAGAGATGCATATTATGGAGTCTTGTCTCCATAATATAGTTTTACAAGATGAATTTTTATATTCTTGATTGTTCCATATGACATTTGAATTATTAACTTGCCACTTGCATAGAAGACTCTTAGACTTCTTTCATGACATATGTATATATCCTAATTTATCAAATAATATGGTATCATCTAACACACATTTTTATCAATTGCTTGTACAATAATTTACACATTTCTCCTTGTTGCTTTATTCTCCTTAAATATTCTCCTATTTCTTTCCAGTCATATTTCCCAAGCATAGTGAAAAGGAGTTAGATTCTAAATTCTATTGATCCTAGGACTGGTGAAATGTTGCTCCCATGTACTCCCTTCCATAATAACTCCCTTGCCTTCACAATGTGATTTCATATTGAAGACCCCCAACATGGATCCTATATAGTAAGCAATCTAACATCTTTCATACTACCTTAATAGTTTTCCTTCAATATTTTAGCCCATATTGACTATCCCTCCTTCATAACTCTCCACCCTACCTTTGAATATAATATTACGTTGATGTTTCTAATTCTCCAAAGGTCCAATCCACCTTGTGTTTTGGGATGGCATACCTTCTTCCATGAGATTAGAGATATTCTACTCCTTTCTTCTAAATCAATCTATAGAAATTGTTTTTGGATTCTTTCCATAGTATTAACCACTTTGAAAGGTATTTTAAAAATTGACAACTAATATCCTAGAATGGCTTGTAATGTACTCTTCACCAATTGTATTTTCTAGCTTGGTTATGTTAGCTTTTGAAGCTAAATACTTAAGAAAACTTAACCACACTATATCAAATAAAATCACAATCAAATATATATCAATGGCAATATTCTGCAAGTATAAAACACATAAATAACTTTACCAAATACTCATAAACTTACCATTAATAAATACTCACAAAAATGGTACAATAGCTTTGTAGGTGATGTGTCACATAACTCAAGGCTATAGCATGTATAAATAGCCTTTCTACAATGACTCTTGAATGCCTATGACTCTTCCATATCTTGTGACTCTTGGCTCTCCTTTGCACACATATGGAGCTCTATTTGATGTACACTTGTAATATGACTCTTCACTATATTTTCCTAATATATGGACACATGGAAGAATGTACACATTTATATTATTGAATATTCATGCACACTTGTGCATGTATTACATTACATAAAGTAAAGACTAAACCTAATCTAAGACATGTACCAAATAATGTAATATATTCCAACACCCCCCTATATTACATTATTTGGTTATTGAAGACTTTAATATTCAATATGGATCTTTGTATTGGTCTTCATTATTTAAGTGACCTTGAATCTGATCTTCTGCTTGGACTTCATATTTTTGCTTGAATTTGTATTCTAACCTTGGAACTGTTATTGGTTTCCTTCTAAATCTGTTGTCGAAGAAGTTCATGCCTTCCTTGTTCCCATATCTATACCTTGAGAAACATACCTGAGAGAGAATCTATTGATGAAGTTTCTTGACATTGTATATATACAATCAAAGAAATGATCTTTGTACCAACAAAATCTTTGTGAATGATTCGTTCCTCCATAAATTTTACAACTATGGAGATTCCAACATCTCTCTATCTGATGCCCAAAACTGCTACAATAATTACATCTATTTTTTGTTTCTGAAACCCTTTGACCATTATGTCCTTTATAACAATTATTTCTATCAATATTTGTTACAAATATGGTCTCTTGCTTATTACTGCTAGTCTAACCTATATATTCATGACTTTCATACTTCGATATAATTTTTGATACAATTGATTATTTCATTCCCTACTCATGCTTTTTGAATTTGTATCTTCATGTATCATCAATTTTAAACCAAATCTATTATTATGTGTAGCAAAATAATTGACACCAAAAAAAATACACACAAATGAACAATTGCAATAAAATAATGTCTATTTTGTATTAAAACGGGGGAGCCTAAATCTCCCAATGTTATAATGCTTTTTGAATTGACCCAAATGTATTGGGGGTAATGTTGCAATGATACAAATGTTAAAATAAAAATGTCAAGCTCTCCAAGCAAATCAACTGGTGTCCTTCATTCTTCTACTACAACTTCAAAAGTGTGAGTGGGATTCTAGTATCCAATGAGGGGACCACTCCAACTTTAGCAAATCTCCAAATACATGTTTCCTGCACACATGACCAAAAAAACAAGGGCTAGTAGCACCTATTGATAAATATAGAAAACAACACAGTAAACCCTAGTTCTAGAATCGTAAAATGTAATGCTACTAATAGAGCAATGAATATAAAAATACCTTGCTTAAATAAAGTTTTATTGATTGTTTTTGTCATCTATTTTCATATTTGAGAAACCGTGGATGTGAGATGTGGATTGGTGAACCGTGCACGGGCAGTTTCGACTATGTAACCATGGATAAGTGCTTTTGATTGAGTGGTAGAATGGTACAAAATATGTATATGATATTTAGATCTCAAGTTTTCTCAGGATGCGTGCAAACTCCTAACGCTATTTCGGTAGCCTAATGGTACATATTCTTAGCCTCCTTTGTTTTATGGGGTTAAGGTGCCTTTATGGATCCCTTAGGGTTTTGGAGGAAAATGGGAGGTTGTAAGTCAAGATTTCCAAGTGGCAATCCAAGGTTTCCAAATAGATGGGGTAGTTAGAGTGAGTCACCCAAAGTATCTCACTTAATTGAGGTGATGTGGTTGCAAGTGGAGTTGGGTGTAGGGGATGTCCCATGTGAAGGGACAAAGGGGACAAGGGTGTATAAGATGTGGCAAGGGATGTTGGTGAGGTGGCTAGGACACATGTCTAGTGGGTAGGCAGGGTATCCTAGGCTAATTTATCAAATTTAATAAATCTAGAAAATAGGATAATGTGCAAGATTTTATACACCTAAGTCTAAACTTAGGTATATAATTTTACTATGCAAGATTTGATGTGGGGTGCCAAATGTGATTTTATGGATGCCTAGGTTTTGGTGTCTACAAATACCTCTTTTTGTACTGCATTGTGTGAAACATGATGCAATGCAAAAACCAATGACACCTATCTTTATTGGATGAATGGACTCAAATCTTCTCGATGCACAAGAATGAATGATTTTTTTTTAAATTTTGATGATATTTTTGATTTTTTTGTTTACCCCTTCGACTGGTAAATGGGTAAAGGATGAAATGTTGAGGATATGATTGTTGTACCTTAGGCTTAATTACAAGACTAAATTATTATTTTATTATTTCCTATTTATTGCAATTTATATTAACGTGAGGTATAGTATGCCCATGTTGGAAATAGGTTGTTAAGTTGTTGGATGTTTAGTTAGTTGTTAGAGTGGTCATTTGTCTTCTAGCAGTTAGTTGTCATCCTAAATTAGTATATTGTTATCTATTAGTTAAGTGGTTGGCCATGTTTGGAAAATTGTTGCAACCACTTAACCTACGTGAGTTCTTTGTAAGCTTATATATTCTACTACCACTAATGAATAATCAACTTCACATTTGAGTTCCATATCATGAAACCCATGAGCCAATTCAGCAAATGTTGATGATGGAAAGAGGTGGATGATTGCATGATGTTGATGTGATGTATGCAAATGTATGACATTTTGATAACCTTGATACCCAAAGTTTGGGATTGTTTGTATTATTGCAAATTTACCTTTGGTTTCGATGATGCGTAAAATGTTGTGGTAAAACTATTAACCATGTTTGTGAGTTCTAGGTCCTGCTACTGTTAGTTGCCCTTGTGTGTCAGAACCAGCGCACTAGGACTTTGATACTGGAGTGGTTGTGGTTATTACCAAATATTGATTTGATTAGTTTTCGCTTGTGTACCCAACGAAAGAGAGCTTAAGGATAACCTTGTGCAAATTTGATTAAACACAACCAAGCTCAAATATTGAGGGACCTAATTGATGAATACCATATGTATGGTGTTGATAAGTGTCCTTATGGTGAACTACTCATCCTACTGGATTGCATAGATTACTAGTTGCTGCAATTGCCAGGTGTGTAGGGTAAGTCACAAAGTATGAGATGCACTCAATAATGATAATGATTATGATGATATTTATAAAAATGCATGATGTGATCTGATGGACATGATGGCTTTGTTTTGGTGAGAGGGTTGGATTTTTTTGCATAACCGCGTGAGCATGATTTCACCTCCCCGTAACCGCTCCAAAAAATGTGGGTGTGCAGTTTCTATCACAAGATGTGACTATAAATAAGGAAGATGTGTTTTGATTTTTTATTATTGTAGTTTATTTATTTGGAATTTTGAGAAGTGGGAGTGAGTGATGGATGCTAGTGAGACGAGTGGAGTGGGTGCATGCGCGGGGGCTGGAGGCTCGGTTGGAGTGAAAACCAGAGTCCGCTATGATGAGGTAGGTGGTATAAAATCTAGTTTAGGATTTTTTTTTTGTTTTGTTGTTTTTGTATGTTTTTTGTTTTTTTTTGTATGCTGTCTTTTTTTTTGCAACCACTAAGAGGGGTTGGTAATTTTTTTTTAACACACTAAGTGGCTGTGGGTGAATTTTTTTTTTTTTTTTGAGAAATACATGAAAATAATGTGTTTTTTTTTTGTAAATGCATTATATTTTCATTTATTTTTGTTGTAAATGTATGAAAATGCTAAATGATGTGTTTTTTTGGAAATGCATGGATGTGATAAATGATGTTTTTGTTTTTATTTTTTTTGAAAATGCATTGATTTGAACTATGTTTGTGTTTTTAGGTGAAATTTATTATTGCATGACATCGATGGCCCCACACTATATCCAAGGTGCGAAAAGCCCTCACGAAGGATGATTGGAAGATTCTAAATATTGTGGGGTTGGATGGCTACGAATGAGTGGAGATTGTCCGAGCATATGAGGAGCTCTTGTCTACATTAGTTGAGAGATGGAACCTTGATAGGGGTTCTTTTTAGCTTCCTATAGGGGAGTTGACTGTCACCCTGGAGGATGTATACCGTATTTTCCATATTCTTATTGAGGGTTTACCAGTTAGGGTGGGCCACGACAAGGAGGAGGCACTTAGGCCTATCTATGGAGATGATTGGGATGCAAATTGTAGCAAGGGTGGGATCCCTTATCTTTAGTTGTATAAAGATGATAAGTTGGGGGCATTGCAAACTTTCATGATGTACATAGTAGGCAACATGTTGTTGCGTAATAATATGGATTTGAGGTTCCCTTGGAAATAGGTGGTGCTTGTTTTGCACTTGGTTGTTGAGCCTCAAGTCTATGCATGGGCTCCCACTCTTCTTTGTTAGTTGTACATAGAGATTGATGAGGTGAAGAGATGGGAGCACAAGGAGCTTGGGTGTAGCTTGGTGCTTCAGCTATGGGCTTGGGAGCACATCAAAGTTGGTCATCTCGAGGGTCTACCTTGTATGTGGGATCACTCACTTCCTTGTGCTCTCCACTAGTAGACCAATGAGGAGGCTTCTCCTACTCATCTTTTTTATAGTGCTGAGGAGTACTGGGATAGTCTAAGTGAATTGAGTAGTAGTGATATCTGTTGGTAACCTTGATGAGGTATGGCTTGGGATGATGATGCATCACAACTTCAGTGGGTGAGGCAAGGCAGGTGGGTGGTTGGGAGTCATGGGCAAGATATGGATTTCATCCAGTTATCATAGGTTATGAGGTAGTTTGGGTTGGTACAGGGAGTTCTATATGCTCCCAAGATGTATAGGTAGCGAGGGGATGAACTTAATATTACAATCACTCCAAAATTTTAGATGGTGGATGATGCAGAAGATGATGTGGCAGTTGATGTCCCCAATCTAGATGATGTGGGGACTAATAAAAACTATGACTATTATTTTGTAGCATAACCTACATGGAGGTCGATCCAAGTGGTGGACAATGCAGCCAATGGGGATGAGCATAATGCTAGCAAGCAGGATTCTCATTGGTAGAAGCACCATCGAGGTAGTAGGGATAGAGGGTGAGCTTATGTGGATGTGCAACCGATAGATGTTGGTTTTGGGGCTAGAAAAAATGGAGGAGATGGTGGTGGTAGTGGTGGTAGTGGAGGTTTGGGTGATGGAGATGATGGAGGGTAGGATCGTACTACATGTCATACTAAGGAAGAGTGGGGGATTCTCTAGGTTGAGCGAGATAGCTTGGATGAGACTATAAAGTCTCATGTTGCTGATATTGCTAGATTTTAGAGAGAGGTTTCTCGACTATAGTAGGAGAATGATGGTTTGTATTGGGATAATGAGGGGCTACAAAGTGGGTCTAGTGGAGGTGGGGATGCTCTACTATTGTGGCTCTTCGGGTAGAGATAGATCATCAAGAGGCACACGAGGACTATGATTTGGCTGTTGCTCAAAGCGATGCTAGGTATGTAGCGATGCTTAAGGATAGTTTACGTTAGAATCACATTTTGCTACCTATTTAGACTTCATAATTAGTTTTTGACTCTAGTAGGTGGAGTGAGTCTAGGTCTGGCAATTTGCGGTCTTGGGATCCCATATTTCATGTTCCATATACCTCATAGGGATTAGCCTATGGGCCTCGTAGGAGTTATGGTGGTGCTATCTAGTAGTGCTTTATTACCTCTTTTTGTAATTTTTTATTTTTGCTTATGAGCCTCAGTGCTGTAATGTATACAACCTTCGAGCATTTTTTTACTTATGCGACTCATATATATACATGGTTTTTATTGTGTTTATTTGTGTGTTTACACTTTTTTATCTTATTGTATGGATGCATATGGAATTTTGTAGTGATAGATGGAATGAATGAATGATGAATGCTAATGTTGTAATGAATATTTGGTATGCTTTTGACTTTCACATGATCCACTTAATTCTCGTCACTTAATCAGGGGCACTAACATGTGTTTTGTAAATGTGTAATGATATGTAATAATGCAGATGATATTAGATGATTTGGATAGATGATTTGTGGGTGTTTTACAAAGACTCAGACATCTTAGTGACCTTGATCAAACTCATTTATGATCTCATAAATCTTCATGAATCTAAGGTTGTCCTAGTGTTTTCAAATATCTCAAGGACCAATTGTGTGTGCAATGATTGTTCATTTCCCATTATGAGTTAGGTTAAACTAATTAATTATGACTTATGCCAAAGCTAGGTCATATGAGATTGGCCATAGGTCTATACAAAATAAGGTCACTAATGTGATAGACATGACACCACATGTAAGGATACCCCATTGCCATGTGGGTTTCATTCAACCGATTACTATAATGAGGATCACCCCACTGTTTTCAAGATGCTAAGAGTTCCACGGATTGAAGTTCCTTTCCCTTATTTTATTGTATTAGAATTTGGGGATTTTATTTCTGAGTTTTCTCATCTTTGTAATGGAGCAGCATGTATTTTTATTGCTTTTTGGATACTTGCTCTTTTGAGGAGAAGCAAGGGGATTTTTATTGTTTTGGGGTATACTTGCTTGTTTTGAAGAAGAACGAGATATTTTTTTGGATTGATTTTGGGATACTTTGAGGTAGAGTAAGGGATTATTGCTTTTTTTTTTTTGGATGAAGGTGGAGCTTGTCCTTTTGTCAAATCTATAGCATTCTATATCATGCACATTATTGGATGAACAGGGGAAACCTTTCACTTATGGCAGTAGCCACTTCATGACTTCATTATTACCAAGGTTCACAATGTTTTAATGTGTTTTTGATGTGTGTGGTCTAAGAGGAAACTTTTTTGACCAGGAATAACTTAATATTTCTAAATATTATTTGACTCTGAATTGAGGTTGCTCAAAACACTAGGAATGGATGAGTGATTCAAAAAAATTGGAATTTGCTTATGGATTGATGTGGTATGTAGAGTTTTATGATACTTTCATTGCAAGCTTTTGAATATTAAAATGTGCACACAAAATAGTTAATGGCTGGATAATCATTATTGCTAATAATTATATGATATCTATCCTACTTTATGTGAACTCCTTAATGGTCAAAATATCACAAGGAAAGCTATAAATTATTGTGATTGATGGGTTGATGAGTTGTGCTATGATGTGAGGTGCCCCTGATTAAGGTAACAAGACTTAGTAGACTAGCAATCATCAAAATTGATCAAATGATTCCTAATATGATGAATGGTATGAAAAAATACCTAAAATGCATCTATGTAATGTAGGTGGAATGCATGGATGGGTGCATGAAATACAATGAATATGAAATTGTTTTTGTCTTTTGTTTGTTTTTCTATTTTTTTTAAGCCATGTATATGTACATATCTACAATCCATATTATGCATAAATACCTCTAGGTGTATTATTTTGAATGGCTCAGGTTCTAATGTTCCATATAAATTGGCAAGTCTATATGTTCCTGGACCCAACTACTGCTTAACAATGTATGGACCTGTAGATGCAAGAACACGACACTTAAAATAAAATAGCAAAAAATCAAATAATGCAGTGAGACACAAAGATTGCACAAAAGAATGTATTCAATAAGATGGGGGGAGCCGATAAACTCCTTTTATTACAATCAATGTTCAATGCCAATATTTGATACAATAGATTACAATGGCGCTAGGGTTCTCCGAAACCCTAGCTAGTAGCAATGGAAGTGTCTTCAGATTCGGGTGTGTTCTTGATCCCAACAGGTTGAGTGGGCTTCGGATATCCAAGGTTGGGCCACTCCAGCTTCAACAACCATCAAATAAGATGTGGAATTTGTAGATCTGCATACACAAAATAAAACAAAGAGAGTTAGTAATACCTGTGAGGGCTCCACAGTGTGAGGCCCTCGGACATTAATAAAACCCTAGTTTAATAATAAAATAAGAGAGCATGCAAGATCAAAAAATTACTAAATAAGATACACAAATAAGATGACAGATTTACCTTGCTATTGACCAGTTATTGCAGATGACATTTCAGATCTGTTGATGCAGCAACTTCAGATATGAGGTTTGTTGATGATGATAGGCTCGAACGTGAGCTGCACAGGCTCTGGTTTGCACTTGGGACTGTGGTAGGCTCTAGAGAGCACCTGGTAAGCTCTACAATGAGCTTGGTAGGCTCTGGCATGCACCTGCAGATAGGGCAGGCTCTGGAGAGCGCTTGGTAGGCTCTACAGTGAGCTTTGCAAGCTCGGAAACAATGTCTACAGGGTAGGGTAAATCTGCAGAAGTAGATCAAGGGGATGGCGATGAGGCGGTGGATGGAGGATGGTTGTGGCAGCGAGGGAGGATGGATGGATGGTGGCTGGAATAGCAGAAGTATTATCAACGAACTAGGGCTTTAGATCTTCAGGATTCTATGCTAGGGCTTCACCAATAATCTCTTTAGAATGCAAAGTCTCATCCTCCAAGTTTCCCGGGTAGGGTCTCCAGGGTTTGAGCATTTACAAATGCTCTTACTTATAATTCAACCTTAGGGTTCTCTTAGGGTTTTAGCCTTGACACTTTTTTAATCGTGGCTGAGATTAAATTGAATCCTAAGGTTGAGATTGCTTTTTGAATGTGGCATGGATTAATGAAGATGGAGGGTGGAGATTAAATCATCGATCGATTTTATTATATATATATTATAATAAATATATATATAATATAATAAAATATTATTAATATAAAATATTATTAAAATAATCCCAATTAGGCTAGGAAATGGTGGGAAGGTGGAATTGGGCCAAATAATTGGTGGGAGAGTAGAATGGAAGACAAGTGGGTGGTGGGATGGTTAGGATGGAGGTTTAGTGGCTATAATTTGGTGTCTACAGATGCCCCTTTTTGTACCATGTTGCGTGAAACACAATATGGTGCAAAAACACGAGACACCTACTTGGGCTATGGGCACAGAAGCAACTTCTCTCTATCATTGGATTTGAGCACTGAAGTTGAAGACAAGAATAAAGAATTTTTGGAATTTTGTGTAGCTTACCCCCTCAATTGGTGAATGAGTTACGAATGTATCTCACAAGCCAATTGAAATTAATGAATGATGTGATGAATTTGTGCAATTGATGAATGATTTTGATGATATGAAATGTCAAATGTGATACCATTTTTTGCCCCAACGGTGTAAAGGGGTTGGTGTATAATACCATGTGATTGTGGATGATATGAATGATGTAAAATGTGATACCATTTTTGCCCCAATGGTTGAGAGGGGTATTTGTCCAGTGTAGATGTTATGATCATGTGAGATGTATCCCGTCATGGGAGAATCATAATGTAATGTGGTTGCCCCAAAATTTGGGATGATTTGATGCGTGTTGAATAAGTTGTCGCAATGGCATCATTGAGTATGCAAGGTATGAAGATGCAGGATGACTAAGTCAATGCAGGGGTTGGGTATTGACTGTGGAAATTTCTTCGCCAATTCCATGATGGAACCAATCAAACTTATCGATGTCCTGTATTATGATTGTTGTCAAATGAATGAGTGTTTGTGATTGTGATTTATCTATGTTTTCTTGCCCCACAGACAAGGACATCAATGATTGATTGTGAGCAAATTGTTCTTGGCAAGGTTGCATTCAAAATGTGAGGTGCCAAATGTGATTGTGATTTTTGATGATGAGATAATTGATTATGATCATGATCAAGTGTCCTTATTGTAGATTATTCATCTTACCAAATTGCATGGATTATTATCGCTGCAATCACCAAGTTTATAGAATAACATACTAGATACGAGGTTCGCTTGAATGAACTGGACAAGATAAAAATGATGAATGATATATGCACGATGATTATGGAAGAATGTTTGATGCAATGATGATTTTGTTGATTATGGAGTTGATTGATTATATTAGAAATGAGTGATTTAGCAATCAAATCAACTCCAATATACATAAAATTTGGTGGGATGATGAAGTAGATGATGAAGAATTGTGGAATGTTGATTTTGTGAAAATTTGACCTTGGTTGACATGTTTTGTAATGTGATATGTGTTTTTGAAGAATTTGGCTTGTTCTCAAAAAATATGCATGCAAAACTATTTGTGATCTCACAAAATCAACATTTATGGTGTGTATGATGTGTGGATGAAATTTGGTGCATATTGGATGAGTGGAGCTACCATTTTGAGGGCTTTTGTCTTCTTACTCCTTTGTTGCTAGCGCACTGCGCTAGCATGTTTTACAGGCACGTGTGCCTGCATGCGCCTGCAGGTGCGAATCAGTGCCCACAATTTTTAGGTGTGGGTCTGCACTTGAATGCGCTAGTGAAAGCTATAAAAAGCTTTATGAGTAAACTTTTAGGCTCATTCATGCGTTGTTGACTTCGAGAAGCTGCGTCTGAGGAGTGGAGTGATTTGGTGAGCTAAGTGAGGCTAGTGGGTGTGTGCGGAAGTGATGGTGGTGAGAGGGGCTTGGTGCTGTTGGTGGAGTAGAGGCACCGTTTGTCCTAGTAAGACCATTTGTTTCCTTTGTGCAAAAAATTATTTTTATTTTGTTGCTTTTTTTTTGAATTTTTTAAAACTAACAAAGTGTTTTTGTTTGTTGCAGCTGAGGGATATTGAGCCTCGACATCGCTTCTCTCCTCTCATTCTGGGGATGAGGAAGAAGCTTTCAGAGGAATATTGGAGGTTGTTGGGTAGAGTGGGCTTAGAGGGAGTGGCGAGACTGGATGTGGTGAGGGCTAATGAGGGGTACCTCTCTACTTTGATAGAGAGGTGGGACCCGGATAGAGGGACATTCCAACTGTCGACTAGGGAGGCTACTATCACTCTTGAGGATGTGTATCACATTCTCAAGGTGCCAGTAGAAGGAGAGAAGGTGGTGGTTGGGAGGGATAAGAAGGCGAAGATGGAGAAAATGTTTGGGGATCGATGGTGGGAGGCCCGGATGGGGGATGGAGGGATATGCTACCTGAGCATGTATAAGGCGAAGGAGTTAGATGCACTCCCCACTTTGATCATGTTCATGTTAGCGAACATAGTGCTACCAAATAGCACTAGTTGTAGGTTCCCTTGGAACCTATTGGGTTTGGTGAGTGATCTATTGATAGATCCTCGAGAGTATGCATGGGCACCGACCTTATTGGCATAGTTATACCGAGAGCTATATGAGGTGGTGCGGAGGGAGAGGAAGGGGATTGGGTGTAGCTTCCTCCTACAGTGTTGGGCTTGGGAGCATTTTGTGGTAGCTCGGCCCGAGGGGTTGCCATGTGAGTCATGGCGGATGGGTGAGCCTTATGCGAGGTGATGGGTGATGGCTGAGGAGGTTCAGCCTAGTCGAGAGGTACACACTGGGTAGTGGTACCGAGACATGTGGTCGGGCATGACTCGGTAGATGTGATGTGGAGGCCATGGTGAGGAGCTAGATGGGATGGAGATAGGAGGCAGCTACATCGGGTGAGGTAGGCTCGATGGATGGTTGGGTGGAGGGATGAGGAGGTGGAGTACTTCTAGTACTCATGGGTGTTGAGGTAGTTTGGTTTACCTCAGGGAGTTCAGATGAGCCGATGTTATATCGACATCGAAGAGATGAGGGTGACACTCCCTAACCGAACCATGGTGGGTGCAGCTGGAGGATGATGAGCAGTTGGAGGTACCTGAAGTGGATGATGTCGGGGTGACTCTAAAGTATGTGGAGTGGTTTGGTGCCCAACCAGTATGGGTGCCAAAGGTTGTAGGTGCGGATGCAATAGCTATGGGGTCGAGGTCAACTCCAAAGAGGATGAGGCCTCAATGATCGATGGGTCAGAGGCAGTCAAGGGGAGCAGCCCAGTAGGCTCCAAAGGTGGACTTGGTAGAGGGGGAGAGGGAGGATGATGAGGATATGGGTGAGATATCCGAGGTGGCTAGGCTACGGTAGAGCTGGAGTAGTTGTAGGAGGAGCGAGAGACTATGCTAGAGTCTCAGAGGGAGGCTAGGGTAACTATAGCTCAGCTAGAGGCGAAGTGGGCAGCTGTAGCTAGGGATCAGGAGACAGTGATGAGGCTCCAGGCAGATATTTTGGTGAAGGAGCGACGACATCAGAAGGACTTACGATGACTTCAAGCTAGTGAGGCATACGCACATTCCTTGGAGGATGTGTGTATGCAACATCACATCACATTTCTAGATCCTCCTTCATCATCTATGGTCGAGTCATCGAGGCACATAGAGTCGAGGCAGAGTACTAGGCCGAGGGCTCCTACTAGGTCTCAGGGGTCTTCTCATGGATAGTTGATGTAGTGCTTAGATGCACTCTTTTGTACATGTGAGCCTTGGTGCTCCCTTTTGTAGCCTTCTTGGCACTTGATTGTATATTGGACACTTTATATATATATATATATACATGGCATTTTTTTCATATATGTGTGTTATCTTTTTGTGTGGATGTTTTTATGTGTTATGCAATGCTTTATTTAATGTTTGTGATGATGAATGTAAGCTAACTATGATGTGTATGCCTAAGGTTTATTTGAATGATGTATGCAAGCTATTGTGTTGGCTAAGTGTATATGTGATCTAATGATGTGTTATTAATGATTATGAGTTATGGATGATTAATGCAAGTAAATGTATGAAGAATGTAAACTATATGTAAGCTAATGATGATGTGTTATGTATGATTAATGCAAGCTAATGCTAAATGAATGCAATACAAAAGCCTCTATGGTTGATTAATGAATGTGATCCTATATGAGAGGAATGCCTGTTGTTCAAATGATATTTTATAGTTCAAAAATGTTATTGGCCATTTTTGTTGTCCATTTTTTTGACAATCGAGAGTACCAAATTTGGTGGTGCTATGCAACTTGACTCACTATGAAGACATGGGTGTTGGCATGACAGAAGATATGGATGTTGATATGGAAGAAGATATGGATTTTGATATGGAAGAAGATATGGATGTTGATATGGAATGAGTACTGCAGAATTTTCAAAGACTCAAACATACTAGTATTATCAACCAAACTCACTTGGGTTGTCTAACTTTCTTTAGGACCAATGTGTGTGCAAGTGAGGTTCAATTACCAAATCTTGAGTGTGACAATGACCCTATCTAATCAAGAACCAGTGTGTGTGCATGTGAAGTTCATTGACCCACTATGAGTAAATTGGGCATGACCTATTATGGAGATGACCTAAAGCTAGCTTGTCCTTATGTGCGGTCAGAGGTCTTCCTGTTTGCCAAGGAGACATGTCGCCCCGCATGAGCTTACTCCACTGCCAGTCAGGCGTCTATAGCCCCGGTGAAGATTCACTCCATAGTCCAATGGGATTTGATATTTTAGGCCTTGGGGATGACTACCCATCCTTGCTAGGGATGTGAAGTACGAATCCTTATGACTTGAGGGATCAAGGGTGTTTGGGATTTTATTTGTTAATTTTGTATAGAGTTTTGGGGAATCGGATTCTCAACCGAAGTGTGATGAGAATTTTGACCCTATCCTTACTACTCTATGTTTTTATGCTTATGTTTGAAGAGTAATTGAGGTAGTGGTGAAAACCACTATTTTTGCTTTGGACTATGTTGCATGATGGGACAAGTGAGGATTATCCCTTTTCACTTCAAGGTACTACCCAAGTATGGTACTAACCCTCCTTGACTCATAATGTTTTTAAGATGTGATAGAATGTGATTGGTTCAAGATTGTGTTTGGAATCAATTGATAATGCTCAAGACTTTCTTAGTGTGTAAAGTGTGTTGTTGGTCCTAAAGAAAATTGGACATCCACTTGGAGGTTGCTTGCTACACTAGTAATGGCTGAGTGACTGAAAATTTTAGGCTTTGTGATTTTGACATGTGGTATTGTTGGCTTATGAGGTTTGTGAAAGTTGCATGATTGTATCAAATTAGGTACCCCCAATTTCTATAACTTGACTTTTTGTTTATGGCCATATCATCATTACTATGCCAGATCATTGAACATGGGATGGGATGAATGCAAATGTATATGCCTAGTGCAATGAAGGTTAATATGCAAATGGAAATTGTACAATGTAATGGAATATGTATGATGCAAGTTAAGTGCCTAAATGCAAATGAAATGTATGCAATGTGAAAAATGCCTATGTAAAAGCATGCAATTTTTTTTTTTGCCATGTATATATACATATAGTGTGTCACTTTTAACAATGAAATGCCTTTAAATGAAGAACATTAAGTGGTTCAGGATCCTCTATTCCCTCTAAATCGGCAAGCCTATAAGTACCATTACCCACTTTTTGAGTGATTACATATGGACCTAACCAATTTGCCATAAATTTGTCATGAAGATGTGGCAACGCATTGGTGTTTTGTTGGTTCTCTTTGAGGATGAGATCCCCTACTTGAAATTCCCTAAGATGGACTTTAGCATTGTAAGCATGCTTGAGGCGGTCTTGATAAACTCATAAATGTTCTAATGCATTGACACGCCTTTCATATAGGAGTGTGAGTTGGTCAAGTCATGCTTGTCTAGCTGTATCATCATCTATGAATTCTTGCAAGGAAATTCATAAGGAGGGAATCTCGAGCTCTAGAGGCATAATAGCTTCTGCTCCATAGACCAGAGAAAATGGTGTTGCTCCCATTGGCATTCGGATGCTTGTTCGATAAGCCCAAAGTGCCAAAGGGATTTGTGTATGCCAATATTTATGATTTTATTTGATGAGTTTCTTAAGAATGGCAATTAAGGTCTTATTGGTAGCTTCAACTTGTCCATTTGCTTGTGGGTAATAAGGAGTTGAGAAACTGTGTTGGATATTATATTTCTCGCAAAGTGCTCGAACATCCTTGTTCTTGAAAGACTTACCATTATCCAAAATTATTTTAGAGGGGATACCAAAGTGACAAATGATATGATGGAGTATGAAGTCCACAATTTGAGGTCCTATCGTACTAGTTAGAGGAATTGCCTCAACCCACTTTGTGAAGTATTCTATGGTGGTTATGATGAAAGTATGTTGTCCTGAAGAGGAGGGCGAAATTTTGCCAATTAGGTCGAGGCCCCATTGTGAAAAGGGCCAGAGACTCTATATAGGCTGTAAAGCTTGTGATGGTACATGCGTTAAATTGGCATGTGATTGACATTGTTTGCAATTTTTGACATATGTGCAACAGTCATGTTCCATGGTGGGCCAATAATAACCCATGCATAATAGACGCTTTGCAATGGCCATTCCACTAAAATGACCACCACAAGTACCATCATGGGCTTCCTCTATGGCCCTTTGGGCCTCCTCAGGTTCGAGGCATCAAAGTAGGATTCCATCATAACCACGTTTATACAACACGTCACCCAAGAGAATGAAATAGGCTACCCTTTGCTTGAAGGCACATTTGGCAGACCGAGACATGTCCGATGGGAGTGTTCCAAATTTTAAAAAGGTGACTATGGGATTTGACCAAGACTCACATGATTCCGCATGGATGAAGCAAACATCTTTTCCATCCTTTGGCTTAGCACGATCCATGACTGCTTTAGAGATTGTTGAGATTATTAGGGGTTGTACCTCTCCTAAGTCATTCTTTGGAATCAAGGATCCAAGAGAGGCCATTGCATCTACAAATCTATTAGTCGAACGAGGTAAGTTATTGATTTCATACCATTCAAATGTTGAGAGCAATTTCATTGCTATTTCATGATAAAGCTTAATGGTAGGTTCTTTGCATTGGTATTCTCCTATTACCTATTTTACGACAAGTTGAGAATCCCCAAATATTTGGATACGTTTAATACCCATAGTTATAGCTGATTGAAGACCTAAGATTAAGGCTTCGTACTCTGTTGTGTTGTTTGTGCATGAGAAGTCTAACTTGAATGATAAAGGGATGGGAATCCCTTGTGGTGTGTGAAAGATGACTCCCACACCTTGACCTTTCTCGCACTTAGATCCATCAAAGAATAATGTAATATCGACATCTTTCTCGGGAATGATATCTTCTCCTTCTTCAATGACTGAAAATACCGAATCATCTGGGAGCTCAATAATCAAAGGATGATCACTAGGTAGTGGAGCTTCCGCAAGGTGATCGGCGATGACCTGACCTTTAATGGATTTTTGGCTAATGAATTCGAGATCAAATTCTGTAAGCAACATTATCCATTTAGTGGTATGAGTATTGTTATAAGTGCGAGACATCATGTAACGCAGAGGATTTTCTCTAGCTATGACATAGGTTGTTTGGCTTAGCATATAATGTCAAAGTTTCTTAGTGGCTAAAACCATCGCTAAGCATAACTTTTCTACATAAGCATATCTTGTTTCATAACTTACCAATGTTCGACTAATGTAATAGATTGCTTGCTCTCGATTTTGTTCATTTTTCTGTGCAAGCATCGTCCCTAAAGCAGCCTCTGTGGCTGAGACATATAGATGGAAAGGGACCCCCGTCCTAGGAGGAGTTAAGACTGGTGGTGAAGTTAGATAGTGCTTGATATCATCAAATGCTCTTTGACATTCATCTATCCATACAAATGCTACCCCCTTTTGTAGCAAGTGGTTAAATGGCCTGCATTTATCAGAAAGTTGTGCAATGAAGCGTTTGATTGCTTGAATTTTACCTTGCAAGCTACGCAATTCCTTGATGTTAGTTGGGGGTGGCATTTCCATGATGGCCTTAACCTTATTTGGGTCCACTTCAATGCCTCTTTTGGAGACAATGAATCCTAAAAGTTTACCAGAGGTAACACCAAAGACACACTTTTTGGGATTTAACCTCACCTTGTATTCTAACAGTCGATCAAAAATCTTTTCCAAGACATCAATATGTTCTTGTCGGGTTTTAGATTTAGCCAAGAGATCATCTACATAATCTTCAATGATTTTATGCATGTAATCATGAAAGATGTAAGTCATGGCTCTTTGATAAGTAGCTCCTACATTTTTGAGGCCAAAGGGCATAACCCTAAAACAAAATGTTCCCCATGGTGTTGTGAATGTTGTTTTATGTTGGTCATCAAGATTTATTCGAATTTGGTTGTATCCTGAGAAACCATCCATGAAGGAGAGCATTTCATGGCCTACGCAGGTGTCGACAAGAGTATCAATGTTTGGTAGAGGGAAGTCATCCTTAGGACACGCTTTATTTAGATCTCGAAAGTCATTGCAAACGTGTATCCCCCATTGGGCTTGCGAATGGGTACCATATTTGAAAGCCACTCAGGATAGTCAATAGGGATGATAAAGTGAACATCTAGTAATTTTTGTATTTCCTCTTTGACTATGAGTGCTACGGTAGGATGCATTCTTCTAAGATTTTGTTTGACCGACTTGGCATCAGGCCGCAAGGTGAGATTGTGGACAACAAGGTCAGGATCAAGACCAAGCATATCCTTGTAGGACCATGCAAACACCTCTTTATTTTTCTTGAGGAGAGCAATGAATTGCTCTTGTTCATCGGGTGTTAAACTTTTTCCAAGCTTGAAAATTTGGGGATTGTTAGGATCTGAACTAAGGTTCACATCGATGGTATCTTCAATGGACATATGTGAACCTTCCTCAAGTTGATGTGGTGTTGGGATCAGATTGAAGTCATCTAAGATGTCATCTAGCCTCTCTTGCTTATCGTTGTTTAACTCTGCCTGGAAGACGTTGGGACTGCTAGCTGAATATGGTGAGGGTGAAGGTGGGGGTGAAGGAGGAATGTAGTAGGCCGAAGCCCTTAGAAATTCCTCGGATAGGATGAACTCCGAGAAGGAGGGTGAAGAGGAAATCTGGTCCAAGTCAATAAGGCTGATGTCAATTGGTATTGGCTTAGTCAAATCGTATGGATTGTAGAGTGGGGTGAATAAGTCAATAGGATTCATATTGACTTAGTGGGAGGAAAGATGGTTTGGATAGATGTGGGGATGGAACAATTGAATCGGAACCGATGTCGAGGTGTGGTATCCCTGTAATAGTGAACGTGAAACATCAGAGCAACATTTTTTTTTTTTTTTTTTTTTTTTTTTTTTGTATGTACATATGTTACAATTCTTGGCTTATGTGGGGCTCAAGGTGGATTTCCAGGTGGATCATCTTGCTCTTGTGGAAGAAGCAAGCAAAAAATGGGATGATGGATGGGGAACATTCGGAGGTAAAACTCTTCCTATTGGGTGATGGGGACAATGGGATGTGACTCCTCTTTAGAATCATCAGAAGCATTTGACATAACCTCAAACTCTTCATAACTTTCATCATCAGAATCGAAGATGGGATAGGAGAAATTGATGGGATCATCCTCGTCTACTTCATCAATGTGAAGTTCTTGAAGGGCTTGTTCAAGAGAGGATGTCGATGGCAATGGATGGATGGAGGGCTCTTCATCATTGAGGCTAAGCTTTTTGAAGGCTTGCTCAAGAGAAGTGATGGAGGACAATGGGGTATAGCCTAATCCAGAATGATCATGGGCGCCTCTATATGGGACATCTAGGATATCATGCATTCCTTGTTCATGGGAACCTAGACCTTGACCTTGCCAATGGAACATATTAAAGTATCTAGCTGGAAACTCTTCTACGTTAGGTATATTGGCACGCCTAGGCTCTTTTGGTTCTTCGGGTGGGTTTGCCCTAGTTGAGCAATCCAACCCTCCATAAACAAATTTAATGCTATTTGGAGTGGCACTCATGTCATAGACAACACCTATGGATAAAGAACGGTCTTTGGGGCATCCAAAATCCTTGGCTGTTGGAATGGCTAAGGGAGTGATGGTGACGTCTTGGATCACATACTCACCTATACCAGGATTGGTGATGTGAACTTCGACTTGGGTTGATGAGGTGGATGGTGAAGGTTCTGATGGCTCTGGATTGGTTGTGGATGGTGGGGAGTTAAATATGTCACAATCAAAAAGTTTGACTTGTGACACATCGACTGATGGAGTTGGATTGGATGGTGGCATGGTGTGATGAGAGTGTGGAATGATGAGATGGAGTAGAAGAAGTGGTTGTAGTAGAAGGAGTTTTTGTGATGTACGATGTGTTAATGGAATATTGACCGTGATTACATGTACAAGAAGAAATGGATGTTTGAGAAGGTGATGTGATGGGTAGCTCCTCTATGATGGGAGCCTTAGAAGAAGATGGAGATGGATTAGAAGAAGGAGGTGGATTAAGAGATGACGTGGATGGATTTGATGATGGTGCCAAGAATAAATGGGTGGAAGGTAACATGGATTCATAAGGATTTGAAATGAAATTACAATACTTAAAAGGTTCAACATCCACGGGGATGCAATGGATTTGTCCATCATGAACATATTTCAAGCATTGGTGGAGAATTGATGGGACACATTTCATTTCCCTCATCCAAGGTCTACCAAGGAGTATATTATACGCCATGGCTCCTTCCAAGATGTGAAACATTGTGTGCAACATTTTGGCCCCTACTTCTATAGGTAAAACAATAGTGCCAATTGTGGTACACAAAGCATCGTTAAATGCTTTGAGGGTGAATGATGATTTGGAAATGTGGGATGGAGGTAAGTTGAGATGGATAAGGGCAGTGGTAGTAATGATATTGATTGATGAGCCGGTATCGATTAATACTCTTTTGAATGGCTTTCTGTCTATTAAGGCCATTATGTGCAATGGAGGGTCCACCGATTCTGAACTCATTGGTTTTATCTCAAAGTCATAGAAGGTAATTGATGGTTCCATGCACGTTCTAACACTCCCTACAAAATTGTTGAAGGCATTAGAGTCTTGGGATTCTAACTCAATTGACTTGAGTATTTCCATTAAAGCTTCTCTATGCCTAGGGGATTGTTGGATAAGCTCATATACAAAAATTTTGGTCGATGCCATTTTCAAACTAGTGGTTAACCGGATGGTTAAGGTTACCGCTGGCCTTATTGGATGAAGGATAGGTGGATTGGATGAATTGGATAGATTGATTGGTGGAGATGGATTTGGTGATGTTTGGATGGGAGGTGGGTTTGAAGGTTGTTGAACATTTTGTTGATTTTGCCTTTGCCCTCTAGTGACCACATGGACCGCTCCTACAAAGTTTTGATATTGTTGGACATGATTTACTTGGTTAGGGGGTGCTTGTTGATTGTTACCCCCTACATTATATTGGACCTCCCCATGGTTAGGTAGAGGCATCTGATATATGCCCAAATTTTGATTTTGTGGAGCTAAGGGGTTATCCACGTTAATGGCCCCTAAGTCTATAAGGTCTTGCACTATGTTTTTGAACATATGGCAGGAATTGATATCATGCCCATTTTGTCGATGGTATGGGAAAAACAAGTGCTCTCTATAACCCTTAGGCCATTTGGTGGGATCATCGGGCCTAATGTCTGGCAAGGCTAATTTGTTGGTTTCATACAACCTTCGAAATAGGGATGAATACGACTCATTTAACGGAGTGTATTGTCTTTGTGGGTGATTGAATTGGCGGCGGATAGGTTGTTCCATAGTTGGCATTGTATTTTGTACCGTTGGTGCTTGGGTTACTGATGGGACCGCATGATAGGAGATTTGTTGTTGCACCAGTTTTTGAGCCACTACGGGCTGGCTCATCACCACTTGATTGACTTGGTTTGTTGTGTTAGCCATTGAGGCTTGTGTGGATTTGTTTTGGCCAGATTGATTATTTTGGTATTGGCCCTTATTTTGCCATTCTTTCTTTTTAGGCTTAATGACACCCTCTTGGATTTTTATCTCCTCAATGACACTAGCCTATGCTAAAGCTTCTTCGAATGTTCTATAAGTGTTTAGTTGTAGCATCCAAGAGATGGGTTTTAAGCAACTCTTGGTAAAAAGTTTTATAATTTCTTCCATTGGTAGGGAGAATGGCAACTTCATTATGACTGCCCTCCAATGGTTTCCAAAGTCATAGATAGGTTCCTCATCCCATTGTTTCAAATAGTAGATATCTGATAAGGACACCTTCTTTTTAATATTTAGGGTGAAGCATTCCAAGAATAGATCTATCAATTGATCAAAAGTGTATATACTATGTGTGGGCAATTGATTGTACCATTCAATGGCATCTCCCCCTAATGTTTGAGGAAATGTTTGGAGCATGAGAGCATTATCATCACTAATCCAAAAACATACATGGACAAATGAGCTCACATGTTCCTTGGGATCCTCAGTTCCCCTGAACTTGTCAAATTTTGGTACCGTAAAATCTGTCGGATATGGCGGTGATGGTACCGATGGATGGATTGGTTGATGGATCAGTTGGCTTAATGTGAGTTTTTGGCTCATTGTTCCTGATGAATTTTGCATCAACTGATCGATTTGCTTTTGCATTGCCTGAAGTCTAAGGTCTTCTGCTGGAATGTGAGGACCCTGGATTAGGTGGTGGTTGGTTGATGGGTTGGATGATGGATGTTGGGGTGTGACCAACATGGTGTTGTGGAATGAATTGGGTTGGGTATGTGGAGAATATGGATGGTTGAAGGATGGGGATGATTGATGATGATGATGGAGGAATGGATTGGATTGTTGATTGGTGGCAATGTTGATTGGTATGGTGGATGTGTGGAGTGGTGGTGGATTAGGGATGGTCACTATGGAAGATTGAGGGACCCATGCCAAATTTTGATTGATGAGTGGAGGTTGATTTGGAACTCCTTGGGTCATAGGGTTTGTGTTAACTGGTTGCTTTCCTTTTGTTCATTGTGAAAGCAATCTATTGATGAGCCCTAATGTATCCATAAGTTCCTGATTTGACCATGTGTCGAATGATGGGGTTGAGGTTGGATGAGATGATGGTTGGGTTGATGATGATGGATGATTAGACATGGTCATGTTGGCTAAGTGAGATGATGATATGAGGAATGGATGACATGGTGATATTGGCTAAGTGAGATGATGGAGGTGTGGATGATGATGGATGAGAGGACATGGGTATGGTGCAAGTTGCATTTGATGTTGCAACTTGAATATTAGGGACTTGTGAGGCAACATTGACATGCTCCTCATACAAGGGGTTGGTATAGGTGTATGTGAAATAAGTGTTTTGAACACTTGGGCTTTGGGGTGGTTGGCTTGTGGAGGAAGGCATACCATATTCATATCTCGAATTAGGATATCCTTGGGCAATGTAGGTGGTAGCCAATTCAGCTTCTTCAAAACCATCTTGGCTAAGGGGCTCTAAGACATAGTTAGAGGCCTTGTAAATGGCCTGAACTCTATCCATGTCTATGTAGGTGGTGGTTGTCTCCACATCAAGTGAATGGGACTCCTCTTGAGAGTGGGGTGGATGGGATGATCCAGAAAAAGTGGTCTGAACTATATTGGATGGGGCTACTGAAGTAGCGGGCTCATGAGAATTATTTTCCATTAAACTACTTTGGTTTATCATTTTCTTTTGTTGTCGTGTTAGCACCATAAAGTAGTAAAACCAAAGATTCAAAGCTTATCTAAACCACACAAATTAACAATTTTTTTTCAAAATTTAAAGCAAAGAAAACAACCAATCCTAAGTTTCACCTTGTGTGGCTTACCTTAGGTTCATTAATTATTTTCTTCCCTTAATGTGAAGTTCCTTTTAAAATTGTGAGTTTGTGTGTTTTGATGTAACTTAATCTTGTTTAATGAAAAACAAAGGTAAAAGCTATGGTTGGCCAAGGCAACGAGATTCTTGTTGGTAATGACCTCCAACAAGTTTGCTCGGGGGTAGTCCTATGGTGTCTAGGGGTAGAGATTTGATGGATGGAGATGAATGCCACCATCACCAAACCTCAAGCAATAGTTGGTGATGAAATCCAACTACTACTATTAAAAAGTGGAGCGTGCAGTGTGTGATATTAATTTTATGTTTCTTGTTCTCTATGGTGTGCAAACAATGTTAAAGATGACTAATTTCACTAATATAAATTAGAATCCAACACAAAGATGCAAATTTCATCTAAAGAGCGCAGAGTACACCCTTAAAATCCCTGCCTACAAATGATACCCGAAGATATCAAAAGAGCATCGGAGGGTTCGTCCACCTCTCTGCCAAAGGGGCCAACCTAGGGCAGGATTACTTTAAGTGTCCAAATGTTGTTCCTATTTAGATACGCAAAATTAAAGTGATCTTTAACCCTAAAATGCAAAATCTAAGATGCTTTTCTGCTTCACATGCACTCAAAAATGCAAACAATCACCTAGATCTACAACTTTCAGGACAAGAAATGAATTTGAAATATTGAAACACACACAAACCCTAGATATGACTTGCTACAGATTCTTTCTCAGATTACTTAATGTTAAACCCAGAAACAATGAAAAACAACAGCAAAAAATAGAATACATAAATTGTTAAATGACCAACTAGGGTTACGAAACTCACTTGGAAGCCTTAGCTCTACTTCAAATTAATGCCAGGTGCAGCTGAGTGCCTACATAGGCATAGGAGAGCACCTACGTAATGTAGAAGGATGCCTACATAACATGGAAGAGCACCTGCGTGATCTCTAGAACTACTACAGAATGCTTCAGAAACCCTAGCGATGAACGCGATGACTTTTACATTTTCTAAAAATCCTACAACAAACAACAATAATAGTAAATTAGCAAGGTAGATCTATCAAATAGTGAAACCCTTGTGGGGTCCCACCATGATCACCATTTGTGAATGCAAGAACATGACACTTAAAATAAAATAGCAAAAATCAAATAATGCAGTGAGACACAAAGATTGCACAAAAGAATGTATTCAATAAGATGGGGGGAGCCGATAAACTCCTTTTATTACAATCAATGTTCAATGCCAATATTTGATACAATATATATTACAATGGTGCTAGGGTTCTCCGAAACCCTAGCTAGTAGCAATGGAAGTGTCTTCAGATTCGGGTGTGTTCTTGATCCCAACAAGTTGAGTGGGCTTCGGATATCCAAGGTTGGGCCACTCCAGCTTCAACAACCATCAAATAAGGTGTGGAATTTGTAGATCTGCATACACAAAACAAAACAAAGAGAGTTAGTAATACCTGTGAGGGCTCCATAGTGTGAGGCCCTCAGACATTAATAAAACCCTAGTTTAATAATAAAATAAGAGAGCATGCAAGATCAACAAATTACTAAATAGGATATACAAAAATGAGATTTACCTTGCTTTTCCCTTGCTATTGACCAATTATTGCAAACGATGTTTTAGATCTATTGATGCAGTAGCTTTAGAATGCAGTTCATTGATGACGACAGGCTCGAACGCGAGCTTCGTAGGCTCTAGTTTGCACCTGGGATGTGGTAGGCTCTAAAGAGTGCATGGAAAGCTCTATAGTGAGCTTGGTAGGCTCTAGCGTGCACCTACAGATAGGGTAGGCTCTGGAGAGCGCTTGGTAGGCTCTACAGTGAGCTTTGCAAGCTTGAAATAGTGCCTATAGGGTAGGGTAAATCTATAGAAGTAGATCGAGGGGATGGCGATGAAGGTGGTGGATGGAGGATGGTTATGGTGGTGAGGGAGGATGAATGGATGGTGGCTGGAATAGTAGAAGTATTATCGATGGACTAGGGCTTCAGATCTTTAGGATTCTATGCTAGGGCTTCACCAATAATTTCTTTAGAATGCAAATATCTCATTCTCCAAGTTCAGAGGGTTCCAGTTCAAGGTTTGAGCATTTACAAATGCTCTTACTTATAATCCAACTTAGGGTTCTCTTAGGGTTTTAGACTTGACACTTTTTAATCGTGTGGTTGAAATTAAATTGGATCCTAAGGTTGAGATTACTTTTTGAATGTGGCATGGATTAATGAAGATGGAGGGTGGAGATTAAATCTGATCGGATGGTTGAGGTTAATTGAGTTTATTTATATATATTTTATAATAAATATATTAAAATATAATAAAATATTATATAAATAAAATATAAAATATTATTAAAATAATCCCAATTAGGCTAGGAAATGGCGGGAAGGTGGAATTGGGCCAAATAATTGGTGGGAAGAGAGAATGGAAGACAAGTGGGTGGTGGGATGGTTAGGATGGAGGTTTAGTGGCTGTAATTTGGTGTCTACAAGAACTAACCAATTAGCCATGAATTTATCTCTCAAGTACGACAATGCATTGGTGTTTTGTTGATTATATTTAAGGATGAGATCTCCCACTTGGAATTCACGAGGATGGACTTTTGCATTGTAGGCACGCTTGATGCGATCTTGATATACTCATAGATGTTCTAAGACATTGATTCACCTTTCATAAAGGAGTGTAAGTTGGTCAAGACGTGCTTGTCTAGCTATGTTGTCATCCATGAATTATTTTTTTGCAACTCGTAAAGAAGGGATCTTGAGCTCAAGAGGCATGATTTCTTTGGTGCCATAGATCAATATAAAAGGTGTTGCCTCGATTGGTGTTAAAATGCTTTTTCAATAAGACCATAGTTCTAAGGGGGGTTGATTGTGCCAATCTCTATGATTTTATTTGAAAGTTTCTTGAGAATGGCTATCAAGATCTTATTGGTTGCTTCAAATTGTCCATTTGCTTGTGGGTGATAAAAATTCAAGAAACTATGTTGTATATTGTACTTTTTACATAAGGATCAAACATCCTTGTTTTTAAAAGACTTACCATTATCAAAAATTACTTTGGAAGGAATCCCAAACTGACAGATAATATATTTAAGTATAAAATTTGCTATTCGAGGTCTAATCATAGTGGTCATTTGAATTACTTCGTCCCACTTGGTGAAGTATTCTATGGTAGTTATAATGAACTTATGTTGTCCCAGAGAGGTAGGTGAAATTTTGCAAATCAAATCTAGGCCCCATTGTGAAAAGGGCCAAAGGCTTTGAATGGGATGTAATGCTTGTGATGGTACATGAGTCAAATTGGTATGATGTTGATATTTTTGAAATTTCTTAATGTATTGACAAAAATCGCTCTCCATGGTGGGCCAATAATAACCCATGCATAAAATATGCTTTACAATAGCCATTCCACTAAAGTGGCCACCACAAGTACCATCATGGGCTTCAGTTATGGCTCTTTGTACCTCTACGATAGCTATACACTTAAGTAGGACTCCATCATCGCCACGTCTATACAACACGTCCCCAAGTGAGTATAATGAGCTACTTTTTATTTGAATGTTCTTTTTGTAGTTTGCATCAATTCTAATGGGAGGATCCCAAACTTGAGAAATTCTCTTACTTCATCAAGGGAAGAATTGTATGGCTCCGTGTGGACCAAAAAAACACTCTTCTCACCTTTATATTTTGCTCGTTTGATTGCAGACTTAGATACTGTTGTGATGATAAGCAGTTGGACTTCTCCATGTTCATTCTTATGAATCAAGGATCTCAAATAAGACATTTAATCTGCAAATCTATTAGTCGAATGAGGCAACTTGTCAATGTTGTACCAATCAATTTTTTCTAGCAACTTTATTGCTACTTCATGATATTGTTTCAAGACTAGTTCTTTACATTGGTAAGTCCCTTTCACTTGGAAAATGACAAGCTGGGAATCACCAAATATGCTTATACATTTAATACCCATATCTAGTGTTGATTGAAGCCCCACGATTAAGGCTTCATACTTTGTATTGTTATTTGTGCATGGAAAGTACAATTTAAATGATAAAGGAATTGGTATTCCTTTAGGTGTATAAAATATGACTCTAGCACCTTATCATTTTTTGCACTTTGATCCATCAAATAAGAGAGTGATGTCATAATTATCCTTAGAAGGGACTAGTTCTTCTTGTTCAATGATGGAAAAGATAAAATCACATGGAAAATCTATAAGAAGTGGTTGATCATTTGGAAGTGGAGATTTTACTATTTGATTTACTATCACTTGATATTTGACGAATTTTTGACTAATGAATTTGATATTGAATTTTATTAAGAGCATTATCCATTTTGTGGTTTGGGTGTTGTTGTATGTGCGAGTCATCATGTAAAGCAAAGGTTTTTCTCTAGCTATGACATAGGTAGTGTTACTTAGCATATAATGTCTGATTTTCTCAGTGGCAAAAACCATTGCTAAGCACAACTTCTCAACATAAGCATATATCATCTCATAACTCACCAATTTCTGACTAATGTAATAAATTGCTTGCTCATGATTCTTGTTTTCTTGCATAAGAATTGTCCCTAGTGAAAAATATATTGTAGAGTTATAAAGGTGAAAAGGGAATCCTGGATGAGGCGGTGTTAAAACTGGTGGTGAATCCAGATATTTCTTTATGTCATAAAAAGCCACTTGACATTCGATTGTCCAAGAAAATATCACCCCCTTCTGTAGCAAGCAATTTGAGAGTTGTGCAATGAATTATCGTATAGATTGGATCTTACCTTGCAAACTGCACAACTTTTTTAGATTTGTTGGAGGTGGCATATCGATGATGGCCTTGACCTTATCAGGGTCCACTTCAATGCCTCACTTGGAGACAATGAATCCTAGAAGTTGTCTTGGTGTAACTGTGACACTCTCAACAATGTACTCACCAATGCCTGGATTGGCAAGATGAATTGCAACTTGGGCCGATTGGTATGTGGATGGTTTAGGTGATGAGGTGGATACTTTGATGGTGACTTGTGGCTTAGATGGAGGTGATGGCTCACTTAGTGATTAATCCTCTCAAATAGGTGACCATATCTATGATACAATGGATGATGAGGCTTGAGGTGGACTAGGATTGATGGTATTATTAGTGGTTGGTGGATTTGGTTGAGCTGCAAAGGTGAAAGGTGTTTGTGAAGTGGGAGGTGCGGTTAATGAAGTGGATGATTGGTTAGAAGGATGATTGAATATGATTGAAAAATGAAATGAGGTGGATGAGGGTTGATTTGGCTTGGTTCTTTTGGATATCAAAGAAGGATCCACTATTGGCAAGGCCTCTGGGATGGGTGCTTTTTATGAAGTGGTGTTAGTGGGGGTAGTTTGGATGATGAGGGGTTGGATTGAAAGGTTGGTGGATGGAAGAAATGGCTCATAGGGATTTGATATCAAGTTGCAATACTTAAAAAGCTCAATGTCTGCTTGTATGCAATGGACCTTAACCTCATGCACATATTTTAGACATTGGTGTAAAATGAAGGTCACACACTTCATCTCCCTAATCTAGGGATGTCCAAGAAGTATGTTATATTGAATAGCCCCTTCCAATATGTGGAAGAGCACATGTATAGTCTTCACCCCCACGATGACAGGTAGAACTATGTTCCCCATAGTGGAACACAAAGTGTCATTAAAGGCTTGTAGGGTGAAAGTGGATGTCGTAATATGGGATGATGGTAAGCTAAGATTATTTATGGCTAGTGTGGTGAAGAGGTTTATGGAGGAGCTGATATCAATGAGCACTCTCTTAAATGATTTTCTATCAATATGAGTGACTATATGCAATGGAGGATCTGGCAAATCCGATGATATGCTATTTTCCTCAAAGTCATAGAATGTTATTGAGGGCTCCATGCATTTTTGAACACTCCCTTAAAAAATATTAAATGTGTTAGCATCTTCTATTTGCACTTCGATGGATTTTAGTATTTCCATAAATGCCTCATGATGTGGAGGAGATTGTTGTATCAACTTGTATATTGATAGTTTGGCTGATACCATTATTAAGCTCTACATCAATTGACTTCTCAGGGTAATGATTGGGCAAGATGAATTATTTGGATCATTGATGAGTGGAGGTGGAATGGATGGACCTAGTTGTATGGGCACACTAGGTTGTGCTACAAGAGCGTGTGTTGCTTGGTTTTGATTTGTTCTTATTTCCCATGGGTAACTACACTGATAGCCCCCATAAAACCTTGGTATAGTGGTGACACATGATTAACTTGGATGGGAGGAACTGTAGAAGTTTATGCTCCCGTTGCTTGTTGATTCACCTCATGATGAGGCAAAGGTGTCTAATATATCCCAAGGTTCTAATTGGGTTGGGCTAATAGGTTGTCAATCTTGATCTTCCTCACTTCTAGTAAATCTTGCACAATATCTTTAAACCCGTTGTGAGTTTCAATGCCATGCTCTTTCTATCGATGAAATATGCAGTATAGATACTCTCTGTAGCTTTTTTATTTTGGCTTATTCGGATCTTTAGGCTTTATTTTCGACAATGTGGAAGCCTATGCCACATACAACTTCTAAAAAATGGATGAATAGGGTTCAAGCAATGGATTTTTTGGTAAAAATAAAAAGCGATGTGCAAATTTTTTACCCTAAAATGAGTCTACGGATTTCACCTAGATGCTCTCTCACACTAACTAGGACTTGGATTTTATACACCTAAGTCTAAACTTAGGTATATAATTGTATTATGCAAGATTTGATGTGGGGTTCCAAATGTGATTTTGTGGATACCTAGGTTTTGGTGTCTACCATATGCGTCTCAAAATGATCAATACAATCATTACAATTATTTTTATCAGTATCAATATGATTTTGTGCATTACTATCTCTATCATCTATGCCCTCACCAGTTCTAATAGCATAGGCTTTTTCTGTAATATCATGATCTATATTTAAAGAACTTGTATTATATATATAATCGATCATTGCATCAAATTATTCTATCTTAGTCATGTATTCCAAATCACTAGTGTCACAAGATATATCAATCATTAATGGTTTTGATTTCATAGTATTATAACATGAATTTACCATCATAGGCTTTAAATCATTTGTATCATTAGAAGCATCTTACATCACTATTTCATTCCTTACTTCTTCAACCTTTTCTTGTTCTCTCATCTTGGAAATACTAAGTGTGATAATTCATTTGTATATTATTCTCCATAGATTGATAGGTACAATAACAAAGTCTTCATAGCAATCATTAGCATTGTTAAGAACACTTTGCATGTATTTTTGAAGTATAGAATAATCTCCTTTTTCTGCTTCACTAGTAATATCAACAAGCCTACTATTCAAGGCATTTGTTTCATCAATGAACTTGTTATACAATTCTTTAATCATGTCCTCTAGTCTTCTATTCTTATCCTTAAGGATTTCATGAGAAATAAATACCATATACATCAAGTATCCTATATCACTAGGTAATGTAAAATTACTTTTAGAATCTTCATATGCCTCTTGAAGCTTTCCATACATATGATTACCAAGTGGTAAGAAATTTTCATTTTTGATTTCTCTTAATATTGATTGTAAGGCACTCATTGATGTATCCTTTTCAATTTCTTCTATTGTATGTTGTGTATGGCATTTTAAACCTTCCAACCTTTCTAAAATTTCTTGAATATCTAATTTTTCTTGGACATATAGGTTTTTAGATATTTTTGACAACTCATTAGTATTTATCTTCCTTTGCTTTTTCTTTATCATGTTCCTTGATGTAAACTACCTTATTTCTCCAATAATATAATTAATCAATAATGAATTAGATTAATTATTTTAAAATATTAGAAACTTGATATAAATAGATAGAAACCTTATACCTCCTTTTTCTTATTTCAAATTTGAATTAATTAAAGAATTTTTACCTTCACTATCACTTTGAGTGAGTCTTGTGTGAGTATCTAGTCATTAGTTTCTTCGAGTAACAACTCTTCGCCTACCACCCTGGTTGGCACTCTTATCGGAGCTCGTGACAAATAGTCCTACAATATTTCAACTCATGCTCTTGGCCATGCAGTCAAATATGATCCTTGTGTTGCATCCAAATGTGTAACTACTCATGCTACAGTTTATAATAACTACTTGACTCAATGCCACAGATGGTCATTTTATTTTTGATTTCATGTCAAAATATCTATGCCACCCTAATGAGATTCCTTCTACCTGATGCACTTAGATTCATACTCTATCTCTCCTTTTACATGCACTAAATTGTTGTTTGCTTGATAGGATGGCACTTGAGTTTCTCATCTTGCTTGCACTTAATTTCTTCAACCTCTTGGCTACCATCGACTTTGCAATGTGTCTGCTTTGCTATCCATTATGATTTCAAAAAGAATAATATGATTTCAACCTCTTGTCTGAAGTTACTTACATCAGCTCTATGTGGAAAATGCTAGGACTTTACCACATTTAGATTCTCCACTTGGTGTTTTTTGAATATGTAATAATTAGTAACATAAATTCTAGACTCCTTTATAATGGCCAGTTGAACACGTGATTTTTCTTTATTTGTTTTGAGCTTATTCATAAGACTTTTGCTCTTGTAATGACTATTCGTTACATCCGTTGGAAAAAAATGGCTCTTCACTATGTGATTGATTATGACTCCAAATAACCATTACTAAATGTTATTCTCCAGCCTAGTGCTTCAATGATTATCCTTCACTTATGTTTGGAGCAATCTGAAGTAGAAAAATATTCTTTGAATGTTTGTTGTGATAGCTAGAGCTCTAACTATTGACAGGTTTCTCGATCAATCTGCCTTCTCAATGAGTAGTTATCCTCCATGTAACCTGCCCACACTAAACCTCACAACGGTTACTTTATTCTTAACCTGCAACAATTCACCCTAAACTTTCGATAATGGTAACCTATGGCTTGTGGTATCTTCGAAATGGCTAGTGCAACATTCAATCACTATAACAGTTCTTCAAAGAATCTAATAGTTAAAAAACACTCATCTTTTATTCCTTCTTCCTTGATGTATGACTTTGCTCGATACTCATCTCTTGGTGTGGTGTCTATTCGACTATGTTTGCATGGTACTCAAACTTGGTGCTCAGTCTTCTAACTGATGATGGTTTTAATATGATGACTCTTTAGTTGTTCAACCAACACTCTAACTCCATTTTATGGAAAGTTTTATTTTCTTGACATTTCCTTGGCTCTTGGACTAAACACCTTGCAAAATAGCTTGGTTCTCTCTTGTAATGCTCTATGTATTTTTGCAATTTGTTGCAGGTTTTAATTATGAAGATGTTTCGATTCCAACTCAAAAAAACTTAAAATTCAATGCATCCTTCCTGATGCCTTCAATGTTGGCTATGGCTCGCACTTATATTTGCTTTGATGTCAACAATCTCTCTCAAATATGCCTCAAACTTCTCCAAAAACATAGCTCTCTTTTCTCTTCTTGATGTTGCCTAAATTTGTAGTCAAAAAATCTTTGAATGTTGCTCCGAAATTTTGGCTTCTTCTCCTATATCTTGTTATTTGTGACCCTTCAATTTTATCTAAGAAAACAAAAACCTCCTTCAAAAATCAACCTTCAAGAAACTTCGTGGCTATCCTAAAAAATTCTCAAAACTATGGCCTCTTCAATCTCATTTCTCCTCATTATCTCTCACTGAATTCTATCTTCAAATTATGACCTCCTTTACTATCTTCTTCCTCAAGAATCTGAATGTCTTGAGTTCTTCAAATCCTTTCTCCAAAATTTGGCAAACATCTTGCCAAAAAATCTCCTTCCTCTTGGAATTTTTTTTGGATGGTGATAATTATCCCAAATTCTTCTTTTCAGAAACTTCTCTTGCTTACAGTCTTCTACCTTGAGCTTTCTTCAAATCTCCTCCAATAGCCACTCCTTCAATTCTCCAACAAGAAATTTTCCTTAGTCCTCTTCTATCTCCAATCTCCAATATGCAGTATTCAATCTACAATATTCTATCTTCTAATTCTGAAAATTCTTCACTAGGACCACCTTTAGATCTCTTCAACTTCTTCAATATTCAACCTGTTGCTGCAAGTACTAGGTCAATTCAAAAAAATATATTCTTCCTATCTATTGTAGGAAGCTTCTCAAATTTATTTGAATAAACTCTTCTTTGCAAAAAAGTATTAGAAGATGATAATGCAAATTCTTAAATTCTAAAAATAATGAACTTCACAGGTTGATTTGTCAAACTAGTGGAATCAATGTTAAGTCCTAGTCATCACGAGTTTTGTTGCAACTATATGGAAAAACTCTAGCCAAATAAATTCTCCAAATTTTTTGTAATGGATATTTCCTCTCTCCTATCAAATTCCCTTGTGGCTCTGATACCATTGTTAGCTTTTGAAGGTGAATACTTAAGATAACTTAACCACAATATATCAAATAAATTCACAATAAAATATATATATTAATGGAAATATTATGCAAGTATAAAACACATAAATAACTCTACCAAATACTCATATATTTGCTATTAACAAATACTAACCAAAATGGTATAATAGCTTTGTAAGTGATGTAAGTGTCACATAACTCAAGGCTATAGCATGTATAAATAGCCTTTCTACAATGAATCTTGAATGACTATGACTCTTCCATATCCTATGACTCTTGTCTCTCCTTTGCACACATATGAAGTTCTATTCAATGTACACTTCTAATATGACTCTTCACTATATTTTCCTAATCTATAGACACACACACACATGGACTAATGTGCATATTTACATTATTGAATATTATGCATACTTGTGTATTTATTACATTGCATAAAGTATTAACTAAACCTAATCTAAGACATGTACCAAATAATGTAATATATTCCAACAGGGTAAGTAGACTTCCTTTCCATCCTACCATCTTCTAAAATTTATCTATTAATCCATTCCATAATGGTTTTTTATAGTTTCCTATAAAAATTGACATCCCCAAATATGTAGAGGGTAGGGTTGAAATTAAGCAACCAATATCTCTAGCTACTCTTCTTTGTTTATCTATCATGGTGTTTATGAAGAAAACCTTACTCTTTTCCATATTAATTTTTTGATGGAATGCCTGTTCATATAGATATAACATCCTTCTAAACTCTCTAGCTTCTGCCACTGTTGGTTTCTATAGTAATATTGTATCATCCACAAATTGTTCATGAGTTAAAACTTTTAGGTTCTATGTTGACTTCAATTCTTGAATTGTTCCTTAAGCCTTTGTTGCTCCTAGACATCTCCAAAAATACTCTACCATTATTATGAATATATATGGTGATATGATATCCCCTTGCCTTAAGCCCCTGCTACTACCGAAAAATCCAAATGGAGAATTATTTACAAGTACTGAGAATTTAGATCCTTTATAACAATTGTCTACCCATCTTCTACATTTCCTACTAAAATCAAAATTAAATAAGACCCTATGTAGCAAACTCCAGGACACTCTATCATAGGTCTTATTCATATCAAGTTTAACTATCATTCCTTTCCTATCACTAGCCTTTACAAAATGTAAAGTTTCATGGAGAGTTATTACTCCATCCAAATTTACCTCCCTTTTACAAAACCCCCTTGGTGTTCTAATATAATGGTTGGGATTACAAACTTAAGCCTCAAGGCTATCACTTTTGATATTATTTTGTAGATTTTATTACAAAGGCTTATAGGCCTATAATCCTTAAAATATTTTAGCCTTGGATTCTTTGGGATTAAGGCTAAGAATGTATTATTGTACTCCTTCAATACTTTCCCTATATGATGTGACTCCATGATTGCCTCAATAAAATCCTTCTTAATATTATCCCAAATTATTTAGAAGAAACCCACTTAAAAACCATTAGGCTCTAGTGCTTTTTCCTTTCCAAGGGATAAATTTGCTTCTCTCCTTCCTCAGTAATATTCTTAGTTGTTCATTTATTTCCATTGTGATAAACCTTGGTATATGTTGAATTATCTCCTCAATTGCAAATTGATCTTCTGCCATATCTTCTTATAGTAGTGTTTGGAAAAATTTACTACCTCTTATCTAATTTCTATTTCTTCCATTATGGTTTGGTCATCGTCTTTCTATATATCCATTATTCTAGATGAGCTCTTATGCTTTATGGATGAGATATAAAATAACTTTATGTTATGATCACCTTATTCTAACCATTGGTTTCTTGATTTTTATTGCCAATAAGCCTTCTCTCTTGCCTAAATGGTGTGTAACTCTAAATTTGGCTTATTTTTCTTTAATAATTGATCTTGATCTATTCGACTCTTATTGATCTCTTCTTCTAACTTACTTAGTTCTCTTCTAATAAGTTTCTTTTTTTGATATATATTTCCAAAGATCTCTTTGTTCCACCTCCTTACCTTCTTCTTCATAGAATTTAGTTTACTTACCCCAATGTGAATTTTAGATTCTTGTACTAGTATATCCCACTATTTTTCCACCTCCTTGAATATATCTGGATGGTAAGGAGATTAATATATACCCACAATTCCCTTGAAACTAGTCCTCTAATAAAATAATCCTATCTAATTGAACTTGAATCAAGCTATCTCCTATCCTTATGTTTGACCAAGTAAACTTGTTGCCACTTAGGTCTACATCAAAAAGGCCTATTTCAACTATAAACTTACCTAGCTCCTCCATACTATATGTGTACTCTTGTGTACCTCTCTTTTTTGTAGGTGTGAGAGGGGTGTTAAAATCACCTGCCACTATCCATTTCAATCCTCTAAGTTGTCCCATTTTCTCTACAACCCTCCATAATTCCTTATGGACCTTATTAGTGTTAGGGGCATAGATATTGGTGATCACAAAAGCTAACTTGGATATTTTTTCTATAATTAGAGTTGTTAATTGGTTCATACTTTGTGCTAGGATTTCACCTTCATAGTATTCAAAATTCCACATTGTAATTATACCTCCTAATGCCCCTTGGGCTTCTTCTTGATAGCCTTCTCCACTCCTCCATATTCCTTGTTGTATCTTACTCTAGTTTGTTTTATTAAGTTTTATTTCTTGCAAGAGTAGAATATCTAGTTGGTGGTTCTTAATTAGATCTTTAACCACCCTATGCTTGTTAGGGGAATTCATACCCCTAACATTCCAACTTAGTAATTTTATATCCCTCGTGTTGTAGGCTTCTAAGAACTACCTATAAATATTTTCTCTAGGGTTTGTTGTTTCCCATAAAATTTATCCTTCTTTGTTTCTTTGATCCTCTTTTATTTCAATGATAATATTCCTACTCTATTGGATTCCTCTCTTCCCAAGTTAGAAACTTTTTGGGAGCTTCTAGTGACCCGCACATTAGGTGTTGATGTTACCTTACTGGATGTATCCTTCTTCCCATATCTGATTTCTATTTCCACTATATCACACCCATTCATGGGATGCACTTCTATCTCATCCTTATCTCTTTCTCCAATCCCAACTTCTACCTATGTAGGTTAACACACCTCATGAATTTAATCATCAGTCTTCATTTCTTCTGCTATTGTGATATATGGAAAAGTATATAGAAAAACTTCTTGAGTACTGGTATTGGGCTCAACCTATATATATTGGTCATATATCACACCACTTTCTACAATCCTCTTTATTGGCTCTTTCAATGCCTGATCTATTTCTTGCATAACTTGTATTCTAGTGTCTTCCCTCATGTCTTCATTCACTTTTTTTGTTTCTTTCCCACCTAGGCTCCACACTTGGGTATTTGATCCTTGCTCTTGCCTAGATCCTTGATTATTACTAGCTTTGTCCTTGTTATTCTCCTTTACTCTCCATGTTTGCTTTTTCATTCCTTTTAGCATAGTTCTTTCTAACTAAATAATTCCTTGTAATATGACCAATTTTTCCATAAAATATGCAACTAAAAGGATTATTTTCATATACCACATCTTGAATCCATACTCATTTACTCAACACCAATTTAATTTTATCTAGTAAAGTCTTGTCAGACTATACTAAGACACACATTATGGTAAAGTAGACCCTCTTTATTTCTTTAGTAACATAACCCACAACCATGAATCTACCATTAATACTCCCTATAATTTCAAATATCGCTTCCTCACATAACTCTAGGGGAAGGGTAGGAATTTTTACCAAAATGGGGGTTACTTCAATTTTTTAATTTTAGGGTTGAATCTAGGCTCCTGTTTTTTCAGAATAGACTATAATGGACCATAACCATTGTTCCCCTAGTAAAGCTCTATTCTAGTCCTCTATTATTGTAAATATGGATAGGAAGAAGCCCTTGTGCATCACTTAAAAACCCATGTACCATTTATTCCCCGTATTGAGGCAACCCATATTTTAATTTGCTTCATCGTTGGTCTCACCCCCATAAACTTGCCAACCAAACTATTTTCCATTATTTTTTGTGCTTGCTCATATATCTTGTCTAGAATTTTCAAGAGGATACCCTCCTCATATATATCTATAGGGATTAATATTTTCTCTTTATTCCCCTCATGTTTAATCATGTTTCTTCCTTTAACACAATCCACCCAACTTTTTCCTACCTTCTCTCCTTTCCTTATCCCTCCTAATTTGTCTTCATAATTTTTGTTTTCCTTCAGATTTCCCCTCATTAGATATTTCATGAGGTTCGTGGGTTAGTCTAGGCTTTCTTATATATTTTTTCTACTTCTTGCCAAGGTTTTATCTTAAGGTTAAGGTTTTTCCCTCTTGAATTTTGCATGGTATTTAGAAAACTAGGTCCCACATCTACCCTCCTTGATTGCCTATTCATTTTTTCCATTTGGTGGTTCTAGCACATGAATCCTTCCATTAGTATTCGTTACCTTAGACTTTGCCCCTATCACTATCATAGTTTCTGCACTCTTTTCCACAAATACCATGCCTATGTCCACCCTTTTATAGTTTGAGTGAACTGAGTAGGTAGGTCATATATATCTACAAAGGTCATTTCTTTCTTTATAGAGACTACTCAAAGCTTTAGTTTTCACCAACACTTTCAAAAATCTAGATAACTTATGGGAGGACAGCTGGGAAGCATAAAATATGAATCCATTAATAATCACCACAGTGGCTCTTTTCAGTCTATCTTCTTCATTTCAAAGATGATAGTCTAGTTTTCTTACACAATTTGAAATATCAACCAATTTTACTAATATATCCAAGCATATTTTATAGTTTGCATAGTTTTCTAACATTACATCAGCTATGTGCAACATAAACCCAATAATTGATAGCCCTGCCACTAACCAAGGTACATTACCGATCTTGTCAATTACATATCCTATTATTTATGGAGTGGAATTCCTAAAGTCTCCCTTATTGATTAATTTCTTAAAATGGTCATCGATAAATTTAAAATTGTTTCCTCGATGTCAATGAAATGCAAAGCTACACTATGATAACATTCTACTTTATATTCCATAAACTTTCCTTTATTTTTCTATTGTAAGAAATATCGAATGATTTTGATTAATTCATCAACCTTACTTACCTCATTTATGGATTTTAATTAAATAATGACTTCATCCAAAGTCAGTGATGGTGGTACCTCCTAGGATGATATTGGCTATTGTGAAGATAGTGATGGCATCGTCTGTTGTGATGGCCTTATTTGTTGTGAACTCATTAATACCATCATCCATTGTGATGGTCCCATCTGATGTGAACTTGAGAATGCATCATCTTTTGAAATGGCTTCATCTACTATGAACTCAATGATAACATTGTCTTATCTTAAAAACCTCACTACAGATAATTTCCTAAGACCTAACCCCTATGGGCATCAGTAGAAAACCCTCCATGTTATAATCCTCCTCACATTAGGTTTTGATCTTTGTTGCCTGCTTCATTTTTTTTCTATACTAGCTTCAAAAAAGCCACCACTTGCCTTCTCGCAACTAGGGTTTGATATTGGCTACTTGATTCAATTTTTTTATCTTTGCTTGCTTTAGAAAATCTGATTCCTACCTCCTTTCCTACTTCAAAAAATCCATCACCTATCTTAGAAGAAATTTGTTGCTTGCCTAAATTGTTATGGATATACTTCACCCTAATTTCTTTATTATGTTGCTTTTGAAACCTTAAAGTGCAAGGTATAACCTCTACACTATTTTCTTTTCTATTGCAAGGAGAGGATTTTATACTACTTTAGAAAAAATGAAGATAATGTTCCTAGAATAAACTTGACCTCCTCCACCTCCTTTTTTTAACTTTTCCTTGACCTCTTCCTTTGCACCTTTAATTCCTTCTCAATTTGAACTTTCATATTGTACTTCCTCATCCTTTGTATATATTTTTATTTCTTCTAATAGTTGATCCAAGTGAAGTTTGTTGGCCTTTTTCATATTGTCTCTGCTTTTGGAGTGGAATATCCTTGATCTAGTCTAACTTCTACTATAGTATGATTTCCTTGCTTCATCTTGTAGTTTTTCACGACCAAAATTTTATCTCTTTCTTCATCATTTTCTGTTTGCAATCTCTTTCCATGTTTCTAGTCTCATAAATATTACGACATCACAATACAATGTTTTCATAATCCACTTGTTGATCCCATTCTCTCAATTAAGATTTAATATTAATAAAATATGATAATGATTTTAAAATATCCATATCAACACATATCTGAGTACTTGTAACATGCTTTCACTCCTTAGCAACTAGTCCCTCTTGGATGAAACCCCTAGGGTATTTCAAATATTCTTCAAAAGCCTAACCCTACCAAGTCCCCATCCTCTTTCTCTTTGTTAGGGAACTTATGTGGACAATCCTTGGCTATATGGCCATATTCATGATAAATTCTGCATCTAAATGGAATATTTTCATAATCTACTACTTGCTCCCATATTTCTTCCCCATATTGTAAAGTAATCTTATCTGGAAGTGGTTTTTCAAAATCAATCAAAATATAAATCCTTGCATAAATCATATGCTCAAAGTGTTGGGTGCTATCAGAAGTAATCATGTAAATTCCTAAATAATTTCCAATTGTTGCGAATATCTTTGGATACCAGTATTCTATCGGAAGACCAAATAAATAGATCCAAACATGGGTAGTTGATGGCATCTCTTCCTCAGCTTTGAAATTGGTATGCCAGGGCTTCATGAAGAGCCCTACCCTACCAAGAAACCATGGCTCCCATTGAAAAATATTCTCCCTATCTTCTTCATTATAAAAAAATAATAAAGTAGCCATTAGGGTAAGTAAACATTTGGAACTTACCTTTAGTGCTCCAGTTTTTGGCAACCCATTGCTTGAAGGTAGCAAGAGTCGGTCAAAATCCCATGAATCGATAAATTAGGCTTTTCCTCTCAATCACATCTATTCCTTCCTGGACATACGTTATTTCCAACTTCACTATTGGGTATCCGTTAGTTGCTTTCATGCAACCCATATTTTTTTTCCTTGAATCAACCTTTGGCATCCTTAATGGTTTCCTTGGCAATCGTTGATTCTGTTCCCCTCCTGTTAGAGGTGGTCCTCCATGGATTACTTCTTTAAAATTTATTTTTGGCTCAATGCATGCATCTCTGTTGAAACCCTCCATCCCAAAATCCAACAAATGAAGTTGTCAAAAATCCTAAATTTCCCTCATAAACCCTAATGGATCTACGAATCTCTCCTAGTCGCAAGCTTATTCTGAAACCCTAATGGATCGTAAAAATTATGGTACTCTTCAACATCCCTTATTGCATAGGAATCGACCTATTAATTGCATTTTTATAAAGCTTCCCATGACTAGAAATTATTATCAAGGCCATCTCCGTATCGCACAACACCGATAGTTCATATGCTTTTTCCACAGTCCATTTTGCCATTTCAAAAATTTTACATGTCTATTTATTTTGTCTCTGTTAATGTAGCATTTGTCGCATCAAAATCAATTACGGCCACCCATGCGAGCATTTGATTTTTTTCGACACTATTCATGTCCGCGATCTCACGATGCACTTCTCTATAGCCCTAAAACTGACATATTAACCCTTTATTTTTAAGAATCATTGTATCATGCTCAATCATCTCATCCATGATAATCACTTCAAGTGTACCTTTTTCTCCCTAGATTGGACTTGCCATTTATTCGCTCTTCTGCTTAACTTCAACTTGGACATCAATACTTCTAACTAAGTCATTATGACTTCTTATTAAGGCTTTCAAATATGGATTTCTTTCCATGCTACCTAACGTTTCCTCATCTGAATCCTTTATTTTTGAATTTTACCAGAGACCCATAGAAAATGTGAGACTTGCTCCTGTCTTGCACTTCCCAAAAACAAATTTAAATTTGTAAAAAAACTAAAAATATTCAATCCGTTATATTGTGGCATAGTTGCTCCTTCACCAAACAAGGCTTTACTAGAGTGGATTGAATACCAAAAGAGAGGGATATGATAAAAATTGTCGGTGAATATTTTCCTTGATTCAATGATTATTAAAATTCATAAAGACAATAATCATCCAAACTTTAACAAGGTATTTTACAAAAAAGGAAAGAAAAAATGTTAGTCATACCAGTTCTTCGACAACTACTTCCAAGTACCACACTTCTTTTGAAATCGTCATGGTATATTAAAAAACCAATCTTTTAAATTGAATGATAGAGATTTAAACTTACTCTAATACCATGTCATAATTTACGATATATTTAAAAAAAAACATAATATATATATTAAAAGTATGCCATAAAAAATATAATATAGATATGAAAGATGTCCTTAAATACTAATAATCTTAGTGATAAATAGAAAATCCTCTATCACCAATGAGAAAATGGTACAAATACTACCATAATATAATCTACCTTAAGTCAAGATTAAAAAATTGACTAATAAAAAATAATCAAATAATGCGCCCATAAGGAAATATACAATGGCACAATACAAGATTAATACTTATTTCAGCAGCATCAATGGGTGAACAAGAGGGAAATTCACATGGTTGATTTTGTCTCCAACCTTTTACACACATTTTAATAATACTACTATTAATAAAAGAATACTTGAAATGCAAGACCTATAACAACTTATGAGTGATTTTGACCATACAGTCTTTATTTAAAAAGATATATGATACTTTATATATATATATATATATATATATATATATATATATATATATATAATTTATAGTGCCAAGAGTTTAGAATATTTTATATGATTGCTAGCATAATGCCAATTAAATATAATGAAAATAAAAATTATAAGAAAAAACTTCAAAAGGGTTGCATTATTTATTTATTTATTATTACATAGGAGAGTTGGTTACAACCATTATTTTTAGTAATTGGTCAATGTAGGGTTTAAATTATAGAGATTGCTTTCAACAAAATTATTTGTCTCATTCTTGTTAACCTAGCATGAGATGAGGACCACCGGTTGCTCGAGGTTTGTATCGTTGTTGTTAGTCTAGCGCACACTGAAAAGATTCAAAGCAGATTACTACCTTTACAAAGGATTAGTTTTCCCCAAGATTTGAACCTAGATCTCTTCTTGGTAAGTGCCCACGCTTACACTTACCAATCCACTTATCCATTAAAGTAAAAAGAGTTACATTATTAATATAAAAGAAAGGTGAAGGATTCGGTAATATAGAAGAAAAGGGTGAGGGATTCGGTCATCATAAGAAAAAACCCCAAGAAGAGAGGTTGCATTATTGGTATAGGAGAAGGGTGAGGGATTTTGTCTTTACCAACCTTATACATTTTTTTAAATGACACCATAAGTGGAGGAATCTTATGGTCTAACAACGTTTGACTAACTAACCTCCGGTTTAAACAAACGAGAAAAAACTCATCCACCTTTATAAAAGCAGATCCTCTTGCCAATAAATATGAATATTTGAATTTGAATTTATATTTGTATTAATGTTCATCGATGATCAAAAAAGGTCAATAGGACTATAAACTAAGACATATACAAAGCAACGGGAGTGGCTAATGCAATTCCAGAGAAAATAAAGTAAAAAAAACAGTAAACATAATGACATATATATACAAGATCTGTGAATCAAGGATTACTCTCAACATTCAAGGCTGAAGAGAAGTGAGTGATATAAAAGTTCGATGTCATCATAGATGTGAAATATGTACATACTGATTTAATAGTGATTTAACTAATATAAGAAAACCCATCCACCTTTATAAAGGCAGACCCTCTTGCCAAAAAACATTTAAATAGTGATTTAAATATCGGTAAGGATGCCACTTACATTATGACTTACATTATGGTGATGTGATCCGAATTCAATATTCATAATGGATATGTATAAAAAGTATTATTAAAAAAACTTGAGAAAACTCATCCACACCCTCTTACCAAAAAAATATGAATATGCACATACTGATTTAATAGTGATTTAACTTGAGATAAATAAGAAAAAATATAAGAAACATGTTTAACTTCGATGATGTTCCAAATGAATATGTGCATACTGATTTAATACTGATTTAACTTGAGATAGAGAGTGAAGAGAAGTGAGTGATATAAAAGTTGGATGTCATAGATGTGAAATATGTACATACTATTTTAATAGTGATTTAACTAATATAAGAAAACTCATCCACTATAAAGGAAGACCCTCTTGCCAAGAAATATTTAAATAGTGATTTAAATATCGGTAAGGATGCCACTTACATTATGATGATTACCTACATTATGATGATGTGATCCGAATTCAATCTTCATAATGGATATGCATAAAAAGTATTATTAAAAAAAACTTGAGAAAACTCATCCACACCCTCTTATCAAAAAATAATATGAATATGTATATACTGATTTAATAATGATTTAACTTGAGATAAATAAGAAAAAAATATAAGAAACATGTTTAATTTCGATGATGTTCCAAATGAATATGCACATTCTGATTTAATAATGATTTAAGAAAAACTTGAGAAAATTCATCCACACCCTCTTACCAAAAAAATATGTACATATTAATTTAATAATGATTTAACTTGAGATATTGATTTAATAATGATTTAACTTGAGATAAATAAGTAAAATTTAACTTGAAATAAATAAAAATATATAATAATATAAGAAATTGCGGTGAGCGTGGATTGAAAACGCGACCTTCAGATCTTCAGTCTGACGCTCTCCCAACTGAGCTATCCCCGCATGGGTTAAAAACGTATAAAACAAATTCACTTGGATCAATTTGCATAGGGATGACTTATATTTTTAAATTTTTTTTCTTTTTTGTCTATCAATAGGGTTAATGTACGAGGAGATACTACGTTGGATATATGACTTCTTTTTTTATTATGTAGTATAGGATAGATGTATGAGAGTCTATCAATAGGGTTAATGTACGAGGAGATACTACGTTGGATATATGACTTCTTTTTTTATTATGTAGCATAGGATAGATGTATGAGAGGATACATTATGATCATATCTAACTTGAGAATTTTATATATAATTTAATAAGATTTAAATAAAATTTATTTTATTAATTTAATAATATTTGATGTGATAATGGGTAATTAATTATTTTTTTTTTTTGGTAATTTTGGTGTTTCTATTAAATGGGTTTTGGCTGGGTCCCAATCCCAGAAGTACATAGAACCTTAAAAGATCTAGAGAAAATACTGCTGCACAATCCCATTTCAGGGATGGAAGATATAAAACCACTTAAACAATCCCGCGCAGGGGAGGAAAGATTCAAAATTCCCACGCAGGGGATAGTAGCACCGGTACTGAGAGCAAACCTGCCCACGCAGGGGCAACTGATCACAAACAAAAGGGGACCTAGCCATACACTGAAATACTAAGGGAAACTAGCCAGTACCCACGCAGGGGTCACCTCCGAGGCAAAAATTAACAGACATAAATATGGGAAGATGAAGCAATTCTGTTAGAAACAAAACCAATTTAGACAAACCAGAAGAAACATAAACCTGGCCTCGGAAGCGAGCTCAGAGAGGTTCAACTTCTGGGGATTCCTCCTTGGTGTTTGTTGCATTTTGCTGGAGGTACTGTTTCATGGCTGAACTGGCACTCTCGAAGGCAGCGATGAAACTCTTGAGGAACATTCTGGAGATCCTGCTGGAAATCCCAACGTCGGGGATCGAGTTCCCATTGGTGTCCTCAGAGACTTTGATCGGAGAATTCTGGCTCGATTTCGCTTTGACCTTTTTTGCTCTAGACGATCTTCGAACTTGGGTGGGAGTTTCTTCGACTTTGGTCTTGCGCTTAGCCGACGCTTGTTTCTTACCGCTAGAAGGAAGGGGTTTAGAGGGAGTGGCTGAACCGGGGAGCCTTTTTTGGAAGTAGGAGTTTGGAATTCAGGGGCTTCTTCACTCTCCAAAGGTTCGCTGGAGAGGGAATGGGTAGGACTATGAGTGGGGGGGGATGGGGGGTTGGATTGGAGGGGGTGGCCGAGATGGGTGGAGGATTGGAGGTGGCGACATGGAGGAAAAGGATGGCAAACAGTCCCTGATGAGTGGGAGCCGAGTGCTTCTTGCGGGCGCCACACACAGAGAGGCGAATGGACCGGTGGAGAAACATAGGGATGTTCATGGGCTTAAATCCATGAAGGTGGTTGATGAGCGCAAGATGAAAGCTCGACATGGGTTTAGAAGGGTCGTCACAAGCCAAGTATTGCATCAACGGAACAGAGACGATGGGCCATGGGGAAGGGAGGGATTCTCGCTCCAGAGAAACTCCTGACCATTTAAAATCTTGGTAATTTGGGAACCCCTCCAGCTCTGGGTCCCAATTGTGTTTGTCACGCCGGACCAGGCATCCAGAGAGGGGTAGGCCAGACACCTCGGCAATGAGAGCAGGGGTAACTTTGAAATGGATGTGCCGCATAGTGACATGGTCGTTCGACCAAGTTCTCATGAAGTCAGCCGTAATGTCCAGCTCAACGCCCTTGAATTTTGATAGAAAGGGGATGAGCTTACAGGCTTGCAGAAAAGAGGCCGAAAGGGGGTCAAGTTGCAGGTTGTTCGGCTCAAGATAAGCCATGGTGGTGGGAGCAGAGGGGTGATGGAAGGTGGCGGGGGACTCGGGCAGTGGTTGGGGTGGCGGGGATGGAGTACGTTGGTCTGCATGGTGCCTGGAATCCATCTTAAATAGGCAATAGGTAAACCAAAGGTCATGCCAAAATGCAAGGGATGATGACAAGTGGAAAGGCGGTGGGGAGGGGAGAGCGACTGGGGATTGGTGCAAGTTCTTGAAACAATATCCACACGGGTGGATTTGAAAAGTCGGAGAGCCTTGGCGACAACTAGGGTAGGCAGAAAATCATGCGGGAGAGCAACGAAGCACTCATAGGTGGGACTGTGCAACAAGCTTTGGAAATCGACGTTGTTTGAAACAAGGATCCACTCTCGAGCATCATGATTGAAAGGGCCAACCGAGTGGCCAATCACGTGATGGTGAAGGGGTGCACAAAATGGAGAGGTCACCCAGGGATAATCACAAATTATGACCTGCAAGACCTTGGTTAGCAAAAACATGGATTAAGGTGGAGAAAATTAAAAGCACCTGGCCTGCCAATCCGCAGCCGCTAGGTGGGAGACACTTGGCGGAGTTGAGTTGTGCCAAACCGAAATAGTCGATTGGGTGATGCCCAAGTTGGTGAGCCCATCAGCAAGCCTGTTGGCTTCACGATACACATGGGCAGCTTCCACCTATTTTTGTTGACCAATGATGTTTTTGCTTTCTTGGATCAGGGATCTGATATTCCACGGGGGGATTTTGTCATTGTTGATGTAGCCGATGATGTTGAGGGAATCCCCTTCGATTTGGAGGTTGATCCTGGAATCCCTGATGAGATACATGCTTCACCAAAGCACCCATGCCTCAGCTACATTGTTAGTTTGATGATCCAAATTCTCAGAGAAGGTGAGAACAACTTTACCTTTATGGTTCCTAAAAACCCTACCTGCCCCTGCTAAACCTGGATTCCCTTTGGAAGCGCCATCGAAGTTGAGCTTCAGCCAGCCCTCCAAGGGAGGATTCCAATGAGCCTTCACTCTAGGATGGGGTATGGGAGGGGACAGAATGGGCAAAATGGGGATGTTCAGGGATTGGAGGATCTCAAGTTCTACACTGCAAGAGGGGGAATGAGAGCACGAGAAAAGTTGGGAATTCTCGACAGCATAGGAGATAGCTTTGGCAGCTGTGGATGCTGGGTCACTTGAAGTCATTGAAAAAATTCTACGATTTCGCTCAAGCCAAATTTTCCAGATGAAGTGGTGGAGGCAGACCTTCCATAGAAAGGAGACTCTGGGATTCTTGAACGGGGCAGGCCATTGAGTGAAGAGGTCCAGAAGGGATTTGGGGTGGGCCCATTGGATCTGAAAAGTAGTCAGCAAGTGACTCAACCCTTCTTTGGTGAAGTCGCAATCCACTAAAAGGTGGTGGACATATTCCCAACTGGATAGGCACAGGTGACACCTGTTCGGGATAGGGATGCCTCTTTTCATAATATTATTGGTAGTGAGGGCTTTGTTTTGAATAGTTGTCCAGGAGAAGAACCCTATCTTAGGGATGAGGTGCTTGACCCACACTAAGCTGAAGGGAATAGTGGGGATTTGAGAGTTGAGCAAGAGGGAGTAAGCTGACTTGACGGAGAAATACCCACTATCATTCCCTTTCCAAATGGGGTAGTCTAGGGTGGCTATGGTTGGAATGATAGTGGTTCGGAGAAAGCGGGATAAGAGGTTTCCTGCTCTGGTGATTTGGCCACCTTCATTGGTGGGAATAGTTTTCCATTTGCCCTGGTTGTCAATGTAGTCCATGACCTTGCTCCCCCACCTCCTTTCAAAAATGGGTCTGAGAATGGAGATTTCAGGGATTTTTGCAAGAGGTTTGTCTTTCAACCACGTGTCATCCCAAAAATTGATCTTAGATCCGCTGCCTAGCTACCATCGGGTGCCTTTGATGATGAGGGATTTGGCCTGAATCACCACCCACCAAAAGGCAGATCCATTAGTAGGGACATTGTCCTCCATCAGGGATATGTGTTGGAGATATTTGCTCTGAATGATGGAGACCCATTCCGCTTTGTAGTTGGTGAATATTTTCCATGCCTGCTTGGCAAGGAGGGCGAGGTTCATGTGTGCTGATCTCCTGAGGCTGAGGTCTCCTTGGGATTTAGGTTGGCAAACTCTATCCCAGCTGACAAGGTGAAATCTCTTCTTTTCCTCCGGGCCTGACCATAGAAAATTCTTTTGGATCTGCTCAATCTTAGAGTGAATGAAAGCAGGGGCCTTGAACACCGACATGAAGTAGACCGGGATACTTTGGAGGAAAACCATGGTGAGGGTTGCTTTGGCTGCCTGGGATAGGAGGGAACCCTTCCATCCTACGAGTTTGCATTTGATCCTCTCAATGACATTATCCCACATAGATTCTTTTGGGATTTTGGTGAACAAGGGAAGGCCCAGGTAAGAAGTAGGGAGATCAGCTATGCAACACTGAAGGATACGAGCAATCTTGCATTGTCTGCTACCAGGGGTGTTGAGGAAAAAACATTTGCTCTTTAGGTAGTTGATTTCTTGCCCAGCTGCTAAAGCATAGGTGTCAAGGATAACCTTTATGGATTTAGCTTGAAGAATAGAGGCTAGAGTGGCGATAATAGTATCGTCTACAAACTATTGGTGGGATAGGGGAGGGGAATTGGATGATGCCTTGAGCCCAGAGACACACCCTGTGGCACAGGTATATTTGAAGGCTCTTTCGAGGGATTCAACAAGAATGATGAAGAGGAAGGGGGATAGGGGATCTCCCTGTCTAATGCCTCTGTAGCTGGGAAAATAGCCTACAGTAGATCCATTAACTAATATAGAGAACCAAGGGGAGGTGATGCAGCCTCTGATGAGATCGATCCAATATTTGTGAAACCCAAACCTGGATAGGACTTTTAGGAGGAAATCCCTGTCTACCCTGTCAAAGGCTTTGTTGATATCCAACTTCAGGAACATGGCCACCTTTTTGTTACACAGGGTTGAGTGGAGAGTTTCATGAAGAGAGATGATGTTGTCGATGATGGATCTGCCTTCCACTGAACTGCCTTGATAGGGATCTATGATCACGGGAAGAATCTTCTTAAGTCTTAATGCTAAATATTTGGTTAGAATCTTGTAGATGATGTTGCATAAGCTTATTGGCCTGAAGTCCGTCATGGATCTGCATTGAGGGGTTTTGGGGACCAAGGCAATGAAAGTGGAGTTCATCCCTCTCAAAATGACCTTGGTTCGTTGGAGCTCAATGATGGCGTTGTAGATATCTTCCTCCAGAATATCCCAAAAGGTTTGAAAAAACTGGGGGGGAAACCCATCTGGCCTAGGGGCCTTGTCAGCTTGCATGGAAAACAGAGCAAGCTTGATCTCTTTTTTGCTGAGGGGCTGGATCAGGGAGGAATTCATCTCAGGGGTGACCACGGGGGGAATAATCTGTAGGAGGGCCTCTTGGGCTTCAAGGTGTTCAGGGGGTGAGGTTCCCATCATGTTGCTGAAGTAGGATGAAGCTTCATCTCTAATTTTGAAGATATCTCGTGAGACTGTGCCATCGGACAGAGTGAGCTCTTTGATCTTGTTTGTGCTTCTATTTCGCAAAGTAGAGGCATGAAAGAACTTAGTGTTTGCATCCCCATATTTTAGCCATAGGGCTCAAGATTTTTGGTGCCAGTAGGTCTCTTCTTTGGCCAGAACGTTATGGTACTCTGACAGGAGTTGCCTCTCCTCCTCCCGTAGTTGGGGAGTCCACTGATCATGTTGAATTTGTTGCTCGAAGGTTTTGAGCTTGCTTAGGATCTGCTCTTTGTTCTCAAAAATATTCCCAAACACTTCCCTGTTCCAAAGTTTGAGGTTTTCCTTGACTATTTTCAGCTTTTGGGACACTCGGGAGATGGCAGATCCGGGGAAGGGAGCCCCCACCATTCAAAAATTCTTTTCCTTAGATATGTGTGTTGGATCCACATGTTCTCAAATCTGAAGGGAGTTTTGAAGGATGGGGCTCTATTGGATTCAAGGAGAAGGGGGGAATGATCAGAGTCGATCCTGGGGAGAGAGGTGAGAGAGGTATCACCGAATATGGAAATGGCCTACTGGAAAAGGAAGAATTGATCCAGTTGGACCTGTATGTGCTTGGGTCTACTCTTTTGTTGCTCCAAGTGAATTGGCAGCCTTTAATCTGAATGTCCATTAGTTCATTTTCCGTGACAAAATCTTGGAAATCTAGGATGCTTTTGGAGGGAATAGAAACACCACCTTTCTTATCAGAGGGAAAGAGGGGGGAATTGAAGTCACCTGCTAACATCCAGGGGAGGTTGGAGAAGGCATCCTTCATGAGAGACAGGGATCTCCAGAGAGCAGCTCTTTCAAGAGGATTGTTGGGGGCGTAGATGTTGGATAACACCCAAGTGAATTGGTTTTCCTTGCAATAAAAAACCATATTCAACGTTCTTTCAGAGGAGGATATCACCCTACCTTCAAATTTTTCTGGATCCCAGAAACATAGGAGGCCCCTAGATGATCCATCAGCAGGGGAGGAAGCCCATTGATAGTTCTTCCACACTGACTGGGCTATGTTGTGGGTTCTAGAGGCATCAACTTTCATTTCTTTCAACATGAGAATGGTAGGCTTGATGTCCTTCCTAATAGTCTGTGCAAATATTTGTTTGCTCATACTGTTGAGACCTCTGATGTTCCAAGAGAGGATCTTCATCTGGAAACTTTGGTGGGTTTCTTGCCTCCCTTGCTCGGTAGAGGGGGAGGTTTGGGATTTTTTGCTTCATCCTTGGTCTGGTTGAACAGATCTGGGAAAAGGGTTGTCTGCACCCCATTGGCAACTTGATTATCAGTGTCTTTTTTTATTTTCTCAGATATGGTGGGTCTGCCCCTTTTCTTTTCACTTTCGGTGTCAACAGGGCCTCTTTTGCTTCTGGTGATGATGGAACTTTGATCCGTTCTGAGGTGGGTGGGACTTGAAGCATCCTCCATGGATTCAGCATAGGATTTGGTTGGGGATGGGGATTCATTCGAGGGGGAAAAGGGGGAACATCACCTCGAAGGGGAGGGTTTGCAACTTGAATCAGGGGTTTCGAGGTGGGGATGAAAGGGGGAGGGGGCGCAAGCAGGGGGGAAAGGATGGTCCCGATTTGGACGGGGAGTGGTGGGGATGAGGGAGAGGGGATGGGGGGTGGAGAGGGGCAGATTCGAGGAAAAGGACTTCATCATTGGTGATAGATAACGGTCCAAATATATTAGGGAAAGCAAACATGGAACATACCTGGTCTGAGATTGATGAGGGATGGCTGAGGAGCGGCTCCTGGTGGGCGACTTGCTTTCCTTTGACCTCTTTCTCCCGCCTATTGCCATAGGGGGCTTTGGGTCTTTCTTTGCGTATTCCCATTTGGGTGTTCTTTTGGGGAGGGGGGAAATTAGTGCTTGGTGCTTCTTTTTGGGGTCTGAGGGATGGGCATTGGGACTTGAGATGTCCTTGAGATTGGCATTCGATGCAAAATACCGGCTTGTTTTCATACTCGATTTCTTGGCACCATTGAAAATCCCCATAGCTAAGGTTAATGCGGGTTGGGAGCTGGGAAGCCAAGTTAGCATTGACACAAATTCTGGCATGAGCCATGCGTGATCGGGCCTTCATTGTAGGGTCGATGGCCACAACATCCCCGATGTATCCTCCAATCCCACGTAGGATATCTTCGTGATAGAACTGAATGGGAATATCCGGGAGGTGAACCCAGATAGGTGTGAAATTGATGTCTTGGGTTTGGGGGTTGAAATATTCCCCCCATTTTTTGAGGAACAAACTCTTTCTGCCATAAAACCATGGCCCTCCTGTGAGGATTCGAGCATAGTCATTCTGGTTGTTTAGCTAGATCAAAAAAACCCTCTGGATAGGGCCACCAACTGGAGGCTTCCTGTTGTTTGCCATTTGAACCCAACCCATTTTCTTATAGATTCCATGTTGGGTCTGCCCCCTACAAATTTCCCAACAAGGGAGAGGGATTCGATAGCCAGTTTCTCTGCCATGACTGAAACTGGGATAACTAGGGTTCCCCCAGAGGCGATCAGAGGGGGATGGGTCTTAGTCCCAGAAGAGCTAGGATTTGGAGTGCCTGTCACCTTCTCGAGGTAAGTTTGTGGAGCCGCATCCTTCGAAGGAGGATTGTTATTTGGGAGGGGGGGAACAAAACCCTTTTCCCACGGTCGATCATTGTTCAGGCTCTCCTTCCCACCAGGGTCTAGGTCGGGACCTTTTGGGTCATCCACCTTGGTAGCTGCATTCGAAGGGGGTATCTTCCCTTGTTCCAGGCCAGAATCTCATACCAGGTAAATCCCACCTAAAAACGCCAAATTTTTTGGGGTCATTTTTGTTGTTGTCATCGTCCGACAAAGGTTTGAATCTTGTCAAATAGACCGAGTGTAGTGAGAATTTACTACAAGCACCCTAGTAATTAATTAATTTTAATTTTAATCATTTCATCTATTTTTTTTGTAGGTGGAAAGTGTTGAGTTGGTTACAACCACACTGTTTTTAGTATCTAACAATCGTTCCATCTTTATTACTATCACACGTAAAGATAGACACAAATTTTGATTAAAGTTTTAATGTTTGTTTATTTTATTATGAAGCTAAGATGGTATAGATTATTTTTCCTTTTCCACTTGTTGTGGCTGATCCACAACACACCCCAAAATTGGGGACCCACCTTTTTTGCATACTTTTAGAGAAGATCTCAGTGACCCAGATGCTAAAAATCAAGAAAAAAGGCAAAGTTGCACTAAATGAAAAAGTGTCGCGATATCGCGACATGTCGCTCTATCGCTGGCAGAAAATGAAAAGTGTCACGATTTCGCGACATGTTGCGCGGTCGCTGGCAGAAAATGAAAAGTGTCACGATTTCGCGACGTGTTGCATGGTCACTGGCAAAAAATGAAAAGTGTCTTGATTTCGTGACGTGTTGCGCGGTCACTTGCAGAAAATGAAAAGTGTCACGATTTCGTGACGTGTTGCGTGGTCACTGGCAGAAAATGAAAAGTGTCGCAATTTCGCGACGTGTTGTGTAGTCGCTGGCAGAAAATGAAAAGTTTCACAATTTCACGACGTGTTGCGCGAGTCACTGGAAGAAAATGAAAAGTGTCGCGATATCGTGACATGTCGCAAAATCGTGGGTCAAACCAGTCAAACAGGGCAAGGCACTAAAAGCGTCGCGATTTTGTGACAAAAAGCAGCAAAGGGGCATGAAGCGAAAAAACGTCGCGATATCGCGATAGGTCGCGTTTTCGTGGCTCCAAGCAGCAAAGTGGTATGGAAAGCAAAATATGTCGCAATTTCACGACATGTCGCGTTTTCGTGGCTCCAAGCAGCAAAGTGGTATGGAAAGCAAAATATGTCGCAATTTCACGACATGTTGCGTTTTCGTGGACAAATATAGCATAAGCAGCCCGAAAGAGAAAAGCGTCACGATTTCATGATAAAAAGTAGCTAGATGGTATGAACGATAAAAAGCATAGCGATTTTGCAATAGAAAGCCGCAAGACAGATCCAAACGAAAAAACGTCGTGATTTCGCGACAGGTTGCGGCCGAAGGCGTACGGAGATGAAAAGCATCGCGATTTCGTGACATGTCACGTTTTCGCTGGGCAAGATGGTAGACAAGGCTGTTGGCTAAAAAACGTCACGATATCGCGACATGTCGCATTTTCACGGCCAGGAAGGCGGACAAAGCTGCATGCATAAAAAACATCGTGATATCACGACATGTCACGTTTCGCAATGAAAGTAAAGGAGCAAAGCTACATGCATAAAATGTCATGATTTACATGGGGCCGTTACAGAACATGCAAAAATATGCGGAACACATGGCGTACATGCTATAGAGGCGTTACAGTCAACAAAAATATCAAGCGTTTCGATATCGAACATGAATTTAAAAGCAACAAAAATGCGGGAATACAAAGCGATGCATTTTGGGAGGTGAAACGAAGCGACGCAGGGCAAAACAGAGAGCCGTGTCAGAAGTATTAAAGCAGAACCACAGGACAGGTTCAGGGGTCAAAAACCGCTGCGGGCAGAGTTGCAGTGCCTAAGGCGAGATGCCATTCTGGGCCTGCTCGGGAGTGTTTTTCTTCCTTTTTTGATGGTTTTGAGAAAACCAGAGTCTGCTATTGTAACATGATTTATCTTTAATGCAGGATGTTCAGAAATTTGTATCTTGTTGGCAAGAAAGGAGTCATTTTCTGCATGCAGGATTTAATGTTTATCTTTCCCCTTTTCAGATTTCTAGGCTTATAGGTGGAGTTTAATGCAAGTTCTCTTGGTTGCTTCATGCGAATTTCTAAGTCTAAAATCATGATTAAAACCCCAAAAACCAGCACTTAACTTATTTGGATTGTGCGTGTTTTGTAGGTTCAATAGGTTAGGTTGCATGTATGGAAACCTCACATCTTCGGTTTTGCCAGGACGGGATAGCATCAAACTGAATGCAATTTTAATTCATTTTTCTTTCACATTTTATTTTCATTTTTTTTCTGCACTTTATTTTATTTACAGGTATTAAAATAAATAAAAAATAAAAATCTAAAAATTTCAAAGCCTGAAAATAAAATATTTCCATTTTAGGGCATTTCATTAATTTCCATTCTGAAATTACAGCATGGTCATTTAAGGATCAAATCACATTTACTTTATTAGGGTTCAAAGAGCAATCATTAAATTTTCACAGTAAAATAAACCACAGTGCCCCTTGTTTTCAGTTACTTGCAACCACTAAGGTGTTCCAAGCATTTTAATTTAATATCTTTATTTGAGATTATTAATATATAGATGCAAAATGCTGACATGACAGGAACCTTGGAGAAATTACTTGTTTAATTTCTTTACAAGCAGAGGATTTAGAACCCAAATCCTATTGGAGAGTGTGTTTTCACAATCGGGTGAAAATACCACTCAACGGATTGGCGCTAGAAGGAGGGCATGAAAGGTTTATTTTATCGTGATTTTAGATGCTACGGGTTTATAATTGTTTAAGAGCTTTACATTGCTAAATATTCCAAGTCCATTTGATTAGCATCTTCGGCCTCCTCTAACACCACTCAACTAATTGGTGCTAGGAGGGCCGAACGGGTTTATTTTAGTGTTATTTAAATTTAATTTTTTTTTATGCTTTAGTCCTCTAACACTCATCGGATTGTAAAAAGGACGGCTTGAATTTATTTACGTGTTCTATTTTAAGCAATTCAGGTATGTTGTATATTATCCTAACACTTTTCTGATTGTTCATACAGAAATATGTGATTTGATTTAATTTTGAAAATTTTGGTCTCATGCATTTACTTAACATTTGATTTTAATAAGTACATCTCTTGGTTGATGCTAACTAGATTTTTTTTTACATTGCAGGTTGAACAGATTTGGTACTAAAATTACATTTTAAGTTCACTAATGACAACACTTGAGGAGAAAATGGTATCCCTAAGAAAAGAAATGATGTCTCTAAGAGAAAGAACGGTATTAATGATAGAGGATCATTATAAGGGTTTGTCTATACCTGTGGTACCCTATCAAATTCCTACAATGTTATTGGATTTTTTATGGTGTTTTAATCAAGAGGTGCCACTAGGATACTTGCAAAAACTGCATGTCTACAAGAATACATTATGTCAATTCCAGGTTTTCTATGAGGAGGTGGCTTGTAAGTTATTTGCATACATTTTGGATGATAAGCCATTCTTTTGGTATAGCCAACTACCCATGGAGGTTAGGACTTCTTGGATACAACTAGAAGCAGCCTATCTTTATCACTTTGGTAATCAAGATGACTTAAATAGGTTGCAAAATCAGTTTACCTCCATATGTAAGGAGCCTAATGAATCCTTGAGTCAATTTAATGGAAGATTTCGTGAGTTGCACTCCCAAATGTGGGAAAATTTTAACACATTAGAAGAGGAAGCCATGGAAGTATACCTAGGAGCCATACACCCCACACTTGCTTCACTCATTGAGGAAAAACTGAGTGGTTTGTCTTTAGAGAAAATCCATGAGATCTTGGAAGAGATAGAATGACAAGGTCTTGAAGAAGAAAAGGCACAACATGTTCACATGAGAAATTGTTCTTTTGATGCCAACCTACACCAACCATCAAACATAGCACCCTCCACTCTAATGATACCTAAGGTGAATGATCAAGGGGATGAATTTGAATATCCAAATCTTACAACCACTTTAGATATAGTTCACGAGGAGATGCAAATTGATAAGCCAACATCTGCTAGTGAGGATTATGCAAAAATGATCTCATTCATAGAGATACATGATTATGTAGATGAAGGGGTTCTAAATTCAACAATGTTTAATATATGTGATAGGATGGAACCCACCATAGAATTGAATGAAGTGGTTGAAAGTGAAATTGGAAGAAAACCAATAAATGAATTTGAAGATATGATAGAATTTCACCACTTGTTCTTGGAAGATACTATCGATGAGACGTGCACAATTAAAGATCAAGAAATTCTTCACCCTCCTAATTATGATAAAATTGAATCATGGGTTACTAATTTGGATGATGATAGCCTTACAAATTTGAATTCAAGAAATAACCCACTTTTGGAAATAATTGAACCATCTAAAGAAGGTGAAGATGAATTTGATGAGAAACACATTGATGAATTGGAAGATGTTGAAGAAGTAGTTGAACGTCACCACTTGATTTTGGAAGATGATTATTATGATGCTTGGAAGAAGTGGGAAGATTTCACTCATTCCAAAACTACTAATGAAACTTGTGTGCCCATTGATATACAGGACAACATAATCGCCTACTCAAAGGAAGATTTTACAACTCCTGTACAATTTGAGGATGTTTTGGAAGAAAGCTTCAAATCTCATCAAATTTTGGAAGATTATAATGATCCTATTGCCAAGGACAAAGCAGGAAAAGAATTTATGAATGAATCAAAAGATCATGCCACAAATATCATGGAATTTCATGCCATGGATTTGGATGACAATTTTCACAATGGTTGGGGGAGATATGATGATGAATTCTTTTCTCACATATCTATAAATGAAACTCATATTTTACTTGATATGCAGGATGTTGAACCTTCTACATCATACGAAGATCTCATATTCACAAGATTTGAAAAGGTGACAAAATTCGATCATGTTGAATTAAATTCACTGAAAGTGTGGATGCAAGTTTGCATGATGATTTTGAGGATTCACATGAAGAGATACCATGGATAGTGAACAAAGAATTATAACCAAATGACAAAGATATTGATCAATTGGAAGAAATTCAAATGAAGGATCATCAAGATGAGTCATGGGACATACGCTTTGACCAAGAATGTTTGAGGATTGAAAACGATGACTATGTTTTGAATTTGAATGATGAAAGGCCATTAAAGGTAAATGAAAAACAAGGTATAATTTTTAATCACACCTTTAATAACATGGTTTTAATGAATGGAAAAGAAGTTGATGCACTTGAATTGTTAAACCAAATTCATCAACAATTACTAATTGAATCTAGGATAAAAACTTTTAATGATCCTAATTTAGTAAACATCCTAGATGCTTGTAAATTGTTACCCAAATTTGATTGGCCTACGAATTTGGAAAATGATTTGGCTTTGAAATTTGTAGAAATAGGCTCCTACTTACAAAATTGCATATTTGAAAAAGATAGCCTAATTCTAAATCAAGGAGGGAATTATGAAGTTTACATTTTAAAGAATAGACATGATAAAATTGAAAATCATTTATTGTCTAATCATTCTAGTAATTTGATGCTCACCTATGGGAGTATTATTGGAACTAAATAAAATTGGTATGATGAGCATGGCAAGTGGAAATTTGTTGCATTGTTTGGTCTTGTCTTGTTTTTGTTGGATTCCCACAACATTTGGCATACATATCATGTTATATTTTTGTTGAATTGTTCTAACCATGTTTGGGATCCAGGAAAGAGATAATCCAAGCTTTGCATCATATTGTATTATATTGTACATTTGTATATAGATTTTGGTTTTTGGGTTTTGGTTTGTGTTTTCAAGATCATTTTTGAAGTTACTTTGGGTTTGGTTTTGGTTTGTGTTTTCAAATTTTCATTTTTGGGATTGCAGTTTGGTTTTGGATTGAATAAGCTTTAATTTAAAGTTGTGTTTTTATTTGACATGTTTTTCTATATAAAAAAAAAAAGTGATGAAAAAGTTTCTTTGAGATGCTAACTTATGTTCTAGATCGGGGAAATATGGAACATTGGAATTATGTGGTAGAAAGCTCCGTAAGAAATACAAACATTTTAATAGTATCGTTTGAAACTTGTGATGCATGAAGTAGTCAGTTTTATATGGCAATATTTCATTTGCAATTCAAAAGACAATGCATTCATATTACATCTCGCTTTGCACATGCATGCCATCTTAGTTGCATATGCATTTCAAATACAAATTATTAAAGTGTGTCAAATAAATAAGAAGAAAATCCTATTAAGGTTATAAAGGTTATGCTATCACATAAATAAGAAGAAAATCCTAAGGTTGGGAACTGAGTCTTGAGATATCCAGAACTAAGCATATTTTATACACATTACAAAAGATCTTGAGCAAAATTATCAAAACCTTGCTTGAAAGAAAAGGTTGGGCAAAAGAGGTTTTTCATGTCTATCCTATTATGCAGCATGATCCTTAAAACAGTGGTTTTGACCACTTCCATAAAGCTTAAAGCCTAAAATCAAAGTAGTAAGGATAGGGTTAAATCCTCATCGAACTCAGGTTGAGGATCCAACTCCCCAAAGCTTTGATTTGATCTACATAGAGTAGTAAAGATAGGGCATAAATTCTCATCTCACTTAGGTTGAGAATTTGATTCCCCAAAGCTCTTATGTCTCATTTCATGATAAGTCTTGGATTGGAAGGATCGTACTACTTGTCCTCTACAAAGGATGGGTAGTCATCCCCAAGGTCTAAGTAATAAATTAATATTTTCCATTTTTATCCAAAGCTTGGATTGGAAGGATCGTACTACATGTCCCTAGCAAGGATGGGTAGTCATCCCCAAGGTCCAAGAAGTAAAAAAATTAATTTTTCCCATCTCATATTTATATTGGATTGGAAGGATCATACTACTTGTCCTCTGCAAAGGATGGGTAGTCATCCCCAAGGTCCAAATAAATGAGATAAGTTTTGGATTATGGGGTTAAGTATGCCCATGCATGGCAACATGTCTTGTCTAAAAAACAAGACCACTAATTTTTTAAAGGGTTAGACTAGCATGACCATTTCTTCCATAATTGGTTAAATTATTTTGCTCAAAGTGAGGTAATGAATTCTAAATCAGAATAGTAAGGATAGGGTTAAACTCCCATCTTGGTTAGGTTGGGAGTCTGATTCCCCAAAGTTCTGATTTCACTTTCACTTACACATGGGTTCAAGATAGTAGGGACTCATAACCAACTTTAGGATATAATAAAGCAATTCATTATACATATAGTTGATCCTAAGAGGGTTTGATAATCTTGAATGTTTATGTATGATACTAGAAGAAAGACTATGCCTTTTATAAAAGCAAAATCTCTTAGCATATTTATTAGGTTACACAAATCATTCACAATCTCACATATGCATTCATGTAAAACTGATGATGGAATGTTGATCAATTTCAAACGATAGGGAATGAAACACATTGCACACATCGAGCTGATACTTAATGATTCTGATGATTCATGTATTTCTGATCTATGGGCATTTGTTTATATTTCTTATGTGCTAATGCTGGTTTCCAAGTTTGTATACTTCTAGGTTGGGTTCTCACTAAAATGCTCAAGAGCATTTGACAGCAGAGTCCCCATTTGTTGTGGCTGATCCACAACACACCCCAAAATTGGGGACCCACATTTTTTGCATACTTTCAGAGAAGATCTCAGTGACCCAGATGCTAAAAATCAAGAAAAAAGGCAAAGTTGCACAAAATGAAAAAGTGTCGCGATATCGCAACATGTCGCTCCATCGCTGGAAGAAAATGAAAAGTGTCACGATTTCGCGACATGTTGCGCGGTCGCTAGCAGAAAATGAAAAGTGTCACGATTTCACGACGTGTTGCGCGGTCGCTGGCAAAAAATGAAAAGTGTCACAATTTCGCGACGTGTTGCGCAGTCATTGGCAGAAAATGAAAAGTGTCACATTTTCGCGACGTGTTGCGCGATTGCTGGCAAAAAATGAAAAGTGTCACGATTTTGCGATGTGTTGTGCGGTCGCTGGCAGAAAATGAAAAGTGTTGCAATTTCGTGACGTGTTGCGCGGTCGCTGGCAAAAAATGAAAAATGTCGCGATATCGCGACATGTCACAAAATCGCGGGTCAAACCAGTCAAATAGGGCAAGGCACTAAAAGCGTCACAATTTCGCGACAGAAAGCAACAAAGGGGCATGAAGAGAAAAAACATCGCGATATCGAGACAGGTCGCATTTTCGTGGCTCCAAGCAACGAAGTGGTACGAAAAGCAAAATATGTCACGATTTTGCGACATGTCACGTTTTCGTGGCTCCAAGCAGCGAAGTGGTACGGAAAGCAAAATATGTCACGATTTTGTGACATGTCACATTTTCGTGGCCAAATACAGCATAAGCATCCCGAAAGAGAAAAGCGTCGTGATTTCATGACAGAAAGCAGCTAGATGGTACAGATGAGAAAAAGCGTAGCGATTTCGCAACAGAAAGTCGCAAGACAGATCCGAACGAAAAAATGTCATGATTTTGTGACAGGTTGTGACCGAAGGTGTACGAAGATGAAAAGCGTCACAATTTCGTGACATGTCACGTTTTCATTGGGCATGATGGCAGACAATACTGTTGGCTAAAAAACGTTGCGCTATCGCGACATGTTGCATTTTCACGACCAGGAAGGTGGACAAAGCTGCATGCATAAAAAATGTCGTGATATCGTGACATGTCGCATTTTCACGGTGAAAGTAAAGGAGCAAAGCTGCATGCATAAAATGTCGTGATTTACATGGGGCCATTACAGAACATGTAGAAAGATGCGGAACACATGGCGTACATGCTATAGAGGCGTTACAGTCAACAAAAATATTGAGCGTTTCGATATCGAACATGAATTTAAAAGCAACGAAAAGGTAGGAATATGAAGAGATGCATTCTGGGAGGTGAAATGAAGCAACGCAGGGCGAAACAGAGAGTCGTATCAGAAGTATTAAAGTAGAAGCACAGGACAAGTTTAGGGGTCAGAAACCGCTGCGGGCAGAGTTGCAGTGCCTAAGGCAAGATGCCATTCTGGGCCTGCTCGAGAGTGTTTTTCTTCCTTTTTTGCTAGTTTTGAGAAAACCAGAGAGTCTGCTATTGTAACATGATTTATATTTAATGCAGAGTGTTCAAAAATTTGTATCTTGTTGGCAAGAAAGAAGGAGTCATTTTCTGCATGCAGGATTTAATGTTTATCTTTCCCCTTTTCAGATTTCTAGGCTTATAGGTGGAGTTTAATGCAAGTTCTCTTGGTTGCTTCATGCGAATGTCTAAGTATGAAATCATGATTAAAACCCCAGAAACCAGCACTTAACTTATTTGGATTGTGCATGTTTTGCAGGTTCAATAGTTTAGGTTGCATGTATGGAAACCTCACATCTTCGGTTTTGCTAGGACGGGATAACATCAAACTGAATGCAATTTTAATTCATTTTCCTTTCACATCTTATTTTCATTTTTTTTCTACACTTTATTTTATTTACAGGTATTAAAATAAATAAAAAATAAAAAGCTAAAAATTTCAAAGCCTGAAAATAAAATATTTCCATTTCAGGGCATTTCATTAATTTCCATTCTGAAATTATAGCATGGTCATTTAAGGATCAAATCACATTTACTTTATTAGGGTTCAAAGAACAATCATTAAATTTTCATAGTAAAATAAACCACAGTGCCCCTTGTTTTCAGTTACTTGCAACCACTAAGGTGTTCCAAGCATTTTAATTTAATATCTTTATTTGAGATTATTAATATACAGATGCAAAATGCTGACATGACAGGAACCTTGGAGAAATTACTTGTTTAATTTCTTTGCAAGCAGAGGATTTAGAACCCAAATCCTATCGGAGAGTGTGTTTTCACAACTGGGTGAAAATACCACTCAACACCACTTTTGATGTTCTTATTTCATACCCAAGATTTTTGAGAAGATAATGGGAGGTCCAATGTTTAATACCTTGTCCAAGGTTAAGGTCTAAACCATGATATATCGGATAGGTTTCTCTTTAAGGAGGTCCACGGTTCAAACCACCACATACCTAACCACCACATACCTTGTCAGATTGAGGTCATGTTGACTTTGTCTAATATGGAAGACTAAGGTTTATACTGGCAATATCCAACCAACGATGTTAATTATTCCCCTGTGCATTTAAAAAAAAAATGGTGTTCTAAATTGAGATAAATAATATATTCTCATTTCATGAGTGTTATATTTAAATTTTACAATAATAATTATCACCAATACTATCATTACTAATAAATACATTAAGATTATAAGAATAGATTATGGCATCTGTTTATTCTTAGATGATCTTTTTACTATTATAAAATTCATTTCATAATATTTAATTTTTAACATAATCCTTAAATATTAATTGATGTTCAATAAAGTAAAATGTAATTTTAAAATTTTGAATGATTCAAAGAGTTTCTACACCTTTCAAAAAAAAAAAAAACAATATTCTATATGTAGCTATATGTAGGTAATAAACCAATCTTATATAATTCAATAAGTTAACATTATAAGAGTGAATTTTTTTTTATAAAAGTTAAAAAAGAAAAAAAAAATTGTATGTTTTCATAAGTATCTCTTGTATACTTATAAAAAAACAATGTGAAGGAGTTATCATCGTGAAAAATATTCAAATCAATAGTATTATCCTCACAATAATTATTAAAAGTATCAATACTAAAATGAAAGGGAACCAACAACGCACCATAGTTAAAAGGAACATATTAAGTAGTATACCATTAAAGAAAATATAGGTATTATTCCAGTAAGGGAATCATCAACAAAATAAATAAATATATAAGTATCACAACTTGAAACAATACATTCATTTGTAACGTTCTCTCTAAGTATCCAATACTTAATGATGGGCCTTGATCACCAACCAATGCATGCTTATAAAACTATTTGTCCTCATGCTTGATTTTTTACAAATTACTATCTTCTATTAAATAATTTATCAAATTTTAAATTTGTATTATATTTCCCTTTTTGAATTAATTAAATATTAAGTTCGGTAACCTCTCCTTGAAGTCATACTTCTTTTGTGTTGACAAAATGTCTTTTTTGTTACTTGTAGTTGTTGGGCATCATTGATCTTATCAAAGGTATCTTGTGGGATATTTTAGATTTCTTCTACTTCTTATTAGATATTGAAAAGAGGTAGATGTCACTAAAGTTAATAGTATAGTCATTACTTTATTTTTATCTCATAGCACATTGTTGTACATTAAACTAACAAAAGAAACTTGATTTTTTTTTTTATTTCAACTAATGAAAACATAAATGTCACCTTAGAACCAACACCAATGAAATTATTTAGTGTTATTGCAATGCTACATTTATGCTAGTTTGGTTCTTGGTGATGAATAAATATAATTAAAGGTAGTATCTAATGAAGGAACAAGTTGGGATGAAAAATGTTTGAAAGGAGGTTGACTTCCTTGGCATAGTAATCAGACCTCTATTTAGATAATATAGAAATAACAAAATGAAAAATCTTGAACTAAATGTTAATATGGTGAAAGCACCACTAGGTCATAATAATGACGTTGACACTTCAATCAATACCAATGCTTTTACTATGTGTAAAACAAAAAGCAATAGCACCATCGATCTACAATCTAGCGATGTTATTGCTTATAAGAGGAGAACAACAAGATTAAATGTAAGCTAGGGATAAAATTATGAATATTTACGAAGGGTTTTCCCTTGGAAGTATAAAGGCCTATTCAACAATAGGAAAATAAAGTTTTACTTGTTTAAGATGAAAATTAAATGATAAAAATGAAAGACTAGCTATATGCTAGTGCAAGATGCAAGATTAGCTAAATGCAATAAGATAAAGCTAAAAAATACAAGCACAAGGAAGAGTCAATAAGCAAGGATAAGGAGAAAGAGCAAGATAGTAGATTGTTTTATCCTTGTTGAAATCTTGCTAACTTGCTTGTTGATAGCACCTGAATTCTTGAGATTGAAGGCTTGATGCTTAGTGCTTGATGATTGCTTGTACACTTGATTACTTGAGAGCTTGTAGGCTTGATTGCTTGGAGAAATCTTGGAAACTTGATGCTTAAATGCTTGCAAGAATTCTTGGAGACAACTTAAAAGGAACAAGAGATTGAATAATTGAAGGATAAAAGCTAAGTGCTTACATGATTATGGTATAAGTTTTCCATGCTAGATGATTAAAAACCTATAAATTTAAGGAGATTTTGGCAAAGTTTTGCTACCAAAAAAATTGATGAAATGGTCATCCCAAGTACTGGTTTTATAGGTAACCATGGCTCCTTGGTAGAGGAGATGCATTGAACATGACATAATGGAGACATGATTGAAGAAGGTATGATTTTGAAAGGGATCAAAAGGGGATTAATGGAAAATCATGATAATGTAAAGTCTTGATCTTAGGGTTCTGTTGTAGGGGCTACAGATCAAATGGTGTGATTGGGTTCATTAATTATGGAAAAAAGAGACAAGAAGTCATGCCTCTTGATTCTGGCACATGAAAATCAAAATTACCAATAGAAAATAACACCACTAGTGCTTTCACCTCATGACTATTTCAGGTCAAAAATGGGTAAAAAAAATTGATTTTTTTTACAAAAGTGCTACTAGATCATGATAGCATCATCGATGCTATCACTTTTAGAGAAATAAATGCTCCAAATTTATGCACAAGGAAGATTGATTCAAATTGGTTGATTAAGAGACTGATTGATGAAAGGAATGATAAAATTGAAGGTTATCCTTATGAGAAAAATTGGGTACCTACATTTACCCTTTTTTGATGCATTTATTGTATAGTAAATGAATAAAAAACTAACACTGATACCCCACTTTTGAGAGAGATTTTTTGTTTCTTATGGTCAATGATGCTAGATGAGTGATGAGAAGACTTATTGCTTAGATGTGATGTTAAAAATTATGTTTTTATTGCATTAAATGCTATAATGTACTAGTGTGCCCCTTCAAGTTTTGGAAGAAAAATCAATTTGGACCAAGGAAACTCCACTTGATTATGATCCACACTAGTGTAGTGATAAAATATTGAGATAGATGTATGATTAAGATGGATAATGTTAATGATTAATAATTAATATTGCATGATTAGATTTATGACTAGACGATTAGAGAATTAGATGTGAGAATGCATTGATTAATTCTTAAAAATAGATTTGTAGACTAGATGATAATGGTGTGATTTAAGATAAATGTGCATGAATTAATATTAGATATGTTATTTAAGTCTTGATTAATAATTATTGATAGTAAATAAAAATATAATATGATGAGGCATGAAAGATGAAAGATATGATGATGGGAATATGCATGATGCAAGACTCTGTCAAGATGAGATGAGAGACACACAACATGCCCAAGAGGGTACCATCATAGTAAGCTCTTGAACCAAACTTGATTATTATGATGAATGTACCTATCCAATTAGGCTCAAACTCATGTTTAAGCTCAATTTTGGTATTGTTGTTCTTTTGATTTTGTTTGAGAGTGAGATCACCAACTTCAATGGAGCAATATCATACCTTTTTACTATAGGTATGCTTGATCCTTTTGTAACGACCTAAAAATCTAACCAACTCGAGAGAGACATTTTGTTTTGATACACTCGTTAGGGATCTACATATACCCACCTTACATAAGTCAGATATTTATTGACATAATACCTTATGATTAAGTTGTGTGTCTCATCTTTACGATGAGCCAACTTATCCATTTTAATCCATCAAAAGGGTACGCCTATCCCTATACCATACATAATTTTGTATATGTAGGTGCACTAAGCATAATACAAATAAGCTATCCATATCATATCCATAATGAGCTAAATTTTCATTTTTTAATCCATAAAAATGGTGCACCCATCCCTGCACCATACATAAGTTCGTCTATGTAGGTGCACTAAGTGTAATGCAAATAAGATATCCATATCATATCCATGATGAGCTAACTTATCCATCATTCATTGTAATGCAAATAAGATATTCATCTCATATCCATGATGAGATAACTTATCCATCATTCATTACTTGTGGTAGATGATTCATTGAATCTAAATCTAGTTGTTGCCTTCATGCATCTACCTAAGTTTAGGTCTTATTTGATACGAGGTTACTCGAAGTTTACTCCAAAAGGAATTCCATAATCCCTTAGATTACTCTATCTCTAACTAAGCTTCTAATCCGTAAGCATAAACATTAATAGATGTCATTTTCTAATCATCTAAGATTCATCATAGTAAGGACTATTCAAGAATATAAAATGCATATATTGTTTCCTTCTCATAACTAGATATCTTCTTCCTTTCTTTTGATTTAACAATTACATTAAATCTCTCATTCTGTTGAAGAGCAAACATCCTCAATAACTAAATATAGAAAGCAATAAATGCAAGGACAAAATATGAAGATATTCGATACACACACAACACATCATATATCCTAGGAAACCCTTACAAGAAAAACCCAGCTTCAAAACATCATTTTTATTGCATAAGTTTAGTTGTCTCCAATACAACTATATAAAGGAATCTCATAATTCCTTTTTCCAAAACATCAATACCAATATAATTACATAAGAACCCCATAATTCTTATGTCCTCAAAACATGAATTGTTCCTTTAATTCACATTACAAATTTGGTGAGGGAACCCCATAATTCCCTCAAATGAATTCCACATTCATTCTCCTAAATATTATCTCTTCTAAATACATAAGAACCCTATAATTATTATATCCTCAAAAACATGAATTATCTTTTACTTCACATTACAAAATCAATGAGGAAACCCCATAATTCCATCGAATGAATTCCACATTCATTCTACTAAAGATGATATTTTCTAAATGCATAATAACCCCATAATTCTTATGCCCCCAAAATCATGAATTGTTCTTTTAATTCATATTATAAAATCAATGAGGAATCCCCATTATTCCCTCAAATGAATTCCATATTTGTTCTTCATCTAATACCCCTTTTCCAAACTAGAATATTTCTTTCATCAATCACACAAAAGTACATTCATCATTCAAGAATGAAGCTCATTTATCATTCAATCCAACATAGAATGAAAGTCATTTATCATTCAAATGAATATAGAAATAACCATTCCACCCAACATAAAATAATCCAATATCTACTTCTATTTAGTTTTATAGAAGCATACCAAGAGAAGCCTATACTTCTCCTAAGAATAGATAACCTATCTAATCTTAGCCATACATTCAAAACTTAAATATAACTCTATGCATTCAAAATGTCTTTCTTTCATCAATCACAAAAGTGCATTCATCATTCAAGAATGAAAGTCATTTATCATTCAATCCAACATAGAATGAAAGTCACTTATCATTTCACAACACATAGAATCATCCAATACTCATTCTTTTAATTAATCAAAAGCCCATACTTTCAATTAATCAAAATACCCATAATTCATCCTTTCAATTAATCAAAAGTCGTTCTCAATCAAAAAGCCATTCTTTCAAAAATTCATCCTTTCAATTCACTCTTTAAACCAAAAAGGTCATTCTTTCACTTAAATAAAAGGATCATTCTTTTAATTAAGAAGTATTTCATTTAATAAAAATATATAATTCACAAAATAAGTTCTAATCAATTTTTCCACAAAATTGATCCTAGGTTATCATTCAATTTTTCCACCTATTTGCTTCCTAAGAATCATTCAAATTTTATATAAATAAATTTCGTAAGATTCATGCAGATTTTCTACAAATTTGTTTTCTAAAAGTCATTCAAATGATCTACAAATTTGTTTTCTAAGTTCCATTCAGTCTGTCGACAAAATTGATCATAAAATTTATTCAATTTATCCATAAAATTGATTCCTAAGTTTCATTTATTTTTTCCACAAAATTATTCCTAAGATTTTCTCAATTAATAAAAAAACCATTCTTTCAATTAATCAAAAGTTCATTATTTCAATTCAATTAATCAAAAGGTCATTCTTTCAATTCAAATCAAAATGCTATTCATTTTTTTTTCTTTCAAAATACCCCAAAATCCGTTCCTTCAATTAAATAAAAAAGGTATTTCTTTCAATTTATCAAAATTCCATTCTTTCTACTTTATCAAAAAGGTCTTTCTTTCAAATCATCAAAATGCCCATAATCCAATTAAAAAAAGTCTAATTTTCAATTAAATAAAATGCCCATAATCCAAATAAAAAAGCCTATCTTTAAATTAAATCAAATGTCCATAATCCATTAAAAAGTATATCTTTCAATTAAATCAAAGGTCCTTAATCTAGAAAGGTGGTTAAATCATACTCCAACAATCAATAGAATTATACTACAACAATCAAAAGTCTATATTTCAATTAAATAAAATGCACATAATCCAATAATTAAAAAGTATATCTTTAAATTAAATTAAAGTCCCTTAATAACGAAAGGTGGTTAAATCATACTCTAACAATCAACAGAATCATAATCCAATAGTCAACAATCAACTGAGTCATATAGCAAATCAAGCAAAGTTCAACCTTCAATCTGGGTCAAACAAGCAGCCAAACAAGTCAACACAATTTACCATGCCAACCACTAACACTCTAGCCTCCACCAAACGGTGGCTTTCCTGACCATCGCCTGATGGTCAAGGAATAAGAGGTTGCCTCCCCTATAATAAGTGCCAATGCACTTACACATGAGATATATGGACTAAACCCACATTATCTTTACAAAAAGGGGTTTTAATTCAAAGCTTCACCCTAAGAAACGATTGATTTCAATCGATCACACACAAAACAATAGCAAAAAACCAAACAAATATGCCATACCATGAGGTAGGATAGAGACAGGTCAAAAATCCCACTGTGATCAATAGAGGTTCGTAAAATACTAGCCAAGTGCCTAGGTGCTTGGCTACTATTCTAAGGATGCTTAGCTCCCTAAAAACCTTTTCTATCCCACCACACAAGGTGTTTGGGATAAATCCCTTCAACCTTTTATAAAGTTTTTTCCCACCCAAGCACAACAGACAATAATGGTGGTTCATGAAAGTCAACAACCAATCAACAAGGGTACACATGTCTATGGGGGAAAGCATCTCCAACTAACACTAGGTGGCCCTGTGAGAAGCGATCCATGACCACCACCTATGGTTGATTAGCTAAGATACCTAGCACTTATTAAGGTATGCTCAGGCTTCCCACATACCCCATGTGGGATATTTTAGTGGGAAGGCTTGATCAACCTTCCCATGCCTGTGCACTCCCAAGCATGAAGACACTATGCAATGATGATACTTTGGTGGTGGTCTAAAAATATTAAAATATAAAACCTAAGGTAAACCTTAGGTGAAGGTCAAATATTAGGTGACAATGATGGAGGAAGAAAAACACCATCCAAATGGATGATGGCATCTGTGAAATAGTAGGAGGTAAAAACAACGTAGGAAACTTCATTGGAAGTGGTCTAATATTTTACTATTTACAACACAATGAACATAATTTAATCCATATTGATCTTGGTTTCCTATAAGCAATGTTGGTCGATCAAAAAATGTTTGCATTTGAACCAAAAATAGAAACACGGACCCACCTCTACATAGAAATAATATTCATACGCATTAACAAATGGGTAGTAATATTTCCTAAGGTTCAATATTACCAGTTGATCATTCGTCTATCATTCATGGTATAAAATAGAGCACATATGTGCTCATTGTTGGTTAGGGCATACTTACCTCCAAGACATAGTCTACCACTGCGTGATTTGAACAAAGGCAGGGATACTGCCCAATTAGCCTATAATAGGGCTTCTTTCAAACAAGAGGTACAGACAAGCTCATACATCCATCATCTAAAGTAGAACATCTATTGGCCAAAGGGATTAAACAAAAATCTACAAATGATAAAAATAATCTCTAGTTTCTTACAGCAAGACAATGTTCTTCAATGAGAACAAATCCAACCATTTCAAGATCATAAGGAACAAAATATGTCCATATAAACAACATATTCATTTTTCTATCAAAGAAAACAAGTTATAGATTTGGAAACACCAACCTAATTCATCTCCTTAGGTGGTTTTATCCATAATCGCCTACTCCTGAATCCAAAAGCCCTCCTCATTTTTTTCTATGAGCCCCATTCTTCTTTTTTAATTTTTCGTTCTCCTTTCTCAAACTCCAAGGGAACATCCCCATACAAAGCACCATACCCCAAGGACATAAATGCTACATGTTTCCTCTTTTTCTAGGTTGGCTAGGGGATATACTTTTCATTAATACCAACCCCCTTACTTAGACCTCCTTGACATGGGAAAACTAATTCCCATTTTGAATTTCCAATGTTTTGATAATGGAACCACTTTTAAGAATAAGGATATAAAGATATCCTTGATATTCACAACTTAGGGGAAAGATCCTCCAAAATAGAATTCATTTTGTCTTAGATAGTTTGAGGGACCATCTTGAGGAAGATCATGTGGGATGTCCTCCATGTCATAATGATATTCATCAAAAATAAACTTGGAATAGGCTAGGATTAGGATATTTACAATAGAAAAATGAATAAATAAAGAGAAGCTAGGGTCTATGAGGAGTGATGACCTATTTTCATCCTCTTCATCATATTCCAATCCATTTAAGGAAATATCATCATCATGGGGATTTTTTTTGGGAAGGAAAGCTTCATATTTGCTATGAGATGACAAGGAATGAGAAGAAGGCTAACTATAGTTGATGATATAAACTATACAATAGTATCCTAGCCAAGCTTTATTCTATAAGGGCTTTTTGACGCCTTTTTTATACAAGCCTAGTCCTTTACCTTGATATCCTATATTAGAAAGCATTTTTTTTGGGATGGGATACAAGTTTGAAAAGAAGCATGAAACATACTATTGTTCAACCAAGAAAGGGTTACTACCATGGATTTTATCATCATTAACAATGCCGAAAGAAAAAAAAGAGAAAATTTTGATTTGCACTATTTTACCCTTGCTTCTAAAAGGTAAACCTAAGGTTCGAGGAAATAGATGAAGCTTGGCTAGGTCTAGAAAAGGTTTATCATTATATTGATTTATAATGTTAATGTTGGTTAGATTAGAGGCTTTAAATTTATATTACTTATTTAGGTTGATTACTTAATGTGAGATACCCAAATTTGTTAGTGATTTAAAGAGAATAAAAATATGAAGATGACTTAGAATATGACTTGATAAAAGGGTAAAGATGAGCTTTTGGATTGTTGACCTTGATCACTTGATAATAGGTAAAGGGATCAATGTTGAATGGAATATGATAATTATTACCATGATATTTATATTTGAAGCACTAATGAAGAATTTAAGGGATGACCCACATCATGTGGATCCATGGATTTCCAAGGATAATGTTGTAGGTTAGACCATAAGGCATGACATAGAATAGAGTGTTGAGAATGTAGGATCCAAATTTGAGGGTTAAGACTATATTTCCACTAGCCTTACATCCCCCATTATCAAACACCTTGATAACAAGATCTAATTTCTTCAAATCCTATTAGGTTAGCCCAAAATGGCTAATGAATGTTAGGGTACAAATGTTGAGACTAGAGCCATTATCGACTAAAATATGCTTGAATAAAGTGTCATGGATATTTCCCGTGATATACAATGGAAGCTCTTTGGCCATAGATGGTGAAAGTATATCATCCTCATAGAATGATATAGTCACATGATTAACCCCAATGGATTCCACCACAGAAGTGAGGTCATTGGTGATGAGAATTTAAGGAGCAACTTTTTTAGTCAAAATATTAAGTAAGATGTCCCTATGAGTCAGAGAGGTCTTAAGAAGCTTGAGAAGAGAAATTTTATCTTAGGTACTTTCAAGTTGTTGACACAAATCAAAATTACCCTTAGGTTTAAATTGAATTATCAATGGAGGTCCTCTAGGGGGATTTATTTTTACACGAAGGACCAAATAAGGTCATGAATGTTGCTCTATTAAGAACCTCTTCACTAGCTTCGATACCAATTTTTAAGAACCTCTTTTCTCACCCATAAAGACAATAACAATTTGTAGAAATATTTAAAACCCTTACTTATCAATGAATATAAAAGCATTCATAAATATGTTGGGAAACAAACAAATTAATTTAAAAATAATTCATAAAATATAATATTTGCAAATTACTCCAATTTATTGAAAATATAAATCAAACCCTTAAAGTATATCAATACAATACAATGCTCCTTATTGGAAGGAAACCACTTCTCACTATATCTCAATATGAGTTTCAATCATATACATTATTCTCCCTCAATATGATCCTCTTTCCTGTATTATATAATACTCAACTACCTACCACTATACCACTACCAATTTTCCACACGTGGGATAAATACATTTATTATAATATTATAAATGGGAATCGATCCAAAATATTGAATATGAAAACTTCTCCCTAAGATGTTATGGCTATCAACATATGGCTACCTAAAGAAGAGATGCATGGTCATTCGATCATTGCTATGATTCCTCCTTGGTATAGGAGAAGGCCCTACATGAAAATGATTCAAAACCTTCAAATGTCCTAGGTAAAAGAAAGAATCTCATCCTCTAGATGCACAAATTGTCCAACAGGAATCATATGAGCAATAAAAGACTCAACCCCAAAAGGAAAATTTTAATTAGATCGTTGATAAAATCTAAATGGTTACTAAAGACCATCCAGATGGTTCCATAAAAAATATTAACACCTAATTTTGTATTCTTGAAGCTAATTATGAAACAATCGATGATGGTCAATTTTTTGAAAATGAAGATCCTAAAAAATGTGTTGCAACTAGATATTACCTTAGGAGATTGAAGTACACAAATGCATTCTTACCATTAAAAGGAGGAAGAAACTATACTAAAAAATAAAATAATCAAATTGGTTTCCTCTTTGATGGAAGATTTTTATGTTTATTTTCCTTCTATATGTTAAAGTTATGTGTCATGTAGGGGTTGTTCTTGTTTTTAGTTCCTTATAAAAACAAATAATTATGGAAACTTAGTAGTTTGAGGAATATGGAGAATATCTAGAAATGTAATTAAAGCAATCTAATATTGTATTTTTGTAATGAGAGTGGCCCCTAATAGAAGCCACACAACTTATTAAAAAATATTAAGTATAATATTAAGTTTCAATATTGGGTACATAACATTATCATATGAGGGATTCTTGTGTTGTTTCCTTGTTACAACACAAAAGGAAGAAGATTGATCATAATAATGGACTATCCCTACCATCATTTCGTTTGGATGTGGGATGTTGTTGTAGTGAACGCTATATTATACCTTTCAATTTGTATTATGATTAGACAATGAGTTTTGGAAGATTCCAAGGTCCTAATTAAAAGAATTTTGAGAAATAGAGCCATTTAGAATGACTTGAACTTTATAAATTAGGTCTTGTATTATGTTCCTAAAACTCATGCACTTATTCATCACATGATCGTTAACATAATGGAATGCATAATGCTTATTAGGGTATACCCAAGGAGATTTTTTAATTCTAGGATCTCGAGGCTTAGAAGGTGGAAGCTCCACCATTTTGGCTTTTAGAAGTTGATATAGGATGGTTGAATGAGGTTTTTCTAGTTGGAGTACTTCCTCCTAGGTTTTGATTGTTGGGATTGTCCTAAGACAAGGCTTTCGAGGGTCATCATAGCACTCATGTTGTTTGTTTGGCACAAGTTTGTAACTCCATCACCTATAACATGTTTACTTTTGTATTTACCATTCATGTTAGAGGAATACTTATTTTCCTCCTTATAGGATTTAAATTTTAATTATCCTTATTTTAGGAGGGAAATCTCTACTCTCTTGACCATGTCGATTGCATCTTCAAAAGAATATACATTGGCCATATCTAAATGGTATTCCAATTGCTCATTTAGGCTATCTATTAACATGTCTATAAGGTCTCTTGGTGGATAGACATATTGGAATCTCCCAATTAGGGCTCACCACCTTACCAAAAAGTCAATAAAGTTCTTATGTTTTGATTATTTGAGATTATATAGGTCACTAATCATGATATTTTTCTCAATACAAAAAAAGAGTTGCTTGGCAAACATCTCAATAAGATCCCTAAATATTTAAATGGAATGCCTTGGAATTTGGTAGTACTAGTCCAATGTGGGGCCTCTAAGGTTCTTGGCAAAAATTTTAAGTAGCAATATTTCATCAAAGAAAATATTGCTACAAGTAGTTCTAAACAACCTGAGATGGTTGATAGGATCTTCCTTCCCTTCGTACATTTGAAACTCAGGAGTTTCAAAGTTGTAAGGAAAGGGATGACTACATAAAAAAGGATTTAAAGGTTGGTTACACAAGTCATTATAAGAGTACTTGTGACTAGAGTAAGTCCCTTGGATTATGGTCATTTTTTATTTCAACAACTCTAATTAAGAGGTTAGAATAAAGTTCAAAAGAAATTGGATTTGATTACATAAGAGGTATGTATTGAGAGACAAGAGGACCTTGATAATTGAAATGAGAACAAGGTTGATGTACTTAGGCATACGATGTTGATGTTGGCATTTTATGACTTACTCCAAAAATATAATGGATGAGATATTATAGAGTAGAGTTATGAGTGAAACCCATACTCACAAGTTTTGAGATCAAATGGAATATTATTGACATAAATATTAGAAGTTGGGACATTTAAGGGTATATCTAGGTTAGGAGTGTAGCTTGCTTCCACTTGTTAAAATAGAGAAAAACTCACATTGCCCTATAATAGTTCTTCAAGAGAAAGTAAATATGGGTGATATCTCAAGGATGATGGAATGTTTTGCATCCTAACATCTACAAAAGTGGTGATGATAGGATGATTAGAATAAATAAAATTAGATATTGATGCATTAATATTTGCACTTAAGAATAAAAATAAGGATCCACTTGACTAAAATATGAAGGATTAGATCTAGGTTATTGTGGATGGTCCAAGAGTGAAACCTCCCCTATAGAAACACCTAGGACATCATGAATTTTCATAAGGAGGGATTCCATGACTTCCCTATGTTTTTCAATAAGGAAGCCAAGTGAGTAGCAAATTTAGAAATCACTTTCCCCTAATCATCATGGACAGGGATTATATAACCTAAGGAGGAAGTACCATTATTGTCTTCTTCAAATTTAGGGTTCTCAAAGGTGGGTTGGTCCTTAGGATCATCCACTAAAGGGTTAGGGTTCATGGCCAATTGATGAGAAACACTATGAGTTAGGTAGCATTTCTTGGCCATCAGTTGGAAGGAAAGGATGGTTGAATTAATTAAGTTTTGAAGTTAATAGGGATTATTAGAGAAGAAATAGAAGATGTATTTGCAAACTTATATCCCCTTACCTCGATATCTCCACTTGAATGCTTAATCTTGATGATTGATTATAGACTTTATTGGACAGTTTATTGGATTCCTGGAGACTTGCTTGCAAGATGCAAGTTCTTGAATGCTTGCAAATATGAGATCTTTAATGCTTAAAAGTTGATCCTAAGTGCTTACAATATTATGGAAATATTTTGGCATAATATTTCCATGTAAATTGATGTCTATGATTCTAAGGGGATTTTGATAAAGTTGTTCTACCACAAATACTTGATGAAAAATGCCTACAAGTTTTGATAGAGTTTTTTTGCCATAGAGACTTAATGAAATGGTTTCCCCAATTGCTGTTTTTATATATAGTCATATCTTCTTGGAGGAGGAGATGCATTACACATGACAAAATGGAGACATAATTGAAGATGGTGAGAATTTTAAAGGGATAAAAAGGGGATTAATGTAAGATCATGATAATAGAAAGTCTTAGTCTTAGGGTTATACTATAGGAGCTATGAATCAAAAGGCATGATTGAGTTCATTAATGGAAGGTGGATTGAAATAGACAAGAAGTTATACCTCTTGATTTTGGCATGTGACAGTCAAAAGCATCGAAAGGTGATAATCCCATTGGTGATATTGTGCTAGAGCTATTAACTCTTGATTATTGGAGGTAAAACTGGGTAATAAAATTTAAAAAGTTTTACAAACGTGTCACCAAATCATTTTAGTGCCTCTACACAATCACTTGTGCCCTGACATTGTTGCTTTTGGAGCAATAAATATTCCAAATTTGGGTACAAGGAAGGTTAATTCAAATTAGCTGATTAGAAGGATAATTGAATAAAATAATGGTAAATGTGAAGATTAGCTCTACACATAAAATTGGGTATCTATATTTTCCCCTTTTTGATGCATTTTTTGCATAATAAATGTGTCAAAAATTGACATAGATATCCTAATTTTGAGATAGGAAGATTTTATGTTTCTTATGATCGATGATGCTAGATGAGTGATGCAAAGATTGTTTAATTAGACTTGATATTAAAAGTTGTGTTTTAGATAGTATTAAATATTGTCATGCCCTATTGTATCCACTCAAGTTTCAAAGAGAAAATCAAGTTGAATTGAGGAAACTCAACTTGATTATGATCCATGCTAGTGTAGTGATGAAACATTGGGATAGATGTTTGATTTGGATGGATGATTTTAGTGATTAAAGAATTATATGTGAGAATGTATTTATTACTATTTGAAATATATTTGTAGATTAGATGATGATGGTTGATTTAGGATTGGAGTTGCATAGATTAAGATTAGATATGTTGTTTAAGTCTTGATTACAGATGACTGATGGTTAAGGAAAAGATAATATGATAAGATATGAAACGTGTTATGATAGACACATGATATGTCCATGAGGACACTGTCATAGTATAGATATTTTTTTATAAAAAAATATAATATACTATATACAGAGATATTTGTTCAAGAAGACTTTAGTTAGATTTACCTAGAGTACATTTAGTTAGCTTTTGATTTGTATAAGGGGAATTTCGTTAGTTTTTTTTGAAGGACTTGTGGTTAGCTTTGAGATTTTCCTAGGGGAATTTAGTTAGCTTTGTTCGAAGGACTTCTAGTCAGCTTTGAGACTTTCTTAAAGGGACTTTAGTTAGATTTTTTTGAAGGACTTCTAGTTGGCTTTGAGACTTTCCTAGGGGGAATTTAGTTAGCTTTGCCCAAATAAATTCTGGTTAGCTTTGGGTATTTCCTAAGAGGAATTCAGTCAGATTTTATCAAAGGAGTTTTGGTTTGCTTTACCCAATTGAATCCTTAATTTTTTCTTTACCTAGAGAATTTATTGATTCAACTTTGCCTAGAGGACTTCGTGATATAAATTTACCTAGATGATATATTTATAAGAGTTTTATCATTTAACAAATTCCTCAAGGACTTATGCCTTGATTTTAAGCAATGACTAAAGGAATTATACCTTACCTTTAAGAAAATGCTTAAAGGAATTTTATTTAGATTGATTTACCTCATAGATAATTATCATAGAGGAATTATGGCTGATCGGTGTGGCAATGAATGATGCCCCCAATTGGGAATACTATTTTATTGTTGACCAATTGCCCTCATGAGATATGTGTGGAAATACAACAAATTATGATATGATAGGACTATCAATACATACAAAACCTCATAGTATTCATCATATATCCATTGGAAAAATAGAAGAATTTGGTTTGAATTTTCCATCAATGCCTACAAACCTTGTAGTGTTTATTATACAACAAGGGAGTTGTTTGAAAGACTTGGTAGGTATAGTTTCAGACAAATTAGAATGAGCTATATATAAAGTGATGAGTGTAATGAACCTCTTCTTCTCATGCAAATATTTCACCTTAAAATTCTTAGTGCAGAGTTATACTAAGATAATAAATTTAGTAGGGTGGGAGAGGGAAGAAAGTAGAGAGGGGAGGGCTCTGGTCCCTCCCCTGCTCCCCCTCCCAAGGCTCCTGGTTCCTGCCCAGTTCCTGGCTCAATCTAGGTCATCCCTCCCGGGGAGTGGTTTTTTGCAGATGATCTCCTGGGGGGAGATCCTTCTCCACTATCTGCGCCCCTCCCAACCGGATAGGGTTTCCTTGGTTGTTTTTTCAGACTAGTGCTTCCCAGGGATCCCTGTTTGGTTGGGGATCCCTTCCATTTTTCCCTCAGGCTTCCCCCTGGGGTTTTTTGCAGGTTATTCACGTGGATCTGGTCCCATGCGTTTCTCGGTGTGGTGGAGGTGACGGTTTAGGGTTTGGACAGCTTCCCCTTTTTCTTGTGAATCCTCGGTGGGCTCTGTGCTTGGATGGGATTCTTGGTCCCTGCTGCTGGGATCCTCTTCTGTTTTCTCGGGGCGGGTTCCTTATGGTGCAACTCTCTGGTCACTTCCTGATGGGTTGGATCCTCTCTGTGCTGGCTGTCGGCTTCCTGCAGGATGGCTCTCGCTGAATGAAATGTTTTCCCAATGGGCGGGATGGTTTCTCCACAGGGCGAGATCCACCAAATCTGCCAGTTTTCTCGCGAGGCGAGATCCTTTCTTTTCTGCTGGTTTCTCAGATGGCAGGATTTCCCTGTTGCTTCCCGCTAGGCGGGACTGTTTGTGGTGGTTTTGACTGCTTCCCGCGAGGCGGGATTTTATCGTAACGGTTTTTCTTTGCTTCTTGTCGGGCGGGATCTTCTCGATGGTGGTTTTTGGCTACTCCCCACTGGGCGGGATCTCCAAAACTTCTTTCTTTCTTATTTGTTTGTTTCCCGCTGAGAGGGATTGTTTCATGCTTACTGTTACCGCTAGGCGGGATTTCTGTTTTGGTGTTCAGTTTCAAGGGATTGATGCCCTAGGCCCATTTCTTATGTAATCAGGTTTTGGGATCCTTGTTAAAACCCGCTATAAATACAAACACTATAATTAACAAAAAAAAAAGATAATAAATTTAGTGCCAAAGATAATTCTTATTATTATTGCACATAGTATTAATAAAAGTAGCACTAATATCATATATCCAATAACATAAGCATTCATTAAATGAAACATGGAAATATAAATAACAATAATTGCAAGAATTTGAGATAAGAAATATTACTATTGTGGACCTCTTCGAGGGGGAAACCTCCTTATAAAATATGAAAATTATTCACTAGCCCATGAGGGTTACATCCTTCCCATTTTTTAATAATTACAAGCATATTTATTGACACTTTATGATAATATTCTATGACAACCAACTATGATAGTATTCTATGATAATATTTCTAACTACCTGTTCTATGATAGTTACATTCATGATGCCAAGTGGTTACATTCATAATTCTATGACAATAAAATGTTTACATACATGATTTTATATCAAAGTAGCTATATACATAATTATATGACACACTCCTAATTTAATATATGGTCCACTTCTAACTTTGTACATGGTCCACTTTACATACAATATCATATACCCCTATGATTTACAAGTATCGAGTATGTAACATGCCAACCCACTTAAAGAAGCTTTGTCTTCAAATTTGAAAGGTAGGGAACTACTATTGAAAGTCTTGCAATAGCTCCCATGTGGCATATTCTAATTGCAACCAATTCTATTGCACCAACAATTCAGTGATATCACAAGAGCAAAGATATTGAATTATACAATCTAGAATGGTTGTAGGCTACAAAAGAATGAATTCCTCTTCATCTAACTTAGGAAGGATTGTTTGTGTAGACACCAAAATATAGCCACTTGTCATCCATATGTGTCCTCCAATCATAGCCACCCATTATATATATATATATATATTTATGTATGTATGTATTTAATTAATATATAGATATTAATATTTTATATATTATATTTATATATATTTAATTATATATATATATATATATATATATATATATATTTATATGAATTAATCCTAGCCCTCCGCCAAATTTTAATCTCAACCATCCATCCATATCAATCCATGCCACTTACCTAGATTTAATTTCCATCCTTCATGTTTTAATATCGACTGTTCATTTTGTGTCATCAATACCATAACATGTTCAAGGGAAGATTATGAAAGATGAGTCATTTTGATGAATCAAGACCCTAAGCTCTCCTAATACTTAAGCACCCTAGTTCATAAGAGTTTCTTGGAGAAATCCTTAAGCTCTCATGAACTTCTACCCTAGCCACTCTGCCATCACCTTCATTGCCCATTGCTGGAATCCCCTCATCCTTTTTCATCGTTGCCAAACCTATGCAGAACTAGATCTGGTTCTACGATATTCTCCTCAAACCCCAAATGCCACCCAAATCTAGCTAAGAACCTCTAGGTATTTTTGGAACTCTCTAGTGCATCCATAGACATCATAGAATGCCCCTATGTGTTCCTCATAGCATATCTACAGTTCTCCAATCCTCGAGTGTCATTTAGGCATCCTCATGACCATCATCAATAGGACCAAAAATAGAAATTAGCATTTGATAAGGTAAGAATATTCTGTGCACTTATTTTACATTCTTACACTTTTGCTTTTAGTATTACATTAAACATCTAGGGTTTTTAGTTGTTTTATCTTTTTGAGGGCCTCACACAGTGGAGCCATTGTAGGTGATTCTAATCTCATTTTTTTTGTTGTCTCTATTTGTAGGTAGATGAATAATTTATCTAGAAGCTGTTGAAACTAGGATGGCCATCTAAGGATACACAAGCCCACCTGCAACCTCGTTTGGATTGAAGATGAGCGTGAAGACACCAATTGTGTATTAACCTAGGATTTCAAAGAACCCTAGTATTTGTAAATTTATATCACAAAAGCATTGTAAAACCCCATATTGGGGCACATTGATTGTATCATTTTGAGATCCACCCATGTTAATAAAAATCTTATTCATCTTGTGCAATCTTGTGTTATTACTATGTTTTTGTTACTTTATCTTTTGTATTGGTGTTGTTCAATTTTGATTTACAAAATGGTGATGACGGTGGAACCCCCAAAGGGTTCTTCATGCTAAATTAATTTATCACTAATTTTTATTTTTGTTTTCAATTTGCAGGTTCCAAAAATTTGATCGCGCAATTTTTGCAAAAATCTAGGGTTTCTAGAAAGTTGTAAATTTGATCAAAGGTTGCACAGATGCCCTACAAATTTGGGGGATGCCCTACAACATTCAAAAACACCCTACAATGTTACAATGGCTCTGGGGTGCATTTCATAGAGTGGGAAATAAATACATAGTCTTCTTGGTAAGCCTGCTTTAAACCCTAACCCATTTCTGTCTTCATTTTCTTGCTTTTTATAGTAAAATCAACAAAAAGAAAATCATTTATTTTTCTGTTCAAATTATTTACATTTTTATTTGCATATTAGGTTTACATCATTGCATTCATGCATTCATAGGAAATCAATTTTTTTTTAGTTTTTAGTTTTTGTTTTATGGGGTATTCATTCACTATTTTTGTATGTTGTTTGCATTTGAAATTACAAAAGAATTACTAGTTGCATAATAGGGTTGAAAGCCTCTAGTTTTACTTTTCTAAGTTGGAACAAGACCACAATACTTAAGCATACTCCTACTATTGGAATCACTTGATGATTCAGGGTAAAAGAACTAGGTGAACCCTCCACTTTTGAAATCACTTGATGATTCAGGGTGGATCTTAAGTGGTGTACCCCTAAGTTCTTTTGAGGAGCTTAGGGTTCATATTCTTGGCTTCTAAATTAGACGAGTGAAATAGGTGTATTTTTAGCATTGAGTGAACACAATATATAACATGGATTGTAAAATGAATCACACAAATTACACGTTTCACAATAAAAAAAAGTGAGTTGGATTTCATCACCAACCATTGTTTGAGATTTGGTGATGGTGGGTTTCATCTCCATCCCTCAATCTCTGCCCTTAGCAACCATAGCCACCCATGAGCAAACTTTTTGGATTTCATCACTAGGAAGAATCTCATTTACCATCCAACCATATATTTTACCTTGCATAATTTAGATTAGCACATTTATAGCACACAAACCCTACAAAACAAAACAAAAATATTAATTTTAAAAAATCAAAATAAAAAATATGTTGCAAAGCATAGGGTTAAAATTGCTTGTTTGATTTTGTGTTTTCTTCATTTGCATTTTCTTTCTACACATTCCACACACTTCATTTTGTACTTGAGTATGTGTGCCTACCACTTTATTTAGGTAATATACATAAAAATTTGGATGAATCTTAGATATTGTCGGTAACTCTAACTTGTAAGTAACCTCCCCTATTCGTTGTAGTACCTTGTAGGGCCAATAAAACCTGGGTGTCAGTTTATGTCGACCCTTTTGTTTTGAAGACATATATTTATAAGGTTGAAGTCAAATGAATACCATGTCACCCTCGATAAATTCCCTCCAAGTTATGTGTTTATCTTCCAATTATTTCATACTATTCTAGGTGGTAGCTAAATTCTATTTTAGATATGATAATAATTCATGCCTATGATTAAGAATTATGTCAACTAATTCCACATTTGAGTTGCCTATCAATTAATAAGTGAGTGTTGGGGGTGGTTGACCATATACTACATATGATATCATCCTTGTGGTTGTGTGAAAAATGGTATTGTACCACCATTTGGCTAACAGAAGCCATTGGTTTCATTTGGATTGGTTATCCAAAACAAAACATCAAAGATATATCTTGACACATTTATTTATCACCTTCATCTAGCCATTAGTATTTGGGTGATAGGCCATGCTTCTTTTTAACTAGGTCTCCTAAATGTGATGGAGTTCCTCCTAAAAGTTACTAGTAAACACCTTGTCATGATCACTGACTATGGTGTGTGGAATCTCGTAGAGCATAAAGATTTAATCCATGAGACTTTATGCTACTATCCTGGTAGAATAGGGATGACCTAAGAAAAAAAAGTGATCATACTCGATCCATCGATCCATGATAACTATTATAAGTGATTTACCTCTAGATAGAGGAAGTCTTTCAGTGAAGTCCGTGGAGATGTATTTCCATAGGGACTTGAGAATGGAAAAATGTTGAAGTAACCCTGGTGTATTGATTGTTTCCCCTTTTTGGTGTTGAAAAGTATCACAACTATCCATAAACTATTTGACATCAAAATTCAACCTAGGCTAGTAGAAATTGTGCTTTACTCATTCATAGGTTTGCAATAAACCTATATGTTTCCCTATTGGAGAAGAGTTAATCTCTATGAGAATCTATAATTTTTTGTTGTGAAATGGGTGGAATAATAACTTGATGCTTATAGCATAATTCTCCCTACTTCCATAAGTAATTGGCATAGTACCTTACTATTATATGTAAGTATTGAATGATATTTGCAAGTGTGGAGTCTTCCTACCATTTTGACTTAAGTGTCTCTCACCAATTAGCCTTAAAGATAGATACTTTATATAGAATATCTTATGTGTCAAGTAGTCCAAAAAGAGCATAAGCAAGCACATTTTTTTCCTTGTGATAGAATATCTCATAATCATATACTAAGAACTTAGTAACCCATTTTTTCTACTCAAGGAAAGAAAACCTCTGTTTTAAGAGGTACTTAAAGCTACGATGACCTATCTTAATAATGAAGTGTCACCCTAACAAGTATGATCACCAATGGAGTATGAAAAATATGATAGCCATCATATCCTTCTCATAAGTTGATTTGGTGAGATTCTACCTTGACAATGCCTTGCTTATGAATGTAGGTGGATGACCTTCTTGCATAAGTACCACCCCCCATCCACTTTAGCAATGTCACTTTTGATGTTAAATATTTTGGAAAAATCAGGTATGGCTAAGATTAGTGTGCAATACATGGCATCCTTAAAAGTCAAAAGAGTCTACTAAGTTGCACAATTACATGCAAATGCATTTTTATGAAATATAGCTATCAAAGGGGTTGCTATCTTCCCATAGTCCTTAACAAAATTTTGATAATATCCTATAAGGTTGAGGAATCCTCAAAGGCTCTTCAATATTTTGGGTTTGGGTCACTCCTTGGCCTCAATATTTACTAGATCTATGTGGATGCCATCTCTAGCCAAAATGTACCCCAAATATTTTACTTTAGTTTCCCCAAAGGTGCATTTATATTGTTGCAGGATATTCAATAATGGATCAACACATTGTAGGTGCTCTTCCCATGTTTTATTGTAGATTAGTATGTCATCAAAAATGACAAATGTAAACTTGTGTAGATAAGGTTTTAGAACCTTTTTCATCAAGCCTTGGAAAGTCAATTATGCATTAGAGAGGCCAAAGGGAATGACCAAGAACTTGTAATGCCCCTCATGGGTCCTAGGGGTGTTCTTATGAATGCAAATCTGATGATACCCTAACATGAGGTCCAATTTGATAAAATATTGAGTACCATGCAGTTCATACAATAAATAATAAATAATAGGGATGGGGAACTTATCATTTATGGTTATATTATTGAGTTAAAAAAATTCCACACACAATCTCCATGATCCATTCTTCTTCCTAGCTAGTAATATAGGCGCTAAAAAATACTTGTGCTTGGGTAGATTAGCCTTGTGTCCAATAGTTACTTCACCAACTATGCAATCTCATTATGGTGATAGGGGTACATGTGTGACTAAATGTTTAGAGGTCAAATACAAGGAACTAAGTTGATTATATTAGCTTCTAGTCAATTGGGCAATAGTTGTTTAGGCTTGATGAAGACCTATTGATTTTTAGTTAAGACGATTGACAAGCCTGAAGGTATTCTTTCATCCTAGATGACACACAACTATATTTGGAAAAATCTACCCACAATTTCCTTATGATCCTTATTAATTATTATATGCATCTAATGGGATGTTATAATCTAGGGATTGTCATATTTTAATCCTTGAATTGTGTGGGTTCATTTATATACAATTAATAACATCCAAAATTCTAAAAATTTCCAAGACATTATTCCCAATGTTTGTAGCCAAGGGAAGCCCAATACAATATCCACTCCACCCAATGGGATTGCATAGATATCAGTCTAACATTGATAGTCACCTATGGATAGACAAGCATTTTAACACCTTTCATTACAAGTCATGATATCCCATTAGCAAATTTTACCTGGACTTGATCATGACCATAGATGAAACAATTTGCTCTTTTGATAATGTTGGGATCAATAAAATTATTAGTGCTACTAGAGTCTAATAGGATCAAAATTTTTGAGAAATCCTTGGACTATAATGAATTGGGGTGTTGATATTCTTGAAGTGGTATTCAAAGAAAGGGTGTGAATCTCTTCTTCATAACTATTGGTTGGATGTTCTACATCCACTAATTCTAGTGACTCTTATACTAAATCCACAAATTCATCACTTGTGTTTATATAAGAATATGAAGTACTACTCATATCTAGAAAGTAGAGGTGTTGGATTTTGCATTTGTGTCCTATGGCCTAATTTTCATCATAGTTATAAAAAGTATTTGGACCCTGTGGTTGGCCATCTTCATTGGTGTTAGCCTATTGACTATGGGATCCTTTAGAGAATTATTGCTTGTGTATGTAAAAGTTCTATTCTATAATGTTGAAGGTCTAGAAGCATTTCGTTGGGCATTCTATTTGTTATCTGCAAGTTTAGCTAGCCCTATGGTAGTCATGTAGGTGGACAACTTGGGAATTTGGACCTCTGTTCTTATATCTTCCTTAAAGCCACTAATAAAATAGCTCTTGAAGAATTCATCTAAGAGATATTTTGATCTATTGGCAAGCTTATCAAAAGTAGTAATATACTAAGGTATAGTATTTGTTTATCAAAGCTTAGTGAGGGAGCCAGTAAAATATTCAAACTCTAATGGCCCAAATTGACTAAGGAGTTCCCTTTTGAATTGTGTCCATCTAAGGTTTGAAACTTGTTTTTGAAACCATTGGTACCAATATAATGCTTCAAGTTCAAATTTCAAAGTGACTATAAATATCCATTGGTCAAATGAAGTTTCATGTAGTACATATCATTGCTCAGTCTTAATCAACCAACTCTATGGATCGGTCCTATCAAACCTTAGAAAATATATTTTAGGAAGCATAGGAATCATGCCTCTATTAATTCCTTACCTATGATTGTTTTCCTCATTAAATACCCTAGATAAATATGGTTAGTAAATAATTTTCTCTCTTTGAGCTTTGGGACTATATTTAGATAACCCATAAAAATTAGGATTTCTAATATTAAGCACTTCAACATCCTAACCCATTATGTATTGCTTATGGTGGTAGTATGCTATCATGATGGGAAGAGTAGATATTTGACTTAAAAGTTTAATTAGGACATCCAATTTGGTGAGTTGTTCCTCCATCCTCTATAGTTTGGCCTCCATTGCTTGATAGTGGGTCTCCAATGACATTTACTAAAAATAGAATTGTTGTTTTTGGAAATTACTATTTTTAGTAAGGGTCCCAAAAAAGTGTATGGGTGCTATAGACCAAAATGATCAGCTTGAAAAGATGATCAAAATGGGCTATACCACAAAATGATAATTTTTATGCTAAAAAAAGTGTATGGGTGTTATATACCAAAATGATCAACTCAAAAAGACGATCAAAATGGACTATACCCCAAAATGATTATTTTTTGTACTATTTTTTTATAGATAGGACTTTTTAACCATTTGCACTCTATAATTGAGCTCTATATTCCTTTGTTCTTTGGTTTTCTATGTTTTGAGCATTATTCCTGATAAAGCAATTACGAAATGGAGTTATTCTAGGTTAAGGTATGTGTACTGTCCATATATCTCTATTATACTACAACAATGATCAATAATTCTTAGACCAACATTTTAGACCACTACTCAAGGAGGATTCCATGCATACCCTTGAGCACACTATCTACCTTTGTAAACTATATGAGAGGGTAATATTGTCAAGTATTGTGCTCGATGTACTATAGATATTACATAGTCAAATGTCTTCCTATATATGAAGGTTTGGTTCAAGGTTCATATAAGGGGTATTCATATACACAAGGTATGTGGGAGCTCAAATCCAGGTATAGGTGTTGCATGAAGCTTGGGTATTAGATCCTGATCATACCTCACTTCACTAGATGCTTTATGGGTAATATAAATTAGCCAATAATAATAACTCCTTCATGTTATTTTAAAATGGCCAAAGCACCATTTCTAACCTATGGGCTAGGTTACAACAAAATTTTCTCACAACAAAAGCTAACCATACCCTAAAAAGAGCTTTGATACACACTTGTAATAAAACTCTTCTTCTCATACGAATGATTCACCTCAAAATTATTAGTGCAGAGTTGTATTGAGATAAGAAGTTTAGTGCCAAATATAATTCTAACTATGATTGCATAGAGTATTAATAAAAGTGTAAAGCAAAAATGAACAACACCAAAATAATGATAACAGATCAAACACAAGAAATATTTTGCACAATAAAGAAATGATATTATATTGATATCAGGGAGCCTTGATCTCCACTATTACAATGCAACTTGTGTTGATACAAATGATATTACAATTAGAGGTTTTAAAACCCTCATTCAAATGAATATTTGGTGTCTTCGAGTCATCTTCACCCCAAACAAGTGTGTGAGTGGGCTTACGTATCCCTATGGGGCCACTCGAGATACAATAACCATCAATGAAGATATATTATATACCTACAAATAGATCACAACATAAAAAGGTGAGCATATGCAAGGGCTCCACTATGTGAGACCCTATGAATAACAAATCTACAAACCCTAGGTGCAATGATGATAAAATATAAGTCAAATATAGAAAACATAAGTTAAAAACCAATAATACCTATTACCTTGTTAGAATGTACCTGATTTGTTTGATCTATGTCTATGCTTCCTTGATCTGATATAACATGAATGCTTGCAAGTATTTGAGGGTTTATCGACTGTAAACTGGTCAAAGGCAAATTCTCAAGAGCATCCGAGAGTAGTTGTGGATGCCCTGCAACATTCTAGAAATTCTTTGCAACATTCAAAGAACACCTTGGAGAATTCGAGGATTATGGGGAATGCTCTGCAGAATCTAGATAGGGTTCACAGAGGTTTAAGTAGTAGATATGGTAGATGCAAAAGTGATGAGAGCTTGCGCAAATGTGAGGGAAGTATGATATGAATAGGATGCTAGGTTTTACAACCTCTCAAAATTGTTCCAACCTTGATTCACAAAAATGAATCATCTTTTATAATTTTCCCTTGGTCATGTTAGGGTTTCAATGACACCAAAAGGTGTTCGAGATTAAAACATAATGAAGGATTGAGATTGAGATTGCACAAGTGACACAGATCATGTGAAATGAATGGTTGAGATTAGAACATGATGGGTGACTGGGATTTATTTACATATATAAATATATTTAAATAAATATATAAATATAAATATAAAATATTCATATTTATGCTATTAAATATATATATATATATATATATATATATATATATATATATATATATATATATATATATATATATATATATATATATATATATGTAATGGATGACTATGATTGGAGGATGTGTAGATGACAAGTGGCTAGGTTTTGGTATCTATAGATACCCCTTTTTGTATCGTGTTGTGTGAAATACAATGCGATGCAAAAATAAGAGACACCTGGTTTGGTGAAGCAACTTTTTTCCTTGGTGTGCAAGAAGATCCTAAAGATAAATTTTTTTGTTGTAGCTTACCCCCTCAATTGGCAAATGAGTGAAGGATGAATCTCACGAGCCAATTGATAGAATTGTAGATGATGTGATGAATTTGAATAGTGCAGTGCTCAAACATCCTTATTTTTGAAATATTTACTATTATCAAAGATTATTTTTTAGGGGATACCAAAATGATAGATAATATGTTGAAGTACAATTTGAGGTTCTGTCGTACTGGTAAGAGGAATTTCCTTCACCCACTTTGTGAAGTATTTAGTGGTAGTGATGATGAATATGTGTTATCTTGAGGAAGGAGGTGATATTTTACCAATCATGTCCAAACCCCATTATGAAAAGGGCCATAGACTCTGAATAGGTTGTAAGGCTTGTGATGGAACATGAGTTAAATTAGCATGATGCTAACATTGTTGAAATTTTTTGACATAATTGTAACAGTCGCATTCCATGGTCGGCTAATAATAACCCATGCATAAAATGTACTTTGCGATAGCCATTCCACTAAAGTTACCAACACAAGTACCATAATGAGCTTCAAATATTGCTCTTTGGGACTTTGTAGGCTCGAGACAACGAAGGGGACTCCATCATAACCATATCTATACAACACGTCCTCCAATAGAGTAAAATGAGCTACCTTTTGTTTAAAAGTTTATTTAGAAGTTCATGACATGTCTGATGGGATTGTTCTAAGTTTGAGAAAGGATTTTGCGTGACTAGACCAAGGCTCATATGACTTTGCATGGATAAAGCAAACATCCTTCTCATCTTTAGATTCAGCACAGGAAATTATAGATTTAGAGATTGTTATGAAAATTAATGGTTGTACCTCTCCTTCAAATTTCTTTAGAATCAGTGATCCTAGAGAGGCCATCACATCTACAAATCTATTAGTTGATCTAGACAAGCTATCAATATCATACCAATCAAATTTTACAAGCAATTTCATTGCTACTTCATGATAAAGTTTTAAGACTGGTTCTTTGCATTGGTATTATCTATTTACTTGATGAATGACAAGTTGGAAATCACCAAATATCCTGATACACATTATGCTCATATCTATGGCTGCTTGAAATCCTAATATTAAGGCTTCATACTTTGTAGTATTGTTTGTGCATGGGAAATCAAGTTTAAATTATAGAGGAATAGGTATCCCTTGTGGTGTACGAAATACGACTACTACACCTTGTCCTTTTTTGCACTTAGAACTATCAAAGAAGAGTGTAATATCCACATCCTCTTTAGGAATGACATCTTCCTCCTGTTCAATGATGGTAAATACTGAATCATCTGGGAGCTCAATAATCACCTGACCTTTAATGAATTTTTGACTAATGAAATCAAGATCAAATTATGTTAGAAGCATTATCCATTTTGTAGTGTGGGTGTTGTTGTAAGTGTGACATCATGTAATGTAGAGGATTTTATTTATCTATGACATAGGTAGTGTGACTTAGCATGTAATATCTAAGTTTCTTAGTGGCAAAAACTATTACTAGGTATATTTTTACACATAAGCGTATCTGTTTTCATAGCTTATTAGTGTTCGACTAATAAAATAGATTGCTTGCTTTCAATTGTTTTCATTTTTTTGTACAAGCATTGTACCTAATGCAAAGTCTGTTGCTGAAACATAAATATGGAAGGGGACCCCTAGGCAAGGTGGAGTTAATACTAGTGGAGAAACCAAGTATTGCTTGATATTATCAAAATCTTTTTGATATTCCTCTGTCCATGAAAATGTCACCTCATTTTGTAGAAGGTGATTGAATGGCCTACATCTGTTTAAGATTTATGCAATAAAACAACGGATCGATTGGATCTTTCCTTGTAAACTATGCAACTCTTTCAAGTTTGGTGGAGGAGGCATCTCCATGATGGACTTGACCTTGTTTGGGTCCACTTTAATGCCTCTCTTGAAGATAATGAATCCTAGTAGTTTTCCTGAGGTGACACTGAAGACACACTTATTAGGGTTCAACCTTGCATTATACTCTAGCAGTTGATCAAAACCTTTTCTAGAACACCAATGTGCTCTTGCCGGGTTTTATATTTTCCCAATACATCATCCACATAGTCTTCAATGATCTATGCATGTAATCATGAAAGATGTATGTATTGGCAAGTTAATAAGTGATACATATGTTTTTAAGGCCAAATAGTTGTGAATGCTATTTTGTGTTGGTCATCAGGATTGATTCAAATCTAGTTTTATCTTGAAAACCCATCCATTAAAGATAGCATTTCATAGCCAATGCAAGTCTCAACAAGAGTATCGATGTTTGGTAGAGGAAATTCAACCTTAGGACACACTTTATTAAGATATCAAAATTTAATGCAAATGTGTATCACCCTGTTAGGCTTGCGAACAGGCACCATATTTGAAAGCCACTCAGGATAGTCAATGGGTTGAATGAAGCCCATGTCTAATAGCTTTTGAAGATCTTCTTTGACCATGAGGGCAATGGTAGGATGTAACTTTCTCAATTTTTATTTGACTAGATTAGCATAAGGATGCAAGGTTAAATTATGGACAACCAAGTTAGGGTCAAGACCAAACATATCTTTATATGACCATGCAAATATGTTGTTCTTCTTGAGGAGAACTATCAATTTCTCTTGTTCATCCATGGATAAACCAAGTTTAATAAATTATGGATTGTTTGCATATGTACTAAGGTTCACATCTATATTACCTTTAATGGCCATGTGTGAACCTTCTTCAAGCTGATGGGGCTTTGGGATCAAATGAATGTCATCAATGACATTATAAAACTCCTCTGGCATAGTATTTTCTATTTATACCTGGAAAATAATCGAAGCTATGAGTGAAGGCAAAGGCTACGAAGGAATGTAGATGGAAAAAACCCTTAACAATTCCTTAGAAAGGATGAACTCAAAAAAGGACGGTGGCGATGAAATCTATTCCATATCAATGAGGCTTATGTCAATAGGAATTGGTTTTGCCAAATCATATAGATTACAGAGGGATGAATAAGTCAATTGGATTTATGATGACTTAATGGTGTTGGAATATGTAATGCCACATTGTGTAAATTATACCTAGGTGTTGTAGGTGAGTTGAAGAGGAGAGGGCAATCCTCCAAGGGAGGTCCCAGGTTCGAATCTCCACCCTACCAAAAAGCTGAATTGGGTACCCAAAATCCTATTGATAATGTTGGTGCGGGCTGGGCTGGGTGCGACCCCCGGGTGAATTTGACGGTGTACAACCCCCTGTTCGTGGTCTCTTAGACCAAGGCGGCCCTGCAAGGAGTTTTTTTCTTAAAAAAAAAAAAACATTGTGTAAATTATTCTTAGACTAAAATATAAAGTCTAAAGAATAATATTTAAATTAGAATATAATTCTATCTTATGTAAAATATTTCCACCCAATTAATAAATAAATTAAGGGTGCTAGGAATATTTAATTTCTTGGGAAAATGTTATTTCTCTTTTCTAGCAAATATTAGAAAGTAACTAATAACTTTTTAATATTTGATAGATGCCACTTATCACATATCTCAAAGACTAGATTGTGATAAAATTAGAAAGTAACTAAAACACTTTCTAATATTTGATAGATTATGATAAGATTAGTTTGTGATAAGATTTAGGGTTGTAGTAAAAAAACTTCTCTTTAAATAGGGGTGTTTTCTATTACATATTATCATATATTATCAAATCTTATCGTATCTTGTCATATTGACTTGTGTTGTAGGTTATGTTGATGCATATTATTGCATAACATTGAAGCATTCTTGTATTGTTGAATCATTGAGTAATATAGTGAGCTTCATAGTGGATGTTTCCCTTATTCATTTGAAGTAGGGTTTTACCACTTAATATTGGTGTTGTGGTTTTTTTCTCTTTTTTGTGTGTGATTGATCTTGTGGAGCATTCTTCGATCTTGGGGAGACTTATCTCAAATTTGGTATTAGAGCGGTTGGGATCTCCATCAAGTGTCTTCAATACTTTGAGGTGAAAAACCCATTAAGGTATATATATTTTTTGCATGCATTTGATATTTGGGTATTTTATGTAGACTTATTTTGCAAATCTGCCATTAGGGTTTATAGATTTATTATGTTTTAGATCTAGTTGTTAGATTTTGCAAATAGTATTTTCATTTTAAATTTATAAAAAAAAAATTGGCATTAAGCTTTTTCTGGAAAGGTTTTTGGAGCCAAACGGACCCCATGGTTGCGTTTGGAAGACCCAAAACCCTTATTTCCATATATAGTCATTTTTTTATTTATTTAAAAAAAACAATCGGCTATATATATATAAAAAAAAAAAAATTTGCTTTATAAAAAATAGTTTTGTTTAAAAAAAAAAAAAAACAGTTTTGCTTTATAAAAAAAAAAAAACAGTTTTGCTTTATAAAAAAAAAAACAGTTTTATTTAAAAAAAAAAAAAAAACAATTTTGTTTTTAAAAAAAAAAAAAAAACAATTTTGCTTTATTAAAAAAAAAAATTGTTTTGTTTTAAAAAAAAAAATTGTTTTGTTTTAAAAAAAAAAAAAACAAATTTATTTAAAAAAAAAAAAACAGTTTTGCTTTATAAAACTGTTTTGTTTTAAAAAAAAAAAAACAGTTTTGTTTTAAAAAAAAAAAACAGTTTTGTTTTTTGAAAAAGTTTTGCTTTATAAAAATCTTTAAACTTTTTCATACCATTTTTTTTATTAATAAAATAAATTTTATTAATTTAATTGCATTTTTTTAAGCAATTTTTTGTACTAAAAATTATTATTATTCTCCTTAAAATGCAATATTTTTTTCTCACATTAACAATGGTTGTTTGTGAGTTTGCTTATTTTGCAAGGTTATCCAAGTATGTTTTGGAGTATACAAGGCAATTTTGGATCAACTTTTTCACTCTCTTCCCTTATTTTTATTAATTTCTTCTAATCTCTCTCCAGTATTTGCTTGAAGCATACTGTAAATTAATGTAACTTGTATCTCTCATTATGAAAGTAAAAGAGAATGAAGAGAGAGAGAGAGAGAGAGAGAGAGAGAGAGAGAGAGTATTTGTGTTTTGCTTTGTGTCTCCACTATCTCTTGTTCATCTTTCTTACATTTTGCATCTCAACTAATCTAACTTCTAACTTGCTACTAAACAATCTACTAACCAATTAACTTGCAATTTACTAATTTTCATATTAATCAAGAAGATTAAAAATGAATCAACTTACTAACCACAACTTTAGTATTTAATTAAAATTTACTTAATCTTGCAACATAGTTTATATTTGCTAAACACCTATTGAATCCAAAAGAATCTGCTCTATTGGTAGCAAGTACTTTTTTGGGTCCTTGTACCCGTACCCTTTTGGGTAGCTTGGTTGACCTTGGGCGAGATGAATTGGCAATTCATTAGGCTATAGCAAAACCTAAAATGAACACTAAATTACTAACTTATTGACTATCTAACATTTAACAAATGTTTTATGGTTCAATTCAAGTTAGTTTATTTTGTTGCAAGATGATTGTTATGGTTAGTTACCTTATTATTGCAAGTTAATCTATTGCAAGTTGATCTTGGTTTATTCAATTGCAATATGGTTATAGTTTTTTATTGCAAGATGGTTATAGTAGTTCATGATTATCTTTCATGATGATCAATCAACTATTGCCTTGGCTAAAAATCTTGTAATGCATCAAAGGACAAAGCATGTTGAAATCCAAGACCATTTTATCAGAGAGAAGGTATTGGATGGGACTATTCAGTTGGAGTATTTCCCATCATATTCTAATTTTGTTGATTTGTTCACCAAACCTCTTTCCAAGGAGCAGTTTTGTAAGCTGAGGGACTCACTTGGTTTGGTGAAGTTGTCCTCAAGGGGGAATGAAGTGTAGTTACACTTGTGTGATGACAAATTCATCCTTATGAGGTGTTTTGTGCTATATATGAGTTGATATTTGGTGGTATAATTGCTTTTTGTATCTATTTTAAACATGGTACTTTCTTGTTTGCCTTGTGCAACTTTTGTACATGTTACTTTGTAGATGGCATTATGCAATTATGGTATATGATGCAATTGCTTTATGCGACTCTTTTACATGGTACTTTCTTGTTGTCTTGTGCAACTTTGTACATGTTTTTATGTAGTTGGCATTATGCAATTGGTTTATCATGGTACTTTCTTGTTAGCATTTATGCTACTTTTGTACATGATATTTTATGGTTAGCTTTATGCAACCGGTGTACACACTCTATTATTTTCATATACCTTATGCAACTCTTGTACATGGTATTTTTTGTTATGTTGAGCAAGGTGCAGAAATAGTATTGTCATTGTTGTCAACTCAGACAGATAGATCAATTGTTGATGTAGTGGACAGATGTTCAGAGGTCAGTCAGAACAGGTACAGTCAATTTCCAAGAAGACAGAAGTGGCCCATATTCAAAAAAATCAAAGAAAAAGACAAGTAAGAAAACTGTCGCGATATCGTGACATTTTTTCTGTCGCGATTTCGTGACAAAAAGGAGGAGAGAGAAAATGCTAGAAAATTGTCGCAATATCGCGACATGTTTTCTGTCGCGATTTTGCGACAAAAAGGAGGAGAGAGAAAATGCTAGAAAACTGTCGCGATATCGCGACATGTCGAGTTTTCACGAGAGGAGAGAGAAAGTCGCGATTTGGCGACATGTTCTTTTGAACAAAGGAGAGAGAAAGATTACGTTGGAAGTTGGCATGCAAAAGTGTCACGATTTCGTGACATGTTTGGATTTGGCAAAGAAGCTAAGTGTGGAAAAGTGTCGCGATTTCATGACATGTTCCATTTTCACGCCTACATGCCGAGAAGAAGACAAAAAGCTATCAGAGCAGCAATTTTGCTGTCAGAGAAGCAGGTTCAGCTGTCAAAACTGTAAATACACAGGTAAGGTTGACAGAGCCATAAAAAATGCAGGTAAGACGGTCAGAGCTGTAAATAGAAAGATAAATCTGTCAGAACATCGGATTTACTTACAAAGAGCCGGAAAGGCTGTCAGAGTAGTAAAGTGGGCAGATAAGTCTGTCAGAGACGTAAGTAAGCTTTTAAGGCTATTAACAGCGTAGTATGCAGTGCTATAAGAATGCTTTTTGTGTACAGAAAGTTAGGGTTAGGGTTGAGCTCTACACGTGGCAAGAGTGTTGTGACTTGTCGGATAAAAGGAAAAAGGTGCTGTGAAAGCTAATTAATCAAGAGAGGCATTTTGCTATGAAAAGTACAGAGAGTATTGTGCAGAGAAAGTACAGAGAGTAGTGTGTTGTAAAAGTATAGAACATAGTGCTATAAAAGTTCTGTAAAAGTACAGAATAAAGTACTGTAAAAGTATAGAATAGAGTGCTGTAAAAGTTCTATAAAAGTACAAAAAATAGTGCTATAAAAGTACAGAACAGAGTATTGTAAAAGTACAAAATAGAGTGCTATAAAAGTATAGAGGAGTATATTGCTAAAAAATATACAGAAGACAGAGCTGTAAGAATATGCTATTTTTTGTTATAAAGGATTTAGACCAGTGAGGGTCTTGTTGTAGAGAAGGCATTTTTATGTCAAAAATTCTGTTCAAATCTGAAGTCCAAGTTGGTGCTTGGCATTAGGGGGTTGGTGCTCCTTTCTGTTGGTGCAGATAAATTGTTTGTAAAGTTGGTGCTTTGCAAAGGCTGGATTTGGATGGGTGTCCAAGCAGTCTAATTTTTGAGGAGTAGCCAAATCTGGTGAACCTCGTTAAATCTTGTGTTGTGGATTGCTCTCTTGTTTATTTGTTGTATCTATTTTAAGTTCTCTCTACTTAAGTTTGAAAGAGCTGTAGATCTGTATTTTAAATTGCTACACTGATTCACCCCCCCTCTCAGTGTCATTGTGAGAATATCAATTGGTATCAGAGCAAGGTTCCTATTCTAGCTTAATCAGCTAAGGTGATCTTGGAAGATTCACAATGGCCGATGGTGAAGGATTTTCATCCAACAAAGCTCCTTTGTTTGATGGAACTAATTACTCTTTCTAGAGACTCAGGATGCAGAATTATCTGTGTGCTTTGGGTTATGACATTTGGGAGTCAGTAGAAAGTGGGTACACAATATCCTCTACTCCTCCATCTGATGCTACAGAGAAGAAAAAGTTTGAGAATAACTCCAAGGCAAAGAATGCTATAATGTGTGGGTTAGTAGATAGTGAACTGATAAGGATCATGAGCTGTAAAACAACAAAAGACATGTGGGACAAACTGCAGAGCATTCATGAAGGAGACAGCAAGATCAAGGAAGCCAAGCTTCAAACTCATAGAGCTCAGTTCGAGGCATTAAAAATGAATGATGATGAGAACATAGAGGCCTATATGTTGAGAGTCAATGGAATTATTAATGCAATTAGAGGACTCGGTGAGGAAATAGAAGATGCAGTCATCATGAAAAAGGTATTAAGAACTCTTCACAAAAGATTTGATTCTAAAGTTTCTGCTATAGAAGAAGCTAAAGATTTAAATTCTTTTAGCTTGGATGAAATGCATGGTTCTTTAACTACATATGAAATGAGAATAGGGCAAACTAAGCCCTCTGACAGAGAAGCTACTTTTAAAGCACACAAAAATATAAAAGCTAATCAAGAATTTGAAGAAGAAGAGTCTTCAGATGAAACAGAAGCAAACTTTGTTAGGAAACTAATAAAGGGAAAAGGAAAGTACAGAGGTAAGTTACCGTTTAAGTGCTTCAACTGTGGAGGAGTCGGGCACTTTGCTGCTAAATGTCCAATGAATGAGAAAAACAAAAATGATGAAGGGACACACCAAGAAAGAAGTGACTGGAAGAAGAAACCACAGTTCAAAAAAAGCAACTTCAAGAAGAAAAGTTTCATATCCAAGAATGTCAGCTCTTCTAAAGACTGCTCCGGTGAGGATTCTAAAGAAGAAGCAGGTGAAGCTCTGTTCATGGCTTTTGAAGAAAGAATAACAGAGGAAAAACCAGAATGTAATGAAAAACCTGAGGATGAGGCTGAAGTTTATCTGGAAGGTGAGTTAGTTGCTGCTCTTAAAGAACTGAGCACAGAAAGGAAAAATAATAAAAAGGTGTCAAGAAAGCTTGAAGATGCCAATAAAATAATAAACATCTTGAAAGTACAGATAGATGAATTCAAGAAAATGTCTGAAGTTCTTGATGAACAATTAACTATAAAGACAGTTGAATGCAGCAAGCTAGAAGAAGACATTGTTAAGTTAAGGATGCAGCTAGAGGAGATGAATAAGAAATTGAGCTGTTATCATAAGTTTGAAGAAAGTACTATAAAGCTGGATAAAATTTTAAATAACCAAAGGCCTTTCGACATCAAATTTGGTTTGGGCTTCGATGAAGGAGAATCATCAAAGGGTTCAAAGGCCTTAAATGTAGAACCCATAAAGAAAGAAGAAAATATCAAGGTTGATCAAGAAAAAACAAATCATGCCAAAGAAAGCAATAATGCCAGACTCAAGAAGAGTACTTGACAAAGATGGATTCACAAAAGTCACACATCCTAGAAGGAGAAGATTCATGGCTCCTACTTCAAACTGGCAAAGAACTGCACCCGGGTTTAATCATTCCTTTTTTGGTTACTATTTTAAATGCAATGCTTATGGTCATAAGATTTCAGATTGCGGTTATAATGTAGCTCAAAGGAATTTTCACCGAGTAGAAATGTTTTTTCTCCATTAATGAATTATGCGAGTTGAATGTTATAACTATCATAATTTTGGACATATTGCAAGAAAGCGTAGAAGCACTTTTGCAGCAAATAATTATCAGGGTAGAAAATCTCAACCGAATGGGTTGAAACAAAACAAGAAATTTACTGAAAAACAGGCATAGGCTAATGAAAGGGGAAAGGCAAAACAAGTAGCCAAATATGCTATCAAACCAGAATGGAAAGAAAAGGAATCTTTGATTGTCCAGACTACTTTTAAAGCACAGAACAAATCAACACCATGGATACTTGACAGTGGATGCTCCAGTCACATGACAGGTGACAAGCAAAAATTTGAGAAGTTACAGAATTATGAAGGTGGTTCTGTGAAATTTGGAAATAATGATGGAGCAAAGATAGTTGGCAAAGGATCTGTCAAGATCAGTGACGGAAAGATCAAATCAGAAGAAGTCTTGTTTGTAATTGGTCTGAAGCATAACTTGCTCAGTGTAAGTCAAATCTGTGACAGAGGTCATGAAGTAGTTTTTAAGAAGCAGGGCTATGAAGTGAGAAAAGCCAATAGTGGGAAGTTAATTGCTACTGGATCAAGGACTTCTAGAAATCTATATACTCTATCAGAGACCTCAGAAGGAGCATGCTTGATTGGACAAGAAGATGAAAATTGGTTGTGGCACAAAAGGCTCGGTCATATCAGCTTTGACAATTTGGTTAAAATAAGTTCAAAAAGGGTTGTAAGAGATATACCTTCCATTGGCAAACCACTAAATAGTATTTGTGCTTCATGTCAAAAGGGGAAGCAAACTAGAGCCACATTTAAATCAAAGGAGTACTTTACCAGCAAACCCTTAGAACTAATTCATACTGATTTATGTGGACCCATGAGAACTCAAAGTATAAATGGTGATAAATACTTTATGCTTTGCATAGATGACTATTCCAGAATGACCTGGATATTCTTTTTAAAGCGGAAATCTGATGCTTTTGAAATGTTCAAGACTTTCAAAAACCAAGTTGAGAATGAAACAGGAAAGAGGATCAAATGCTTAAGATCAGATAGAGGAGGAGAGTTCATCTCAGAAGAGTTTGCAGAATACTATCAAAAATATGGGATCAGAAGACAGTTTTTAGTAGCAAGGACACCTCAACAAAATGGTGTTGTTGAGAGAAAGAACAGAACTGTATAGGAAATGGCACGGACAATGTTGACTGAAAGCAAAATTGCAGAAAAATTTTGGAAAGAGGCAGTCCATACTGTAGTTTACATCCAAAATAGGTGCATGTTGAGGACACATGAAAGCAAAACCCCTTATGAGCTTTGGTTCGGCAAGAAGGCAACAACAAAATACTTCAAAGTCTTTGGCAGCAAGTGTTACATCAAAAGAACAGAAGATAATCTTGGTAAATTTGAAGATAGAGCTGATGAAGGTATTTTTGTTGGCTATTCATCAAAAAGCAAAGCTTACAAATGCTACAACAAAAGGCTAAAGAAAATTGTAGACAGTGCTGATGTTAAATTTGATGAAGATAGGAAACAAGTTGTCAGCTGTGAAAATAACTACCCTATTTATGAAGAAGTTATTGAAGGAGATGAAGAAAAGGAATCAGAAGAGAATCAAAAAATTGACCCAGATGATTTAAGTATTGATTCAGAAGTAGAAGAAAACAATAAATTTAAAACTGGAAGCTGGCAAAAAAATCATCCTAGAGAACAAATTATAGGGGACCCCATAGTTGGTGTTAAGACAAGAAGAAGAGTAGTAAGTAACTACTCCCTATTATCCAGCATTGAGCCCAAAAATATTGCTGAAGCAAGCACAGATGTAAGTTGGATGAAGGCAATAAATGAAGAACTAGACCAGATTGAGAGAAACAATACCTGGGAGTTAGTACCACGACCTATAAGTAAAAACATAATCGGTACTAAATGGATTTTTAGAAACAAATTGAATGAAGATGAACGGAGTTGTAAGGAATAAAGCAAGATTGGTCTTGTAAAGGCTATGCTCAAGTTGAAGGTATTGATTTTGAGGAAAATTTTGCACCAGTGGCTAGACTTGAGGCAATCAGAATGTTTTTGGCTTTAGCAGTCCACAGGAATTTCAAAGTTTATCAGATGGATGTGAAATCAGCATTTTTGAATGGAAATCTTGAAGAAGTGTATATTGAACAACTAGATGGTTTTCAACTCGGTGATAATCCCAACTTTGTTTGCAAGTTAAAGAAAGCTTTGTATGGCTTGAAACAGGCACCCAGAGCATGGTATGCAAGACTTGACAACTATCTCATCTGAACAAGGGTTCAAGAAAGGTATGGTGGATAGTAACTTGTATGTCAAAGCAGGACAATGGCCAACTTATTGTCCTTGTTGTTTATGTTGATGATATAATTTTTGGCAGCAACAATAATGAGTCATGTACAGACATAGCAAATAAAATGCAAAAAGAATTTGAAATGTCTATGATTGGTGAACTTTCATATTTCCTTGGACTGCAAGTTAACCAAAGTGAAAAGGGCATTTTTATTTCTCAAGTTAAATAAGTGAAAGAAATGCTGAAAAAGTTCACAATGGAGGATAGTAAACCTGTAAGCACTCCCATGACAACAGGTTGCAAATTGAGCAAGGATGACAATTCTCCAGATGTAGATCAAACCATGTACAGATCTATGATTGGAAGCCTACTGTATTTAACAGCCACAAGACCAGATATCTTACAGGCAGTTTGCATGGTTGCAAGATTTCAAGCTAGTCCAAAAGAGACTCATGTGATAGTTGTGAAAAGGATTTTTAGGTACCTCAAGGGCACTATGGAGTATGGGTTATGGTATCCAAAAGGAAAAGACTTCACTTTGATTGCATATTCAGATGCAGATTGGGTAGGTTGTATAGATGACAGAAAGAGTACCAGTGGTGGTGCATTCTATCTTGGAGACAGGTTGGTAGCATGGCACAACAAGAAACAAGAATCAGTCTCTCTATCCACAGTAGAAGTAGAATACATTACAGCAACAACAAGTTGTACACAGATATTATGGATGAGACAAACACTGAAAGATCTGGGTATTAATTTCAAAGAGCCAATTTCAATTAAATGTGATAATACCAGTGCAATTAACATCTCAAAGAATCCGGTTATGCATTCCCGCACCAAACATATTGCAATCCAGTATCACTTTTTGAAGGATAAAGTTGTAGAAGGTGAGGTTAAATTGGATTTTGTTCCAACTACAGAGCAAGTAGCATATATCTTCACTAAACCGTTGCCCAAGGAAGTTTTTGAATATCTCCACAGTAAGTTGGGTGTGGTCACACTACCCAAGAACTGACTAGCTTTTGGGAACACATTCTCAGGGGGAGCATTTATATATTTGATTATCAGCCCTTTGTTATATATTTTTTTGCTCTTGTTTGTATTTGTTGCTAACTATAATAGTGTGTGCTTGAGAATGTTGTGCATGGACTCAGGGGGAGTCTGCAGCCCTTTGGTATTATTGTCAAAGGGGGAGAAGAATTTCTAGAAATTGAACATGTGTTGCCAACAATTCCAAAGGGGGAGATTGTTGAGCAAGGTGCAGAAATAGTATTGTCATTGTTGTCAACTCAGACAGATAGATCAATTGTTGATGCAGTGGACAGATGTTCAGAGGTCAGTCAAAACAGGTACAATCAATTTCCAAGAAGACAGAAGTGGCCCATATTCAAAAAAATCAAAGAAAAAGACAAGTAAGAAAACTGTCGCGATATCGCGACATGTTTTCTGTCGCGATTTCACGACAAAAAGGAGGAGAGAGAAAATGCTAGAAAACTGTCGCGATATCGTGACATGTTTTCTGTCGCGATTTCGCGACAAAAAGGAAGAGAGAGAAAATGCTAGAAAACTGTCACGATATCGCGACATGTTTTCTGTCACGATTTCGTGACAAAAAGGAGGAGAGAGAAAATGTTGGAAAACTATCGCGATATCGCGACATGTCGAGTTTTCACGAGAGGAGAGAGAAAATGATGTCACGATTTGGTGACATGTTCCATTTTCGTGGGCAAAAGCGAAGGAAATAGGAGAGAGAAAATGATGTCGCGATTTCGTGACATGTTCCATTTTCAGGGGCAAGAGAGAGAGGAGAGAGAAAAAGATGTCACGATTTCATGACATGTTTCATTGAGGAGAGAGAAAATGTGTCACGATTTCGTGACATGTTTCCATTTTGAAGGTGGAGAGAGAAAATGTGTCGCAATTTCATGACATGTTTCGATTTTGTTGGTGCATGCCGAAAAGTGTCACGATTTTACGACATGTTCCATTTTCACTGGTGCATGTCGAAAAGTGTCACGATTTCATGACATGTTCCATTTTCATGCCTGCATGCCGAGAAGAAGACAAAAAGCTATCAGAGCGGCAGTTCTACTGTCAGAGAAGCAGGTTCGGCTGTCAGAACTGTAAATACACAGGTAAGGTTGACAGAGCCATAAAAAAGGTAGGTAAGATGGTCAGAGCTATAAATAGAAAGATAAATTTGTCAGAACATCGAATTTACTTACAAAGAGCCGAAAAGGCTGTCAGAGCAGTAAAGTGGGTAGATAAGTCTGTCAGAGATGTAAGTAAGCTTTTAAGGCTATTAACAGCGTAGTATGCAGTGTTGTAAGAATGCTTTTCATGTACAAAAAGTTAGGGTTAGGGTTGAGCTCTACACGTGGCAAGAGTGTTGTGACTTGCCGGATAAAAGGAAAAAGGTGTTGTGAAAGCTAATTAATCAAGAGAGTGTATTTTGCTGAGAAGTGTAAAAAGAGTATTGTGCAGAGAAAATATAGAGAGCAGTGTGCTGTAAAAGTATAGAACAGAGTGCTATAAAAGTTCTATAAAAGTACAGAACAGAGTACTGTAAAAGTATAGAATAGAGTGCTATAAAAGTACAGAAGACTGTGTTGTAAAAGATACAGAACAGAGTGTTGTAAAAGTATAGAACAGAGTGCTATAAAAGTACAGAGGAGTATATTGCTAAAAAATATACAGAAGACAGAGCTGTAAGAATATGTTGTTTTTGTTATAAAGGATTTAGACCAGTGAGGGTCTTGTTGTAGAGAAGGCATTTTTATGTCATAAAATTTGTTCAAATCTGAAGTCCAAGTTGGTGCTTGGCATTAGGGGGTTGGTGCTCCTTTCTGTTGGTGCGAGATAAATTGTTTGTAAAGTTGGTGCTTTGCAAAGGCTGGATTTGGATGGGTGTCCAAGCAGTCTAATTTTTGAGGAGTAGCCAAATCTGGTGAACCTCGTTAAATCTTGTGTTGTGGATTGCTCTCTTGTTTATTTGTTGTATCTGTTTTAAGTTCTCTCTGCTTAATTTTGAAAGAGCTGTAGATCTATATTTTAAATTGCTACACTGATTCACCCCCCCTCTCAGTGTCATTGTGAGAATATCATGTTAGCCTTGTGCTACTTTTGTACATGGTACTTTAGAGTTTGCATTATCATGGTACTCCTTGTTTGCTTTATGCAACTTTGTACATGATATTTTTTGATCAACTATATAGCACGTGACTATAAGTATGGCTTGGCATATTTTTGTGGTGACTTATAGTTCACTATTTGTTAGATCAATTTTGTTATCATCTTTGGATATTCATATATGTTGTGGTGAATATATTTATGATGATGTATCTAACAGATCTTATGTTGAGCTGCTTGTAGCTTGTAGCTTGTAGGTACTTCTATTTGGGGTTTTGCAGGCTTATTGAAGACACCCTTGTGATGTTTTCTTCTTATCATTTGCAACCACTTGTGGTTGATGGATGGCTTTGTAAGCTGCTTGTATCTGAAGCTACTCTGTTGGGGGCTTGCAATCTCATTTTGGCCCATTTTGTATTGGTGCCTTATTGTAGACCATTCTTGGTCATAGAAGCTCATTGTAACTATATTACTCATTTGATTCTCATCCCCATTTGTATATTTAGGGGGATAATGTTTCTTTGTCTCATAATTCCTTTCCCCAATATTACATTAAGGAGTGTTGGAATATGTCATGCAACATTGTGTAAATTATTCTTAGACTAAATTATAAAGTCTAAAGAATAATATTTGAATTAGAATATAATTCTATCTTATGTAAAATATTTTCACCCAATTAATAAATAAATTAAGGGTGCTAAGAATATTTAATTTCTTGAGAAAAAGTTCTTTTCCTTTTCTAGCAATATTAGAAAATAACTAATAACTTTCTAATATTTGATAGATGCCACTTATCACATATCTCAAAGATTAGATTGTGATAAAATTAGAAAGTAACTAAAGCACTTTCTAATATTTGATAGATTGTGATAATATTTAGGGTTGTAGTAGAAAAGCTTCTCTTTAAATAGGGGTGTTTTCTACTACATATTATCATATATTATCATATCTTATCGTATCTTGTCATATTGACTTGTGTTGTAGGTTATGTTGATGCATATTGTTGTATAATATTGAAGCATTCTTGTACTATTGAATCATTGAGTAATATAGTGAGCTTCATAGTGGATTTTTCCCTTCTTCATTTGAAGTAGGGTTTTACCACTTAATATTGGTGTTGTGGTTTTTTTCCTTTTTTGTGTGTGATTGATCTTGTAGAGCATTATTTGATCTTGGGAAGACTTTGCTTGTCTCACAAGTGGGAAATGGTAGGTGGCAATGTGAAAGGTGGTTTGTCCTACCTTTTTGAATCAACAAAGGAACCCTAAGAACCTAGATAGCAGCAAGCAACACATAAAAAAAAATGAAAAGACCATGCAAATGCAATGCACATATTTTTTTGTTTATTTGTTTTTTATATATTTTTGTGTGTTTTTTATGTACATGTGTTACAAAATGTTATTATAAAGTGATCAATGAAGTGGAGGTGGTGGTTCACCAGTAGGCTCAGCTCACTCCGTAGGGAGAAGCAAATAGAAAATGGGTTGATGGATGGAAAACATTCTATGATAATACTCATCATGTTCAATGAATGGGGTTATTGGGACTGATTCCTCTTTAGATTCATCTGAAGCTATCGACATGATGTCATATTCTTCATATAAATCTTGAAAGTCATCATTATGATTGGTTTTCTCTTCTGAATTGAAATAAAGGTTTTGAAAAGCTTGTTCAAAAGAGGAAATGGGAGAATAAGAATGGTAACCCAAATTTGAATGGTCATGTGCTTCTATATATGGAGTTTCAATGATGTCATGCATACCATGTTCATGTCATCCTAGACCATATCCTTACCAATTGACTCGATGAAAGTATTTTTATGGGAAACTAATCATGTGATCTATATTGGCAAGGATTGGTTGCTTAGGTTCATCTAGGAAAAGTGGATAAGACGATGAATCAACCCTCCCATATATTAAGTTGATTTTATTAGGTTTTGAACCCATATTGTACACTGATCCTATGGATAAGGGTGGGTTGCATGGGAAACCGTAATCCCTAATAGTTTGGATACTTAGTGGTCTAACTGTGACATCTTGGACCACGTATTCAAAAATGCTAGGATTTTTGAGATGGACAACCTGTGTGGGTGATGAGGTGGATGGAATGGATGTGGAGATGTGGGGCTCATGGGTGGCTTGTGGCTCTAATAAGGGATGAGATGAATGGTGAAATGGCATCTCATATTCCATCAAATCAACTTGTGAGACATCAATTGATGGTGATGAATATGGACTTGGTTGAGGTGTTTGATGGATGACTGATGATGTTTATGTGGATGAAATTATAGTAGGTGTTTTTGGAGTAGGTTGTATGGGGGATGATAAATGGGTGGTGATAATGAGTGATTTTTATGTTGATGATGTGGATGGTATGGATTGGGTTTGACCACATGTACATGTAACTGACTGTGATGAAGGTGTGGGTGTGGAAGTGGAAGTTTAATGTGGGGTATTGATGGGGAGCTCCTCAAGAATAGAATATTTGGATGAAGAAGTGATGTGATGTGAGGTGGGTGGTGTGGTTGATGGAGTTAAGAATAGGTGGGTAGATGGAGGTGTGGATTTGTATGTATTGGAAATGAAATTGCAGTACTTAAACGGTTCGATATTTGTTGGTTTGCAATGAATCTATCCCTCATGTACATATTTTAAGCATTTATGTAGTATTGAAGGGACACATTTTATTTCCCTTATCCAAGGGTGTCCAAGGAGTAAATTTTAAGCCATGGAACCCTCCAGGATATGGAATAGGGCATGCAACATATTAACCCCCACTTCTATAGGTAAGATGACAATGCCAACTATAGAACAAAGAGCATCATTGAATGCTCTCAAGGTGAATGTGGATTTTTTTGTGTGAGGGTAAAATATTGAGATGTTGAAGGGTGGAGGTGGTGATTATGTTGATGGATGAGTCAATTTCAATTAGCACTCATTTGAAAGGCTTCCTATCAACTTGAGCCATGATATGTAATTGAGGATCTGATGATTCTTATGATATTGGTTTGATATCAAAATCATAGAATGTGATAGAGGATCCCATACATGTTTGAGTACTTCCAATTTCTTGATATTGAAGTTTAATGGACTTTAAAATTTCCATTAATGCCTCACGATGTGGGGTATATTGTTGTATAAGCTCACAGATTGATAGTTTTTCTGAAGCTATTTTAAGACTAGTTGTTAGTTAGTTGCCCAAGGAGATGATGGGTCTTTATGGATGGCTTGGAATGGGATGGATCCCACCATGATCACTATTTTGTAAAAAAAAAATGAACATCACCAAAACAATGATAACTAATCAAACACATTAAATATTTTGCACAATAAATAAATGATATTATATTGATATTAGGGAGCCTTGATCTCCACTATTACAATGCAACTTGTGTTGATACAAATGATATTACAATTAGAGGGTTTTAAAACCCTCATTAAAATGAATATTTTGTGTCTTCGAGTCATAATCATCCCAAATAAGTGTGTGAGTGGGATTGTGTATCCCTACGGGGCCAATCGAGTTATAAAAACCATCAATGAAGATATCTCATGTACCTGAAAATAGATCACAACACAAAAAGGTTAGTAGCATATATAACGACTCCACTGTGTGAGACCCTCTGAATAATAGATCTACAAACACTAGGTGTAGTGATGATAAAGTGTAAGTCAAATACAAGAAACATAAGTTAAAAACCAATAATACCTATTACCTTGTTAGAATGTACCTGATTTGTTTTATCTAAGTCTCTGCTTCCTCGATCTAATATCGTACGAATGCCTACGAGCATTTGAGGGTTTATCAATTACAAACCAGTCAAAATAAAATATCCAAGAGAATCTGAGAGTAGATATGGATTCCTTGCAACATTCTAGAAATTCTCTATAGCATTTCGGTAACACCCTAGAGCATTCAAGGGTGATGGAGAGTGCTCTACAAAATTTGGGTAGGGTTTGCAGAGGTTTAGGCAGTGGATATAGTGGACGAAAAGGTGATGAGAGCTTGCACAAATGTGAGGGAAGTATGAAATTAATGGGATGATAGGGTTTAAAACCTCTCAAAATTATTCCAACCTTGATTCACAAAAATGAATCATCTTTTATATTTTTCCCTTGATCATATTAGGGTTTCGATAACACCGACAGGCGATCGAGATTAAAACATAATGAAGGGTTGAGATTGAGATTGGACAAGTGACATAGATAATGTGAAATTAATGGTTGAGATTAGAACGTGATAGATAGATGGGATTTATTTACATATATATGTATATATAAATAAATATAAAATATTCATATTTATGCATAAATAAATAAATAAATATATAATGGATGACTATGATTAGAGGATGTGTAGATGACAAGTGCCTAGGTTTTGGTGTCTACAAATAGCATCACTAATATCATATATCCAATAATATAAGCATTCATTTAATAAAACAAATAAATAAAAATAATAATAATTGTAGGAATTTGGGATAGGTAATATTACTTCATGGGCCCCTTTGAGGGGGCAACCTCATTACAAAATATGCAAATTCTTCACTAGCCCATAAGGGTTGCATCCTTCCCATTTTGTAATATTCACAAGAATATTATCTCACATTTTATGACAATATTCTATGACGACATTTTGTGACAATATTCCTAACTACCTATCCTATGACAACTACATTCATGATGCCAAGAGGTTACAAAATAGTTACATTCATAATCATATGAAAATAAAATGGTTACATATATGATTCTATGACAAATTAGTTATATACATGATTCTATTACACACACTCCTAACTTAACACATGGTCCACTTCTAACTTGTACAAGGTCCACTTTATATACAATATCATATACCCCTATGAATTACAAGTGTCGGGTATGTAATAATGATAAAATTTGATAGAGAAAATTGATTGCATGAGCCCTAAGTTGATTCACAAATATGGGACTAGGAGTATCCAATCATATCAATCACCTAATGCAATAAAAAATAAACTATCCTAACTAGGATCATCATTTACAAGACATTGTAGATCTTTGACTTGATATGCATTACGCAATCTAGATATAGACAAATACATGCATATTAATAAATATAAAATCAAGAAAAATACAAACAAGTAACATTAAGAAGCTAAAAGAAAAAAACAGCCAAAGAAAAATTAAATGTAACACCTTTTAAGATGCATTATATTCATTGATTCTTTAAATACTTTTCCATTAAGCATAGCAAAACAACAAGCTCTTGAACCAAACTTTGTGGTTATGATGAATGGACCTAGTCAATTAAGATCAAACTTACCTTTGAGCTTAATTTTAGCATTGATTTTCTTTTTATTCTATTTAAGAATAAGATCACCAACCTTGAAGGAGCTAGATCATACCTTCTTACTATAGACATGCTTAAGCATTTGCTGGTATACCTATAGATGCTCTACAACATGGTTTTACTTTTCATCAAGTAGTTACAACTATATAAGATGGTTAAGATGATATTTTTCTTTGACAAATAAGGCTTGCAACAAAGTGTGTAAGGAAGGAACCTCAAGCTCAAAAGGAAAGACAACTTCAGTTCCATAAACCAAAGCATAGTGCATCGCACTAGTGGGAGTTTGAAAACTAGTGTGCTAGGCCCATAGGACAAGATAAAATTGAAGATGCTAATATTGGCCAATTTTTTTGACAAGCCTCTTAAGGATATTGACAAGATTCTTGTTAGAAGCTTCAACTTGGTCATTGCCTTGTAGATAATCAGGTGTTGGTATTTATGTTGAATCGTATATTTAGCACAAATTTTCTAGACATATTTGTTCTTGAAGGGTGTTCCATTGTTATAAATTAGCATGAACGGGACACTATAGAGACTAAGAAGGTTAAGAAATAAACTTGGAGACTTGGAATCTAGTGATTGAGGTTAAAGGCATGGCTTTAACTCACTTAGTGAATTATTTAGTAGCCATGATGATGAACTTATGCCCATTGAATGACACTAGGTTGATATTTATAATGAAGTCGAAGACCCAAATAGAAAAAGTATGAGATATCAAGGATTGAAGAGCTTGGAATAGAATGTGGATAATGTTATCATGCTTCTAACATTTATCACACCTCCTAACATATTCACAAATATCCTTTTCCATGGAGGGCCAATAATAATTGATGAATTTTAGGCTACAAAATTTAAGACCAAAGCCACTATTGATTAAATTTATTTAAAAAAAAGTGTCATCAATATGTCCCATGATATATAATGGGAGATCTTTGACCATAAATTATGGAGATATATCATTCTTATAGAATGATATAGTCTCATGATTAAACACAATGGATCCCACCATAGAAGTAAGGCCATTTGGCTTAAGATATTGAGAAACAACTTATCCACTCAAAATTTTGACTAATATAACCCTATGAGTCGAAGAGGTCTAGAGATGATCAAGAAGATAAATTATAGCTAGGGTACTTTTAAGTTGTTGATACAAATAAAAAGCACCCTTAGGTTTAGATTGAATGATTAATGGACATCCTTTGGAGGGAGAAGTTCCTTTTGAACAAAGGACCAAAGGAGGTCATGAAAGTTGCTCAAATGAAGGATTTTTGTGTTGTTGTTTTCTTGTTACAACATAAATAGAAGGATGTTCAGAAGAATGGATTACTCCTTAGAGGTGTTACATTCCTATAGTGAATTTTATTTTCTACATTTTGATTCTTATTATGATTGGGTAGTATATCTTGAAAAATTCTAAGGTCTTTATTAGAAGAAGGTTGAGATTCAAAGCTACTAAAAACAACTTGACCTTTATTAATTAGGTTCTTCAATCTCGTGCATTTATCACTCTTATGATTGTTAATATTATGGAAGACACAATTCTCATTGGGATAGTGTTAGCATATATGTCATTGTCATTACATTATTTGCAAAAGGGTAGCGCTCGTAGGTGCTCTCTAGGTTGGTTTATTAACCACCAAGTTGGTTAGATAAACCAAATCATAACCACATTGTAACATTTATATTGATATCAATCAAAATGAATGAATTGCTTTATCAATTTCTATATGGCATCAGAGCTACGGACGGAGACAAGACTACCAGCAAATGATACTGGAGGACCCTAATGGACGCAAGACTTACGAATGCAGACAGAGGACAGACTACCAACCAACAAGACTGGAGAACACTAACGGACATAAATAGAGGACGAACTACCCGCCAACAAGATTGAAGGCACAAACATAGAGGAGAGCAGATCAAACACGTGAGGTACATAGATAGAGGACACATGAGGCACACAGACAGAGGACACATGAGGCATGTAGACAGAGGAAATATTGATAGGATGGATCGGGCACGTGGGTCGATGATGGACGGTTGTGGAGGCAAAATGGCGGGGTGGTTGCCCGAAGGCAACCAAAAGCTATAGTAGATTTTTGCATTTTTAAAGATCCCCACAGTGGCAGCACAGGCCATGTGGGATTAAAGTTTTTTTTCCCTTCTCTGGCCCCGATGTTGCTAACACATGCCTGGTCCATACTTGTTCACATCGGGCCCTTTGGCTCTCGTGGTAAGCGCGATGATTGTTAGGCGGTAGTTCATGGTTTCAAGTCCCTCTGTGTGTGCTGTGATGGTGGGTGGTATTTTTTTGATGCCCTGTGCATGTTTTGACGTCAGGTGGCATTTTTGACGCTTCGCAGTGCATTGTTGATGCCCGAACATGCCCAATTGACGCCCGAAAGTGGTCATTTGACACCTGTGCAGTCCCATAATGTCTTGAAGGCTCCAAAATATTTTTTTTGGGTGTTCAGGTACCATTTTTTTTTCACTCCTTGTCTATTTTGCAATTCGACGGGGGGGAGATCTCAGTATTCTCATGATTCATTTACAAAATTGTAAGATAAAGGGGAGAAATCAAAGCATTTGGTAGAATAATTGCTAGATTTGTAATAGGTGCTTAAATTTGTGGGCATTTGTGATTGTTTCTTTTGCATTTAAATATTCTTTTTTCTTGCATTAACAATCATAAATTAAAAAAATATAAGACCCCAAATTTATACCCTATTTGTGCAATTTATTACACAACAGCGTTCGGTATTTGAGATACCTCTGGTCCACACTTACAGGTAATGTTGTCATGCTTTGGACTACTATATTCACCACCTAATATAGCTGCAACAATGACGTCTGAGCTTGTTCTCTATTAATCATTGGGGAGAAATAAGGAAAAGCAATTTTTTTTTCCCATTTCATACCCACATTGTGATTGTTGTTAGGCGTAAATCCTGACAAAAGTTTTGTTTTCCAAAGTGTTTAGGGGAAGTTACACCCCACGCATGAGGAATAAAAATTTCTATGGTAGGTGTCATTAACAACATGATGCCATTTTAGTATCACCTATGTTCAATATATCGTGCTTCTCATATGTACTTATAGTCTCCCTCACGTAAGAGCGGGTACATATTGAGTAGTATATTGTTCCTATATACCTATAGTCTCCCTCACGTAAGGGAAGGTATATATTGAATGGTTACGATATAAATATCTGGAAGGTATAAAGAAAGGGAGACCAATTGGTGATATAATGAACCTTCATAATGGCCATAATTCATAAGTATCTCTCAGATTCACAATTGTTGAAGGTCCTAATTTTGGTCCATGGAAAACAAAGATGAAAGCTATTCTTCAGTTGGAATATTTATGGGATGTAGTGACTGGCATTGTAAAATGCCCTCAGACAATAGGAATAGATCATGATGCTTGGGATAATAAAGATAAGAAGAGTCTCATGTTTATATTGCTTGCTACTACAGATGAGGTGCATCCTCATATTTGTGATGCAAAAACTAGTAAGATAGCTTGGGATGCCTTGATCACAGTATATGAAGGAAAGAATCAATCCACTATTCTACATCTTCAAACTAAACTACATAATCTCAGTATGAATTCTGGGGAAACTGTTGATATATTCCTTTGTAAAGTGGCTGACTTGAAAGCCAAATTGAATGCCATGGGAAAACCAGTGGAAGATGATATCTTGAACTCTGTCATCTTGAGAGCATTACCAAATTCCTACAAGATGTTGATCACTTCTCTCAATGTTTTTAGTAGACAAGTATCATTTGTGGAGCTAGTAAATTTTCTTTAGACTAAGGAGGCAACTCAAGTCCAGAAAGATGATGTGCCAGATAATGATCTTTCCACACAACAAAGTGGTAAAAAACAAGGTCAATTTCAAAAAGGGGGTCCTTCTTCCAAAGGAAAAGGGAAGCAAAAATTAGCAGAAGGATACAAAATATTACAAGATTTGTGATATGAATAACCATGACACCAACAGGTGTTGGTTAAAAAACAAGCAACAAAACGATAGAGGTCCTTAGAATAAGGGCAAAAACAAACATAAATACAACAAACATAAGCAATATAAAGGCCATGTTGCTTATGCTGACTCCAACTTAGACTCAGATTATTCTAGGTCTGATTCAAATTATGACTCTGAAAGAGCACACAAGGTGCTCATGACCCATACTTCATCTTCCTAGATAGATGTTGTATGGTATATTGATTCAGGAGCTAGCAAACACATGACTGGGGAAAAATCATGGTTTGATACTTTTGTGGAGAAAGAGGGTAAGCCAATCACAATTGTTGAAAATCAAGTCTATCAAGTATAGGGAGAAGGGAATATTTCTGTGTCCCTTCCTGATGGTAATTGTCAAATTGATAAAGTTCTCTATGTTCCATGTTTAGCCAATAATCTGCTCTCAGTCACACAAATATTAGATAGAAACATGGATGTCATGTTTCGAGTTGTCAAAGGCAAGAAGAGATGTTTTATCACCCACAATGGTAAACATGTTGCAACCGGATCCTAAAAACATGGCTTGTTCATTCTAGATGCACTTTCAACTCCTCATGTTGCTCTGGCTACAACTACAAAGGAGGCCACCTCTCTCTGGCATAGATGTTATGGGCACCTCAGTTTTGGATATTTTCTTGAATTATACAAATATGGGATGGTGAAAGGTCTTCCACCACTCTCGTCTATCTTACCAGTTTTCTCGAATTTCTTAGCAAGGAAGCAACACAGAGTACCTTTTAAATCTAGCTCCTCTCGAGCTACAAACCCTTTAGAGCTGGTACATATCGATATGTGTGGTCCTATGCCAACCAGTTATGGTGGGAAGAAGTATTTTCAACTATTTGTTGATGATTACTCATGGAATATGTGGGTTTTCTTTCTTCAGTTGAAATCAGAAACATTTCTCTACTTTAAACAATTCAAGAAACTTGTTGAGAAGGAGTCGAGATGTTTCATAAAAACCCTCTACTCGGATCGAGGGGGGAATACACTTCTGAAGAGTTTTTAGAGTTTCTTAAGAAACATGGGATCAAAATACAACTGACTACAGCCTATACACCTCAGTAGAATGGAGTTGCAGAAAGGAGAAATCGTTCCATTATGGAAATGGTTCGATGTATGCTAAAGGGAGCACATCTTGAGGATCAATATTGGGTAGAAGCAGTAAACACAAAATTATACCTCCTAAATAGAGCACCCATTAGAGCTCTACAAGGGAAAACACCACAAGGAGCTTGGAGTGGTAAGAAACCTTCCATTTCTCATCTAAGGGTGTTTGGATGTAAAGCATTCATGCACATTCCAAAACAAAAAAGGAGGAAGTTGGATGAGAAAACCCTGCAGTGTATCTTTCTTGGCTATGATGAGTATTCAAAAGGTTATCGATTTATTGATCCTAAGACCAAGAAGACACACATAAGTAGAGATGTTATATTTGATGAAGCTTTCACATCAAAAGACACATCCATAACTGTATATCTAGATGAAGAAGAACCTAAGAAGGAGGTTCAACTTCCACAACAACAACAAAAAGTTCAAAAATGGTACACTAGCACTTTGAGAGATGCTAAGTTGAATTCCCTTCCATATCTATCTCTAGATAGGCCATGTACTCGCAATATGACTCAACAAATGATAGCAGAGGAATCTACTTCAGAGGTTGATGAACTTTGTCAACACTTTGATGATTTTTCAGTGGGTACAAAAAATGATAGAGAAGAAGATGAGGATGAAGAAAAGATTTATATGTCTACATTGAATGCAAATGAACCCACAACGGTTCAATCTGCACTTGATAAACCACAGTGGAAAGAAGCCATGGATGTATAACATAAGTCTCTCATAAAAAATAATACTTGGAAGTTAGTCGATCTGCCAACATGAAATAAACCCATAGACTACAAATGGGTGTTCAAAGTGAAGTATAAGGCAGATGGATCTATTGATAAGCATAAAGCCTAACTTTTTGCAAAGGGATATGCTTAGAAAGAAGGTATAGACTATGAAGATACTTTTTCCCCTACTGCAAAAATGACTACCATTCGAGTACTTTGTGCCATGGGAGCTCAGTTTGGGTGGAAGTTGCATCAAATGGATGTTAAAAGTGCCTTCTTGAATGGTGAATTATAGGAAGAAGTATACATGACTCAACCAAAAGGATTCGTGGTCGAGGGGCAAGAACAAAAAGTATGCAAGTTGATCAAATCCTTGTATGGGCTAAAACAAGCTCCTCGAGCTTGGTATATCAAGATAGACAGTCACCTTGTGCAGCATGGATTCAAAAGAAGTCCTTTAGATGAAAATATCTATATTAAGAAAAATGGTTCTAATATAGTGATCCTTGTACTTTATGTAGATGATCTGATCATAACAGGAAGCTCAAAAAGAATGATTGACTTAGTGAAAAATGATTTGAAGAAATCATTTGAAATGATAGATCTAGGACTTCTGCACTATTGTCTTGGTTTAGAAGTTACTCAGCAAAGATTTCATATTAGAGTAACACAAAAGAAATATGCCAAGACTTTAGTAGAAAAATATCGGATGACTAACTGTAAGTCAAAAGCAACTCCAATGGAGTAAGGACTTAAGTTATCCCGATATGATGAATCACCTCAGGTAGATGGTACTATCTATCACCAGTTGATTAGGAGTCTCCTATATATGACAAATACCAGGCCAGATCTTAGTTTTACTATGGGATATCTTTCAAGGTTCATGCAAGAGCCTAAGATGAGTCACTAGAAAGCAGCAAAAAGAGTTCTTCATTATGTTCATGGTAGTATAAATTATGGTCTGGAATACAAAAATAATAATAATTTTTTCTTACTAGGATACATGGACTCGGATTATGCTGGATCCATTGATGATCATAAATCCACTTCTGGATATGTTTTTCATCTAGGATCTGGACCTATCTCATGGCACAGTAACAAGCAACATGTGGTTGCTTTATCTTCTATAGAAGCAGAATATCGTGTAGCCAGTGAATCAGTCTGCAAGATAATGTGGTTAAGTCGCATTCTTACAAACATGGGTCTTCCAAAGAATATTCTTCTTCATTTGTTTTGCGACAATCAAGGTGTTTTGAATCTTGTCAAAAATCCAAATTTTCATGAACGTACCAAACATGTTGATACCAGATATCATTTCATTTGAGATGAAGTTTCCAAGAACCATATACAACTTCAATACATTCCTACTGATGCACAAGTTGCAGATATCTTTACCAAAGCACTTGGGCATATCAAATATGAAATTTTTTGAGATACTATTGGAATTTGCCAATAATGTAATAAGGGGGATGTTAGCATATATGTCATTTTCATTACATTATTTGCAAAAGGGTAGCGCTCGTAGGCGCTCTCTAGGTTGGTTTATTAACCATCAAGTTGGTTAGATAAACCAAATCATAACCACATTGTAACCTTTATATTGATATCAATCAGAATGAATGAATTGCTTCGTCAATTTCTATAGATAGAACTAAGGAGATTTTTATTTCCAAGATATAAAGGCTTGGAAGGTGAAAGATTCAACATTTTGAATTTTAGGATTTGGTCTAATTGTGATTACATCCTCCTAGGTTTTTGTTGTTAAGGCTTCCCTATGACAAGCTTTTAAAGGGTCATTGTAGCACTCATACTGTAGGTTTTACATGAGTCTATAACTCCATCACCTATAACATGTTTACCTTTGTATTTCCATTCAAGTTAGAGGAATACTTATCTTCCTCCTCCTAGGATTTGAATTTCAATTATCCTTGCTTCATGAGGGTGGTCTCTACTCTCTTGGCCATATTGATTGCATATTTAAAATAAGATACATAAGATATCTCCAAATATTTAGATTACCTATGAATATATCTATAAGGTCTCTTATTGGAGAGACATATTAAATTCTCACCACCAAGGCTTTCCACCTTGCCAAGAAGTTAGAAAAGTTCTCATATTTTTATTTTTTGAACTTATATAGCTCACTAATCGTATTTGCTAGTAACATTCCAAGGTGGGACTACCAAGGATCTTGCAAAATATTTTTAATAACAATGTTTCATCATAAGAAATATCACTAGGCATTATTCTAGACAACATGATATAGTTTATAGGATCTTCCTTTACTTTGTACATTTAAAACTTATGAGTTTTAAAATTGGGATGGAAGGGAAAAATAGCTATAAACGGATCTAAGGATTGGTTGGACAAGTCATCATAGGAGTAATTTTGACTAGAGGAAGACCCTTGGATTGTGGCCATTAGTTTTTTTTATAGCTCCAATTGATAGGCTAGAGTTTGAAGTTTAAAATAAATTAGATTTGATTGCACAAGAGGCATGTGTTGAGAGATAAGAGTACCTAGATAATTAAAAATAAGGACAATATTGATACACTTGGGAATACAATGTTGAGGTTACCATTGCATGACATACTTCAAGCTATTTGAAGTGAAGGACGAGAGATTGTAGGAGTGGTGTTTTGAGTAAAACCCATGCTTGCACTTGTGACATTACAAGAAAAATTATTGATATAAATTAGAAGTTGAGACACTCAATGGTACATCCAAGTTAGGAGTGTAGCTTGTATCCATTTGTTGATATATAGGGCAACTAATATTGCCCTATAATAATTCTTCAAGAGAAGGCAAATATGGATGATATCCTGAGGATGATGGGATGTTTTACATCCTATAATCCATGGAAGTGGTGATGATAGAGGACTAGAATAAAGAATATTAGAAATTGATTCATTAATTTTTACATTTAAGGATCCAAAGGAAGGGTATACTTGACTAAAATACAAAGGATTAGTGCTAGGTTGTTGGGGATGGTCAAAGAGTGAACCCTTCCATACAAAAACACCTAAGACATCATGAATTTCCCTAAAGAGGAATTCCATGACTTATCTATGTTTTTGTAAGAAGGGAGACATGTGAGTAGTGGATTTAAAAACCACTCTCCCCTTATCATAATGTATAGGGATTAGAGAACCCTATGGGAAGTGACATCATCTTATTCTTCAAAGTTAGGGATTTTTAAGGTGGATGAGTCCTCAAGACCATTTATTTTAGGGTTAGGGTTGATGGACAATTGATGGCACTATGGGTTAAGTAGTGTACCTTGGCCATGGGTTGGAAGTAAAGGAGGGCTTAATTAATTAAGTTTTTAAGTTTATAGAGTAGATTATAGAAAAATAGAAGATATTTGTGTAACCTTATATCTCTTTCCCTTGATGTACCAAATATGGCCTATATACCTCAAGGGCATTCCTATATACCAAAGGTCCCTATATACCTAACTCAACTCTATATACCAGTTTTTATGTGAGAGAAAGCCAATACGTGGGATTTCAATGATACAAGGAAGTGACTACTTAGAAACATGGCCAAGATGATACATGAGAGGTAATAGTATTTCTCCTTATAAATTTTACTATCCCACTACATTATAAACCTTACTAAATGTAAGTATATGCAGACCCTATATGGGTGGCTAGCAACTCAAGATTGCTATATACCCAATGTAGCCTAGTAGCTTGTATGGAAATTATTCAAAGGATTGCAAAGGACCTTATTAGGACTAGAAAATGGTTATTTTCTTATTATCTATATATAGTTTGATTTAATTTAAACAAACAATATTAGATGGTCTTGATTAAAGTTTATATTAATTTTAGTTTATTAAGGTATAGCATGGACAAAGAGGAATCTTGGGAACTAAGGTGGTCCCAAGATGATTAAGGGCCTCTTAGGGGATCTTCCATGTCTCTCCCTCTTATCACTTCAAGACTAGGGGATGTGAGCTTAAAGTATAGTTTGTTGGGTTGAATGAAGAACACCTACATTTCACAAGAAACTATGTTTCTTTAAAGTTACCTCTTTATATAAGCTTAAATTTTGTCTAACCCTAAATTCATAGAAAAAATACAACATATAAGGCCTACAACTAAAATATGTTTTTATTTTTTGATGATAAAGGAAATAATGGTTTTTAATTTTAAGAGCAAGGACACAAGAGGGTGTAATAAACAAATCCTAAGATGCAATTATATGTGATTTTTATTTATTTCCCAAGCTTAAAGATTGGATTTATTCCCTATATGATTAAGAGTAAGTAGTTCATTATTTCCTCCTTGTTTATTTTCATCATAAACATAAAATAGTACCTAGCCTAAGCATATAACAAATAGAATCTAAACCTTAAATTTTGAAATAAAAAATATTTGGGGTAGAATGACCTATGTTTACCACTATGGCATAAGCATCACCTACTCACAGAAGCATCATTGGTGTTATCATCTGTTGATGGTGCTATCCCTTAATTTTGTAAAATATATAGAAAAATATGATAATCAATGTAGAGGGGTTTTTCTAAGCTATAAGAGGAGATTGACTTCCTTCACTTATAAATCAAACCCCTATTTAGATAAGATAGAAATGATAAAATGAAAAAAATCTTAAAATAAATGCTAAGATGGCAAAAGTTCCAATGGGTCGCAATAGCACTATTGGTGCTATCACTCAGTGTTGATGCTTTGACTCAGTGTAAAACAAAGAGCAATAGTGCCACCGATCTTCAATCTAGTAGTGCTACTATGTTTAAAAGCATAAAAACAAGATCAAATTCAAACTAGAGTATGATTATGAATATTGTGATGGACTCTATATTGGTCATATAGAGGCCTTATGAAACAATAAGAAGTAGATATTTTCTTGCTTGATATTCAAAATCATTGAGATACAATATTGTTGTCAATGCTATTGCACTAGTGCTATTGTCTCTTGACCATTAGCGGTTCAATATAGGTAGGAAAAAGGTCAAGTTTAAAAAGTTTTAGAAAAGCACTACCAAGATGCAATAGCATTGTTGGTGCTATAACTTTTGGAGCAATAAATGCTCCAAATTTGGGTGCATGGAAGGTTAATTCAAATTGGCTAATTAGAAGGATAATCGTAGAAGGAATGGTAAACATGAAAATTATCCCCACGTACAAAATTCGATATCTACAACCATATTATAGCAAAATTTATAGCTACATAAATGAATTAATAGGGGGAGAGAAGACATCATCATAATATATTAAATTGAATATCTACAACCATATTATAGCAAAAGTATTAGCTACATATAGGAATTTTATTGCCCAACCAAGTTAAAAATTTTATTACAAAATTGTAGTCATTAGTAAGTTTGCATGAAATGCCAACAATACATTATTTACATTCAAAAAAATACAACTTAGATTGTTTCTAATTTAAATGATTACCCCTTGGTTGGGCAAAAAAATTCCTAAATGATGTCTTCTCTCCCCTGAACATATTCTAAAAGAAGATTAAAATTGGAAACAATTTAAGTTGTATTTTGTGGAATGTAAATAATGTATTGTTGGCATTTCATGCAAACTTACTGATGACTACAATTTTGTAATAAAATTTTTATCTTCATATATCTATAAAGTGCAAGGGTGAATATGTATATATCAGTTCAGTACTTTTGAACACACACTTGATGAAAACCCATTTACTTTGATGTTAATTTATATAACATAATGGAAGTAGTAATGGTTGGAAATGAAATGGAAAGTCATTACTTTTTGACATGGAAATAGTCTTGTCTTTGTGATAAGTGTTGCTTTCTTTACTTGTGTAGTAAGAGTTTTTTGTAATTAAATGTGTGAAAGGATAATTGTTGAATTTTGACTCCATGTGGATACTAAAAATAAGATCTAGATATTAATAGATTTGTACCTTAAATGTTGTATTTCATTGTTTTTCTATGGACTAGTAGATCTACTTTCAAATCAACTTGTGAGAAGTGATATGAACTCCTCACCTCAATAGGGTATATATTATATGTTATAATACCTAAATTATATTTTGTGGTTTATTTTTTGTAAACACATAGCATTTGATAGGAAAGCAAAGCTATCCACCTAAGATTCCCTACCTAAACCTTTAATCCTAATATGACCTAATATTGAAAGCAAAAAAATGATGCAAGAAGACAAGACCTATTCTATATGAGATTTTTTATTTAATGATGCAATAAAGGTAAAATGTTATTTTATTATTTTAGCAAGGGTAGATGAGGTAAATGAAATAAAAAAAGTTATCATAAATGCAAAAACATTCAATTTTTATTTCTTTCCTAAAATAATACAAGTAATCAAACTAGATTCAATATTTCTTTTATATCAAGTCAACTATAAACTAGAATACAAAGACTTAAATTAATAAAAAATAGTAGATAAAAATATCCTACAATAGTAGAAAATAGATTTTATGGAAATGATGCACCTAATTTATTCACAATAGTATATGCATAGCTTGACTACAACTATGATTCTAGTGCAAATGTAAAATCCTATAAAACACATAGAGAAAAATGAAAGTTCATGCAAAGGATCTACCTGACTAGAGAGAAGGTAGAAAGCTTCCTTGAACAAATGGTTAGACCACTATTTTACTTAATAAAGTGTTGATATATCAATGAAACATATAGGAAAAATGCACAAATGGTGTTCGTACTACATATCTAAAATTAGACAACACAAATGCTTAAAATAATAAAATAAGTAGACAGAGTAAGGAAGTCCAAGATGTAGTTACAATAGATGTAGGGTAGAACTTTAAGAGGATAGGAACCCTTCTATATGTTAGATTTATGTAAAATAAATGGAGAAATTCTATGATGCAAAACAAATGGTCAAATACTATGGAAAATATGAAATGCAAGGTTGATTGATCTATCAAGAAAATAGAAAAATGAGATGATTAGCAATAGATAACAATAACTTAACAATATAGTTTGTTTAAAAGATCAAAAAAATGACAAGAAAATGTTAGCCAAGACAAAATACAAATTTATCCAAATAAATCAAGGTAGAGAGGGAAGAGACACAACCTAGCTACCATAATTTGTTTCCCTTTTTTGTTTATTAATAGTTGTAACAACCCACAAAATCGATCCAAGGGTGAGAGCTAATTTTTTTTACAAGGATTAACTTACAAAAAAGACCCAATATTTTAATTATTATAAGGCATAGCCATCTTAAGTTTAGTATCACTGCAGACAAAACTCAAGTGGATAGGAGTGGCCAACCTCCCATAATTCTTAGGGTTTACTTTTCTAATCTCACCATTAGAAAAAATACCATTAGTGGTCCCCTTATTTCCCATACACTACCTTGTATGAGACAACTTGACCACGATGTAGGGATTACCATTTAAGGATAATATCACTTAAAGGTGACACCCATTCCCTAAACCTGCATACTACCATCTATGTAGGATTACTATGACATGATGCCTTAGTGCTTAGTTAATGCCATCTATCCATGAAACTAAGACCATTACCACTCACCTGGTAATCATCATGGTCACACTTGACTACCTGTAAGGTACCACCACTATACTGCCCTATGAATGATTTGATGTATTATCCCATGCCAATCCTCCATTAATATTTCTCAATTCTCATCGCTATAAATCATCCAAGTCTCATTGCTAGGACTTGTCCAAGCCTCACTACTAGGACAATCCAAGCCTCGCCACTAGGGTATATCATTCACAATTACCTAATTTAATTGTCTACCCATAAATCAACTAGGATTGGGTACATATCAACTCTAGGGATTACTAATAAGGTGTTTAAAAATCAAAACTAAAATAACCCCCCCCTTTAATTCCAAGGGTCCTATTCAATCAATTTTTCCTATCTCACAAAAATATAAAATGCTATAATACCAAAACATGTCATATTAACTAAGACTAGAAAATTTAACTATTTATATATTTCATTTATTTTCATGAAAATAAGTAAAGAAATATCTAGAATTAGTTCATCTTTACTTAATTTCATATTAACTAAGACTAGAAAATTAATTATTTTTCTTATTACTCCATCATATTCTTTGATAAACACAATTTAACCATCTTGCTAAATACAAATCCTTTTCCAAGGAACTTAACATAGAAAGGAAGCATTAATTCATTTTCATCTATTAAATAAAAATTTATGACAATACATCAAGGATGTTTATAAAGATATCCATTCCTTCTTCAATAATCATAATATAGTTTATACACATGATATTTCTTAAGTATTTTACTTTTCCAAGAAAAAACATGATGAGGGTCATTGATCATTCATCATTTAGTAATTATATTTCAGTCCAAGGAGGTGTCCAAAGGCTATATATGATAGGAGGTGTCACAGTTGCAGGTTCAGTTTATCCAAGAATAGTATTTTATTGGTAGGTTTGTTAGCAGTGTTGGGGGTTGTTGTATCTTCATAATTTCTAACAAAGGAACTCAAATTGCACAATCTAAAGCTGAATTTAAATTGCAAGAAAATGAAAATGCAGAATCTGAAAGTGACAAGAAATAAAATGCTGCTAAATTGACAAAAAAACAAAATTGCAGGGAAGTAAACTGCAGAATGGAAATTCACACACACGCTTGTAGAAATTAAACCAATGATAAAACTCACAATTGTTTGAACATAAGTTCAATCTGAGAAACTAAATTAATGTTTATTGCAGTAAAATTGAAAATGACATAATTCTAGAAATTGCAAAAAATGCTGGAAATGATGCCATTACAGGTCAAATGCTAAATACTGTTCTAACACATGATTGAACCTGTTCTAGATGCTATGGTGCAATTATGAAATGAAACTAATTCTACAAATAAATGTTGACAAAATTCTGCTAATCTACTGTAGCAAAAAATCAGCAAGAATTTTTTGTCACTGTGCTACCCTTCCTCTGATCTTGCAAGTGGCCCTTGCTTCCAAAACCAGAAGAGCGTGAAGAATTATACCAAGTAAATTAAATGTGCACTATCAAAAATCAAATTCCAATAAAATCTAAAGAATGCACCTTTTATTTCATTTTAAATTTCATTACAGTACTGTAGGAAAAATCTATAATTTACTGTAATGCTACAAAGACTTTATCTGCTACTAATAACTATCTCCTATTCCTCTATCCCTATTTCTTCATATGTCTATCTATTATTCTCAACCGTTTTGGGAGATTTATTTATAAGACAAAGTTGATATATCTATTTGTTGAGTTTTAGGGATTTCCAACTGTTTACAAAATAGTTTCTTAGAATGCAGGGTTATAATTTGTCAACCTTTATCCCTTTATCCCTTTATCCCAGCTGGTCCGCCTATGGTGAAGGAACGGAGTCTAAATAGGGTGGACTAACTGCTTGGTCAATTTCCAATCATACTTTCCATGTTTTTGGTGATTTTAACCATTTTCGGTTGTTCCTGCGCTATTCCCTATTCCTGCGTTGCTTATTCCTGCGTTGCTTCGAAATAACAGACAGGTGACAATTCGTTGCTTATCTACACTCCAAATGCATAGGGAGGAAGTTGTTGATCGTTTGGATTATTTTACTTTATCTTGTACACCCTTTTGCATTGGTGGCATGTGCTGCAGTGACTGATTCCAAGCCCTGCTATATATGTACAGCTGGCTGGAACTGTCACAGTCACAGCTTGTTTTCCTGCACAGTCAACTACAGTGGACAAGTTCTTGGCACCTTTTTCATTTGAATTAGTTTAAACAAAGGAACACAATATTGTTAAGCACCAGATATTCAACAAGGTCTATATTATGATTCTAAATTACTACAATACTATTGATTAATTAACTAAAAACAGGTGAAATTGTAGTAAAAATAGTAAAACAGAGTATATGCATTTTGTCATTTTAGAATATGCAAACACCACTATATAATGCATTTTACCCATTATTTATATAAAAACATAGTAAAAAGGGTGAGTCAAATAGTTATAATGTATCAAAAAGTGTCCATGGATGAGGCAATTCCTGGTCTCATCATTTTCCCCCCAACTTATGGTAATGCATGCCCTCATGCATTCTGTGCAGCTACAGAGGCACACAGATCCAGGTCTAGATATCTTGTGAAATTTTAACCATGTGCCACCAACTGCATAGAATCCTCTGATTACTTTTATGTACTGAAACCACTGTTGGAAGTGCATATCAATTTATGGGTCATTATCAAAGAAGTAGGGGACATGAGTGATAATTATAAGCATCTTGTATCTTAGACCTATCCAAAGCTCCTTGATTTCTAAGATAATTTGGACAATGTCTTCTGTCCTTCTCCTTGACCACAACAAATTAGTGGGAGAAATTGGCTCTCGTTTCTATAGAGAGATAGATAACTCACCCCATCTATTTTTACAGGCTACAAAAGCATCATTAAAGAAGTCTGCACAAAAACTCTGAAACTGAGTTATACATATTTGAAGGTTCCCTAGATAGAGCTGTTTAATTATGGTATTCTGCATGAAGGTATACTGACTACTTGTACAATCCTTGTGATTCAGGGGAGCATGCCTGATAAGTAAAACAACTTGTGATTCCAATTATTTAGTTGATTTCTTTTTTATGTCCTAATAGATATGATTTTGCAGAGTGGACATGAAGGCTTTCAGCTATAAGTCACCTGTATAAATATGAGGCATAAACATACTTTCTATTGGCAAAAAGAAATTATACAAAAATAACTCACATAACAGGTGTTGCTACTCTACTGGACTTTGCACAAATGCCTCCACAAACTCTCCAGAAGTTTTCAACTAATAAGGCAGCTCAGAAGTAAGTCTCATGATTTGCCAGTGAAGGTATTTATCCTTGAGTAGGAGGCTATAAAACCTAGGTGGCATTTTGCATTGTATTGCATATTCTGCAATCTGGCATACATCCTGCACCTGTGCTTTTAACCTATTAATTTTTGTTTCCTTCTGTGCTAATTTGGTTGTTATAGAGTTCAAAGTGGAAACCTTTCCCTCTAACTAATGACACTGAGTCATCCAATATGCTAGGTCTTCATTGTACCTAGTTAAAGACACTATTTTTGGAGGCCTTACAATGGGTTGCATTTGTGCCACTATATTTACTTGTACACCAGCTTCCATAGTTGATGTTACAAATGGCAAATCTATTTGTGTTCCTTGTTCTGCTATAACTGTAATAATTGGATTAGTAGAAACAAGAGGAGAGAGTGTGGATACTTGGTCTTGAGCTGCAACCTCTTATTCCTCCATAGAAAGTGTTTGTATTTCCTGCTGAAGGGCAATGTTATTTTTCATCAAAATTCCTGATGGATTTTCATGCTGAATCATACTATCAAATATTTTTATTCTTGCTTCTTCTCCAACAGGTGATATTTGTGCAGGTGCTGTATTAGCCTCTGATTGTTCAGATAAATCCAAGAGGATCTGTGCCCATTCATCAGGTGATGCCTCTGCTAACTCCGTAGATTGATGTTCCAGTTGAAAAAATTTGTTCTGTAGATCTTGAATTTGTTGCTAAAGCAGAGAAATTTGTTGATCTTTGTGTTTTATGGCTTCTTCAGCCTATTCAATCCAATGGGTCTGGGTTTTAATAACACTCTTTACAGCATGCAATTGAGTGTGGATGCCAATTTCTTCTTCAGACTCAGAATATTTCTCAGACTCAACATGCACTGGAGTGTGCACATCAACCTCAGATGGTTCAGAATCAAAATTCAAATGCCCCTCAGGATCAGAGTCAGTAAAATCAACTAGTGGACGTATAGGGCTTATTGGAGTTTCTTCCATAGTTGTGTCCAGTTACATTGGTTGTATCCCTTTGTCTGTAATTTATGTTTCAATGTATTTTTATTGTGCATATTCTATTCTAACGTCTCCTTCACTTGATAGACGGATTGGGTCTATGATATTTATTGGTGTTTCTGGCAAGGTTTTAATTTTTTGAAGTCTAGCAAACCTTCTTAACCCTGTAGAACTTGGATATTCCTTAGTAGGTGTAGTTTTTGGATTTTCTGGAGCAACTATAGATTTTTCTGTTGATTCAGGAGCAGATATATGTTCACTTGAACTCCCAATTTCTCTGATGGGTTGTACAGTTTCTGCAAATATTACCTTCCTTATTTTTAACTGAGAACCATATGTGGATGCTTGTTGTTTTCTAGTTCATGAATATGGGGGACCATCGGGAGAAGGGGAAATTCTGATCTCAGGGGGCTCTGGATTAGGGTTTTCTTCAAATTCTTCCTCTATTTCCTCTTCCTCTGATGCAGAGTTAGAATCATTTGTTTCTGTCCAAGGAGAGAAGAAGCGGTTAAAATTCCTAGGGTTTCCCCTAAAGTGATACCTACAAATGAGTTTGATGAGCCCATGGTGTTTAGGGCTTCCCTTCCCTGCTTGGTATTTTAGGGCCATATCTTTTAGCTCCTAATAAAGATATAAGGGAATATTGACCCTATATTCTGGTTTGACTTATCCATGGCACAGATGGTTGAGAATACGAAGGTGTGGTCCAGATACAATAGGAAATTGGCCATCACAAGTAATTTATCTCATAACCCACATTGCAACTTCGTCCCAAGGGGATGGTAAACTAGGTCTTTTCACCCCCTTACAAACATTACTATGCATCAAGAATTCAATTTTTCCATCCCCTTCTTAAACTGATTAACTAGGTCAACTAAAATATTTCTCCCAGTTTTCACAATCTGTAAACCCTGAAGGGGTAATTCAGTGATTTGGCTGAGTATCTTAGGAGTTACCTAGATGGTCATCTCGCTAATGTGTACTCGATTGTTGTGGAAGGTGCATGCGAACTCTACCGCCAAGCCCTATGAATAACCATAAAATCAGAAATCCCGCATCAGTAAATATTTGCAGAGATGCGGGATCACTCTCCAGGTAGATGATATTTTCGGATTCGACGCTGATTTTCTTTCCACCCATGGTGTAGTCTTCGACCTTCTATTCTGTGGTGTATGTGAATGTTTTGACAGTACGAGCTTGCGTCTATTTTTAGGGTTTTAATCATTTTAGCAAGAATAATTATAGCAGCGTAGGAATTGCTTTGGAACATGCAGAGTAATCAGGACAGGTGACATGGCAATGTACGTGAAGTTGTCAACCCTTAATTTCACTCATTCTTGTTATGGATGCCAGCTATCACATGCCACCTTGAATCTGAGACCTATCATTTTTCCTCCCAAACCAATTAAATCACTGTAGGCCATGTGTTGCAGAATTTATTGCACAAAAATTCATTCCTGCGCTTAAGTGATTTATTTCATAGCATAGAGTAAACTGGTCTATTCTTGCACTTAATAAGTTAAGCTATCACTTATACATAGATCTCTCCTATGCCTTAAACATACACAACTTATTCCTGCACTTGATGAATCATTCCTTCACTTTGGAATATAAACAGTTTATTTTTGTGCTTCCCTTTTTGATTTCGGTGCACTTTTGTTTTTCATTCTAGAGCAGAACTAGGCAAAGGCATTTTTGAAACACTAACAAGAACTTTCCATTTTTGATTCCTCCTTTATATATGCTTTATACTAATCAAGGATATATACACTATATACTAATGATTTACATTATTCCAAAAATGAAAACGACACATACCTGTTATAACCATTTTATCTACATTTTGGGGTGTTCCTACTGAGATTTCCAGCTAATCAATCTTTGAACTAAGGTAGGTGCAATCTAAAAATAGATGAAACAACGGTTATGAGACAAGACCGAACAATGATGGTGAAACCAACTAGGTAAACATGTCAGAACACCGATTTTCATGTAAACCCAACTTAGGAGTGCCTCAAAGAGGTTTTCACTTCCTGATTTTTTTTTTTTATATATTGTGTCAATCTGCTGAATTCGGTATGGAAGAAGTGTTTTCTTCCCAAATGTGTACATACAAATTTTCCACTTGCTTGAGAAATTCGTCCCTATTGTGTGGTTTATGGTACATACAAAGACAATGTCCATTCACCAACAACTTGCATCGTGAGTCATCAATAGGTGTAAGGCGAACAACTCCATTGTCAAACACTTCCTCAATTTGGTACGATCCAAGCCATCTGGTCTACAACTTTCCAGGGAAATACTTGTATTGTGAATCAAACAACAAGGCCCAATCACCTTGCTAAAATTTTTGCTACTATATGTGACTATCATGCCACATATTTCGTTGTGCTTGGATTATCTTTATCTGATGTAGTGCATCCATGCATAGTTCATCCAATGCATCAAGTTGCAGAATGCGATATTCTTGTGCCTGTGATAGATCAATACCTACTTCCAAAGCAGTTCGAAGAGTTATTAATTCAAACTCAATAAGCAAAAGAGGTTTTTTTCCATAAACTAATTCATATGGTGTAAATCCAGTGGTAGATTTCCAAGTGGTATTATAAGCCCAAATAGCTTCTTGTAACTTGTCCAGCCAATTTCTTCTATAGAATGCTATGTTTTTGGTCAGAATTCGTTCTAATTCCCTATTAGTCACTTCAATTTGGCCATTGGCTTGTGGATGATAAGGTGAGGCCTTTCTATGTTTGACTTGATAGAGTTGAGTGAAGGCTTCAATAAATTTTGAAGTAAACTGGGGTCCTTGATCTATAGTGGTGGATTGTGGGGCTCCAAAACATAGAAAAATTTGTGAATATAGAAAATCAGCAACTTTTTCTTCTTGAGAATTCTTAAAGTCACGAGCCTCTACCCATTTGGTAACATAATTAGTACATACCAAGATATGCACTTTGCCTTGGGAAGGAGGATTAATGGGTCCTACGAAATCTAAACCCCATATTTCAAATGGTTATGTTCCTATTTGTAATGGCATTTCATTAGTAAAGGTAGGTTTTCCCATTCACTAGGAGGCATCATAATGTCTAATGTACCTTTTTACATCTTTGTGCAAAGATGGCCAATAGTATTCGGTACCTAAAATTTTGTGAATAGTGCTTTTGACTGAATAATGCCCTCCTGATGGTTCATCATGGGATGCTCGTAGGATATCATATACTTCATCCTGGCAGATACACCTGCGTAAAACATGATCAAGACTGCATTTAAACAGTAATCCTTCTATCCATTTAAAATAAGAGCTTTGATTTATTTACTATTTTTTTTTTTTAGGGGTAAAGTGAAGAGGAATCTTCCCTATAGCTAAGTAATTAGCTATGTCTACAAACCATGGAGATTGTACAGATATAGCAAACAACTTTTCAAATGGAAATATATCTTCCACCACTTCTCCTGTATCTGCATTTGGTATTCTTGATAAGAAATCTGCGACTACATTAGATTTCCCAGGTTTTTTCACTATTGTAACATCAAATTCCTGCAACAAAATCAACCAACGAATGATTCTTGCACTAACCAATGGTATATTCATCAAATATTTGATTGCAGCATGATCTTTATGGATGAATACTTGGTACCCTGTGATATAGTTTCAGAATTTGTTAATAGCATAGATTACAACCAAGAATTCTTTTTTAGTGGTAGTGTAGTTTTTCTCAGCTCTTGTCAAGTTTTTACTAATATAATAAATAGCATAATGTTCCCCATTTTCAATCCATCCTAACACAGCTCCAATAGCAGTATTGGAAGCATCAGTTTAAATATGAAAGGGTAACTCCCAATTAGGACCTCTTAGTACAGTTGGAGTGGTTAACTTCTCCTTTAAGTCTTCAAAGGAATTTTGACATTCAGAAGACCAAACAAATTTAGAATCTTTCATGAGTAATGCAAACATGGGATTCGCTATGGTACTGAAGTTAGCAATGAATCTAAGATAAAAACCAATGTGTCCTAAGAAACTGCGTACATCAGTCTGAGTTTGTGGAGGAGGGAGGTTTTTGATGACTTCAACCTTCTTAAGATCAACCTTGATTCCATAAGAAGAGATATGATGTCCAAGAACAATTCCTTCCTCCATCATTAAGAAGCATTTCTCAAGATTAAGAGAGAGGTGGTATGTTTCAAAGTGAATCAACACTTTTTCAAGCTGTTCTAATGCATATTAAAAACTATCTCCAAATACTGTGAAGTCATCCATATAAATTTCAACACTTTCATTTGTTAAATCAGAAAAAATTGCTAAAACAACTCTTTGAAATGTTGCTGGAGCATTACATAACCCAAAGGGTAAAACCCCGTAAGCAAAGGTTCCCCAAGGACATGTAAAGGTAGTATTTTCTTGATCTTCTGGCGCAAATTGTATCTGGTTATACCCGCTAAAACCATCAAGAAAATAGAAAAAAATCTTTCCAGCAAGAGTATCCAATACTTGGTCTATGAATGGTAATGGGAAATGATCCTTATGTGTGACCTTATTTAACTCCCTATAGTCCACATATACTCTCATTTTACCATTTTTTTTGGAACAATGACCAGTGGTGAAACCCACTTACTGTCTAAAATTGGATAAATGAATCCAACATCTAAGAGTTTATCAATTTCCTCTTTCAAAATCTCCTTCAGAGCAAGATTCAAGCATCTCTGAGGTTGCCTTATTGGTTTTACATCTTCTGTGTATATCCTATGTGTACATACCTTAGGATGAATGCCTGTCATGTCCTTATAGTTCCATGCAAAAGCTTGAACATGTTTCTGTAAGACTGCAAACAATTTGGTTTCTTGGTCCTCAGTTAGCCAACTATTAATGTTCAAAAATTTACTTGGCTATATTTCAATTTGTTTGATCCTTGGATGGACAGAACTAGCTTCTTCATAGTTACTGATTAATGCATTTAATAGACAATGATGTGGCTGCAGAGTATGAAATACTCTAGAATTTGTCTCAGAGATGATACCTGATGGAATCAGAGGAAATTTTAAGGTGTTAAGAAGATGATGATGCCATCCATGTGGTAGTATGAATGATCTTTCCTAACTAGGCATGGATGACAAAGGTTCTAAAATTTGTTCCTCCTATTTCCATAATAACCGATGAACAATAATTTGATCATCAGTTAGTCCTTCTGATTGTAATGTTTCAATTAGGACAGTTTCATTCTCGAATATTTCTCTTTCTGGTGTAGTGATTTCCTCAATATGTTTCTTCACTACAACTGTAGCCAAAGTGGCAATGGTTTCTTGTTCTTCATCAGATTCAAGATGCCAAATTTGTCCAAAAAATTTAGTTGAAGGTTGAGCTGGTGGATACAAAGAAATTTTCTTCAAGTCAACACCATTAGAAATGGTCATTTCCCCTAACCTGCAATCTATAAAAGCAACTATAGTAGCCAGCCAAGGTCGTCCTAGAATGATAGGGTATCCATTGACTGAATTTCTATGCTGCAACACTAAGAAGTCTATAGGATATTCCCAAGAAGAGACTTCAATGGCTACATCTTCTAGGATACCTTCTGGTTTAGTAATTGACCTATCTGCCATTTCCAAAAATGTGGTGGTAGGACTGAGATTTTTGAGCTGTAATTTTTGCATTGTGTCCTTAGTCATTACATTAATTGTAGCTCCAAGATCAATTAGCACATTAGGAATTTGCATTAACCCAATAGTAATTGTAACTATTGGACTACCTAGGTCACTATACCTGGGAGGAAATAGTTTCTCAGACAATAAATCAACTATTTTTCCTTCTGCCTAAATAGTTTTAGGAAAGGCATTTTTTTTTACCAGGTTTCTTGATACATAACTCCTGAATAGTCTTTTTGATTAAAGGCACATCCCTTATTTCTTGCAACATAGGGAGATAAATTGACATCTTTTTAAGTTCTATCACTAATTTTTATTTAGGGGCAGTATCAATATGATCAAATATTTTAGGGTATGGTAATGCTATTAGAGAAGATTCCTGCATTTTTTCTATTATTTCTTATTTTTGTTTTTGTTGCACTATCTCTTGATTTGGAGGTTCTTGTTTCTCACTAATTTCTTCAATGGTGGGTGGAACAGGTTCAGGTAAAACCTTCCCTAAATGCAGTTGGATGTTACTATAGTCAAGTACATGAACTGTAGCAGAGTCTTTAGACTCAGCCTCATAAATAGGGTCTGTTTATCTAGTATTATTTGGGTTATTCATAAGCTAAGCTGGGAGTGGAGGTTGTTTCACTGGTTGTGTTTGTTGATGTGCTCTTCCCTAAAAATTTGGACTAGGAGCGGGCATCAAGTTTTGAGCTTGCCCTTGATACCTTTGCTATCCTTGATATGGTGGGTATTGTTGTCCCCATATTTGTCCTTGTTGTGTCCATTGTGGATGACTTGTATGCCAAGTTGGGTTCATCCACCCAGAATGTGACCAATCTGGAGGAGTTATCCAAGGTTGGTTCCAATATTGTGCAGAGACTTCTGCATGTCCCCATGGCATATTCATATTCCAAGGAGGTTGTCCCCAATTTGGAAACCGAGGAGCATTGGGATATTGTGCATAGCCACCACTAAATCTCTGCTCAATAGCATTAAGTTCTTCTGTTTGGGTACCCAAAACATATTTTAGATGAGGCAAAAAAGGACATTGATCTGTTGAGTGTTCCTTGGAACAAATTCCACAAATAAGGCATGCTTATTTCTACATCTCGAGCAATAAATTGTCAAAGGTGGTGTAGAATTGGGTTTTGTGTTTCTCTCACCTAATGCAAAATTAAGTTGAACAAGGATATCAATTTTTAAATTAGCCATTTCCTCCATCAACTCCTTTATGTCACTATTTCCAGAATTTCACTTCTTTCTTCGTTGGTGAGTGTGAGAATAATTTTTGCATAACTCCACAATATCTTCTATTTCAAGTTGATCTATGTCTCCTTTTCCCATTAAATCTAACACTTCCCTAGATTCATCCTGAAATCCTCTAAAGAATATAGGTTTTAAGAAATTTGGTTCTATAGGACCACATATCTTTTGGAAAAAGGCAAAGCGATCAAGATAATCCTCTAAACTCTCATCTTCTTCTTACTTGATACGAAACAACTCATCTTTCCTATTTTGTACTCTACAGTAATCTTGATATTTATGTAAGAATTCAGTCTCCATGTCATCCCAAGTATGGATTGAATTAGGTTCAATATTACTCATAAAACATAGGAGAGCAGCATCCTTAAGCGTGGAAGGAAACAAGTTCAATTTCTAATTATCATTTATGTAGTCATAAGTATGACATAACACTTTGAATTCAAACAAAAATTGATCAGGATCTTCTAAAACAGTTCCCCTAAAAATTGGCAATATGGATGGAGAAATAGTTTTCATGGGAGCATCTAGAGCTGGATCCAACTGTATGGGGTATTCAAAAGTCTTAGGATGATCATCAACATACCCACCTGGTGGTGGTGCTGCTGCTGCCATAGTTGTTTTATTTCTTGAGTCTGATGTGGATTGTTCAGGCTTAGCGAAATGTTTAGCAGCAAGTGCTTCAAAAATCTCTTGTTCTAATATTTCCAAAGATTCAGTTGATGAAGAAGCTATGTCTTGCTTAAGTCTCTCAGGGACTTTATACACAGGCAATTCTTCATCTGATCATGAAGAATGCCTTGGTGGTTCAGAACTAGTTCTGATAAACCTCCCTCTTTCGTCTCTTGGCCTATACATTCATGCCTATTAACTAAATAAACTGAAATGCAGTATTTCAAAAATTGTAACACAATTCTTGACCTGTTTCACTTTTCCTAACAACATCGTTTGTTCCCTAACAACGACGCCAAAAATGATGAGGGTCGTTGATCATTCATCATTTAGTAATTATATGTCAGTCCAGGGTGGTGTCCAAAGGCTGTATACAATAGGAGGTTTCACAGTTGTAGGTTCAGTTTATCCAAGAATAGGCTTTTATTGGTAGGTCTGTTAGTCTTTGGGGGTTGTTGTATCTTCCTAATTTCTAACAAAGGAACTCAAATTGCACAATCTAAAGATGAATTTAAATTGCAAAAAAATGAAATTGCAGAATTGACCAAAAAGCAAAATTGCAAGAAAGTAAACTATAGAATGGAAATTCACACACACGCTTGCAAAAATTAAACCAATGATAAAACTCACAATTTTTTGAACATAAGTTGAATCTAAGAAACCAAATTAATGTTTATTGCAGTAAAACTAAAAATGACATAATTTTGGAAATTGCAAAAAATGTTGGAAATGATGCCATTATAGGTCAAATGCTAAATACTATTTTAACAAATGATTGAACCTGTTCTAGATGCTATGGTGCAATTTTTAAATGAAACTAATTCTACAAATAAATATTGACATAATTATGCTGATCTGCTGCAGCAAGAAATCAGCAAGAATTTTTTGTCACTATGCTGCCCTTCCTCTGATCCTGCAAGTGGCCCTTACTTCTAGAACCATAAGAGGATGAATAATTATACCAGGTAAATTAAATGTGCACTATCAACCATAAAATGTCAATAAAATCTAAAGAATGCACCTTTTATTTCATCTAAAACTGCATTACAATACTATAAGAAAAATCTGTAATTTACTGTAATGCTACAAAGACTTTATCTGCTGCTAATAACTATCTCCTATTCCTCTATCCCTATTTCTTCATATGTATATATATTATGCTCAACCGTGCTAGGAGCATTATTTATAAGACAAAGTTGATATATCTGTTTGCTAAGTTTTAGGGATTTCCAACTGTTTACAAAACAGTTTCCTGGAATGTAGGTTATAATTTGTCAACCTTTATCCCTTTATCCCAGTTGGTCTACCTATGGTGAAGGAACAGAGTCTCAATAGGGTGGAATAACTTCTTGGTCAATTTCCAATCATAATTTCCATGATTTTGGCACATTTTGACCATTTTTGGTTGTTCCTATGCTATTCCCTATTCCTGCGTCGCTTATTCCTGCGCTACTCCAAAATAACAGGCAGGTGACAATTCATTGCTTATCTACACTCCAAATGCATAGGGAGGAAGTTTTTGACCATTTGGATTGTTTTCCTTTATATTTTACACCCTTTTGCATTGGTGGCATGTGTTGCAGTGACTGATTCCAAGCCCTGCTGTATATGTACAGCTGGCTGGAACTATCATAGTCACAGCCTGTTTTCCTGCACAGTCAGCTACAGTGGACAAATTATTGGTGTCTTTTTCATTTGAATCATTTTAAACAGAGGAACATAATATTGTTAAGCACCATATATTCAACAAGGTCTATATTATGATTCTGAATTACTACAATACTACTGATTAATTAACTAAAAACAGGTGAAATTGCAGTAAAAACAGTAAAATAGAGTATATGCACTTTGTCATTTCAAAATATGCAAACACCACTATATAATGCATTTTAACCATAATTAACATAAAAACATAGTAAAGAGGGTGAGTCAAATAGTTATAATGTATCAAAAAGTGTCTATGGATGAGGCAATTCGTGGCCTCATCAAAACATTATATTTCAACCATCAAAACCCAAGGTCTTTAGTCACATATTCTTTTTCAGTCTTCTACTTCATAGGTCTTCTCCATAAAATTTTTGAACATAAGTGATTAGGATAACTCTTTGAATGAATATGCAAGCCTAATATTCATGATGCAATAATAACATTCAACAAAAAGAGAGATCTCAATCCTCAAAATAATAAACATTAGAACATTTTCCCAAATTTTATTAGTCATGGGTGAGAGAATCCCATACTTCTCTCACTCAACTATAACTCTTTTGTTTATACAATCCAAGCTATCCCCTTGGCTAAATTTACTACTCAATAGCAATTTCCTCCTTCCTTAGATAAAGGTTAAATTTTAATACATTACCTTCGTTCATAAGTCTTACAATGTTATATTGGTTACTACTCTCTACTAAACCAACTATAATATTTTTATATAAATAAATAATTATATCTTTCTTCCATTTAATTTCTATGTTTAAATACAATATTCTGTCAAAATTCTAAAATACTAAAGTCTTCAATTATTTTTACTAATATTAATAATTAGTTTCAACTTCTACCAATATTAAAACAAATTGACTTTATTAAACTATATTAATAATTTAATATAGATTAATGAACAGGTCCGAGGTGTAGACCAATTAGTTTGACCAAACCCTATAAGGGGTGTAGAGGTCCAAGGTTCTAATCTTGGGCCTCGTCGAACTGAACACTTATCCCTTTCCTAGTGCTTTCAGCGGCACAAAAGTTTTAAAATGATTGTGGCATGGTGGTTATCAGGGCGAACTGCATGAAGATCTATGTGGTATATTTCGGGGTGAACAATGCATAATATTGTGGAAGCCATAAAAGTCGGATAACCTACCCGCATTTATGGTGGCTACAAATTCCACCATGTAAATTCAAATATATATATATATATATATGAACAACCCTAATGTTAAACAAAAAAAAAAAAAAAATAGGCTCGAGTCAAAAATGCCAATATAAAGGTGTGCATAGCCAGAAATAAATGCAAACCAAGAAAAACATCTCAATTATATTTTAATTCAATTCATATGGAAGAATACAACCATCACTCAAATATTATGAAAACACCACTTCCACGAAGCCAAACTTAATCAACTTAGAAAATGATGGACTCTCAACTTAGATTAATTTTGCTTTTAAGCTTTAATAAAAGATGACCTCAAGCATGCAAAAACCAAACTATAAAAGCACACAAACTAAAAATATAATCAATGCCTTTAGAGTCAATGGACAAGGAATCACTACAGAACCTATAGAGATGTCCCTATCTAAAGAGAAAAGAAATCTATTTTTTGTTGGACATTTTGAGTCCTCTAAGTCGGAGTTGTCATTGATGTCACCTGATAGAGTTATCACTCATCTCAAGGAATTCGGCAAGAAATAAAGTCGCCCAAGTCATCCAGGAAAAAGCTTCATCGAGTGCAAAAGTGAAAGGAAAAAGGCTCCATAATATTTTAATATTATTGGGAGCACAGGTTAAATGATTGGTTTATAAAAACCCAAGATGGGTTATTGCAAAAGTTAAAAAGGAGGTTTAATAATTATTTATAAATCATTTAAATTCACAAGGAATTTAAATTTTATAAATAATACCAAGGTTGGGCATTAAGACAAGGTTCTAAGGTTTTATTAAACCTAAGGTTGGCTCTTTAAGACAAAGTTCTAAGGTTGATTTTAATTTATAATATTTAAATTTAAAATTAAATTTAAATTTATTATAAATTAAATCACGTCGACGTCGAATTCATTCGAAGCGCCGACATGATGCTAAGGAAGGCAAAAGGCATTATATAAATGCCAAACAAATTCATTTACCAAGTATCCCTTGCTATTGTTTTCGAAGTGCATGCGAAAGAGATTTCTGTTTTGAAAGCCTTACGATTTTCGTGAAGGTTAAAGCTGTGAAGATTCGGAAGCCCTAAGCGCAAAGGCCAGCGTGGCCTAGTGGTATGTTGGCTCGGTGCTAAGGAGGAGGTTCTGAGTTCGATTCGCGTGAGGTCTATTTTTTGGATTGCAAGGAAGAAGCGCTCTACGCGCTTGTTGTTTTTTGGAGGTTCGTTGTTCGAAGATATTGCATGGTGGACGTGCCCTTTTAGACACGTCACGGTGCGTGGCCCAACGATGGCTTGGCTGTGGCTAAGGCATTGGGAAGAAAATAGTCGGGGGATCGAATCCCGTCGAGGGCAAGGCAAGTAAATTTAATTTTTGTTTAATATTTTATTTTCTGCCAAGGTTGCCTAAGGAGAAATAAGGTTATGGTATGCCCTAGGAAAGATAAATATTTTTTGCTGATTTTCTTTGTGGAAGTATATCATATTATATATCATTGGAAAGCTATTTTTGAGAGCTACTTGTTTAGATTGCTTTGAGGGAGAAATAAGGTGTGTGCAAGAAGATATTTCTAGTTTTGTCAAGGAGTTCCAAAAGTAAGTTTGATTCATTCTTTTGAGGGATTATTTCTTGCATAAGAGGGTTTGGTGCATTTTTATTGAGTAGGAGTAATAAGGTGTTATTGAGATATTATTTTGATTATTGTGTTATTACTCATGACCTCTAACCCTTGTTGATATTGGAAAAAGAAAGTGTGTTGAGTGTGGCAGATTTAGTGGACAACTCATAAGGCATCAAAAAGGTATGGGCAATATTCTTCATTGACTTATGTGGGTGATTGATTTCTGAAAATATCTTTGGAGAGAAAAGGATTGATTGTGGTTAACCTTTTTGAGAGTTGTTGGTTTAATGCTTCAAGGTTTTCTGAATTGAGAGTTGTGATTAAACCTTATTTATAAGCATTGTTGTTGAAGCCCATTGGTTGTGCAAAGAACTTGAACTTGAGTTAGAAAAGAACATGAGTATCATTGTTATGTGAGATTTGTTGTTGAGCATTGTTGGAAACATTTTGAGTTGGTTGATACATGCTTGGACTAGGGTTTGTGAGAAAGGATTGATCCTTGAGGTGATTGGTTGAGTAGAGTTGATTGAGCCTAGTCAAGTGATTGTGTGAAGTGGTTGTTCAAGTTCCATGAAACAAACTATTCTATATTCTGATTTGAGTTGAGATTGAGATTTGAGAATAGAACATATTGAGTCTCTAACAATTCTCTTTATGTTTATATTTTTTTATTCTTTTATTATATTAATTTTAGTTGATTGATTGAGATTTGAGTATAGAACATATTGAGTCTCTAACAATTCTCTTTATGCTTCTATGAGATTGATTAGAGTTAATTGAATTTGAGTATAGAACATATTGAGTCTCTAAAATTTAATCATATTTGAGACAAGTCTTTGAGAAGGCTTGTGGACTAATTTTGTGTAAGCTTTTGTGGAAGCTTGCAATGCATATTTGAGCAAGTCCTAGAGAGGACTTATTGAGCATATTTGGACAAGTTCTATGTGAGCTTGTTGAGAATATTTGGATAGGTTCTGTGTGGACCTATTGAGCAGATTTGATAGGTTCTGTGTGGACCTATTGAGCAGATTTGAGTAGGGGGACCATTGTGGAACTATTGAGAATTTGAGCAGGTTCTAAGTGGACCTATTGAGAAGATTTGAGTAGGTTCTGAGTGAACCTATTGAGAAAATTTGAGAAGGTTCTGAGTGAGCCTATTGATAGAGCTTTGGAGGTGATAGAGTATAGAGGATAGAGTCTCAGTGGATAGAGATCCAATAGCCAGGACAATTGAAGATAGATATTCTGAGTGAGGAGTCTTCAAGTGGAGAGAGATCCACCAATCAATGTAGCAGAGAGACAGAGTCTTCTAGAAGATCACTAGCCAGAGCAGAAGGGGAAAGAGTTCTCCTATGGAAGAGATCCATGAACTTGAGATTAGGGGATCAACATCTCCTTTGGACAGAGGTCCATAAACATTGTAATTGGGAAGGATTCCCAAAGATATTATTTGAGAAATATTTAGAAGAAATATTTTCTCTATGGAGGTAGCCCACATTGGGTGAACCACATTAAAATCTGTGTCTCTATTGTGTATGGTGTTCTATGCATTGCTTTGATTACTACTATTGATACTGCTATCTATACACTACATAATATTGAATTGAAAAGAAAAGTAAAAAGTGGTCTTATACTATTCACCCCCCTCTCAATATAAGCTTGTGTTCTTCAATTGGTATCAGAGCGGGTTCCTTCAGAAGAGTTTGACAACTTGAAGGAAAAGTGGTCTAAGAACACAATGGATCAAAAGGATCAAAAGGATGGGTTCTTCAATAATGCAGTACCAATATTTGATGGAAGTGACTTCTTGTATTGGTGTGTACTGATGAGATTTCACCTGATGGCACTTGGCAATGAAGTTTGGGATGCAGTGGAATTTGGATATGATTCAGGAGCCAATCCTCCTATAGATAAGGAAGGTAAGCTTCTAATGCATGCAAATTCAAGAGCTATGAATGCAATTATAAAAGGGTTGCATAGATCAGAATCTATGAAGGTTATGGAATGTAAGACAACAAAAGACATGTGGGATCTATTGCATACCATATATGAAGGAGATAAAAATGTTAGGAAGGCTAAGATCAAAAATCTCAAAGGAGAATTTGAGAACCTAAGAATGCGGGATGATGAGAACATTCATGACTATCTCATCAAGGTTGATGAACTCATACATGAGATGAAAGGTCTTGGAATGAAGGTTGATGAATCAGATGCTTGTGATAAGATATTGAGAACTCTTCCAAAAAGGTACAGTGAAAAGGTTTCTGCTATAGAAACATCAATTGATAGTGATTCTTTGACAAGGAATTCTTTGCTTGGCATGCTTACTACATTTGAGATAAGAACAAAAGATCCTATTCCTCCAAAAGAAGTTGCATTCAAAGTGGACAAAAATAAAAAGGGTAAGAAGTCAGAATCAAGCAGTGAATCTTCCAATGATGAAGAAGCTAACTATGGTAGAAGAGATAAAGGTTCTAGAAGACCCATAGATATGAGATCTATTAAGTGCTTCAATTGTGGAAAGTATGGACATTATGCAACAGAGTGCAAAGAGCCCAAGAGCAACAATGAAGAAGAAAAATAGGATCACAGGTACAGGGAATCAGAAAGACACAGGTACCAGAAGAAGAGCAAGGATGGACAAAATAGACAAGGGAAGAAGTTCTTCCAAAGACAAAAGAGAAGCTACTATGCGGATAATGCAAGTAAGTACTCAATTGATAGTGATACTAGTTTTTCAGACAATGATAGAGATGAAGTCTTATTTATGGTTGAAGAAAAAGATCCAGTTAAGAAAAAGACTCCAGTTATTCTCAAGTGTTTTAGATGTGGTAGATTTGGACATCTTGAAGATGATTGCACAAGGGATGGTTATAGTTTCAGTGATGATGATTTTGAAGATGCACTTGATAGACCAGATGAAAATCTTCTAATGGCATTAGAAGAAGAAGTGAGTGATTCTATAGAAGACAAGCCAAAAGGAAGTAATGATATGGACAAAGGTAAAAAAATAGAGGATTATTCAGTAGAGAATGGATATGATCTCAAGGGAGAACTTATCTATGCCCTTGACATAGTAAAGAAGGTAAGAAAGCAACACTCTAAGCTTGAAAGATAGTTTCAAGAATGTGATGAAGAAATATTATTGCTCATAGAGGATCTAGAAAAGTCAAAAGCTAAGGCAAGCAAGTTCAAAGATAAGTTAGAAGCAAAGATCTTGGAATGTGAAAAGTTAACACAAGAAGTGGCCCTATTAAAAGAAGATCTAGAGGATTCCAAGAATAAGCTATACAAGTATGTAAATAGTGCAAAGAGTGTGGATAAAATAGTCAAGATACAAAGAAGAGCAACAAACAAGACAGGTCTTGGTTCCAAACAGGTTCAAGAAGACAAGTTAACTACCAGTTCGAAGACACTTCAGAAGAAGAGGATACTTCAGAAGAGGGTTTCTCAGATGAGAGTGGAAGTGAAAGTGAAACTCCTAAGGATGAGTCAGATTGCAGTGAGTCCAGCAGGAACAGGAACAATGAACAAAGAAGATTCAGATGGAACAACAATCAGAACAGGTCAAGAGGAACTAGAAGACCAATGGGGTCTAGGCAAGGTTTCTTCAATGGAAGATGTTTTTCATGTCACAGGTTTGGGCACATGGCTTCACAGTGCAGGACACATGAAAGACAGGTATATGGGAAAGGACAACTTTTCCAAGGATATTGCTACTCATGCAATGAGTTTGGTCACAAGGCAATAAATTGTAGGGTTCATGACAGAAGAGGATATGGCTTCACTAGGAGAAATCCTAAGACAGTTGCACATCCAAGGAATAATAACATTAAGTGTTATAAGTGCAATAATGATGGTCACATAGCAATATGGTGTAGAGAAAATATTCCAGAATCAAGCATGAACAGGAACAGGAACATAGAGAAGAACAAGAACAGGAACAAGAACAGAGAATAGAGAAGAACAGGAACAGGAATAGGAACATGGATGAGAACAGGAATAGGAATAGGAACAGGAACATGGATGAGAACAGGAATAGGAACAGGAACAAGAACATGGATGAAAACAAGAACAAGAACAAGAACAGAAGTGATGACAAGAACAAGGATGATGACTTGGAAAGAAATAGTGAGAGGATTCAGAAAACTCAGAAAAGAAGAGAAAAAGATAAATATAAAGAGTAGTGCTTTCGAGGAGTAGAAATACTCCCACCCTAGAATTAACCACCTCATGTGGAGGTGGGGGAGGGGCTAAGCTAAGAGGCTCATTCTTAGCCCCGAGCCCCAAAGGTGACCCTTTGCCATTGATGTCAAAGGGGGAGAGATTTGTGTATTGGGGAGAGATTTGTTATGTGGAGAGATTTGATATTTGAGAGAGCATTGAGCTAGGGGGAGCAAAGTCCCAAGGGGAGCAGAAAAGAAGGTCAGGTTTCAGTAAAAGGATAAGGGTTGCCATCAATGACAAAGGGGGAGATTGTTGGACATTTTGAGTCCTCTAAGTCAGAGTTGTCATTGATGTCACCTGATAGAGTTATCACTCATCTCAAGGAATTCGACAAGAAATAAAGTCACCCAAGTCATCCAGGAAAAAGCTTCATCAGTGCAAAAGTGAAAGGAAAAAGGCTCCATAATATTTTAATATTATTGGGAGCACAGGTTAAATGATTGGTTTATAAAAACCCAAGATGGGTTATTGCAAAAGTTAAAAAGGAGGTTTAATAATTATTTATAAATCATTTAAATTCACAAGGAATTTAAATTTTATAAATAATACCAAGGTTGGGCATTAAGACAAGGTTCTAAGGTTTTATTAAACCTAAGGTTGGCTCTTTAAGACAAAGTTCTAAGGTTGATTTTAATTTATAATATTTAAATTTAAAATTAAATTTAAATTTATTATAAATTAAATCACGTCGACGTCGAATTCATTCGAAGCGCCGACGTGATGCTAAGGAAGGCAAAAGACATTATATAAATGCCAAACAAATTCATTTACCAAGTATCCCTTGCTATTGTTTTCGAAGTGCATGCGAAAGAGATTTATGTTTCGAAAGCCTTACGATTTTCGTGAAGGTTAAAGTTGTGAAGATTCGGAAGCCCTAAGCGCAAAGGCCAGCGTGGCCTAGTGGTATGTTGGCTCGGTGCTAAGGAGGAGGTTCTGAGTTTGATTCATGTGAGGTCTATTTTTTGGATTGCAAGGAAGAAGCGCTCTACGCGCTTGTTGTTTTTCGAAGGTTCGTTGTTCGAAGATATTGCATGGTGGACGTGCCCTTTTAGACACGTCACGATGCGTGGCCCAATGATGGCTTGGTTGTGGCTAAGGCATTGGGAAGAAAATAGTCGAGGGATCGAATCCCATCGAGGGCAAGGCAAGTAAATTTAATTTTTGTTTAATATTTTATTTTTTGCCAAGGTTGCCTAAGGAGAAATAAGGTTATGGTATGCCCTAGGAAAGATAAATATTTTTGCTGATTTTCTTTGTGGAAGTATATCATATTATATATCATTGGAAAGATATTTTTGAGAGCTACTTGTTTAGATTGCTTTGAGGGAGAAATAAGGTGTGTGCAAGAAGATATTTCTGGTTTTTTCAAGGAGTTCCAAAAGTAAGTTTGATTCATTCTTTTGAGGGATTATTTCTTGCATAAGAGGGTTTGGTGCATTTTTATTGAGTAGGAGTAATAAGGTGTTATTGAGATATTATTTTGATTATTGTGTTATTACTCATGACCTCTAACCCTTGTTGAGATTGGAAAAATAAAGTGTGTTGAGTGTGGCAGATTTAGTGGACAACTCATAAGGCATCAAAAAGGTATGGGCAATATTCTTCATTGACTTATGTGGGTGATTGATTTCTAAAAATATCTTTGGAGAGAAAAGGATTGATTGTGGTTAACCTTTTTGAGAGTTGTTGGTTTAATGCTTCAAGGTTTTCTGAATTGAGAGTTGTGATTAAACCTTGTTTATAAGCATTGTTGTTGAAGCCCATTGGTTGTGCAAAGAACTTGAACTTGAGTTAGAAAAGAACATGAGTATCATTGTTATGTGAGATTTGTTGTTGAGCATTATTGGAAATATTTTGAGTTGGTTGATACATGCTTGGACTAGGGTTTGTGAGAAAGGATTGATCCTTGAGGTGATTGGTTGAGTAGAGTTGATTAAGCCTAGTCAAGTGATTGTGTGAAGTGGTTGTTCAAGTTCCATGAAACAAACTATTCTATATTCTGATTTGAGTTGAGATTGAGATTTGAGAATAGAACATATTGAGTCTCTAACAATTCTCTTTATGCTTCTATGAGATTGATTTGAGTTGAGATTGGGATTTGAGTATAGAACATATTGAGTCTCTAACAATTCTCTTTATTTATGAAAAAATATGATTCTATATGTTTGAGGCAAGTCTTTGAGAAGGCTTGTGGACTAATTTTGTGTAAGCTTTTATGGAAGCTTGCAATGCAGATTTGAGAAAGTCCTAGAGAGGACTTATTGAGAAGATTTGGACAAGTTCTATGTGAGCTTGTTGAGCAGATTTGGATAGGTTCTGAGTGGACCTATTGAGAATTTGGACAGGTTCTGAGTGGACTGTTGAGAAGATTTGAGTAGGTTCTGAGTGGACCTATTGAGCAGATTTGAGCAGGTTCTAAGTGAACCTATTGAGCAGATTTGAGCAGGTTCTGAGTGGACCTATTGAGCAGATTTGAGTAGGTTTTGAGTGAACCTATTGAGCAGATTTGAGAAGGTTTTGAGTGAGCCTATTGATAGAGCTTTGGAGGTGATAGAGTATAGAGGACAGAGTCTCAGTGGATAGAGATCCAACAACCAGGACAATTGAAGACAGATCTTCTGAGTGAGGAGTCTTCAAGTGGAGAGAGATCCACCAATCAATGCAGTAGAGAGACAGAGTCTTCTAGAAGATCACTAGCCAGAGCAGAAGGGGAAAGAGTTCTCCTGTGGAAGAGATCCATGAACTTGAGATTAGGGGATCAACATCTCCTTTGGACAGAGGTCCATAAACATTGTAATTGGGAAGGATTCCCAAAGAGATTATTTGAGAAATATTTAGAAGAAATATTTTCTCTATGGAGGTAGCCCACATTGGGTGAACCACGTTAAAATTTGTGTCTCTATTGTGTATGGTGTTCTGTGCATTGCTTTGATTACTGCTATCTATACACTGCATAATATTGAATTGAAAAGAAAAGTAAAAAGTGGTCTTATATTGTTCACCCCCCTCTCAGTATAAGCTTGTGTTCTTTAGTTTTGGCAAACAAAACAAGAATTCCAAATCAAAGGAAAATTCCTACAACCAGGCCACTAAAACTCACACCTCAGGAATATGCAACTACTAGGTAATAGCTACTTAATAGCCATATTTACGAAAGAGATTCACAATAAGAAAAAAATATTTTCATAAATAAAAATAAAGCATCAATGGAATATTGGGAGAACGTCCCTAGGCTTGAAACACAACAATCTCTAGATTTCCTTTTTTTTCTAAAACGAGACTTGAATAAATTATTTTGGGTCAAAAACCTTTGGAAGCAATACATTGAATAAAAACACAAAGCCAACAATTTCATAATCAGCATGAGAGAACATTTTAATCAAAATAGAGTGAAGCATATAAGAGACTTACCATTTATATTGTTGTCTTCAATACTTCATGCCTTGACTTCCTCCTCGCCAAGCCAATATTTTTCTCCTCCCTTTCTCCTTCCCCAAAAACCTCTCATAGCCTTGAAATTCAAATAGCATTTGTAGAGGAAAAGAGATCAAGGAAGATGAAACTAAAGCATTATGTAACTCCCTCTTGATTTCTTGTCTTGCCCATTACATAATATTGAATCTTACAACCCTTCTAAAAGCTATGTTCCATTAATATTAATATTCCCACGTTCTTCTCATTAGTTATAATATGAATTATTTCTTTATAATAATATTTATAAAGTGTGCCCCTCCCACTTTATAAAATATTACTCAATAAGGTTAATTATTTAATTAATTAATATTTTCAAACAATAGTAATTAAATTAATTACTCACTTCATATAATTAAATTAATACTATTACTATTTGTTAATATTAATTATTAACATTAATATTTAATGTTATTAAGTATCAATAATGTAAATATCATTATTAATACCTTTTTTGGCTATAATTAACCAAAGCAAGAACTGATTCATCCTATTGACAAAAAAAGAGCCTATACAACATAAGGGATCTTGCTAAAAATTGTCCTCGCCCAAACTAGGATGCAATCAACCATAAGCAATAATATGCACAACCATTACTATTCCCTAAGGAGGAGGTATTATGATAACTTCAAGGTTATCAACCACCTATGAAGGACCCCTAAGCATAGAGGTAAAGGGCTCTTTTTCCTTTATAGCAACCTCCTTGCCCAATGATGCATTTAATCACACATACACACATGCAAATGCTTCTACATGATTGTTTTACCCCTATGGATATCAATTAAAATCATCCATAATTTCCCATTTCTCTCAACTCTGATGGTTGTCCCATACCAATCCACCCATGAGAGTACTTGGTCCTACAACCACAAAATTCATCAGTAGTACCATATTCTAAAAATAGCATAATCCAACTTTAAAAAGCATAAATTACAACTATCAACTCATCTTGATAGAAATAAAATAAGATCATGCATTAATTATAAATACATCAGTACATCAATCAAACAAAGGAAAAGTCCTACCAATATGGGCCATTACATACTTCTCCCTAGGACTAAACACAGCCCCTTGTGTTTTCAAACAAAATATTTTATTCAAACAAAAATGGAAATTGCTTTCTCATTACATCAATATCTTCCCAAGTAGCACAATTCTTAGAAAAATGGTCCCACTAGACCTTACATTGATCTAAGGTATGCTTTCTCAATTTTTTAGAATGAAACCCTAAAATATTGATAGGTCACATCTCAATAGCTATGGGATCTGCCATTTATAATTTAGACACATTCCAAACATGAGAGGGATCAACAACATACTTCCTAAGTAGGGATATGTGGAAAGTGTCATGGATTTTTGATAGGTTGGGTGGTAAGGCAAGCCTATAGGCTACTGGACTAATATTATCAATGATTTCAAAAGGCCCAAGAAATCGAGGATCCAACTTAGTTGACTTGATGGCAATTTTCTTAGGTTGCACCCTTATGAAGACTTTGTCTCCAACAGAGAATTTTCTTGGTGACCATTTTAAATCTATATAGCTCTTTTGGTGATCAACTGCTTCCTTGAGCCTTTGTCAAATCACCTTGAGTTGCTCCTCCATCTCCTTGATAAATTTTTGTTTGATCACCACCCAATCTTCTAGATTATCCCAAGATAGAGGTGTTCTGCACCTTCTTCCATACAAGTCCTCAAATAGAGCCATTCCCAAGGATGCATGGTATCCATTATTATATGCAAAATCTACTAGATGCAAATAGTCTTTCCACTTAGACTTTTGATCCATGCAATACATGTAGAGCATATCTTCAAGGACTTGGTTTACCCTCTCTATTTACCCATCTATTTTTGAATGGTAAGTAGAACTAATATTCAACTTAGTGCCCAAGGCATGGTGAAGAGCTTGCCAAAATTTTGATGTAAATCTGGAGTCTCTATCAAAAATAATTACTTCAGGAAACCCATGCAACTAGATTATTTCTTTGGTAAACTTATTTTCCATAACCAGTGCATCATCCTTGATGTTCTCCGGTATGAAGTGTGCAACCTTTTTCAACTTGTCCACCACCACAAGGATTGCATCATGTTGGTACCTAGTTTTAGGTAAACCCATAATAAAATCCATTGATATGACCTGCCACTTTTGAGTAGGTATATCATGTGGGTATAGTTTTCCTATTGCTATATGTTGATGTTCTACTTTTACCTTCTGACATTCCAAACATATAGCAATGAAACCATTGACATCCCATTTCATTCCAATCCAATAAAAGGTATTTTTCATATTCTCTCTCATCTTTGCACCTCCCAAATGAGAAGAATATGGAGAACAATGTACCTCCTGCATAATAATTCTCCTTAAATCACCAATATTGGGTATAACAACCCTATATTTGAAACACAAAAGCTCATATTTTATGTTAAAATCCTCATTTTCCTTAGGATTTGCCTCAACTTTAGCCCAAATTTCAATGCAATATGGGTCCTATAACTGCATTTCTTTGAATTTTTCAATCAAGTCAACATGACTTTAGGTTAAGGGTATTATATACCTCCTACTCAAGGCATCAACCACCTTATTTTCCTTTCCTTTGATATATTCTATACCAAATTTATATTCAGCTAAGAACTCTATCCACCTTCTTTGCCTTGCATTCAACATCGGTTGGGTAAAGATGTACCTTAGGCTTTGGTGATCTATCCTTAACTCAAAAGGTTTTCCCAACAAGTAATGCCTCCAGACCTTAAGAGCATGGACAACAATTGCTAGCTCCAGGTCATGCATAGCATAGTTCAGCTCATGCTTCTTAAGTTTTCTAGATTTATAGGCTACTATAGCTTCATTTTGGGATAAAACTCCTCCCAACCCTTCTAAAGAAGCATCTGTGCATACTATAAAATTTCCAAAAGGATCAAGTATTTTGAGAATTGGTGTTGTAGTAAGCTTATTCTTTAGAGTTGCAAAGGTGGCCTCACATTTCTCCATCCATTTGAACTCTTTTCCTTTTCTTTGAAGGTTGGTAATAGAGTATGCAATTCTTGAGAAGTTTTCCATAAATCGCCTATAGTAACCAGTCATTCCCATGAAACTTCAAATTTTAAACACATTAGTAGGTGCAAGCCAGCTTAGTATGGCTTCAATTTTCTTTGGATCAATAGCAATCCCTTCTACAAATATAATATGCCCTAAATATTGTACTTGTGAAACATAGAAGTCACACTTTGATAAATTTCCATAAAGTTAATTCTTCCTCAACACCTCTAAAACCAATCTCAAATGTTGGTCATGTTCTTCTTTGGTGTGGGAATATATCAAGATATCATCCAAAAATATCAAAACAAAATGATCTAGATATTTCCTAAACACACTATTCATTAGGTTCATAAAGGTCATTGGTGCATTTGTCAACCCAAATGGTAGAACCATAAATTCATAGTATCCATATCTTGTCTTGAAAGTTGTTTTGTGAGTGTCTTCCTCATGAATTCTCAATTGATGGTATCTTAATATTAGGTCAATTTTTGAAAAAATGGTGGCATATTTCAATTGATCAAAAAGATCATCAATTCTTGGTAAGGGATACCTATTCTTGATGGTCACCTTGTTCAACATCCTGTAATCAATACATAGTCTTAAGGAACCATTATTCTTCTTTACAAACAACACCGGAGCACCCTAGGGTGACACACTAGGTTTAATCAAACCTTTCTCCAATAAGTCTTGGAGTTGCACCTTTAATTCTTGCAACTCAATAGTGGTCATTCTATAGGGTGTCCTAGCAATAGGTTTAGCTCCAGGCATTAATTCAATAGTGAAATCAAATTCACGTTGAGGTGGAAGGCCTAGAAGATCTTCTAAAAACACATCCCTAAATTCATGCAATATTGGATGTTTCTTAAATAGTTTTGAATCTCCATTACTTCCTTCCTTTCCATTTATTTTGACCACATACAACATTCCACCTCTTTTAATTTCCTTCTTAAGTTGCATAGCTGACAATAAATTGGATCAGAAAGATCCTTGCTTGCTTTGAACCCTTAATATTTTCTTATCTTTATCAGTATAATCCATCCACCTTTCTTGGAAATTGATTAGGGCACCATGGGCTCTCAGCCAATCCATCCCTAAAATTATATCAAAGGTATGTAGTGGTGCTACATATAAGTGCCAAATAGTTGATCCATTGGGTAAGGAAATCTCAGCATTGGACAAGCATTGACTCACTAAATAGGTTTGCCTAGACCCATACTCAACTTTCCACCCTTGTGCCAAAAATCTAGGTTTTTTTGGCATATCCCTAATAATACTAGTAGAAATAAAACTATTTGTGGCTCCACAATCAATTAAAATATTTACATTTCTATTGAAAAATTTACCATTTAATAACATAGGAGTTTCCTAGCCATCCAAGTTCTAATTTCCTATTGTTGCATAAATTTGATGAGGTTGCTCTTTTGCTCTTCCACTCTAATCTTCCCATTTGGGGATACTTGTTTGCATAATGAGGACCTTCATAAATGAAACAAACTATCCTAGGTGCATGAGACTTCTCCTATCTTTTGTCCCTTTTATCCTCATTCTCTATTGAATCATTCTATTTTTGAGGATGGGGTTTTGGGTTATCCATTTTCTAAAAGTTGTTATTTTCCTTGTTTTTATTATTTGTATTTCTTAAATTTGGTCCTTCTCTTGGATTTACTTTGATTTTATTATTTTTATCATTAGTCCATCTTGCAAACCTAATGATTTTTCTCTTATTGAATTCTTGTCACTCTTCTTATTTCAATTCTCCATAATTAAAAGTGGTCTTTTTAGTGTGTTGATTTGTCTCCTCTTGTCGATCCAAATCATAAGCCTTTTGTAGATTTTTGGGCTTAAGCAAGTTGATTACTTTTTGGATCTTAGGATCTACACCTAAGATAAAATTTTGTACCTTCAAATGTTCCTTAGTCTTATATTCAGGAACATATTTCAAAATTTTGATGAATTTTTGATAATAAGCTTCCACAATCAAAGTACCTTGTTGAAGTGTAGAAAATTCCTCAATTTTTTCTACATAAAATTGTTCTATTAGGAATATTTTCTTGAATACCCTTACAAAATCATTCCATTTCAAATCCACCACTTGGATTCCTCTACCCACCTTGAATGTATTCCACCATTCCAAGGCAACATCTTGTAGATGAAGGGTGGCCCAAACAATTTATGTTTTAGGTGAGTAGTTCTTCATGGAAAAGTAGGTCTCTAATTTATTCAACCAAGATTCAACTACATCACCCCCTTCTTTTCCACTAAATTTAGGTACCCTAACATTCTTTAAGTCCTTGGAAAGCTCAACCTCAATCTGAGCTTTACCCTCTTGGACTCCTCTAGCAAGATTTTCTTCTTGTCTACCCTCTGAATCTTGGTTATTGGATTCCTTGTTAAGAAGTATTTCCAACATTTTTTGTTATTGCTCCATATTCTCTTGTAGAAACCTAACTATTGATGTAAGATTTTCCATCCTCTTGTTGGAATCCCCTAAACTTCTAGATTTCTTCTAGGGACGAGTTGTAGCTTCTTCCTACATAGCTGACCCTGACTTCTTGGAAGATCCTCCTCTCAAAACAGGTGTCATTTCCTAGTCACCAAAAAAGGAGCTAGATCAGGTTATGATCCTAGGAATTTTACTCCTTGGTCTAACCGATCAAGATGGTATGCAATACCCACTTGTCTTGAATTAAGGTCCCTAGAGAAGTTTAACCTTCTTAATATTAGCACAAGGAAGATTCAACCTAGGTTCTTTTCATAGAATCATTGAGTCCTATGGCATAGTCTTTGATACCAACTATAACAACCCACACAATCGACCCAAGGGAGAGAGGTAATTTTTTTTACAAATATTAACTTACAAAGAAGACCCAATATTTTCATTAGTATAAGGTATAACCATCTTGAGTTTATTGTCACTGTAGACGACACTCAAGTGGATAGGAGTGGTCAACTTCTCGTAATTCTTGGGGTTCACTTTTCTAATCTCACCATTAGAAAAGATGCCATCAATGGTCCCCCAATTTCCAATACACTACCCTATATGAGACAACTTGACCATGGTGTAGGGATTACCCTTTAAGACCCATATCACTTAAAGGTGATGCCTATTCCCTAACCCTACATACTACCATCTATGTAGGATTACTATGGCATGATGCCTTAGTGATTAGTTAATTTCATCTACCCATGAAACTAATACCATTACCACTCACTTGGTAATGATCATGGTCACACTTGCCTACCCGTAAGGTACCACCACTATATTACCCTATGAATGATCTGGTGGATTGTCCCATACCAATACATTGTTAATATTTCCCAATCCCCACCGATAGATTATATCATTCACAATTAACAATTATCTACCCATAACTCAACTAGGATTGAGTGCATATCAATTCTAGGGATTACTAATAAGGTGTTTAACAATCAAACCTAAAATAACCTCCCCTTTTAATCACAAGGGTCCTATTTAATCAATTTTACATATCTCACAAAAATATAAAATGCTATAATATAAAAATATATAATATTGACTAAGACTAGAGAATTTAACCATTTATGTATTTCATTTATTTTCATGAAAATAAGTAAAGCAATATCTAGAATTCATAACCAAATCCATTAATTAATTTTCCTATTATTCCATCATCTTCTTTAATAAACATAATTTATCCATCTTGCTAACTACAAATCCTTTTCCAAGGAACTTAACATAGAAAGAAAGCATTAATTCATCTTCATATATTAAATGAAAATTTATGACAATACATCAAGGATGTTTATAAAGATATCCATTCCTTCTTCAATAATCATAACATAGTTTCTACACATGATATTTCTTAAGTATTTCACTTTTCCAAGAAACAACATTATATTTCAACCATAAAAACCCAAGGTCTTTAGTCACATCTTCTTTTTAGAGTCTTCTACTTGATAGGTCTTATCCATAAAACTTTTGAACATAAATAAGGGATCAAGACAACTCTTTGAATGAATATGCAAGCCTAATATGCATTATGCAAGAAGAACATTCAACAAAAAGCGAGATCTCAATCCTCAAAATAATAAATATTAAAAAATTTTCCCAAATTTTATTAGTCATGGGTGAGAGAATCCCATACTTATCTCACTCAACTATAACTCTTTTTTTTATACAATCCAATCTATTCCCTTGGCTAAATTTACTACTCAATCCTTCAAGAGTAAATAACAATTGCTTTATTCTTTAAATAAGGGTAAAATTTTAATACATTATCTTCGTTCATAAGTCTTACAATGTTATATTGGTTACCACTCTCTACTAAACCAACAATAATATTTTTATATAAATAAATTATTATTTATTTCTTCCATTTAATGTCTACGTTTAAATACAATATTCCATCAAAATTTCAAAATACTAGTCTTCAATTGTTTTTAATTATATTAATAATTAGTTTTAACTTCTACCAATATTAAAACAAATTGGCTTTATTAAACTATATTAATAATTTAATATAGATTAATGAACAACCCTAATGTTAAACAAAAATTAATAAGAAAATAGGCTCAAGTCAAAAATTTCAATATAAAGGTGTGCATAGCCAAAAATAAATGAAAACTAAGAACACAAAAATCTCTAGATTTATCTCTTTTTTTTTTTAAATGAGACTTGAATAAACTAGATTGGATCAAAAACCTTTGGAAGCAATACATTGAAGAAAAGCACATAGCCAAACAATTTTATAATAAGCATGAGAAAACATTTTAATCAAAACAGAGTGAAGCATATAAGAGAGCTACCATTTAGACCGTTGTCTTCAGTGCTTCATGCCTTGACTTCCTCCTCACCAACCCAATATTTTTTCTCCTTCCTTTCTCCTTCCCCAAAAACCTCTCATAGCCTTGAAATTCAAATACCATTTGTAAAGGAAAAGAGATCAAGGAAGATGAAACTAAAGTGTTATGTAACTCCCTCTTTATTTCCTGTCTTGCCCGTTACACAATGCTTAGTCTTTTAGCCCTTCTAAAAGCTATTTTCCATTAATATTAATATTCCCACGTTCTTTTCATTAATTATAATATGAACTCTTTCTTTACAATAATATTTGTAAAGTGTGCCCCTCCCACTTTGTAAAATATTACTCAATAAGGTTAATTATTTAATTAATTAATATTTTCAATCAAAAGTAATTAAATTAATTACTCACTTCATATAATTAAATTAATACTATTACTATTTGTTAATATAAATTATTAACATTAATATTTAATGTTATTAAGTATCAATAATGTAAATATCATTATTAATACCTTATTTGACAATAATTAACCAAAACAAGCACTAATGCATCCTATTGATAAAATAAGAGCCTAGGCAACACAAGGGCTCTTGCTAAAAACTATCCTTGCCTAAATTAGGATGTAATTAACCACCTATGAAGTACCCCTAAGCATAGAGGTAAAGGGCTCTTTTACCTATATAGTAATCTCCTTGCTTGATGATGCATTTAATCACACACACACATGAAAATGCTTCTACATGATGGTTTTACCCCTATGGTTTGTCAAATGAAATCATCCAACATTTTTTATTTCTCTCAACTCTAGTGATTGTCCCATACCAATCCACCCATGAGAGTACCTGGTCCTACAACCATAAAATTCATCAACAGTACCATATTCTAAAAATAACATAATCTAACTTTAGAAAGCATAAATTTCAACTATCAAATCATCTTGATAGAAATAAAATATGATCATTCATTCATTATCAACACATCAGTACATCAATCAAATAACAAGGGAAAGTATTGCCAAGATGGGCCATTCCAAAAACCTACAAGATGCTTTAGATAATTGTTAGAAATGTTTAGCTATCAATTAAATCACCTTGGATACTTTATGAGGAGAAATTGATAAAGGAAATGAGCACCAAGTTGATCAAAAAGTTTAGAAATACATAAGTATAAGAGAAAGAGAGAAAATATATAGTTCTTAAAGAAAAATTGGTATAGTCTTGTTGATATAAAAACTTCTAAGAAGCATATTTGGTAGATCTTTAGCACTAGAAATTATTGGTTATTTTTCCCTCTTGATGGGTTGTATTTATAGATGACTAAGGAGTTATATTAGAGGGAATATATGAGCTCAATGAAGGTCTAGACATTGTCTATGGATCAATAGGCTTGATCTACAAATCAGGAGGTATGATATCATCAAGGAGTGGTAGCCAACTTGGGGTATTCTTGAGAAGCACATATCTATAGTTTTATACATACGAAAGGTAGATCTAGACATGGTCTAAATCAATATGTATGATCACATTAGGGAGTGGTAGTTATCTTAGGAAACACCTAAGAAGCATGTGTCCATAATTTTTTGCATGAAAATGGCAGATCCAAACATGGTTTATGGATCAACATGCATGACCATGTCAAGAAGTGATGGTTTGCTTGGGGTATGCCTCTATGATTTTGTGCATGCTAGAGAAGAAAGTGTCATCAAGTAAAATTACCATCATCATCATTTTATGATTTGATCATTGGGAGTCAAAATTTATGTAGGAGAATCAAATTTGGGAAGATAGTCATCAATATGCAAAACCATTGATTTTATTATAGGTCTACAATGCTAGACCTACAATGCCAAATTTTCTAGCAAGACCAAAAGATCCATGAGAACTGCAAATCTAAAATATTGAACCCATAGTACCTAAAGGTTATTTATTGATAGATAGTGCTACAATTGCTACATGTATGAACTTGTAGTAACTGATGCTATCGAAGGTGCTATAAGAACTATGAATTGAACTTGTAGTGCATGATTTTATTGAAGGTGTTATAAGCATTGCAAGTTGGCCTTGCAACACCCAAATTTGTTGAAAAAATCTATTGAAGATGCTACAATTATTGTAAGTTGGCCTTGTAGCACCTAACTTTTTCAAAGGTACTACAGATACTATAAGTTGGCCCTGCAACACCCAAATTTAAGCAAAGGTGCAATGAGTATTTTAAGTTGTCCTTGCAACACTTGACTTTAAATGAAGGTGCTATGAGTGCAAAAAGTTGGGCTAATAGCACCCAAATTTAAGCAAGTTTGGGATATTGATCATTTTAGGAGTATAGACATATATATACTTGTTGGAAAGTTTTTTTCTAAGCATGCTCTAATGGAAGTACTTATTTATAATTTTATAGAGATTTGTAGTGGATATTAATACCCTAAAGATACCATTATTTTTGGAGAACTCAATATTCTAAGTTTGGTCATGAGAAATGTGGATGAAGTTTATGGTGGATTGAAATATACAAAATTATGTTTCTATATTTACTTTTTTTATGAATTTATTACATAATGAATACATCAAAAACCAATGTAGATGCCCCAATTTTGAAGCTGAAATATTTTCTATTGTTTAAGGCTAATGATGCAAGTTGATTATTGTCAAACAAAATTTAATGTCAGGTAACATTAAGTGCAATATACCCCAATGTGCCCCCTCAATTTTAAGAGGTAAAAGCAATTTTCTCATGGAAACTTGATTGGATTGGAACACACCCAAGAGTAGGTGAGAGAAAGTTGTAGAGGATAGAAATTACACTAATGAATTTTTGATAAGTTTCAAAAAATTGTAGATATATGTGTTTTGATAAATTTAATAAATTATTTCTATTTTGAGAAATTCATCTATTTTTATGGTCTTGAATAAGTTGGAAAAACTAACTTCATTTTGAAAAATTTGTCTCTGTGTGAATTTGATATAATTTTGATAAATTATTTATTTTGAAAATTTTATCGATTTGATATTTTGACATAATTGTGATAAATTATTTGTGAAAAAGGTGATGAATTTCAAATTTCAAAAAATTATGGAAATTTAGGTTATTTTTGTAAGGTACAAAGTGCTACAAATTACAAGTGTTATGTGTGTTTTAATCTAACTGTTAGAGGACCTGTAGTCCTTGTTGCTTGTTTTTAGCTACAAGCGCTACATGTCCTTTGAGCAACCCTTTTGAGAATTGATAGCACCTATAGTGCTTTTAGCACTTATCACAAAGACTACCACATGTGTAACCCACTAACTAAAAACACATGACTTTGGTGGGACAAGACTTAATTGTTGATATCACCCACTTCATTATTGGTCAAGCCATGCAATAATTTAAAATTAGTGGGTCTTGAGCACTATGAACATAATATGTGGATTAATTTCCATAAGAGAACAATTATGATCATTATTTGCATCATAATACCATGTATTTTGCCAACTAAGATGTCATTGTCACCATTTTCTACATGCATTAGTCTTTAGCACCATTTTTCTATGTTAATTCCAATTTTTTTAGCATAGGTACTGCATCCTCTTTCTTCTCTAAAATTCCTACATATTTTCACAACATGGGATTTGGTGGAAATGTGTTTCTTAGAGAGCCAAAATATATAGAATAAATTCAACAATACCCAATCATGATGGCCCTTTTTAATAGGCCTAATGAATGGGTTACTTTTAGTGGTTATAGTTCTATGATGATAGCATTATAGTTGAGTTCATAGCAAATTTTAAAGGAACCTACATAATTTTCTAGGGGGTAGGCATTAAGGAAAGGATATGCATAAGGGATAATTATAAAAAAAGGTGAATCAATTTTGAAATCTAGGCAAATCCTGGCCAAATTCATATAAAAGACGACAAATTACCTTAACTTTTCATAGAAAATTATAAAACAATGGAGAATTTGAAATTTTTGGTAGGACCAGGTGCAAAAAATGATCTGGCCTCAAATCAAGTGCAAAAAATGGTCCAACTTTAGACCAGGTTCAGAAAATGGTCTAGCCTCAGACCAGATGCAAAAAATGATTTGGCTTCGGATCGAGTGCAAAAAATGATCTGGCCTCAAACTGGGTGCAGATAATGGTCCAACCTCGAATTGGGTACAAAACAAGGTCCAACCTTGGATCGGGTGTAGACAATGGTCCAACCTCGAATTGGGTCCAAAACAAGATCCAATATTAGATCGAGTGCAAAAAATGGTTCAGCCTTGGATCGGGTGCAAATAATATTTTTACCTCGAATCAAGTGTAAAACAAGGTCTGATCATAGATCAGGTGCAATTTAAGGTGTGGTCGTAGATTGGGTGCAATTCAAGGTCTGATCATAGATCGGGTGAAATTCAAGGTCTGATCATAGATCGGGTGCAATTCAAGGTCTAACCATAGACTGGGTGCAAAATACGATTTGACCATAGACCAGGTGCAAAATACGGTCTGACCATAGACCAGGTGCAACAATAGGTCTAAATATAGACCGGTTGCAAATATGTTCTCATATTTAGGTCAGGTGCACCAGTGTTTAACCTACCATGTGTCACGCCATCAATAAACCTCATTGCATGTCGAATGACATATTGCCATGTTTCCACATGCATTCATTTTTATCTATAAATATACATTAATAGTCATTTTTTTGGTTTTATTTTTGCAACTAAACTTGACTAAAGCGAACCGTCCCTAATCGACCATTACCCTGCACACTTCCAAATCAAATTTCTCCTACTTTAACAATGAACAATGGCCACCACTTCCACCACTAGTGGAAAAATAGTATTCAGGAACCTTTCTTGCATCGCCATGTTATATTTGTCAACCACCCCTAGTTTTTACCTTTCGTGGCTCGTTGATGCAGGTTTGCAAAGCTTGCTTACAATACCCTATTTCAATATATACAAACATCTTCTGTAGAATATCATTTATGGTTATGACCATGACCATGCAACAGTGAATCTGACATTATGGAATAGACATCTATATTTCATAATCACACTTGTTGACATCAAGAGATTAATATATCTTTCACACAAGGGTTTTCCTACTATGAATTCAAATTTTGTGTTGTCTCAAGCTAATAAATCTTACCTGGATATGACCTATGATCTCTAGTCAAAATTGTTTTTAGGTATAATTCTTTTCAATTGACTCTATTATTGTTCAAAATTTAAAATTTTTTATTTGTGATCTAATTTATTTTTTGTGCAGCTTCTATCGCTAAGTCCAAAATAGGGGTAACAAACAAAACTATTCAAAATCCAGATCAAAGGATATTATAGAGTTATTTCATGCTAGACTAATTTTGCATTGAAGAGCTAAATTTTAGTTTTGGGCATTGGCCTATATCGTTTGTTGCATTCACCATAAGAAGTTTGATTGGTGCACATACATTTTAAATCGCATCAGATACAATTTGCATGACATCCAAACAAACTAACCCACCATGGTGGCAACTATTTATTTTAAATAAGTATTTGTGTTTCTTCTTCATATTTATCTTATTCCTCAAAAAAATCTTCTTGACAACATCCATCTTCTTGATACACAGTTTGTTGAACTGGTTATCTAGAATCTATCTTCTCATCAACTGTTACATTTATACTTTCCACCACAGTGCATGTTCTTTTGTTGAAGCATTTGTAGGCTTTACTCTTTGTGGAATAACCAAGAAAAATTCCCTCATCATATCTTGGATCAAACTTGCCCAAATTTTGATCTTTCTGTCTTATGTAACATTTGCTTCCAAAAATTCTGAAGTGTTTTACAATGGCAGGTCTTCCTTTCCAAAACTCATATGGAGTCTTGTGATGATTTACCCTCAATTTAGCCCTAGTGATTATGTATACAGTTGTGTTTACTGCTTATATCCAAAAACCATCTGATAACTTAGATTCATTTAACATAGCTCTAGCCATGTTTTCAACAATCCTTTTCTTCCTTTCAAATACCCCATTTTGTTGAGGAGTTCTTGCTACTGAGTGCTCTCTCTTGATTCCATGATGTTCATAAAATTCTACAAATTCATTTGAAGTAAATTCTCCTCATTTGAAGGATCATAGACACTTAATCCTTTTGCCTGTTTCATTTTCAACCAATTCCTTGAATACTTTGAATTTTTCAAAGGCCTCTGACTTCTCTTTTAGGAAGGTTACCCAAACCATTCTGGAATAATCATCTACAAACAACAAGTAACTCTTACCCTAAATACTTTGTGTTCTGGTAAGACCACATAAATTAGTATGTATTAGGCTCAATGGCTCAGATGACATATAGCCTTTTGGCTTAAATATTGTCCTAGTTTGGTTTCCATGTTAACAGGGTGTACAAATTATGTTTTGAGGTCTTCTTATTTTGGGTAAATCTCTAACCGCATTTTTATTGCTTATGTTGACTATGTTATCAAAATTCAAGTGACCCAATATTATATGCCACAACCAAATCTCATATTCTTGTGATATAAAGCACTTTTTCCCTTTGATCTCATTGAGAATATATAAGTTGTTTGGGGTTCTTCTTGCATTCACAATGATTTTTCCAATTTTTGATTTCCTTATTTCACATCTATCTGGATGGAATGTGACCATGTATCCTTGATCACAAAGTTGACTTATACTCAACATATTATGTTTTAACCCTTTGACATACAAAACATTCTCTGTTTTTGTTTTTCCATTGTATAGACTTAGAGTTCCTCTTCCAACAATCCTTGTTGATCCATTATCACCAAAACTTACTCATCCTCTATTTTTTTCTTTTAGAACAATGAATTTGTCTTTGTCTCCTATCATGTGACTAGAGAAACCACTATCAAGATACCATTGTTCTTATTTATCTTGAGCATGAAGGGCTGCTTGTATTAACATTGATCTAGCCCTAACATTTTTTCGTTTATATTTCCTATTTGTTGAAATTATTTTTCTAGACTCAGGAAGTATCATTTTACACCATCTAGCCTTGTACCCAAAATTATTGCATTTGTAACATATAATATCATCATCTATGAGAGGTGCAAAGGAATTGAAATTTCTATTGTATCTTGCATAATGAATACAGTGTGCAGCTCTATGACCATATTTATTGCAAGAAAAGCAATGACCATGGAAGAAATTATGTAACTTGTTTGGATGTCTTGGAATTTGTGAAGAAGTAATCTTTCTCTTGTGCTTAACTCTTATCTAGGGTTATCCTTTGCTTTCTTCATTTCTAATATCCTATGATTTCTTATCCTTATCTACTTTCTAAAGACTTGATTCCTTTTTTTGTTTCTTATATTCTGTATCTTGTAGTACCTTGGTCCTTTCAACTTTATTCCTTAGGAGAACAATTTTTGCTTCCAATTTTTCACATTATGTTTCCTTGGCTCTCAATAGATCTATCATATCTTGTTCGATATTCTTTCCTTCTTCCACCCTAATCTTGAGTTCTATGAGATTTTGTATAAGTTCCATCATTACTTCTTCATCTTCTTGAACTTGTTCCTTCAAGCTTGAATTTTTCTCTCTAAGTCTTTCCAATTTTTTGAGAGCAGCAAAGAATTTTTATTTTATGTCAAACATAGTCTCTTCTTCACTTTTTGAAGTCATGTGTGCTACCGGAGGATCCTCTTCCTAGTTGTTAGTCTTTTCATGGAGAGACCTTCTTTGATACCAATTGAAGAACATGTGCTTATATTGAGAGGGGGGGTAAAAAATATACAATAAAATTTTTTACTTTTTAATCCAAATAGTAGAATTAGCATTAATAAAATAGTAAACATCACACAAAGAATCACACACATGAGAGACATCATTTTTGCGTGGTTCACCCAAAGATGGCCACCTCCATGGAGAAAATATTTCTTCTAAATATTTCTCAAATAATATTTTAGGAATCCTTTCCAATTACAATTTTTATGGAACTCTATCCAAAGGAGATGTTGATCCCCTAAATCTTGTTTGTATATCTCTATCCATAGGAGAACTCCTCTACTCTGGTTGGTGATCCTCTAGAAGACTACTGCCTCCACTACACTGTCTTGTGGATCTCTCTCCACTGAATACTCTTGTCCCCACTTAGAAGATGTTTTATCACTGCCCTGTATAATGGATATCTATCCACTAGAGACTATTATCCTCTCTGCTCTATCACCTCCAAAGGTCTATCTCAAATCTGTACTAAACACGGTCCAATAGATCTAGCATAAATCTGCTCAACAAGTCCACACAAAACTTGCTCAAATTTTCTCAACAAGTTCACTCAAAACTTGCTCAAATATGCTCAATAGGTCCACTCAGAACCTGCTCAAATCTTCTCAACAGGTCCACTTAGAACCTACTCAAATCTGCTCAATAGGTCCACTCAGAACATGTTCAAATATGCTCAACAAGATCACACAGAACTTGTCCCAATCTACTCAATAAGTCCTCTCTAGAACTTAACCAAATCTATATTGTAAGCTTCTACAAAAGCTCACACAAAATTAGTCCACAAGTCTTCTCAAAGACTTACCTCAAATTTTCTTAATAAGTCCACACATATAACTTGTCCAATCTCCTAGAAGCATAAAAAGAATTTTTAGAGACTCAATATGTTCTACCCTCAATGCACAATCACTTTCACAACTCAAATCAGAATGTAGAATAGTTTGTTTTATGGAACTTGAAAAATTACTTCATACAACCACTTGACTAGGTTCAACCAACTTAACTCAATAAATTTCTTAATAAAACTCACCTTTCTCACAAACCCTAGTCCAAGAATATATCAACCAACTCAAAATGTTTCCAACAATGCTCAACAACAAATCTCACATAACAATGATACTCATGTTCTTTTCAAAAACCCTATTTCAAATTCTTTGCACAATAACTCACTTCAAAAACAATGCTTATAAAACAATCTTCATATAACAATGATACTCATGATTCTTGCAAAACCCTAACTCAAGTTCTTCACACAACCAATGTCTTCAACAACTATGCTTATCAAACAATGTTTTAATCACAACTCTTAATTCCAAAAAACCTTGAAGCATTAACTCAAGAACTTTTAAAAAGGAAACCCTAATAAAATCCTTTTCACTCCAAAATTTATTTTTTAGTAATCCAATCAATCAACTCAACCAAGGAAGAATTTTCCCATACCTTTTTGCTTGACAAGGAGTTGATCTCACAAATCTGCCACACTCACAATTACTTCTTTGCCAATATCAATAAGGGTTAGAAGATAATAATTTCCTCAACAAAACACAATACAAAATGATATAAAAATTACACCTTATCACTCCAACTTAAAAATAATATTCACCATAATCTTCTTTGATATAAAAATCCTTATTAAAATAAAATCAATGCTCAATAGTCTTAATTCTTCAATATATCAATACATTAATTAAGACTTTAATAAGCAATTAAAATAAAAATCTCCTTATTACTCCTAATAAAAATACTCAAATACCACCACTTATCCAATAATTAATCCTTCTAAATTTTCACTGAACAACCCTTATAACTCCAACATAGGCAAATAATCATAAAACCTTAAACACCCTTATACCTCCAACTTTAGGCAAATAATAAAATTTTTTGATTAAAAAATATTTACCTTGCATTCGAGGGGAATCAAACCCTTAACTATGCCCACGACGTGCACCTTAACCACAACCTCAAATGTTGCATGAGCTACGTGCTCATTTGAAACCAACAAAGCACCACATGCTTCAAGTAGTGCTCCCTCTGCCCTTGGCAAAAACAATGTGCACCTTGGGCACCTTTCAATCAACATGATCTCCAATGAAACCACTGTAATTCGAACGCAGGCTCTCTTGCAAACAAATATTTTCACACTTGTCCACTCGCCACTAGGCCACGCTTCCCGGTTGGCCTTCGAACAATTAATGCTTCCCTTTTTAAACTGTTCGTTGTACACAAAAATCGAAATCTCACGAGCTCTTCTTCCTTTTCGCATGCCAATTAATAATTCGAGCAAGGATAATTTTTATGCCCTTTGGGCAATGTATTTATATTTTCTTTCTCCACTCCTTGGAGAACTTTGACGCTTCCAAAGACTCTTTTTCCATGATGTCGATGAAGGTTTAATAACTTTATAAGGTTTTTCGAATTCCTTTGCCTCCAAACCCAACTTTGGGTTTATGAAATATAATTAAACTTTATAAAACCCACTTTGATTTATAAAATATTATAATGAAAATTATAAATATTTTATTTGGGATTTTCACCATATCACTTTAATATTATAATAACAATTATTATAATATTATATCCTTTTGATGCCTTGGATAAATTGCTTCCTTGGGTTGACCCATTCTCTTGGGTGTAAAATATAGATATTTAAACCCATCATGAATTTCATTAAAATTCCACTTGCACTTGAGCTAAGTTATCATGTGGCACCTTGACATCAATGACAATTGCTCAAAATGTCCAACAATTTTATACCATGTAATATATTTTGAATTAAATTAATAAAAAATACATTTACTAATTTTTTGTACTCTATCATTTAATGGTTGTTACTTGTTTCTATTTATAATATTTTGTTGCTTTTTTAGTTTATGATGATTCAACTATATATACTATATTAATCTCAAACAATAAAAAATATTACTATATTAAACAACGTAAGAACTCAATTGTGGCAATACATTAATATTCATACATTAAAAATATTATGATATGAAAGTAGTGAAAACCATTTCAAAAACAACAAATTTATCAATGTTATGAAACAATATTGTGAAATCTAATAAATCTAAAACAATATTATGAAATATGCTATCAAATGAATTCAAGTTTATCAATGTTGTGAAATCATGGAAAAATTACAATTTAAGTAGTTGAAACAAACACTTCACAGCTTGTCCACAATCACTATTAAGCATAGCGAATATCTGTGTCTCCACCATATAATCATTGCAAGCATCATTATCTTCCTTATCATGAGTATTCATGGTATCTACCAGAGTTTTCTAGTATGCCAATGCTCTATCATAGGGAAATTTATCCAGTTGATACGATGATACATAAATTCTCAAATAGTTTTCTAAATTTTTATCCAACCTATTACGGAGCTTATATTTAACAAAATATAGTGCACTAAAAACCTTCACATCTTCCATATATCCCAATATCATTGTTTGACATAATTCATATAAACAAAAGTATTCACCAATCGTATTTTGTAAGACACTACTTGGATACAATTTTTGCCACAAACGTGTAATGGAACCTATGTTATGGATGTTACTCAAAAGTGATGTTTGATCAACCATTATCGATCTAAAATGCAATGATTGTTATTTTAATAGTTCTTTGTTGAGTATACCTTTGATTTCAACACCATTAACTTCCACACTTCTACTAAAATGCTCAATAAATATGTGCATATATTTAATAAACAACTCATGTGTATATTTGAAATCAATACAAGGAACATAAAATAGATGGTTAATCACACCCAATGACCTCAATAAACTCATCTCTTTGAAATCGTTCTCTTATTTCACTTGTCAATGATTTTGCTATTTTTAAAAATCTAATCTTAGTATTGTGTAAAACAACTTCAAATTCATTGTGTTTTATGGGAACTTGTTCAACATCATCTGTAACTATACTTAACTGCCTTTCAAAACAATATAGAGGTATCATATATCAATGAACATAAATACAAATATGATCATTGATGTCAAACTTTAAAAAGCTTTTCGGATCATTCATGTTTGTAAATGCTCTCCAACTATCAAACAAGGAATCTATAAAATTACCTTCAAAGACATATAACCTATCAATAATCATACATAATTGTTTTCTCATCCTCATGAAATCAATAATATAGATGGATATTTCTTATGAAGTTTAATCAATTTATTCAATTCTTGTAAAATTGGAAGAATACCACATAATGTGAAAAGGGTTTCCAAATCAGTCAAATGGAATAACAAATATTTTGCCTTATCAACTGCCCTATGATTTGTGTACATAAATCCCATAAACGACTGATATTCTATAAAAACTTTGTGTGTAGGTTGATATAATTAAATCCACCTTGTATCCACATCTTTTTTTTTTTAAATTCCTTTTGTAACTCCTATAGAAAACTATTGAAACTCTGCAAACCTTTTTGTACTACACAAAAAATAAGCATGTATTTCACAAATGAGGTCTTCCACTCTCGCAACATTGTCAAAAGTGGTCATGATTTTAAATGCAAGATTTACTCTATGAGGTATGCAATGGATGGGTATCATAAATGGGGCAACTGATGTTTGAAGTGTAACACAAAGACCATTTCTATGTCCTTGCATTATAACAGCATCATCAGCTCCAATGCATATTAACTTTGTGGCTATGTCTATATCATTCATTCCCACAATATCTTTTAAACTAAATACAACAACATTATAGATGTTTTATGTATTAGAAACTTCAACCATCCTGTGTAATCCTAGCAAATTAGGTTGCCTTACATGATTTTGTAATGTGTACACATGCATGCAAATCTAATATGTGTTGTCCATAACGGTCAGCTCATCATTTGAAAGTGAAATGAATTTGACAATTTTTACTTTCTCCCTTAGGTCCTCCTTCTCAACTAATGATAGATATTTTACCATTTCCCAACCACTTTGATCTAACCAATGGGAACTAGGAAGGTTTTGCACATCAGCTAGTTGAAATAGGTGCTTATAATCAATAAAATCAGATATGGATCTACCCTTTTTTAGAATACTAAATACAACAACAAACTGCAAACTTTTTGAAGCTAATGTGGTCTTATAAATTTTATAAAATTGGGCTTCAATAGTTCCACATTTCTCAACAAGATATTTTTGTAGCATCAAGTGATTCAAATGAGGGTGGGGGTGGGGAGTAAGTACAACATCATATTCTTTTGCATATCTAACATGCATACATTTCAATGCATCCTTCCACCTAACTATATTTGTAACTGTTCCATCACTTTCTATAACTTTTGAATAAAATTTACCATAATTGTTTTCTATTGTATCTATTTTATTTTGTAACATATGATCCTTACCTAGTTTCCAACTACAAATTTTACATTTACATTGTTCTAGATCATCATTGTTGTCCTCAGTAAGGACTAGCTCTATAAAGGGAATTTTTGATGCCCATTCAACCTGAAATGACCTTCCAATAGTCCAGTTAGATCCCTTTCTACTTTTACATTTTTTTCTTGAAGATTCCCCAAAATTTTGTATTGTATTTTTTTATTGCTTTCATTTTCAACTAGTACATAATTTTGAGGAATATATTTAAGTGTTTTTGGATGTCATTATTAAGAGAATTTTTATTAGAAGGCATGTTTTCATGAGGAATATCTTCAAGTGGAGGTATATCAGGGTCAACAGTGTATTCTGCGTACAATAATATTCTTTATAAATTTTGGATTTAACAAAAAAAAGTTTACAAATAGAAAAAATTCACAATAATATTCTTTATCATTTTTGGATTTAACTATTTGAGGAAGAAAGCAATATTTAAAATAATTTACAGAATACACAACGAATTGTTTAGTAGGTAAAATAATTTGTACCTTGAATTTGCACAGATGTTTATGACTCGTTGGATTTCGATATATGGTTAAAATATTTGAGGATACTCTTTTTAGTAGAATATTTGCCTCTCCTTTTTCCATTTCCACTAGGTGTCATTTTACTTGTAAAGAAAATATTTTTTATTTTAGTAAATTTATAAAATGTTGAAGAGATATTACTACTGTGAGGCCTCAAGATAACATTGTAACTACAAGAAAATACATACCAGTTTACAAGCAGGCTTTAGCATGATTTTTTTAGTGTGTGCCACTACTCTTTGGATATAACACTTGTAACTAATAAGAGAACATAAATAATAAATATACAAACTCAATTCAATTTAAGAAAAAAAACTTATATATACAAAATATAATTAGAGAAATAAATGTTGAAAAATATCAGATTAATACTAAATGGACTTAAAACTCATAGTGTTTGTGGAATAGACAGAGGATTAAAGTGTTGTAATGGAAGTTAAGCTAGCTAAAAATCCTTGAAAGTAGTCACTCATTGAATCAAGGAGAATAGGGGAAAACATATTCTTCTTGAAATCATATTCTCTAAAAATCAGGAGAAACATAGAATTACAATATATTAAGAGAAGCAGAGAATCATAATATCTTTAGAAAAATAGAGCATTTACCTATTTACAAAAGAAGCAGTGAATCAAAGTGTCTTAATATAAAGAGATAATTACATTTACCTAATACAAAGACAATTAGTTGAAGGACTCATCATAACACTCACATGTAGAACAAGCAAAAAAGGGGAAACAATGGGAAACAAAGAAATGACCTATTTTCAATAAATGATAGAAAAAAACTAAAAGAAAAACTTGTAATTAGATGATAGAAAAATAGATCTTATTACTACACCTGATTGAACTCATTCTCTCAAAAAAAATTGAGGATCACAGATTCACAATGTCTTAATAGAAATAGAAAATCACGATGTCTTATGAGAAGGAAAGGTAGCTAAGAAATGCATTAAAACACTCAAATGTGGAATAGAGGAAAAGAGAAAAAAACAAAGGAAAACAATAAAAAATAAACTTACAATTTTATAATGAAAAAACACATGTTACTATTGTAACAACTACTGGAAATCATATTCTCTAAAAATAATTTAGAGAGGTAAAATTCTATACCTTTATTTTTTACAACTGATGCATGATTCGAACGTGGCTTAAATATAAATCTTGGTCTAACCCCCATCCAACCTGATCCAGATGCAAATCAGGATCCGACCTGATTTGGATGCAAATCAGGATCCGACCTGATCTGGGTATAAATCAGGATCTGACCTGATCCGGATGCAAATAAGAATCTAACCTAGTTTAGGTACAAATCATGGTCTGACCCTCTCTGAGTATAAATAAGGCTTTGACAACCAATCCAAATGCAAAGCAAGGTCTAACACAGTTTGGGTGCAAGTCAAACTCCAACAATGATTTTTATTGGAAAACAGGGTTTGGTCTAGTTTGGGTGAAAATCAATCTTCGACAATCGATCTGGGTGTAAAACAAGGTTTAACCCTATCCAGGTGTAAATAAAAATCTAATCGAATTTGAGTGCAGATATGTGTTCAATTTTTGGTCCAAGTAGAAGTTATAGGTGGATCGAATGGTTTCTGCACATGGTCGAATTTCAGCAGAATTCTGCAATAGATCGAGTGTTTTAGTTCTTTTTAGTTGGAAGGTTTTACTTTTAGCTGTTGATGCTCATTTTCTAATAGTTTATATGTTTTACATGAAAAAATATCGTCGGTGTGTTAATTATATATATTGGTATAAGAGGTAAATTTGACGAGATAATTTAAACATTTTATAATTTTAAGGCAAAAAGGGTCCTCGATTTAGGTGGGAGTTCTGACGAATTTTAATAAAAAATTGTAATATTATTATAATCACGCGATGAACCGACCCCTAAAAATTTTTTGTTCCAAAAATTTTGGGCGAATGAGCTGACATCTAGGGTCTCCATTTTCACCAATTTTGAATTTCAAAAATCTGAATATTCATCCAATTGGTGAATATTCACCCTTGTACATAACCCTACATTAAGGTAACAGAAGCCATGATCTCAAGAGTCATGGGGTTACACATAATGGGGTAAAGAAATTTTAGGGATTCATCACCTACTTCGTGTGCTCACAAAGGCCTTTTCTTACCCCATAAGCCTAATGTCTACACAATTATTTTGGATAGAGGTATGATCAAAATATCTCTATCTCCTCTATGTGACATCATTGCCATTTATACCCTCAAGTACTTCATTGGTGATTGTAGATGTTTTGTTCTCTATGGGCATCACTTATGATTTTTAATTCATGTCAATAGAGGAGGAGAATTTGATGATTTCAAACTCAATGTATTATATTATCTTCTTTGCATCATGAAAAATATGAGCATAAAATACCAATACAATAGAAACCTAGAAACCATATCCCATTATAGGATTAGCAAATTACTAGATCTTGACTAATTTATTAGAAATAACTTTGCATAGGATAAATGGATTGAGGGTGACAAGGTAGTGTAGTCATTTGGTCTTAAATAGCCTATAAAAAGAAGAGTTTCTTTCTCTTCGAGGGGTGCCCCTATTTTGGGGGAACCTATAGCTAAACTTCATGGTATTGTTGAAGTTCCTACCAAGTAGCCATCTAAAGCTCCCATAAGAAAAATAGGAGAGGAACCTTTAGTGATCCTAATACATAATCCACTTGATGATATAATAAAAGTAGAAAGGGTTCTTGTTGAACCATTGAATGAATTGAGATAGTAGTTGTTGGAATCTTGTCTAAAGATTAGAAAATTAGAGTAGGAGGTGGAATATTTGAGGAGGCAGCTCAAAAAGTACATGTTAAGGGAGAAAAGGGAAAAAAGAGATTATGGCTGACATACTTGATACTTCTAGGTTGTCAAGAGAGGAAGGTGCTATCGACACTGCAAGCATTATTTGTGTTGTAATCCCAACTAGTGATGCAAGCCCTATTGGCACTACAAGCCCTAGTATCATAAGTCCTACTAACACTATGAGCTCCATTCACACTATAGCTATTGCAATACCTACAAGAATGTTAAGTATGATCGATGATGCAAGCCCTATTCAAGGTACAGACACTACAAGTTCTATTGGTGTTGTAGGCCCTATTCATATTGGAAGTCTTGTAAGAATCCCTAATGAAATACCCAACACAAGTAGAATGGTAGATGCTACAAGAGTTACCATATCTGCCTCTAAGTCTCTTATACCACCATCACAAATAGAGATAAAGTACATTCTACTTTCGAAGCATAAGAAAATTATTTTTAGGAAGGAACAGTACTAGGCCTTATGTTATGAGTAAATGCAAGATCGGGTATTTAATTTAATAAAAAAAACATAAATTAAGAATATTCAAAGAGAAAAAGGATGATAAAATTATAGATTGTTGTTGTAGCAACCTCGAGATGCATGCACCGCCCCTTTTTAACCCTACTTGCAATGTTATTAAAAACCCAATATGAAATGGAAGACAAGAAGAAAAATCATATAACACGAAATAACAAAGATAGATCTCTTTATTGATATTGAAGCTCGGTTACATGTCGGTCCCTCTTAGGGATACCCATTTCGATACAATAAGTTACAAATAGGCAAAGAGTACCCCTTTCACGAAGAGGTGGTGCACTTATAAAATCTTCTTGGTTCTACACACAAAAATGTATGAGGGCTTACAGATGCCTCCTTCTCTAGGTCTATTTCCTAGAGGGATCCCTTTTTCTCTCGTATGTTGTAGACTTCATCCGATGAACCTGTGGCCCTATAAGCAATGAAACAACAACACACACTTAGATGCTCGAGATTGCCTCCCTAGATGAGGTTGTTAGTAATAAAAGAATGTAACAGAAATATGATGAAACTATGCCATGAAATCATGTAAATCTATGCTAATGATATGAAAATATAAAGAAACATAATAAAAGATGTTATGTCTAAAACCTAAGCTAAGCCTACGGGCCACTGTCCAAGACAATGGCCACTAAGATAAACCTTGCTCTCTTTGATCCAAAGCTATGGGTCAAAGCCTGTATCTGATGTCGAAATAATAGGTGTTATGCTCTTCAATTCATCAGAGCTCCACCGTACACGTGATCTCCAAAGGAACTCTCCAAGTCTCGAAAGCTCTCCTCAAAGATGTCTCAATGATCTATGTCTCTATATGTCTCTCTCTGATATGTGATAAAAAAATACCTCTCTTGGTGCTCTTAGGCTTGCACCTTTTATAGTGTGAAACCCTAGGTCTATGTCCAAGCCCTAGGAATGAATTTCTCATGCGTAGTGCAAGTTAGCATGAGAATATTTTGTCCTTTGTCTATGTTTGAAGGTCAATTAACTGAAATCTAACTACCCACTTGAGTCTCCTATGTGAACTGGTCATTAGCATGAGAAGATTTTGTCCTTTGTTTATGCTTGGAGGTCAGTTAACTAAATTTTAAATGCAAACTCAAGCCTCCTATGTGAACTGGTCATGAAAAGGAATGCAAAGTTACTCCCACTCACCTTTATTGCATGCAGACTACCACTTTCACTTGTGATTAGGCCTATTTGTTGATAAACTGCTTCTTATGGCTTAGCCACTGTCATCTGTAGTGGCTAAGATCTGGCCGTTGTCGTCTACGATGGCTAAGGTCTGGCTACTCTAGGCTTGAGCGGCTAGGATCTAGTCACTCTTGGCTTGAGTGTCTAGGCTTGAGTGGCTAGGCTTGGATGGCTTGAAAAGGCCCCAAATGAGTGGTGAGAACCACTGTTGATGCTTGGAAAGTCCAATATTATGTCTTATGATCTTATGAGTGTGTCTATGTGAGTAGCTCCCCTAAGCATGACATGATTTAGGTGTCTACAGATGCCTCTTTTTGCAATGCACTATGTGGAAAACACAACGTTGAGCAAAAACGTAGACTGATCTGTTTGTAGGGTGTATGGTGATCAATGGTTTGATCAACGCTGGATGGCCCAATCATGCAAGATGGCGTGCATCCCTTGAATCATTGCCTCAATGTTTGGAGGACTTAGCTTAGTGGTTTTTGCATGTTAAATTGCACTCATTCCTCAAACTCAATCGGGTAGCTTCAGTTGCTACAACAATTTTGATCGGTAGGAGAGCTACAATTGAAGATGTCATGTCTGCTTACGTTCCCAGCAAACAAGGGAAATTTGTGATTGTTGTATGCAATGATTCATAGGATGAACACGATTTTGCTATGATCAAGTGATATTTTGTTGATTTTGATTATGATTATGTTGAAGTTTTGAACTACTTCCTCACACAATGAATTGGTGAAGAAATGACAATGAATGAAGTGACAAGTCACTTGACCAATATGACTAATCTGGTTCATTTCTAGCATTTGTTGCTTTTAATGGGCAATCCCACATCCAAGTGTGATTCCAATTGTTTATGATGATCATCCATCCTTATCTCGAGGAGCGGTCCAACTATCAATAGCCTTCTTAGGGAGTTAGGATGAGTGATTCTATTTATGTTTAGATTGTATCACTTTGACTTAATGTTTTTGATGTCATAGGGGAATTAGGATGATCCTTTCGCACCCGTGGAGTAGTCCGACCATCTTGGTCTTCTTAGGGATTGAAGGGTGGCACATCGTAATTCCAAAATGAGTTGTTTTTACCCCAAGTGGCCTTATGGTTATCTACTCATCTCACCGAAATACATGGAGTGTAAATCATTGCAATCATCGAGTGGATAGAGTAGGTGACTGGATATGAGGCCTACCTGAGATTGTGCTTTTATGTGATTTTTTTGTTATTTTGAACATTCTGATGATCTAAAACCATCAAAGTGTGATTATTTGCTATTTTTATGGGATTCCTCAAGGAGGAAATCCCTTATTTTGATTTGTAGATCTGGCCATTGTCAGGTCCAATGGCCTCTGAGTTCCTATATGTGGCTGTTGTCACCTTGAGCGGCCAAGAAGTTTGGGCCACTGACGTTAGTAGTAGCCAAGGCATAATTAAGGAAATATAAAATTTGTATTTCTAGGGTTTGACCTTTCACTTTCACTATTTGAAGATTCGCTTTGGGAGCTTTGGTGTGATGACGACGATTGCGACTTTGAAATTTATTGGCGTTGAGGACATGGTTGCACAGGGCGAGACATCAGTTGTTGGAGGAGCCAGAGCTTCTCGGGTATTTCTCTTTTCTAAACCCTAGCTCTCTTTTCCTTGTCTGAGTAAAATTGAACCTCACTAAGTAATGGGTAAACTGAACCTCACTAAACCTGTTGGCAATGAACAAACTTCGTAATTAGGCTTAGCATACCCTTTGCTATGGTGGGTTAGTCCCCAATTTTATTTTTTTGTTAGTGGCTTTAGCCTAGGGTTTTTGAATTTTTTTGTTATTCACCTACTACCGCCATTTTGGGCATTTTTGAACTTAGCTTAGTTTTTTATGCTTGGGTGGGAATATTTGCTTTCCATTTTATTTGTTTTCCCTCCCTCTATTGATTTGTTTAAGTTATTTTGTTATTTTGCAATTTTTTTTTATTTTTCTGGCCAAGGGTTCACGGGTTTGTCGTGTCGCCCCTTGGCCGCTGTCGCTCAGAGCGGCCGGTTTTGAGTCGTTGCTCAGAGTGGCCAATCTTGAACCCCAACGGTCAAAAATTTGACCATTGGGTCTTGGCCGCTACTGCCTCTAGCGGCCAGGTTTCATCCGTTGTAGGCAACATCGACTAAACCCTTAGCTATGTTTTCTTGCATTTTTGTTGGATTTTTATGACATATTTGATTTTTTTTGGATTTTTGATTAGGTGAAATCTTATCCTTTTTGCTTAGACTTAGAATAGTCCATACTCTTTTGCACCCTTTTCATGTTTATTGTGAATTATGCCTTAGATGCACTGTAGTTATGTTTTGTCTTTCTTCTACTTTTCTTAGATCCTTACTGCTCGGGCTCGAGACCCGAAGCTCTTACTTGACCTACTTCCTAGCTTTGATGATATGGACTAGGCATGGTTCAAAGCCCATGGGTTGTAGTATGTCATCAAGCTACCTTACATCATGGCAGATCAAGCTTACCTTATGGCTCTGGCCCATCACTGGGACCCACGGACTAATACCTTCCACCTCCCGATCGATGAGATGACCATTATGCCGGAGGATGTATATAGGATATTTCGGATTCCATTTGATGGGGTGGCCATTGTCTCTTCGGCCACTAATGATCAGGTGGTTGTCTTCACTTGGGTGTTTAGAGGGCACTCTATGGATGCTCTCAAGGACACCAAGTCCGGAGGAGTGTCCATCAACCGCTGGCATGGGGAGGGTGTCTTTACGATGAGGCATGTCGTATTGTTGATGGTGATCAACAATGTTCTTATCCCAGACTGCTCGAGTTTGAGGTTCCCATGGAACCTTCTGGCGATGGTGCAGGATCTATTGGATAGTGAGGAGCCTATCATCTATGCATGGGGTAGATTGCTATTGGCTTAGTGCTATGATGAGTTGTACCACATCCATCGGTGAGGACATGTCAGCATTACCTGCAACTTGCTCCTATAGGTTTGGGGATGGGAGCATATTAAGGTAGATCACCCTAAGGGGATCCCAGCCGAGATTACGATGTTTGATGCTCGAGACATAGTGCTATGCTGTTAGATGGGCTCGAGAGCATGAGGAGCGTAAGAGCTACACTTTCGTAGGGGAGTTGTCCCACTACACTAATGCTTTCACTAGAATTTTGGTCAGAGATGTCGTGTGGTGGCCTTACTATGAGTGTCCTGCTTGGGATGATCCAACTAGTTTTACTGCCAGGACACGGTGTGAGCGATGGCTCGTTGGTCGTAAGGTTACCATCCGGGAGTATTTCTTCTACTCGTGGGTTCTTCGTCAGTACGGGTTGCAGTAGGATGTGCCCTTGATACCGTTCTTGTACAGGTGCCTCACAATAGAGAAGGACCTACCTCCATGATAGATTACAGAGCTTTTAGACGAGGAGGATGCCCCAACTGTTGACCCTAGAGTGGTTGGGGGAGTTATAGAGGCCTACACTTAGTGGTGGGGTGATCGTATGTGGCATGGCATCGGTAGCCTAGGGCATGAGGATGATGGTGGGGGTGATGGTGCAGATCCGACAGGACACAGAGTCCAAGCTAGGACCGAGGTATGGGGCCAGCCAGCAGAGTAGGTGGCAACGAAGGATCCTGATGTTCCTAAGGAGGAGGAGGAGTTAGAGCCCAAGGAGAGAGACTCTCCTCTAAGAGCATAGCTACATGAGGTCGAGGTTGAGCTTTAGGCCACTAAGATCTAGGTACAACGATGAGATGCTACCATTGAGCAGCTCTCAGCACAGATATAGGCTCTACAGGCTACTATTGGGGGTGGCGATGTCAGGATGTAGTTTGTTGTTCCTCCTTCTACACCATAGGAGGTTCCAGTGGTAGGTTTAGGAGAATATGTGGGATAAATTTAGTCTTTTTTGGATGAGCATGAGGAGCAGATCCGAGGACTTGTGGATCATGTCACCATTCTTCAGATGCAGCTCAGGAGGCATGGGATTGTCCCTAAGGATCCAGCTAGGTGCGGGTGGTTCATAGGTCAGTGGGCGCTCCACCTTGGGGTAGTCTTCCACCCATCCTAGCCAGAGGACCCAGACTCGAACAGAGAGACCGATAGGCTCGCATCATTCGACTCACGACACCACCATAGGGGGAGGTGGCACTAGAGGAGGTGATGCAGGGGGCTTAGGACCGTACTTGATTGATGCTTTACTTGGTCCTTGATCTATTTTTGAGGTCGACTGACCTATATGACTGTAGCCCACGGGCATTTTTGTATATCCATTGGACTTGACACACATACTTTTATGATAGCTTTGCATTATGACTTATTATGTGTATCATTTATTGCTCATGTTTTTGTTGTTATTTTATTTTATGATATGATGCGATGATGGTATTATGATGATTTGATGAATATGTTAGATGATAGATGATATTTGAAGATGCTTAGATGGATGTGTAGATGCTTATATGATTTGATGATATGATGCGATGTATTTTGATGATGAATGATGAATTTATGATTGTATGCAAATGGATATTGCCTATATGTTTTATGATGTGGTTTATGGATGATTAATGACTTGTTTTTGTGAATGCGATGTTATTGCTAAATGCATGTTTTAACTTTGCTTTAATTGTATGCATCTAACTTATGTGGTGGAATGGTATAAATGAACCTGTATGCTCTAATCACTTTAAAACATACGGAATGCATATGACATTGACAATATTAATGGGTGATACCACAAAAAGTAAAAAAATAATCATGAATTTAAATAATCACTCTTATCATAAGAATTGATTAAGTATTCATATATGAGATGTAATGGTGTGTAATGTATTTTCTTAATAAGTTTCTGTAAATTAAAAGATATAAAGTAGTCAGTGGCCGTCTATATACTATTTCTAATATATATGCGGTATCTGTCCTACTATGTTGATACCCCCTAATTTATAGAATCTTATAAAGAAAGTGATGGTGTGAATGATGTTATTATTTGTTGCTATGTAAGAATTTTTGGGGCTTTTCGGAGATTCAAACACTCTAGTTACCCTATCAACAACTGTCTACTTACCACTTAGAATTTTGAAAAGTAAGGCTTTTACCATGGACCTGGTTTTTCATGATCTCTGTGTGTGCATGTGATTGTATATTTTGAGGTAGAACTCAAGCATTTCCTCCGATGTCAGGCAAGATTCTTTCAGCCCATTGCTAAGATTAGGGATCCTCAAGTGTTCATCTCATCCTTATGTTGGACTTAGTTGGACTATACCACTAGGCAATATTGGGTTACCTAAGCTAGCTCATCCACATTCAAACATTGGTCTACACAAATGCATGAAGCAATTGTGGTAGACATATCATCATGCGTAAGGATTTCTCCTTCCAATTTTGTACAATGCTGAGAATTCTAGGGATTCAAGCTTTATTCCCTTTTTTTGGCTTCTTTTTGGCTTTGGATATTTGCTCATATGTAGTGATGAAAATCACTTTTTATTTTGATTGATTTTTTTCTTTGAGCGAGGATTTTTGTAGTGATGATAATCACTGTTTATTTTTCTCATATGTAGTGATGAAAATCATTGTTTATTTTTGATTGATTTTTTTGAGCTTGATTTTTTTTTTTTTTTGAATATATGATTTGTGTATCGGATTATTGCTTTGAAATCTTGACTGTATGCTTGGCCTTTTGAATATGTACTTTGCTTTGGGATTTTGCTTATTTTGATTTAAGCAAGGGATTTGGATAGGGTAAAGCTTGTCCTTTTACCAATTCTCAGCACCTTTAAACCGGTTGCACAGGGGGATAAGCAAGGAAAATCCTTTTCGCTTAAGGTAACCTAGACCGCTTTGCAGCTTTCATATTTTCCTTGTACCAGCTAGGATTTTAGTGTTTCAATTAGTGACGGGATCTTGAATATCCAAGGCATTATCATAGCTAGACCTTACCTTCTACTAATCAAAGTTATTTTCCTCAAAAGTTGATAAGATCACTAGGTGTGGTTGATTAACAGAAAAACCTTAGTATATTATGTATAGCAACAAATAATGGTTGTGTTGAAAAATATAATTACACACGTGTGTTAATGGAGGTATGGATTTGAATGATTTGTACGACAAACTGAGGTATCACTTTTAAGTATATGAAAATGCAATGCAATGATGTGGATGCAAGATGTGAGATGCAATTATTTTTGTATTTTTGATTTTATGTTGTTTTTGTATTTTTGATTAATTTGACCAAAGGGCTTATTATGCCTTTGGGGCTTTTGGTATTGATTTGACCAAGTGGTTTGAATTACCCTTGGAGCCTTTGAATTGATGTTGACCAAGTGGTTTGAATTACCCTTGGAGCCTTTTTGAATTGATTTTGACCAAGCGGTATGAATTACCCTTGGAGCCTTTGATTGATTGGATTTGACCAAGCGGTTTGAATTACCCTTGGAGCATTTTGATTGATTGGATTTGACCAAGCGGTTTGAATTACCCTTGGAGCCTTTGTTGATTGATTTTGACCAAGTGGCTTGAATTACCCTTGGAGCCTTTTAATTGATTTTGACCAAGCGGTTTGAATTACCCTTGGAGCCTTTGATTGTATTTTTGAAATTTTATGTTTTTATGATTTGTTTTGTGTTTTTGACATATTTGAATGTTTTTGTATTTTATGAAATATTTGAATGTTTTTGTGTTTTATGAAATATTTGAATGTTTTTGTATTTTATGAAATATTTGAATGTTTTTGTGTTTTATGTGTAAAATGCCTTTAAGTGAATGATATTGAGAGGTTCAAGCTCTTCAACACCATCTAATGATATAAGGCGATATGCTCCAGGCCCAACTCTCTATGAAATCATGTATGGGCCTATCCAGTTTACCATGAACTTATCTCGTAGATGCGGTGGTAGATTCAAATTTTGTTGGTTTTCTTTGAGCACTAGATCTCCAACCTTGAATTCCCTTAAGTGGACTTTACTATTGTAAGCTCGCGCAAGGTGATCTTGGTAAACACGAAGATGCTCTAAAGCATTGACTCGACGTTCATCAAGAAGCATCAACTGATCAAGGCGGCCTTGCCACGCAACCTCATCATCTATGAAGTCCTTTAATGCTATGCGTAGAGTCAAAATTTCCAACTCTAGTGGCATGATGGCCTCAGTGCCATATACTAGTGAAAATGGTGTTGCCCTAGTGGGCATCCATATACTAGTCCTGTATGCCCATAGTGCAAGAGGTAACTGCATGTGCCAATCCTTATGATTTTCTTGCACCGTCTTCCTCAAAATGGAGACTATTATTTTGTTTGAGGCTTCTGCTTACCCGTTTGCTTATGGATAATAAGGCGTTGAAAAACTATGTTGAATATGGTATTTGTTCATTAAAGCATGCACATTTTTGTTCTTGAAATATGGCCCATTATCCGATATTATCTTAGAAGGGACCCCAAAACGACTTATGATATTGTGGAGTATAAACTCCGCAATCCTTGGTCCAGTTGTTGATGTTAAGGGGATCACTTCTACCCATTTAGTGAAGTATTCTATGGTTGTTATGATGAATGTGTGTCGGCTTGAGGACGGGGGTGAGATTTTCCCAATCAAGTCTAGTCCCCATTACGAGAATGGCCATGCTTCCTGGATGGGCTGCAAAGCTTGCGATGGTAAGTGCATTAGATTCGCATGATGCTGGCACTTACTACATTTCTTGACATACTCACAGTAGTCCTTTTCCATGGTGGGCCAATAGTAACCCATTCTCAAGATGCGCTTAACGATGGCCATGCCACTGAAATGCCCTCCACATGTGCCATCGTGAGCTTGTGAAATTGCCCAAGATGCTTCTTGGGGCTCAAGACAACGGAGTAATATTCCATCATATCCTCGTCTATAGAGGATTTCTCCTAGAAAGATGTATCTTGTTGCTCTCTATTTGAACGTTCACCTTTCAGTATGCGACAAACCTTGAGGTACTATTCCAAGCTTCAGGAAGTCCCGCAGTTGGGAAAGCCAATCTTGATAAGCCATGACTTCTATAGAAAAGATAGCTCGCTCTTCCTATATTTTTGAGCTAGTGAACACGGATTGAGGAACAACTCTATGGTGTATGGTTGCACCACACTCCATAGGTCCTTGGGAGATCAAAGACCCCCAAGGTGCCATTTGTAAGAAATATCTGGTTATGAAGGACCAATCCTGATTTGGCTTGATGTTGATCATGTTGACTAATTCTTGATTGTCAAAAGCTTCATGGCATATTGCTGAGTGCGAAAGCACTTTCACATGAATGGTTGTAAAATTAGCAGACAGATTCTAAGGGATTAAGGATCCCAAAGAGGCCATGGTGTCTACAAATCTATTTGACGTACGAGGGATTGCCTCGATGTCGTACCATTCCAGTCGGGCTAGGTAGGTGTCAACAAGTTCCTTGTAAGTCTTCAGGAGTGGGCACCTACATTGGAATAGTCCTTTGACCTAGTTTACTATGAGCAAGGAGTCACCAAAGATATTCAATCTTTTAATGCCCATTGCTACAGCTATTTGGAGTCCCAGGATCAATGCTTCATATTCTGTATTATTGTTTGTGCATGGGAAGTCTAGTTTGAATGATAAGGGCAATGGAGTGCCCTGTGGTGTGATAAAGATAATCCTTGCTCTGCCTCCTTGTTCACACTTCGAACCATCGAAGAACAATGACATATCTCTTTCTTTCTTAGGTTCTTTGAGTTTTGGCGGATCTGATAATGCAAAGACCGCATCATCAGAGAATTCTATGGTGAGAGGCTTGTTATCCTGAAGAGGCACCTCTGCTAATTGATCTGCTATGACTTGTCCCTTGATGGACTTTTGGCTTATGAACTCTAGATCAAATTCTATCAATAGCATGATCCACTTTGTGGTACGTGTATTGTGATATGTCTTGCTCATCATGTACTGCAAAGGATTCTATTTTGATATGACGTAGGTCGTATGGCTCAACATGTAGTGTCACAACTTTTGAGTTGCAAAGACCACTGCTAAACACAACTTTTTGACATACGCATATCCTAGCTCATAACTCACCAAGGTGCGACTAATGTAATATATGGCTTGCTCTTTGTCTTGTTCATTATTTTGGGCTAACATGGTGCCCAATGCAAAATTAGTAGCCAATATATATAGTAAAAATGGTATGTTTGGCCTTGGTGGAGCCAATACTGGCGATGTTGCCAGATAAGTCTTGATCTTTGCAAAGGCTTGATGGCATTCTTCATCCCAATGAAAGGGGACCTCCTTGCATAGAAAATGATTCATAGGTCGGCATTTATCTGATAATTGCACGATGAATCTTTTGATGGATGCTATCTTGCCTTGTAGGCTCCTCAACTCCCTAATGTTGGTAGGGGTGGCCATTTCTAGTATAGCCTTTACCTTTGCAGGATCTACTTTGATGCCTCTCTTGGATACGATGAATCCCAAAAGCTTTCTAGAAGTTACGCCAAATACATACTTCTTAGGATTCAATCGGACATTGTGTTCTATGAGGCGATCAAAGACTTGTCTAAGGACTTCGGCATGCTCTTGCCACAATAGGGACTTGGCCAGTAAGTCATCCATGTAATCTTCCAAGATCTTATGCATATAGTCATGGAATATGTATGTCATGGCCCACTGATATGTGGCACCAGCATTTTTGAGACCGAATGGCATTACTTTGTAACATAATGTTCCCCATGGAGTAATAAAAGTAGTTTTATGTTGATATTCGGGCTTAATCCGGATCTGGTTGTATCTAGAAAAACCATCCATTAGGGAGAGCATTTCATGACCTGCGGTTGCATCTACAAGAGCATCTATGTTTGGCAACGAGAATGAATCCTTTGGTGTTGCCCTATTTAAATCTCTAAAATCCATGTAGATACAGACTCTTCCATCAGGTTTCCCCATGGGTACCATGTTTGACACCCACTCAGGGTAGTCAATGGGAACTATGAATACTGCATCCAGTAGTTTTTGCAATTCGTTCTTCACCATCAAAGCGATGGTTGGATGCATTTTCCTCAGCTTTTGCTTGATCGGCTTCTTCATGGGATCCAATGAAAGGTTGTGAATGACTAACTTTGGATCTATCCCTAGCATGTCTTTGTAAGTCCAAGCAAAAATATTTGGCCTCTCCTTGAGGAGAGGAATTAGGATGGCTTGTTCCTTTGGAGATAGACTTTCTTTGAACTTGACTTTCCTTGGTTGGGTAGGATCATCACTGATGTCCACCTCGAAAGTCACTTCTATAGCCATATGTGACCCATCCTCTAGCTGATGAGGCATGGGTATCAAATGAATGTCATCGACGGGATTCATAGGACCTACTGACTCAGGTTCCAAACCAACATGGAAGATGTCATACGCACAACCTGATGCAAAATGGAATGGCTGTAACATCTCTTCATTGGGGAAGAGGTCTTCAGGCTCTATGGGAGAATTAGCGCGATCACAATCAATAGCCTCTATATCAAGATGCAATTATTTGGTAGGATCTACTGGGTTATGAAGTGGAGTGGTCAAATCAATGGAGATCATGTTGATGGATGGGATGAAGTCTCCAAGACCACATGGGTGCAATCTTGTCTTAGGGGTTTCCCTTCCATACTCACGATGAGGTTCTGGAGGAATGGGAATTTCTGGATCTGGCCCATGAGTAGGGTGGACAATAGGATCATTGGGCTCTAATCGCTCTCTGAATGTAGGCGGGAGGGGGATTGACCATCCGATGAATGGCAGCTAGGTCAACAGGTCTCCCCAAAAATTAGAGATGAGGGTCTATGGCACGGAGTGCCGCCTCTCTCTCTACTAGCTCATTGACTTGCCGCAAGTGGTGAGGTCCAAGATAAGCCATCTCGGTCTCATCCTCAAAGTCATCATCACTTATCCAAAAATCGTTAGCATTGGTATGCGGCCCTAAGATAAGGGGCTCATGTCTTGGCCCCAAGTAGGCCATCTCTGTTTCATCTTCATATTCTTCATCACTTATGAAGAATCCATTTGCATTTGTCTCTTGCCCCAAAGTTAGGGGTTGATGGCTTAGGCCTAAGTAGGCTCTTTCTATTGAGTCTTCTGATTCATAGTCACTTTCATCTGATGTATATCCACTCTCATCGTGGATGGACCATGTGAATCTTTGCAAATAGTGAGGCCCCTGATAGGCTAAGCCAAGTTGCACCTCATCATCACTTGCTTCATATCCATTCTCCTCATCCCATGAGTTGTACCCTGTTGGGGTGGAATCAATTGAGGTGTTTGGATGATAAACTTCTGGTGGTGGTATGTTTACCGTGGCCACTTGTCTGTTGCTCAAATTTCCTATTCTTAGGGGATGATAAGGAATGAAATCAATGTCTTCTCCTAACCCTATGCTTAATCTTTCCAATGCTGCTACAAGAGAGTCATCTCGACCTCCGCTATAATAGCCTAAGCCAAATCTGTCGGAGGGAAGCTGATATTGTGGCTCGTATGGCCGCCTGCGCCCCTGCTCATATATGCCAAGGCCATAGCCATGCCAATGGCAATGCTCAAAGTAGCTTAGAGTAAACTCAGGGTTAGAGAGGTAATGAACATTGATCATGAATAATTCATCACTATCCTCTTCTATATCTAAAGACTTATGAGTGCAGTCTAGGCTGGCATAGACAAAATTGGTTTGGTTGGGAGGGATTCCAAGTGGAACCACTGTTCCCACTGGTGGCCTCAAGTCCTTAGGCCTTCCTATGTCTTGTGCAGACTCAATGATAGGTGTAAAGGTGATGTTCTACACAAGGTACTCCCCTATGCCTGTGCTTTCCAAGTGTATTGATGCATGCGACATGGATGACCCCACGGATGATACTGGTGAAGCAGGGTGATAATCACTATCTTCATCTTGATCTTGAGGATCTTCCTCTTCCATAGGACTTGGCATTTCAGCAATGGCTATAGTTGGCACTTCCTTGGGCCTTTCTTCCTTAACTAAGGGTGCCTTTAGCTTCGATTATCTTTTGGTTTTGACGTTGATGGTACTTTAGAAGCATTGACTATCTTGAGTGCACGAGGAGGTGTTGATGTGCATGGGTCTTTTCTTACCCCTTTGTCTTCATTATCCACTTGTGTGGTTGGGGATGAAGGTGCCACGTACAGGTGAGTAGAAGGGATTACAAATTCTCCTAGAATGTCCACCTGATTGATGTATTTAAAAGGCTCTTCATCGGCCAGAACCACATAGACTTTGTTCTCGTGCACATACTTGACACACTGGTGCAAGATCGAAGGCACACACTTCATGGCCCTTATCCAAGGGTGCCCTAAGAGGATGTTGTATTGCATAGCTCCTTCCAAGACATGACACATCACGGGGATGGTCTTGTGCCCCACCTTGATGGGTAGGACTATCGTTCCCATAGTATTGCATAAAGCATCATTAAAAGCTCTCAATGTGTAAGCTCCTGGAATGATATTGGACTTGGGGATTTTGAGGTGCTCTATTGCAGTTGTTGTAATGATGTTTATCGATGAACCTATATCGACCAAAACCCTCTTGAAAGGTAAGTCATTGATTGCCACTACAATGTTTAGCGGAGGGTCTGGTAAGGTAGCAAGAACTGTCTTAATCTCATGATCATAGAATCGGATTACAGGTTCCTGGCATTCTTGTACTTGTCCCACAAAGTGAGTGAATGCATTCACATCTTGTGGTTGGAGCTCAATTGTTCTTAAAATCTCCATTAGAGTCTCCCTATGCTTTGGGGACTATTGTATGAGCTCATAGATGGATAACTTAGCTGGATTCATCTGTAGGTTTTGCTCCAATCTACTCCGAATAGTTACCATAGGTCGCATTGGTGGACCTGGAAGGTTGTCTTACCTTTGCCTAGGAGTGGTTGGGATGTTCATGGGAGCTGTAGGCAATTGTGGTTGACCATACCGCCTAGTCCTTGTTGCTATATTAACAATATCAACCATCCCAATGCATCCATGGGTAGGTATGTCAGCTCAAACCTGATTGACTTGGGCCCCTTGCTCTCGAGGGGCCTCATGATTGGGTAATGGGTTTCTGTATATGCCCATGTCTCTATTATTAGGAGCCAGTGGGTTGTCAACTTTGAGTTCTCCTACCTCAATCATGTTTTGCACTTGATGCTTAAACCCGACGCAAGCCTCAATGTCATGCCCCGGTATCCTATGATAAGGGCAAAATTGATCTTCCCTATATCCTTTTGGCTTAGGATGGTTGGGATCTATAAGAGGTATATCAAGAAATCTGATCCTCCTGGCCTCACTCAACTGATTAAATATTGATTGCATTGATTCTGTCAGAGGCATGAAATAACGAGGTGACTTGCATTCTCGATTTCTTCCCTGATTGTTCTTTTGGTCGTAGTTGGACTATGGGGGATGTGCTTGATAGTTCTGGGGTTGTTGTGCACCCTCATCCTTGGGTGTAGCCAATACGACTTGATTTAATGGAGCAGGATTGCCCTGCTTCTGATTATACTTGTCATTCTTACCATTCTTGTTCCACTCCTTTTTGTTTTAGAGTTTAATGGTTCCCTCATCTACTTTTATTTCTTCGATGAGCTTGGCTTGTGCCAAAGCTTCCTCAAACGAAGGATACTACTGAAGTTGTAGCAAGAGGGAGATATGTTTAGAACAAATTTTGGTGAACATGTGAATGATCTCTTCTATGGGAATGAAGAATGATAATTTTGCCATGACTTTTCTCCATCTATTCCCATAATCCATTACTAGCTCATCATCATATTGTTTCAAGTTGGCCAAGTCTGAAAGGTTCACCTTCTTCTTAGCACCAAAGGAGAAACACTTTAAGAATGCGTTTACTAGTTGTTCAAAGTTGGTTATGCTATGCTTAGGTAGTTGGTTGAACCATTGAGTGGCAACACCTGAAAATGTCATTATGAATGTTCTTAGCATGAGAGTGTCATTGTCTTCAAGATGAAAATAGGCATTGATAAAATTGGTGACATGCTCTTGTGCATCCTCTTCACCCTTAAAATTTTCTAACCTAGGCATCTCAAAGTTCTTAGGATATGGAGGGCTAGGGATTGATGGGCACAATGGTTGGTTGTGTATTTTGCTCAATGTTGGTGAGTTCCTAGTTGCCTCTTGTTTCTCAAAGGTTTTCATCTTTTTAGCAAGCTCTTGAAATGCCTTTGATGCATGGATTTCCTCCTCTTGTAAGCCTATTCGCATTAGCAATGGAGGTAACTCTCTATCCATTTTATTTGTTCCATTTTCCTCCCTCCTATGAGGGGACTTAGGATTATGATCTTGGTTTTTTATGTTTGCCCTTCCACCATTTGTTGTGTTTGCCCTTCCCCCATGTGCTTGATGAAGAGGGCTTTGTGGTACATGTTTATCCATGTGGATGGAGATGTAGCAATCTCGTCATCCCTATGTGAAGAATGAGTTTTAGAACCTTATTTATGTCCATGTGAGGAGGAAGCCCTTGAAGCTTCCTCACGTATTTGAGATGTTTCTATGTGTTTAGAGGAGGCCCTTGAGGTCTCCTCATGTCTCCTTGATGAGGATGGTTATGAAGCCTCTTTTTTTTTATGTGACTTTGTTCCATGATGTGGTTCCTTACTTGGGGTTTCTCGAGGAGATCCCCCAAGGGTTGAGTTATCACCCCTTAGGCTCGCAGAGCTACGTCTCACGGTCTTACGGGTAGGTCATTCAATGTTACTACGACTTCGCCTATGGGTATGAGTTGCTTTTGTCTCTCCCTCGATATCATACCGAGGGTGCTTACTTCTTGTTTTGACCATGTTGTCTATGAATTGATCTTTTGAGTTGCAATTTAGGAATAACCACACAATACCAAGCAAATGTTTATCTTGATTACCGATTTAAGTGTGCCCTAAACTATTTGATGTGTTTTGATGTGTTGTTCTTTTGATTTCTTTGCTCTTGTTCTTGGATTAATAATGAGAAGACTCATCCATAGTGACAATCAAGTACACCCATGCCAAACATGATTTTCTCAAAAGAAGCTAGGGTACACCGTTGAAGACCCAATGGAGGGTTCGCCTAGCTCTTCCACTCTGAACCAATGATTGTTCCAATAGTGGGAGACAGTTTGAGCACAAGTAACTTAGTGTCACTATAAGTAAGTTTCTCAATCCATTTCTAGGAAGCTCTAGGGGGTAAACCAGGTGGAAGGAGATGAATTCCAACGTCACTGGACTGAATTGAAGGTTGGTGATGAAATCCAACTCCCCAATGTTTAAATGAGACGTGCATGTGTGGTGTTCATTTTAAGCTTGCGTAACATAAAGTGCATCATATAGCAGCAATGAATCTTTCCTATATGCCTAAGTGCAAAAATACATTTCAATATTTAGAAAGATGCATGAACTACTATGATTTGTATGAGTGCACTTTATTTCGTGCAACTATGGCCTCTAGCAGGGCCTCAAAGCAAGCAAACAACATACAATGTCTAGCACGTTGGATTCTAGGGTGAAATTTTTAGGCATAAGCCATTGTTCCTAGCAATGCCTAGTGGAAAATTTAAAAGAAGATCTAAGATATGCGAAATGCTTAATTCTTTCTCCTTTTATTCTTTCAATTTCCAAACATAAATGTGCTTTAAGTTCTCTTTTTTAGACACACATAAGTAGACAGAAAGCTATAAAATATTAGAGAAGCTATACCAACCTTTGATCCAGCTCAGAGAGTCGGTGTTTTGACCTCTGCTGCACTCCAGTTCTAGTCGTTGTTGACCAGAGTAGCTGGTTCTTGGCCATTGTAGCTCAGAGCGGCTAAGCTCTATTGGTTGTTGTAGCTCAGAGCGGCTAGACCTGCACACAAAATTAAGTTAGTATTCTAGAAAAAAATGAAAAATTAGTGGTGGTCCCACCATGATCGCCATCTGTAGCGACCTCAGAGGGATGCACCCCATTTTTAACCCTACTTGCAATGTTATTAAAATACCCAAGATGAAATGGAAGACAAGAAGAAAAAGCATATAACACGAAATAACAAAGATAGATCTCTTTATTGATATTGAAACTCGGTTACATGTCGGTCCCTCTTAGGGATACCCATTTTGATACAATAAGTTACAAATAGGCAAAGAGTGCCCCTTTCACGAAGAGGTGGTGCGCTTATAAAAGCTTCCTGATTTTCCACACATGGAAATGTATGAGGGCTTACAGATGCCTCCTTCTCCAGGTCTATTTCCTAGAGGGATCCCTTTTGCTCTCGTATGTTGCAAATTCTGTCCGATGTACCTATGGCCCTGTAAGCAATGAAACAACAACACACACTTAGGTGTCCGAGATTGCCTCCCCAGATGAGGTTGTTAGTAATAAAAGAATGTAACAGAAATATGATGAAACTATGCCATGAAATCATGTAAATCTATGCTAATGATATGAAAACATGAAGAAACATAATAAAAGAAGCTATGTCTAAAACCTAAGCTAATCCTGCGGGCCACTGTCCAAGACAACGGCCGCTAAGGTAAACCTTACTCTCTTTGCCCCAAAGCTATGGGTCAAAGCTTGTATCTGATGTTGAAATAATAGGTGTTATGCTCTTCAATTCGTTAGAGCTCCATCGTACACGTGATCTCAAAGAGAACTCTCCAAGTCTCGAAAGCTCTCCTCAAATATGTCTCAATGATCTATGTCTCTATATGTCTCTCTCTGATATGTGAAAAAGACCTCCCTTGGTGCTCTTAGGCTTGCACCTTTTATAGTGTGAAACCCTAGGTCTATGTCCAAGCCCTAGGAATGAATTTCTCATGCATAGTGCAAGTTAGCATGAGAAGCTTTTGTCCATTGTCTATTTTTGAAGGCCAGTTAACTAAAATCTAACTACCCACTTGAGTCTTCTATGCAAACTGGTCATTAGCATGAGAAGATTTTGTCCCTTTTTTTATGCTTGGAGGTTAGTTAACTAAAGTCTAAATGCAAACTCAAGCCTCCTATGTGAACTGGTCATGAAAATGAATGCAAAGTTACTCCCGCTCACCTTTATTGCATGCAGACTGCCACTTCCACCTATGATTAGGCCTATTTATCGGAAAACTACTTCTTATGGCTTAGCCGCTATCATCTGTAGTGGCTAAGATCTGGCTATTGTCATCTGTAGCGGCTAAGGTCTAGCCGCTCTAGGCTTGAGCGGCTAGGATATGGCCGCTCTTGGCTTGAGCGGCTAGGCTTGGATGGCTTGAAAAGGCCCCAAATGAGTGGTGAGAACCATTGTTGATGCTTGGAAAGTCCAATATTATGTCTTATGATCTTATGAGTGTGTCTATGTGAGCAGCTCCCCTAAGCATGACATGATTTAGGTGTCTACAATTGTAGAGGGGGAAAACTACCCTACCACGTACAATTCTCAAGGCTGGATCCACAAGAGAGAGCCTTGAGGTGAACCACGGGGGTATGTTGTTCTCTACACTCGGTGCTAAAGGGGGAAGGGTTCACCAAGAATGGTTTAAGGACTCGCTCCAAGTCCTCTAGTTTTCAAGAATGTTTGATGTATTCGATTCAAGACAATCACCTATGTTTGGCCTTTCTAGATCTATGCTATGAAAGATAAAGGACAATGCAAAAATACAGAATGCAAGAAGACAAGAGCTAACCCTAGAATGATTCTTTCTTTGAATGCTTTTTCTAACCCTAGGGTTTCAAGATAGAAAACCTTTAAGCAAGGGCTCAAGAGAATATGCACAAACAATATTAACCCTAAGTGCACACTATATGTTGTTTATCTTTCAAATGCCTAGAAATCAATTAAATATATTTCTTTTAAAATCAGATCTAGGGTTTACAACAGAAATAGAAGGCACTCAACAAACAACCTAAAGACTAACTGGAACACTTATCTCATCCAGTGATTGATCCTTGCTTTTATCCTTTATCCAATGATATCAACAATTCCTGTTCCTGCAAGATAACTTGACAAACACTTGGAAAATATAATCAGCATTAGGGGGCCTGCTTAGGCCACTGTACAATAATGCTTGGAGGTGCAGCAGTCAAGCCCCCTAGGTCCTTTTAGCTGACCTTTGAAAACAGAAGCGAAAATTGACCTTTGGAAGAAATCAAGCATATCAAGATACAACAGAATAAAATGATGAAAACACAGAATAAAATATAACACTATGCTCTATATGCAACCTAAAATGCAAGAATGATGTCTGGAACAATATATTACCCCTAGATGCTAGTCTAGGTAAAATTGTACCCCGTAATAGGCGATCATGATTTCGCATAGGTAAAATCATGCCCCATAGAGAGTCGAGCACGATTTCATAGAAACTATGCAAAAATAAAAGACAATGTGAAAGCTCAATTACATCAATCAAAAAATCTAAATATGCATGCAGAAGAGTGAATTCACCTAGAAGAGAGCATAGAAGCAAACAGAAGGGTTGAGACCTCCCAAATAGTTGATCTCTCCTTAGGGCTCCAACACAAATCCACCAAAGCGAGCAACAACAATCAACAATCCAATGCAGCAAAGAACAAATCAAACTTCACACTTCAGAATTAACTTGCTTGCAAGAGAAGAAGAAGGATGCAGATCAATTAGTGAGCACTAAAACACTTTGTAATAATCATAAAATTTTATTATCATCAATCATCATTGTTAATCCTTATGCTCTAAAAATGAATTCAAACCCTCCTTATATAGTAGATTTGAAGGTGAGATGGGTGAGAAAACCAAGGAGAGCCAACGTAAAACATGCCAAACCTAAAGAATTAGGGTTTTCTTAGAGAAAACCCTAAAAGGTGAAATCATGCCCCATCAAGGCCGACCATGATTTCACCTATGCAAAATCGTGCCCCATCAAGGGTGAGCATGATTTCGCATAGAGAGAGAAAAAGGTAAAAGAGGGGGGAGAAGCCTAACCCTTGCCCTAGGCAAGTCTAAGGGGTCTCCTAGAGGGCTCTAGGGAAGATTGCCCACTAAAGTGGGTCAATTTTTTATGTCTACATTTTACCCCTCTTTGATGCATTTAAGGCCAAGTAAATGCATCAAAGAAATATGTAGACCTCTATGGGCAAGAAGACAACAAACACAGAGAAGGGGTGGCTAGGTTTGGACAAAGGGATGGTGCAAAAGGGGTATCACGAAGGACACTCTAGAATTTTGCACACTAGGTGAGACATTACTTCCATTAATGCCTCTATGGCTAGGGTGCCCCCTCGAGTTTTAAAAGGAATGAAAATTCCTTAAGAAACTCGAAAAAGGCAAAAAAGAAAGCAAAACATAGAAAAACAAAGCAAGAAAACAAACAAAGCAAAGATACTAGGTACAACATGAATCTAATGCAACTAGCATGAAATGCATGGATGAATAGAAGAAAGGGAAATAAATAAGAAGGGAAGAGAAGAGAAGAAGAAAAAGAAGAAGAATATCCAAAGGTCAACCATAGAAAGTGAGAGAAGTTGATCAAGAACCCTGAATGAAGGGTGTTATGCCCAAAAGAAGGTCCAGATGTGGAGTGAAAACCTACTATGGGTGTAGTACTCGCTAATATGGATAGATGGGCAAAATATGGAGCGTAACCCACTATGGGTGATTGCTCAAATGATCAAATGATGGAGTATAACCCACTATGGATGATTGCTCACTAGTGACTACTATGGGGTGATTACCCACTAGGATGTATATTGAGACCTACTAAAATGGTCAAGGAGCTTATCCTATAATGGGGTGTTGAGCCCATTGAGTCAAAAGAAGTGTAACTCGATAGGGGTGATATATTATTGCTGATGTGAATGATGTATTAGAAAGTACTACCCGATAGGGGTGTGTAAGAATATGTATATAGACCAAGTCATATGAGCATAACACAATGTGAGTGTGTGCATGTGCTAGAAGAAAAAAATGAGGAGCAAATAATTATGTGTGTGTACCCCCAACTTGAAGTTTTAGCTATTGAAAATTCAAGAGGGAGGAAATGTGCAATCAAAAAGGAGAGAAGAATGTATATCCTTATCTAAACAAAGAAAATAAAGGAGAAATAAGAATCATGCAAAAGACAAGGATATACCAAAAGAGGATTGTATTCCTTGAATTTGGAGAAAAAGATATCATTAAAAAAATTAAAAAAATTTACAAGAAGAGAGAAGAGAAGAAAAGAGCAAAGGAAGATGAGAAGAGAAGAAGGGATGAAAATGCATGGGCCCTAGGTTGGGGCTTCGCTAGGCATCAGAACCCTAGTGAGAGTGCAATGCATGTGAGCTATGACCTAACTAGGTATCATCACATGCCATTGTCATGAATCCCTAAAAAGCTATATGAACAAGCAGTCATGAGCAAGCAACAATGCAATTATGACAAGCAAAAGTGCAAGAGAAATAGAATGTCAGGCAATCATGCAAAGTATGACAGGTAATCATGCAATATGAGTAGGCAAGCAAATGTAATATGATCTAAGCTAAATGTAAAATGTAATGCAGATGATGGATCAAGCATATATATTTTTAAATGCATTATATTCATAGGTTCTTTAAGTTCTTTACCATCCAAAGAAGCCAAACGATAGGCACCTGAGCCAAACTTGGTCATTATGACAAAGGGCCCTAACCAATTGGGCTAAAACTTACCTCGAAGATCAGCACGAGCATTAGTGTTCTTCTAGTTTTCCTTGAGGACAAGGTCCCCAACCTCAAAAGAATGATTGCAAAATTTCTTAGAATAAGATCATCAGAGCCTATCCTGATAGGCTCACAAATGCTCTAAGGCATGAATGCACTTTTCATCCAATAACTCCAATTGGTGCAAATGGTCTGCATGATACTCATCATCGACCACGACATCTTGCAACAAGATGTGCAATGAGGGAACCTCAAGCTCAAAAGGAAACACCACCTCAGACCCATATACCAAGACATATGGTGAGGCCCTATGGGAGTACGTACACTAGTACGATAGGCCCACAAGGTAGGATAAAGTTGGATATGCCAGTCATGACTAGTCTTACTAACCAACTTCTTCAAGATCCTGATCAAGGACTTATTGGATGCTTCGACTTATCCATTACCCTAAGGGTAATAAGGAGTTGACCACCTATGCTGAATCTTGTACTTAGCACAAATATTATGAACATCCTTATTCTTGAAAGGAGTGTCATTGTCAGAAATAATCATCGAAGGAATCCTAAACCTACAAAGAATCTGGTTGAAGATGAACTTAGAAACTTGAGTTCCAATCACCGTAACCAGGGGCATGGCTTCAACCCATTTAGTGAAATACTCAATCATAGTAATGATAAACTTGTGACCATCAGATGACACTAGGTTAACTTTCCCGATAATGTCCAATCCCCACATGGAGAATGGCCAAGGGGAAGAGATAACCTGAAGGTCTTGAGAAGGAGCATGAACAAGATGATCATGGCATTGACACTTGTCACAGCACCGAACATAGTCACATGCATATTTCTCCATGGAAGGCCAATAATACCCCATCCGAAGGAGCTTCTTGGCAATAGCATTACCACTAAAATGGCCTCCACATGAACCTTCATGAGCATCACTAAGAGCAAGTCAAGCTTCATCAGAGTCAAGACATCACAAGAGGATACCTTCAAAAGAATATCGATACAAAGTATTATTGATTATGATGAATCGACATGCTCTTTTGTGCAAAATCTTACATTAGTTGTGATCTAAACCATCAGGCATCAAACCATCCTTAAGGAAATTAAAGATGTTATACCATGGTTCAGATGGGGAAGCTTCGATGGTCAAACAATCTAATAGAACAAGACAAGAACCAAGTGATATAGGTTCCCAGAGTTGTCTAATGATAATCGATGCTTGATCATATTCTAACTCCAGAGGGAACAAGGATGCAGCAATAGCCATGGCATCCGCATGGTGGTTTGAGGATCTAGGGATAGACTCTATGGTTACTCGATCAAACGAGGACAACAACTTAGTAACAATCTCCTTGTAAGGTTTAAGTTTATCATCCCGAGTCTGATAAACATCATTAATATGATTAACCACAAGTTGAGAGTCACCAAATACTAAAAGGACTCTAACCTACAAAGCTAAAGCTACTCTAAGACCAAGGATCAAAGCTTCATACTCTACAATATTATTCATGCAAGAGAAATAAAGTTTGAAGGACAAGGGGATGAGTTGCTTTTATGGGGTGACTAGAATGACTCCAGCACCAACACCCTTCATGCATCGGGCTCCATCAAAAAACAAAGTCCAAGACTCAGACTCTTCAATTTTGACATTGAAGCACTCATCGAGAAACTCAACAACTATAGGATGGGTAGCTTCTAGGGGAGCAGAGGCTAACTGATCAGCAATCACCTAACCCTTAATAGCCTTCTGACCTATGAAAGTCAAGTCAAACTCACTAAGGGCCAACACCCATTTAGCAGCTCGACCTAAAAGGTGGGGCTTAGACATCAAATAGTACAAAGGATCAAACTTTACAACTACCAATATCTTATGGCTGAGCATGTAGTGTCTTAAATTTTGAGAAGCAAACACTATGACAAGGCAAAGCTTCTCTAAGGGAGTGTACCTAGTTTCATAGCTAACCAAGGTTCTACTGATATAGTAGATAGCTCACTCTTTATTTTTATCATCATGTTGGGCCAGCATGGCTCCCAAAGCATGAGTAATGGCTGCTATATAAAGCATCAAATGCCTACCAAGCATAGGAGGAACTAAAATAGGTGGGGAAGTGAGATACTATTTGAGATCATCAAAATATTTCTAACACTCAAAATCCCATTGAAAGACTACATCTTTCTTAAGAAGCTTAAGAAAGGGCTGACACTTATCGACTAACTAGGCAATGAACCGATGGATAGACTAAAGTTTACCTTGTAGACTACGTAGTTTAATCAAGGTGCGGGGAGGAGGCATGTCAGTGATAGTCATTATCTTAGTGAGATCCACTTCAATGCCTCACCTAGAAACTATGAAGCCTAACAACTTGCTAGATGTGACTCCAAACACACACTTAGTGGGTTTAAGATGAACCTTATATTATTGAAGCCTTTCAAATATTTATCTTAAATCATGGACATGATCCTTTCATTCTATGGAGTGAGCTAGAAGGTCATCCACATAGTCCTGGAGAATATCATGCATCATGTCATGGAAAATATAAGTCATGGCCCACTGATAGGTAGCTCCTACATTCTTCAGGCCAAAAGGCATGACCTTCCAGCAGAAGGTACCCCATGGAGTAGTGAATGTTATCTTAGCTTGATCCTCAGGGGTAATCAAAATCTGATTGTAACCTGAGAAACCATCCATGAGTGAAAGCATCCCACATTTGGTAGTGAAATCTACAATCTGATCTATGTTGGGCAAGGGAAAATCATCCTTGGGACATGCTAAATTAATATCCCAAAAGTTAGTACATATTTTGATTGTTCCTTCCTTCTTAGCTATAGGAACGATATTGGAGATCCAATCAGAATAGTCGATAGCTTTTATAAAACCGATATCAAGGAGTTTTTGGAGCTCCTCCTTGACTGAGAGGGTGACCTTAGGATGCATCTTCCTAAGTTTCTACTTAACAGGCTTAGCACTAGGTTTAACTACCAAATGATGCATGACAAGGGAGGGATCAAGCCCTGGCATGTCGACATATGACCAAGCAAAAATATCTTGATATTATTTTAATAAATTGGTCAATTGCTCCTGCTCATCCATGGACAAGGCTTTACCTAACTTAAGGATTCTAGGGGCTTCCTTAGAACCTATGTTCACATCTATGGTCTCCTCAATAAGGATGGATAAATCATCCTCAAGAGGAGGTGGGGCAGGAATCACTCCTAATTGCTCAAGGTCCTCGGGAGACATAGAACCAAAGTCCACTTGAGAACTAGAAGACTCAACCTGCATAATGCAAGGGATAGACCCATCAAAGTAGATGTCATTCTAAGGTGGATCCTCATATTTGACATACTACTCAGGGGTTAGGACCGACAAAGAAGGAGAGGGTGGCCCCTCATCCTCAACACTCCACTCTAAACCTTGATGAGATTCATCTAAGAGAGATTCTTGACAAGAAGAGTTGACTTGATCCTATGATGAGATATTGATTGATGATTCCTTATCAAAATTTTTAAGTTGCTTAGTTTTGTTAGATAAGGAATCTGATGAATGAAATTGAGCTAGATCATCTGGTGAGAAAAATTCAAATGGATGAGGATCGCCCAAGATAGAAATAAGTTGATTTTTAAATTCAAATTTTAAACATTGATGAAAAGTAGAAGGGATGACCTCCATTGCATGGATCCAAGGACATCCAAGAAGAAGATTAAAATATGTAGGACAAGATACCACATAAAACAATGTATCTAAAATCTTAGGTCCAACTTTGAGGGGAAGTGATATGGTACCATAAGCTTCTTGGGACTCATTGTTGAAAGTTTTAATGATATCATCGGATTTAGTTATATCTTCCTCTTTTAATCCAAACTTTTGAAAGAAATGATATGTGCATAAATTAAGGGAAGAACCATTATCAATCATAACTCTCTTGATAAAAGTATCCCCAATAAATGCAATGATGTAAAGAGAAGAATCTTCTTGTAAGTTTGAGAAAGAAATATCAACATCCAAGAATGTGAGATGATGTATCCCAAGAGAACTTACAATATTGGCCATATCACTAGGGGAAATATCTGGAGGGATAGATTGTTGTTTTAGAACATTTATTAAGGCTTCTCCATGAGTAGGAGAATTTTGTAAAAGTTCTAAAAGAGAAATATTTGTTGAGAAACTGATCTCCTATTGAGATCGTTGGATCTGTTGATTCTGCACTAATTTTTTGAAGTAGTTGTTATCATACCAACCATATTGTTATCATAATGATGTGGTACACTTCTATAAGATACTTGATTAGCTACCTATTTAATTACATTCTGATTAATAGATGATTTTTGTTGATCATTTGAAGATTGAGAATTTCCTATATCAAGACGTCCTGCATCAATCAAATCTTGAACCACATGTTTCAACTTCTTACAAGAATTTATCCAATGTCCTTCCACTCTATGATATGCACAATGTTGACCTACCTTATACCAATGAGTTGTAGTATCTGGTTGCCTTATGGGAGGTAACTCAATTGCATTGGCTTCTAAAAGTTGTTTTAAAACTGCTTCCATAGACATATTAAGTCTTGTAAAATTCCTTTGTGGAGGTTTTTGAAGTATTATATTTTGTAGGTTGTTAGTAACATTATTAACAAGCCTACTATCCATTCCACTATCACCTCATATGTGTTTATTCTTATGTTGAGACTTAGTAGGTTTCTCTTCTTTGACTTTGAGTTGGCCTCTTCTAATAAGAGCATGTTCTACTTTTCTTGCTAAATCAATTGCTTGATCAAAAGATGTGATAGTAGTAGTCTCTAATGCATAAGATAATTATTCTTGTAAATTACCAATAAATATCTCAAGCATATCCTTTGGAGGTAAAGTATATCTCAAGCATCCAACTAAACTTCTCCAACGAGCCAAAAATTCTAAAAACTTTTCCTCTTTACCTTATTTTAAATTATAAACATCTTTCATTGTCACTTCCTTTTCAATATAAGCACCAAACTATTGAACAAATAATTCTATTGTTTCTTCAAAACTCTTCAAGGAATAATTAGGTAACCGATAGTACCATTCTAATGCCATGCCACCAAGACTCTTAGGAAATATTTTTAGTAACAACATGTCATCATAAATGAGATCATGGCAAGTTATTCTAAATCTTCTTAAATGCTCTATTGGATCTTCTATCCCCTTATATATAGGTAAAATTGGCATAGAAAAATGCTTAGGATAAGGCCTAGCAACAACAATAGGATCCAATGGTTGATTACACATTTCCTTATAACTGTAAGTAAAACTTGAAGGTTGAATCATCTCAACTTTTGAAACCAATTGCTTTACCATATTTGTCAAATTTTGCACTTTTGGATTACTATTATGCAATGTCCCCAGATTCCCTAAAGGAGGAGTATTGGAAATATTGATACTATTGAGGTATGTGGTATCTTGTTGAAGAGGATAACTAACATTTGGTGGAATAGAGGCAACAATGTTGAGATAAGCAGATTGAGGAGGAAATTGAAAATTTTGAATGACACTACTAGTTGGAGGGACTTGTAGATTCCTTCCAATATTGGTGGTTATAGTAGTGGCATAAGTTGGATGATGAACAAGATTACCATGATTCAAATATTCACTCAAGGAGTTATCATGAGATGGTCTAACTTCCTCAAGTAGGGCTTCTTCCTCTAAAGTTGCATCCAAGGCATGCTTATGATATTTATAAAAGGTCCATACATGCTCAAAATATTTGAAGATAAGGTTCCCATCGGGTCCCTTAATAGGATCAAGACTATTATCAATCTCTTCTTCCTCAAGGTTAGGATTTTCTCTATCAATTTGATCATTCTCTTGGAAAATATCATCAAACCTAAAAAGCCTTCTTCCATTCCCAAGGTTGGAAGCCATTGGGAAAAGAGAGAAAGACTAGGGCAAAAAGGAAGGAACTAAGACCAACAAAAACAAGCACAAGAAATTATATTTTTAATGTTTTCTAATCTAACACACAAAATTAATGATCTTGATTAAAGTTTTAAAAGAAAAGGAGGTGTTCACATCGGGTTCACCAAATATGTAGAGGGGGAAAACTGCCCTACCACATACAATTCTCAAGGCTAGATCCAAAAGAGAGAGCCTTGAGGTGAACCATGAGGGTATGTTGTTCTCTACACTCGATGCTAAAAGAGGGGGAAGGGTTCACCAAGAATGGTTTAAGGACTCACTCCAAGTCCACTAATTTTCAAGAATGTTTGATGTATTCGATTCAAGACAATCACCTATATTTGGCCTTTCTAGATCTATGCTATAAAAGATAAAGGACAATGCAAAAATATATAATGCAAGAATACAAGAGCTAACCCTAGAATGATTCTTTCTTTGAATTCTTTCTAACCCTAGGGTTTCAAGATAGAAAACCTTTAAGCAAGGGCTCAAGAGAATATGCACAAACAAAATTAACCCTAAGTGCACACTATATGTTGTTTATCTTTCAAATGCCTAGAAATCAATTAAATATATTTCTATTAAAATCAGATCTAGGGTTTACAATAGAAATATAAGGCACTCAAAAAACAACCTAAAGACTAATTAGAACACTTATCTTATCCGATGATTTATCCTTGCTTTTATCCCTTGTCCAATGATATCAACAATTCTTGTTCCTGCAAGATAACTTGAAAAACACTTGGAAAATATAATTAGCGTTAGGGGGCCTACTTAGGCCACTGTACAATAATGCTTGGAGGTGCAACAGTCAAGCCCCCTAGGTCCTTTTAGCTGACCTTTGAAAATAGAAGCGAAAATTGACCTTTGGAAGAAATCAAGCATATCAAGATATAATAGAATAAAATGATGAAAACACAAATAGAATATAACACTATGCCCTATATGCAACCTAAAATGCAAGTATGAAGTCTGGAACAACAAATTACCCCCAGATGCTATCTGGGTGAAATCATACCCCATAATAGGTGACCACGATTTTGCATAGGAAAAATCATGCCCCGTAGAGAGCCGAGCACGATTTCGTAGAAACTATGCGAAAAATAAAAGAAAGATGCAAGACTCGATTACGTCAATAAAAAAATCTAAATATGCATGCAGAAGAGTGAATTCACCTGGTAGAGAGTGCAGAAGCAAACAGAAGGGTTGAGACCTCCCAAATAGTTGATCTCTCCTTAGGGCTCCAACACAAATCCACCAAAGCGAGCAACAACAATCAACAATCCAATGCAGCAGAGAACAAATCAAACTTCACACTTCAGAGTTAGCTTGCTTGCGAGAGAAGAAGAAGGATGCAGATCAATTAGCGAGCACTAAAACACTTTGCAATAATCATGAAAAATTGTTATCATCAATTATCATTTTATCGTGCTCTAGAAATGAATTCAAACCCTCCTTATATAGCGGATTTGAAGGTGATATGGGCGGGAAAACCGAGGAGGGCCGACGTAAAACATGCCAAACTCAAAGAATTAGGGTTTTCTTAGAGAAAACCCTAAAAAGGCGAAATCGTGCCCCATCAAGGTCGATCATGATTTTACCTATGTGAAATCATGCCCCATCAAGGGCGAGCGTGATTTCGCATAGAGAGAGAAAAAAAGGTAAAAGAGGGGGAGAAGCCTAACCCTTGCCCTAGGCAAGTCTAAGGGGTCTCCTAGAGGGCTCAAGGAAGATTGCCCACTAAAGTGGGTCAATTTTCTCGTGTCTACAATTGTAAGGAATAAAATGTACATTTACAATTTGAGCTAGAAAGACTTAAAGCCTAAAGGATTACACTAGGGAATTCAGTTTTAGAACTGCTAGAATGTAGGCCCTTTGCAAGGCTCTATGCCTTCATGTTAAGGGAGAAATATATTTTGCTTAAAATTTTCAAATTTATTCTAGAGCTTCCTTATGAATTTTAAATTTATTCTAGAGATTCCTTATGACATAAGTACTCCAAAATAGTTTTGTGATGTGTACTTTTAAAGTGTTCCACAATGGCAAGATTTGTTATGCAAGTTGTAGTTGCATAATTATGTTGTTTTCAACACTATTGATTGGACACTAAATATTTATGTGGGGGATGTGTATTTGGGGAATTTTTATCAACCCTCAAAATAGAGTTTTCTAAGGGGAAGGAATTGAAATATTTTCAAAACATGGAATAAAGGGTAAAACACCCATACCCCAACTTTATTATTATGAAGTATGAAGAATTATTGAGAAGTCTCAATTATAGAGAAAATATGCAAGAAACATTGGCCTTATGTTTGTAGTAGTTCCAATAGGTAGCTAAGAATTATTATGAGTAGGAAATCAACATGATAACTCTAAGATTTAATGAATTGTCTATAGCTATGAAAAGGAGATAACCCATGTCAGCACCACACTAGGGAGCAATGATAATTAGGGCTAAATATTTAATAAGCCAAATGGAGTACCATGTAGTCAACTAGGACAAAGGTTTATATTTCATATATTATGGTATCCTATTCCAAATTACAAGAAACCCTTAATGATATCCTTTATTATATAGATAAAGCATTCCTTCAAAACATATATCCAAGAGGGTTTCATAATTCTTGGAGTGAGTTGCAAACAAATGCATACAATCTTAGTAACTAGGTAGCTTAGAATTTTGCTACAAAGTAATGAAGTTTAGGAGAAATGACCATTTTTATGACTATTGTTATTGTATATTTTGTAATTTAAATAGCAAATATTTTAACTAATTATGCATTGTTCTATAAAAAAGAACAATTATGGATGATAGATGGTTAATTATGGGAATGGTTAATTATGCAATAAATGTGTTGTCTGGTAAGCATGTAGAATATTTTAATATTTGCAAGTTGAAGGTTTGATTGCATGTTATAAGTGCTACAAGCCTAAACTTATAGTTCCCACATCTATTGAAAACACTACAAGAGCTACAAGGTCAATGAATTAGTTTTGAATATTTCTTGTAGCACTCAAAGCTTGTAGCACTCATGGCTTGTAGAACTTGTTGCTTGTAGTGATTGTTGCTTATAGTGATCATGACTTATAGCACTCATGACTTGTAGCACTTGATGCTCATAGTGCTTGTGGCTTGTAACACTTATAGCATTTGTTATTCCCTATAGCACCTAATATCGGATGATTTATAGCATTTAATATTGGACAACCTATAAATCCAGATGCTAGATTTTGTAGACCTGGGTTAAGTTTTGGAGTATATTAATGGATTGATGGATATAATAGAGAATTCATTATGCGGTGAGCTTATGATACAAAAGACTAGTCTTGTTTTAATTGATGAAAATCATATTATAAAGGTGACTAAGTTTGAATTACTTGATTATTATAAGGGAATGCAATTGGGGAAAAATATGAATGGATGTGGCCATGGCTTGATTTATGATATGATATTTTTTTATTATATCCAAGGATACAAGATATGTACAATTTTAAATTCACCCCTAAGTCGGCCTCTTAGCCTGATTATTGGACAAGCACTTAGGTGGCTTCAAGATGTGTCTAAGGGGACAAGATATGTACAATTTTGAATTCACCCCTAATTGGTGGCCTCTTAGCCTAATTACTGGATAAGTGCTTCAACGACTTTAAGATATGTCCAATGGGACAAGATATGTATAATTTTGATTCACCCCTAAGTGGTGGACTCTTAGCTTAATTATTGGACAAGCACCTAGGCAACTCCAAGATGTGTCCAAAGGGACAAGATATGTAGAATTTGTATTCACCCCTATGTAGTGGTCTCTTAGCCTGATTATTGGATAAACACTTAAGCAAATTTAAGGCATGTCCAAGGGGACAAGATATGTAAAAATTTATATACATCCCTAAGTGATGGCCCCTTAGCCTTATTATTGGATAAGCACTTAGGCGGTCTTTAAGGTGTATCCAAGGGGATAAGCAAAGTATAATTTTTTATTCATCCCTAAGCAGTGGCCTCTTATCTTGATTATTGGGTAAGCACTTAGGTGACTTTAAGGTGTGTCCAAGGGGACAAGATGTGTACATTTTTTTATTCACCCCTAAGTGGTGGTCTCTTGTCTTGATTATTGGACAAGTGCATATGTGCCTTTAATATATGTCAAAGGAGACAAGATATGTACAATTTCACTTATAATTACTACCATCTTAGCCTGATTATTGGACAAGCACTTAGGTGGATTCAAGATGTGTCCAAGGGGACAAGATATATACAATTTTTAATTCACCCCTAAGTGGTGTCCTCTTAGATTGATTATTGGACATGTGCTTACTGGATTCAATATGTGTATAAGGGGACAATATATATATAAATTTAATTCATCCTTAAGCAATGGCCTCTTAGCCAAATTATTGGTCATGCACTTGGATGACTTTAAGGTGTGTCCAAGGGGACAATATATGTATAAATTTTGATTCATATCTAAGTGGTGGCCTCTTAGCCTAATTATTAGATGTACTTAGGCAACTTCAATGTCCAAGGGGACAACATAACTATAATTTTTTATGGACCCCTAAGTGGTGGCCTCTTCGATTGATTATTGGGCAAGTGCTTAGGTGGATTCAATATGTGTCCAAGGGAACAAGTTATGTATAATTTTTAATTCATCCCTAAATAGTGGCCTCTTATCCTAATTATTGGACAAGTGCTTAGATGACTTCAAGATGTGTCCAAGGGGACAAGATATATACAATTATTGATTCACCCTTAAAAGTGGCATCTTATCTTTATTAGTGGACAAGTTCTTAGACAAATTCAAGATATATCTAAGGAGACAAGTTTTATCCAATTTTTAATTCACCTTTAAGTGGTAGCATCTTAGCCTGATTATTATACAAGCACTTAGATGGATTTAAGAATGATTAACCTCTAAGCAAAGGCCTACATGATATTTTTTTATTCTTTTCTTTCTATTTGGTATATTTAAAGACACATAAGGATGCGAACAATTTAAAGATATAAAATTATGTAGCCTATTTAAAGACACAAAAATGATGCAATCTATATAAAGACAAAGATGTTATAGTTTTGTTAAGGACACATTAATGATGATTAATATGTATCAATTTGATTACCTTTGATACATGTTTTGATTACTATAAAATGAATTTGTTGTCCCTAGTTGGGAGGTCATTTTTTCTTGTCATTTGCCCCCATAAAAAATATAAAGGTAGGATATATTATGGGGTTGATTAGGCTATCATCACCACATACTATCATGGTCTCAATTATCTATCTCATTGCAGAGAAAAAAGAAGAAGTAATGGATAATGATATCATCATTGCAAATGATCATAGTGTCAATCATGTAGCTCATTACTAAAATAGAGGAAGGAGATCATACTTGAACCTTTATAAACTTGGGAAGTGCAAGAAATATTTGTGTCCCATTGTCTGGTATGTCTATAAAAATTTATACATCCATGAGGTATTTAAACAACATCTCATCACGTCATATGTTCATAAGGTGTCTTAGAGTGATTATGATACTAGAATATAGAAGAATATAGAGGAATATTTTTTTTATAGATAATATTTATAATATGGTGGTTGTGTGGATCTAGAATTGATCCATGATATGGGGACTAGGAGAAACTACTAGCATCAACTACCTAGTATAAGTGCAATGTAATAATGAACTATATTGACTAGGATCATAATTTGTATCATCATGAATCTCTTGATATGATTATGCAATAGGTAATACAATTAGATATAAGCACACACATGTAAGCAGATATGGCATCAAGCAATCATGCAGACAGGTGGCAATGTAAGGAAGCAAATGAATAGCCAATGCAATTATAGTCAAGTAAATGAGCAGGTAATAAATGCAAATTCAAATGTAATATCTCTTACGATGCATTATATTAATAGGTTATTTAATATAATTTTGTCAAGTGCGGTCAAGAAATGAGCTCTTGATCCAAATTTGATAATGATTGTAAATGGACCTAGCTAGTTAGGCTCAAACTTACCTTTGAGCTCAACATTGGTGTTGATGTTTTTCTAATTATTTTTAGGAGAAAGGTCAATAATATTGAAGGATTGGAGATGCACCTTCTTTTCATACACACATATAAGCCTATTTTGGTAGGTGCATATAATTTCTAATACATGGAACCACTTTTCATCAAGGAGTTCTAATTGATTAAGATGACCTAAATGATATTATTCCCCAATAGAGGAGTCTTGTAACAATACTTCATTAAGATAGGACCTTGAGCTTAAACAAGAAGATAACCTTAGTCCCATAAACTAATGCATAGGGTGTCACTCTAGTGGGAGTTTGAATTCTAGTATGATAAGCCTATAAGGTGATATAGAGTTATAGATGTCAATATCAACTAGTTTTGTTGACCAACTTCTTGAATATTTTAATCAAATTTTGTTACTTTGACTTAGATGTTGCCTTGATAATAAGGCATCGATCACTTGTGTTGAATTATACTTAGCATAGATCTAAATATCCTTATTCTTAAAGGGTGTTCCATTGTCTAATATCAATATATAGGAACTTCCATAGCAACAAAGGATCTGATTGAAGATGAATTTAAATATTTGTACTCTAGTGGTCAAGGATAAGGGCATAAATTCAATCCACTTGATGAAGTATTTGGTGGTTGTGATGATAAACTTATTCCCATTAGATGAATATGGATTAATTTTACCAATGATATCTAAACCCCAAATAGAGAAAATCCAATGGGAAGTTATCGATTGGAAATCTTGGGATGGGGTATGGATAATATTTTTATGTTTTTATACTCATCACATTTCCTAATGTAATCACAAGTATATTTTTCCATGGAGGTCCAATAATACCCCATTTGTAGGAGTTTATTGGTGATGGTAACACAACTAAAGTTGAGATATAATGATCTATCATGGGCCACTTTGATGACTACTTGAGTCTCAATAGAGGTTAGGAACCAAAGGAGGATACCACCAAATAATTGATGATATAGGATATCATTGATGATAACATACTGATAGGTACACTACCTAAAGTTCATAAATTTGTGATGATTCAAGTTATCAAGCAATGCACCTTATTTCGAGAAAGGGAAAACATATTTCTACCATAGATATAGAGAAAGAGAGGCTATGATAGTGAGGACCTCTATAGGATCTTGACTAGATTCCAAGGTTGTGGGATCCTCAATTTGTCAAATGATGATTGTAGCTTGTTTTAATTATATATGGATGAGGGATGATGCCATGGCCATGATATCTGCATGATGATTGCTTGACCATGGGATAACATCAAAGTTGACCTTATTGAAAGAGGTAATTAACCTGTTGATAATGTATTTATATGGGAGTAGTTTTTCATATTTGATAAGATAGATATTATTGACCCAATAACTACAAGCTATGAATATTTGAAGACATAGAGGGTTCTAACCTATAAATCTAAGGCAACACAAAGTCCTATAATAAGGGCCTCATAATTTTTGGTATTGTTGGTGCATGAAAATTGAAGCTTAAAATATAGAAGGATAAGTTATCAATGCAAAGTGACCAAGACAATTCCAACCCCTACTCCTTTAACACACCAAGTGCCATTGAAGTACAAGGTCTAGGAATAAAGTTCGTTGACTTTTGAGGATTGATTTGTTGGGAAAATATATAACTAGAGGATGTTTAGCTTCAAGATATGTTGTAGCTAATTGGTCAATTATAACTTGGCCTTTCACCAATTTTAACTGATGAATTCAATATTAAATTCATTGAGGGTGATGATCCATTTGGCAGTTTGCTTAGAGAAGTGTGGATTAGACATAAGATAACACAAGGGATTAGCCCTTGCTATGACAAATATTTTGTGACTAAGCATATAATATCCTAGATTTTATGAATAGAATACTTTAGTGATATAAAGCTTCTCTAGGGGTGTGTAATAGAATTTGTAACTAACCAAAGTCCTACTAATGTAGTATATGGCTCTTTCCTTATGTTGGTAATTGTATATAATAAAGAGGGTTTGGATGGATTGGGATATACAAGGATAGGAGGAGATAGGAGATATATTTTTTGAGCATCAAAGGTTTATTGACATCTAGCATCCTAGCTAAATTCAACATCCTTTCACAAGAGCTTGGAAAAGGGTTGACATTTATTAGTGAGTTGAGAAATAAATCTCCAAATGGCATGAAGTTTTATTTGGAGACTACAAAGCTCTATTAAGTTTATAGGGGGTGGTATATCAACAATGGATGATATTTTATCAATATCTAATCTGATTCCTTGTTGGGATATGATAAATCCTAACAGTTTGCTTGATGCTACCACAAAGATGCATTTTTTAGATTTGATACATACTTGATATTCTCTTAATCGTTTAAAAATGTATTTCAAATATTGAATATGATCTTCTCTATTTAGGTATCATTCAAGAAGATCATCAACATAATACTTCATGATAGCATGAATTATTTCATGGAAGATATATGGCATTGCTCATTGATAGGTCACTCCTACATTATTTAAGCCAAAGGTCATGACTTGATAACAAAATATTTTCCATGGGGTTATGAAAGCCATTTTGGACCAATCCTCAAGGACAATTTTGATTTAATTATACCCTAAAAATTCATCTATGAGGGACAATATTCCATAATCAATAATGAAATTAATGATCACGTTTATTTTAGGTAGAGAAAACTCATCTTTGAGATATGCCTTGTTGATGTCTTGAAAATCAATGCAAAACCAAACACTAGCTTCCTTCTTAGAAATGGGTACAATATTGGAAATCCAATTAGAATAAGCAATCATCTTAATAAACCCAACATCAAGAAGATTTTGGATCTCCTTCTTAATGAGTAAGGTAGCTTTTGAATGTATTTTCTATAGCTTTTGCTTAACAGATTTTGCATATGATCTAACAACTAAGTGGTGGACAATGAGAGAATGATCGAGTCTTGGAATATCAACATAGGACCAAGTTAAAATATCATAAAAATTTATTATAAGTTTGGCTTATTCTTCATGTTTGGATGGGGTTAGGACCTTGCCTAACTTTAGGACCTTGGGATATTCAAGAGTCCCAATGTTAATGTCTATAGTCTCCTTAACTAGGATGTAAGATTCATCCTCAATTGAGGAGGAGAAAGTAATACTCCTAAGCTTTCAAGGTTAGTAGAATATAGAGGTTGTTGGTCATTATCACTCAAATACAAGATGGTTATATTAGCTATTTATAGAAAATAAACTCCAAAGTTGAAATTATATTGTAAAAGATAATCATTGCAATGAGGATCACATAAGAAGTCTTCCAGCTCACCATTGTTTTCTTCAACAATCAAATCAAGATAGACTAAGATGAAAAACTTGGTACTTGCAAAATGTGTGTAACACAAGGTATTATGATCTAAGAGAGGTGGTTTCCCCTCATCCTCCATATCCCAATATCAAAACGATGTCATCATGGGATTTCTTAAAGAAAAATATTCTTCCTCTTTATTCTCTAAAAAGGAAGTAGGAAGAGGTTTACTATGGTTGGTGATATAGCCTATCCCACAACATCATGACTAATATCTAGCCTCCAAGGGCTCTTTAATACCCTACTTATGAATACCTAATCCTTTTCCTCAATAACCCATGTTGGCAGGAATCTACTTTGGAATGGGATATGAGTCTAACAAGTACCATGACACATATTGTCACTTGATCAAGGAAGGGTTACTACCATGGATTTTTCCATCATTAGTAGTGCCAAC